>CM070788.1:16017500-16617500 GCA_036346955.1 Dipus sagitta
ATCAAATCCCAGGATAAGTATCATGGGACAAATACACTGTAAATATTTATATTTCTTTATAGTAATGGGAATAACAGGCTAAATCCCTACATATTCTCCAAATATTTACACTCCTGTGTTAGTAAAAGAACTCAAGGACAAGAGACCTCATCCTTAGTGTTAACAAATAATACAGTGTTCAATCTAAGAACAGTAGACTTGTCTTTTATAGAGTAGGGGATTCAGAGAAAAGAAAGCTTGAGCCGGGCGTGGTGGTGCACACCTTTAATCCCAGCACTCACTTGGGAGGCAGAGGTAGGAGGATCACCATGAGTTCGAGGCCACCCTGAGACTACATAGTAAATTCCAGGTCAGCCTGGGCCAGAGTGAAACCCTACCTCGAAAATCAAAAAAAAAAAAAAAAAAAAAGAAAGCTTGAGTGTTCCGTCAAGTTTAGTTCTATATACCAATATAATTAAGTACACATAAACAAGTCTGTGTTAATCATACAAATATATATATATATATATATATATATATATATATATATATATATATGTATATATATGTATATATACATGTGTGTGTGTGTGTGTGTGTGTGTATACATATATATTTTTTCTCAAAAACCTAGTAGAGAAAAGTTTTAACTCCTGCTGCAGGTAAGAATGTAGTAAAATGGACTAGGAGTGAGGAGACTTTAGTACAGTTATAATTGAGAGCCAGGAAATCAGTCACCTTCAGGAAGCATTCTTCCTCTGTAACATGTCCTACTCATGAGGTAAAGTTATATATTTTTTCTTCTCTGGATAATAGATGATGAATATTGATGTTCCCGTCTGTGTTTCCCTCTAATTTTAATATTTACCTTCCTCACACTTTTTGTTATTTCCAGCAGTACATCTCCTTAAAAAGAAAGTTCTCCATTCCTAAAATCACCCCTTATTTTCTCCCCTAGAAATTGTACTTTTTACCAGTTTATAATGACAATTATAAACTACAACTATAAATTCACCCTTATTTTACTTGTCTAGAGATTTTATACATCAGTATAAAATCAAAAACAAAATTTGGAGGATAATAATTATTTTCTGAATATACTTTACGTACATCGAAATATACTGCAATGTTCTTGCCCCTGGATATATCCTCACAGTGGGGTAGCTGGGACAGATCACACTTTAGTTTTTCATTACTTTGTGGATGCTGCATACCATATTGCATAATGGCTATACTATTTTTCATCTCACTGATGCCATCTACATGTTTCATTTTCTTTACATTATATCAAAAACTTGACAGCTTTTCCTATCTGGCCTGAAGACTAAGATAAGTTGTACAGGACACATTGTGTTTTCATTTGGGATGTTCTTTAAAAGGCTTGGACAATTTTATCAGTCTTTTCACATTCAGTTCTGAGTACAATAATGCTTGTTGAATGGAACTTATTTGAGAACAGTGTTGTGTAGCATAACATATATAATTTTTAGGTTAAATTTTTTAAATTTTATTTTTTTATTAAGTAGAAGCTTTGTATGAATGCATCATGTGTTGGTATGATCATTTCCCTCCTTCCTGCCCCTACTCTGATGAGAGTACACGCCAGTGGGATTTCTGGTATTCACCATGTCTTTATGGGTTATGGGTTATGAAAGCAGCCGTCAGTCATTGTGGAGGGGTTAATGCCTCTGGCTATACCCTCCTACCTTGTGACTCTTACATTCTTTCTGGCCCAATGTTCCACAAAATTCCCTGAACCTTGGTGAGTATGCTTTAAGTCTACTTTGGTATTGAGCTCTCAGAAGCCTCTGGATTTCTGCTTTGATTTTTTGCATCTTCAGTGTCTGTATCCATCACCCTGGTGCAGATATTAATATACAAATGAATAAGATAATATAGTATATGGGAGATAGAACCATAGTAAGTAACATTTCATTGACTTTTTAACCTTTATTATAATGTATTCACTAACTTTTGAGTGTCTATCTTCTCTATGTAAAGCTATATTCAGTATGAATAAGATAATGTTGATACAATTATTAATGGCTACCTAAGAGATGTATAAGTCTGAGAGAAAACAAAGCAGCAGAAGGCAAGTGAATATGTCCTACAATCTGAGATGGAGGTTGTGGTTTGAATGTAAATGGTCCCATAATCTCAAGTATTTTTTTTTTTTCAAATTCATTTGAAAGAGAGAAAGAGGGAGGGAGAGCGAGCGAGAGAGAGAATTGACATGCCAGGGTCTCCAGCATTGAAAGGAAAGTGAAATAGAGGTCAACACATAAACAAGTAAAATTCTTCCAATTCGCTACTGGATTGAAGAGCAATAGGCTTTCAAAAGAAAATATCTGACATGTGCTAGCATATGTACTTTTACTGTCTAACTAAGTGGCTAGTAAAAGGTATTTAATGCTCTACTGAATCTAAAAGACTATCTTAATAATATAATAAATATCTGCTGTTTTATTATTTGCTATTCTGTATGATTAAATAAACATTCCCAATATTCTTAAATAAATCAAGAATTTTTTTTAAGCCAAGAACAGCATCTGTGTATGAACAATGAACATTTTTTTACATTATTTAACTTTGTAAAGTAGTATGAGATTTTGAGAATTAAAGATAAGGATATCTGAAGAAATAATCATGATGACATTAATGAAAATATCATCATATAGAATCATCTTATCAAAAAGGTTAACAAAAATAAAATATAATGACATTTATTTGTTTGATTCATTAACAGAACCAATTTAATTAAATTGAGAAATAACCCTGCCCTCTAGTGGTACTTCATAAATAGGAAAATATACTGAAAATACTTTTTCAGTTTTGCAAAACTCACATTGATACATTTTTTAGTAGAAATTCTAAAATCTTAAAATCAGCATCAACAAATTCACATATTGTAATTAGCAGTTTTAGAAGTTATTTAGTAAAATTATCCCCCTAGAAATTTAATGGAGCAAAATGTCACTAAATGTAACATGACACCATGTCTTACCTTATGAATATTACCAAGGATGAAAAAAATGTTAAAAAAATCTCATTAGAATTTTCATTAAAAATTTATCATCTATGAAAAAATAACTAGTTTTCAAGTTTTCTTATCAAGAATACTTCCAGTTTATATCACCATAAAGGTCTCTGGATATTCCCATAAATGATTTTTTCATGCTTCTTACCTCTACCTAAGCCTAGATTAGCCATTTCTCCCATTTCTGATAAGCCTTTGAAGAATCTCTGAAAGACCGAAATTACCCTCAATTCCAATTCCTTTTTGATCCTTGAGGTATCTGTGCCAATTGTATGTTAGAAGACATGCTTTTCCCATAGGATTCTACTAAAAGAAATGTGGCACACCACTGATAGTTATTGCATGATTATACAGACAGAAATTATTTATAACATAATTATATAAGGATATAGACTTTAAAGAACAATAACCCAGCATATTAGACTACCTATTTTAAAATTTAGCCCTATTATCTACTACTAGCATAAAATAATTGGTGATAGTCTAACAGCTTGAAGAATCCCAACACTACAACTTTAGTACTCAGATTAGACATGTTAGAAAATATTTGCTCAACCCTCCCTTAATATGGAGAGAAATGTTCAAAGATTCCATCCAACTAGCCAGTTATTCAGTTGGCTGGGTCACTGAACTCCCGGAATCAGATGGATAAGAAATATTTTGTTTTGCTTTCAGTTTACATTATATTCAGAAGTCTGATTTTTCAATGTTTATGTCATGCCCATGATTAATTGTGAATAATCCCCAATCATGTTTATGCATATAAAAATTGGAATATTTTCTAATAGGTCAAATATAACCATGGGAAAATAAAGGAAATACAGGATAGAGGGAGGACAGTAATGAAGGAGAGGGGGAGGTAGGGATGGAGGCAGGGAGAGGGGAAAGAGAGAATATGGAATGTGACAGAATCAGGAGAGAGACAGACAGAGGAACTCGACCCTGGGCACTGAATATGAGGCCATAAGCCAAGGAAAGCAGACAGTTGCATGCTCTGAAAATTGAAAAAAAAAAATATGGGACAGAATTGCCTCCAGAACTTGCAAAAGGAACCCAGTCTTCCCCACTTAGGTTTCTGTAACAATTCAAAGAAAGAAACTTTTTAGGTCACTAAATATATGGTAACTTGGTATAGTATTAGTGTATTAACATAATCCTAATGAAAGAGTATACATTTCATGAAAACTGGAGTTATTCTCTTATTTTCTTCATGATTGCCAAATTATAACCCCTGAATACACAGTTTCAGAATCAGTTGGTGGGCAGTTAAGACTGCAGATTTCCTGGCTAAACTCTGAACACTTGTTGACAATGAAGGAACAAGTCAGAGTTCCATCCTAAAAACACACACAGCTAGTCCTGGTGACACAGAACTTTCATCCCAACTGCTGGCTAGACAAAAAGATCACAGTTTCAATGACAACCCAAGAAATGCAGCAAAATCCTGCCTCAAAATAAAAGTAAAAAGAGGGCTGAGGTACACCACTTAGCTACCACAGAGCCACTGACCTTCAGTATTTCCTTCACCTTTTGTAAGGAGGGACATAGGGTAATCATATAAGTGTATATTTCATATTTAATTTATTTACTTGAGAAAGAAAGAGGCAAATATATATAGAGAGTGTGGGCTTGCCAGGGTCTCTAGCCACTGCAAATGAACTCCAGATGCATACACCAACTTGTACAGCTGGCTTATGTGGGTCCTGGGGAATTGAACCTGGGTTCTTAGGTAGCTCAGGCAAGCACCTATACAGCTAGGCCACCTTTTCAGCCTAAGCAAGTGTATATTTTGATTAATACAGTTATTTCATTTCTAAATGAAAACCGATTAGTTGACTGCTTTCCTCATTATTCCCTTTCTCTCTCTCTCTCTCTCTCTCTTCTCTCTCTCTCTCTCTTTGTTGAATTTTCAAAGTAGGGTCTCACTATAGCCCAGGGTGACCTGAAACTCACTTTGAAGTCTCAGGTTGGCCTGAGTTTACAGTGGTCCTCCTACCCCTGCCTCTGAGTGCTGGGATTAAAGGCCTGCACCACCACACCTGGTTTATGTTAGCATTTAGTACGGATTATAAGTAGATTTATTCTCCTGGTTTCTAGTATAGTTCACCATTCTATGGCATTACTTTGAGGAAATTTTATAACGTGCTATACTGATCAGCATCTCATTTAGGGAAGGGAAAGCATTTATTCCAGCTTGTAGCTCTAGAGGGTGAAGGCCACCATGGAGAGAAAGCACAGTGGAAGTAGAAAGCTGATTGTAAGTACTTTATTTCAAAATGAAAACATTTGACAACTATCCTGCAACATAATTTCTTTACATTTTACAGCTCTTCCATATACCATAAAAGAAATTATGCATACATTTAACCTAAAAGATTAATTACCTCTATAATAAAAACTGTAAAGCACCTGAGAAGAAAGATGAAAAAAAAAACAACACCAAAAGATTAAAATATTTTCTGTCTGAATGTTCTAGGTGTCTACATGGATTTAAAACCTAAATCAGAATATTAAAGAACTTAAAATATTTAGAAGATAAGTAGTTTCTCTATGTACATGTTTGTGGATGTGACTTTTTTATGCCTTTGTGTATAAACAATGAATTATTGAAGTAAAATATTTAAATGATTAGTTACTATTTCAGTTAATATCATAACATCAGAGGAAGAGAGAAGACCTGGCTTAATATTACATACATTTTTTGTGTGGTTAAACTTTAATCCCTTCTGAACATATTTCTGTGCATTCTAAACTTAAGTTGAGATTAAGTAGGCAAAGTGGATAGATATCTTTATTTAAACAGTTACCATTTTCCTCAGTTGAGCCCATATGAAAGAATTAAAAACTTTGTTTGCTGATGCTTACACTTAGCACATACATTATGTGTCCAATAATTCTTTTAAGCGAAAAATATCCTATATGATCCCAGTTAAATCCAAGTATGGTAATTTTACGATATTTCTCTATAGTTAAGTTTATTATTTTAACCCATTAAGTTAGTAAGTAGAACATTAAAATACATGCTGCTACCTAGTTATTTCTTTTTTTTTTTGTAAGACAAAGGAAATTTATTGAGAAAAAGGTAGAAAAGCTCCAAAATATCAGAGCAACCATGCATAGTATTTCAACAGGCATCCAATGAGGAGAAAGAAAGGAAAAGTTATTCTTTTTAAGTTAGAAAATTTACATGAGCAGCATAACTGAGTGAGGGGCTTCTGTGGGTTTATGTGCATTATCTCATTAAGATGATAACTATTCCTCCTCCTCCTCAGCACATCTGTAGGTGAGAGGTGTTCACTAGGCCAGGAGATTAACTCTTACAGGAGAGGACCATGACCTGTGTTTTCAAAGTACATATAGAGGGGTTAGCTTTAGAATCGCCTGTGAATATTTGAATCTACAGTTGCTCAACTTCCTGTATAAATAGCATAGTTTGTATATAAAATGCATGCATATGGTGGTTTGACTCAGGTGTCCTCCACAAACTTAGGTGTTCTGAATGATAGCTTCCCAACTGATGGAGATTTGGGAATTAATGCCTCCTAGAGGCAGTGTGTTGTTTGGGCGGGCTTATGGGAGTTGTAGCCAGTTTCCCCACGCCAGTCATTGGCACACTCTCCTGTTCCTGTTGTCCACCTTATGTGGGCCAGGGGGTGATGTCCACCCTCTGCTCATGCCATCATTTTCCCTGCCATCATGGAGCTTCCCCTAGAGTCTATAAGCCAAAATAAACCTCTTTTTTTTCCCCACAAGCTGCTCTTGGTTGAGCGATTTCTACCAGCAATGAGAACCTGACTGCAAGAGTAATAGTGGTACTGAGGAGTGGTGTCATTTGCTGCTACAAACCTGACTGTGTGGCTTTGGCGTTTTGGAGACAACAGGAACGTGGAAGGATTAGAAACCTTGGTCAGAGAGATACCTTGCAGTGCTGTAAGTACAGCTTGCTGGACTGTTCTGGGAAGAGGTGAAAGACCTGAATACAGTAAGAATTATAGACTATGAGGTTTGGCATATAAGGAGAAAGAGCTTTGCTTGGACTGGGCTAGCAGTTTGTGTGAGAAGATTGCTCTTATACACATGTCATTAGAGGTTGTGCAGGGTTGCTTTGCATAGAAATGAACTGGAATGAGCAAAGTGATATGGCACAGAAAGAAAAATCTTTGGCTGAACTTCTGTCCATTCAGCTACAATTGAGAGATTACAAGCTTTGAGATTGTGCCAGATGACCTACACTGGGGCAACAGGAAGAATGTAGACTCTTTTCAAGGGGCCTGACTGCTCAAGGAGTGTCCTGTTCTTCTGTCTGCTTTATTCCCCCGTGGATTAACAAATTGGCACCCAAGTTGTTGGACTTAAGGCTACAGAGTTTGATGTTTGCCCTGGTTGTTTTAAGTCATGTATTGGTTGAATATTTCTTTGTAATGCACAATGCCATCTTTTGCAGTGTGAATGTCTATTCTGTGCCATTATGGGTTTTTTTTATAGGGGGATTATTTTTTTGGTATTACAGGCTCAGTTAAAAGACCTTGGACTATGGGGATGTATGAACATCATTGGAATTGATTAAAAACTATGGGAACTTTTAAAGTTAGATGAATGCATTGCATTTAAATCATGTATATGGTTATCAGTTTATGGAGGCCAGGGGCTGACTGTGGTGGTTTGATTCAGGTGTCCTCCAAAAACTTAGGTGTTTTGAATGCTAGGTTCCAAGATGATGAAGATTTAGGAATTAACTCCTCCCGGAGGCTGTGTATTGCTGTGGGCAGCCTTATAGGTGTTATAGCTGATTTCCCTTTGCCAGTGTTTGCCACGACTCCTGTTCCTGTTGTCCACCTTATGTTGGCCAGGGGTTGATGGCCACCCTCTTCTCATGTCATCGTTTTCCCTGTAATCATAGAGTTTGTCCCTGGAGCCTGTAAGCCAAAATACGCTCCCTCCCCCCACAGACTGCTCTTGGTTGGGTGATTTCTACCAGCAATGCGGACCTGGATGCAACAATGCACTTACATGTCGAAATTGCTTTAAATCTGTAATGCTATTCAAATATGTGTTAAACTGTATCAATTAAGAAATAGCAATAAAAGCTGGGCGTGTTGGTGCACATCTTTAATTCTAGCACTCAGGAAGCAGAGGTAGGAGGATAGCTGTGAGTTCGAGGTCACCCGGAGACTACATAGTGAATTCCAGGTCAGCCTGGGCTAGAGTGAGACCCTGCCTCAGCAGGGGGGGGGGAAGGGAGGGAGAAAAAAATAACAATGAGAAACATGTCAGTACATGTTCAGAATTAATCATTATTTTTACAAGAAACTTTATATCTGAAGGTAGTTGAATGTGTGGATATGAAACACATGGGTACACTCAGCTCATTGTGACTACATTAGAGAGGAAGACAAACTTTTTATTTGTATATACATGGTCTTATCCTATATTGGTAATGCCAGCCTGCTTCACTATTTATTATATCTATTGAACTTTTTATTTTACTATTATTTAATGCTAGAATGATTCTTATGGGTAACAATCACCTGAGTGACTTGCATGTTCTAGACAATAAGCAGTACCTCAAGGAGCTGTAATTTCCTTCATCTAAATGTTTACACTATTCACTGTGTTGCTTTGACTTAAGATACTGACTTAGAAGATGTGTAGAAGGGCTGATTTTGAGGAAAGGCATACCAATGTGAACCGAAATGCAAATCTCCCCATTTCACTGTCCACAAGGACCATGCATAGCTGACTTTTTGATTTTTGTTGAATTGTCCATCAATGCATACAATAAGTGTGAATTTAATTTTAGAAAATTTGCTAGTGTATGTTAATGTATAAAACTTAAAAGCATTATTTTTCTATCAGCAATACCTTCATAAACACTAGGTAAAGATGAGAAAATAAATAACTTAACCATGCATTTTAATTACTTGGGCTTTTTTTACACAAAGTGTTCTACTTAGGGAAGACAGCCTCTACTGTTTTACAGAGTACAAAAATGTAATACAATTCATCCTGACACCAGTATGCTATGAAGCTGCTGGAAACTTTCATCTAATACCAGTGCAGGTGCAACTCAAACGATTAGGCAACTCAGAAAGGTCTCTCGGTACAATGAAGAGATTTAAGTTCCTTCAGATATATTCCACTGGCAAACCGAAGCTCGCAGTGTATTCAGACACTCAGAATGGCAGTGACTACTGAGGCTCAGACACACCCCATCTGGCCACATATTTCTAAATAATCTTGTCCATAATAGCAGTCACTAAGAAATTTTAATTCCAGTTTTCTTAACTCTTCATAAACTTCTCAGAGAATTTAGTAAAAATGTACATATTCTTATAAGTGCCTTTTTTTTCCCCCTTGGAAAAGAGCCCAAGTTGGAATAGTTAGTCTGGAGTGGGAAAGCTACGATCAAATCCATCAAGTCCATTCTTGTAAATTTTGGTATTTCTGTGTATGCGTGTTAATGTCTAGGAAGAACCCTGGGAACTACTGTGAATGGGGGAAATTATGATTTCTCTTAAATGGCAATGCAGATATTTTTTAAAATATTTATTTATTTATTATTTTACTTATAGAAGAGAGAATGAGGAAGAGAGAGCGAGCGAGAGAGAGAGAGAGAATAGGCATGCCAGGGCCTGTAGTCACTGCAAATGAACTCCAGATATAAACTCCACCTTGTGCATATGCAGATACTGGGGAATTGAACTTGGGTCCTTAGACTTTGCAGGTAAGTGCCTTAACCACTAAACCACCTCAGCAGCCCAATTCAGATAAATTTTATGGAAAGGAAAGTATTGAGAAAGAAGGATGAGATTTAACTGAGTATCTGGAAAGGGAAGAGGAATCAAGCAATAAGGATTCAGTTAAATCTCGAGGACTGACACGGGTTTCTGTGGCTGTGACCTGGCACGTGAGCCTCTGTGCATTCACGTTCCTCAGGAACTTGGACTCTGCTGCCTTGTTGTGTGACCTCGGCCAGTCCTCACTCTTGCTGTGCGGAATTAATTCATTCAATACATATTACAGTAGGCAATGATTATGGGAATTTATTTCATCAGATGTTAGAAGGGGTGAAAATTACATGGACATTTATATTCAGATTAATAAGCTCATTGACTAAAAGCAACAGACTTGTCCTCCCATAGATCCCTTGAATCATGAGTGGTATGAGGAAAATTCCATTTTCCTTCTAGAACTGATGAAGTGACATTATAAAACTGTATATGGCAAAATGAAAATTAAATAAATCATTTCAGATGATTTTATTAGCTTTGGAGTTACATTTTTCTAATATACTTGTAGTTCTTCGTATTTATATTCATTCTTTTACCTGTAACTATTAACTACTGGATATTTTGTATTTTTATTTAATGTGACTTCTCACTTAATTCTTTTATGAATCTTTTTTGTGTTATATTTAAAATATTCTTTGTCTAAAACAAAGTTCAAATATTTCCTCCTAACACTTTTGTCCTTATAAGGATTATAATTTTAGGTATTAACTATAAGACTATGATTCTAAGTTAACAAGTTGTACATAGATTAAAGTATTGTCTAAATTCCTTTTTAAACATTTGATCACGTTTTAAATATTCTATTCTTATTTATCTGAGAAAGAGAGAGAGAGAGAGAGAGAATGGGTGTACCAGGGCCTCCAGCCACTGAAAACGAACTCCAGATGCATGTGCCCCTTGTGCATCTGGCTTATGTGGGTCCTAGAGAGTTGAACCAGGGTCCTCTGGCTTTGCAAGCAAGTTCCTTAACCACTAAGGCATCTCTCCAGCCCATGATCAGTTTTATTATGAAAGTAAAATAGCTGTTTGAAGCATCCTTTATATGCCTGGGGAGATGGCTCAGTAAAGTACTTTCCACCCAGTTACGAAGGCTTGATTTTGGATCTGCAACACCCAAGTAAATGCACGGTGTGGCAGGATGTGTCTGGAATGTCAGCATTTGGCAGGTAGAGAGGAGGATTCATAAGTCTTACTGGCAACACAATCTATGACTTGGTGAGCACTGTGATCAGAAATTAGACTCTAATTAAAAATAAGGTAGAGCCAGGCATGGTGGTACACACCTTTAATCCCAGCACTCAGGAGGCAGAGGTAGGAGGATTGCTGTGAGTTCGAGGCCACCCTGAGACTACATAGTGAATTCCAGGTCAGCCTGAGCTAGAGTGAGACCCTACCTTGAAACACCAAAAATAAATAAATAAGGTGGAGGGTGATGGAGGAAGAGTGCCAGGGTCAATTCCTCGTCTCTCCATATGTATACTCACATCCAAACACGTACACACATGCATACACGTGCCCCAAAGATGATTATATATATTCACTCAGAGAATATTGAGGAAGAAGCGGGTGGAAAGATTTTAAGTTCCCCACACCAGGCAGGAATATCCCGAGGCATGATCCCCTTCGACCCATAGGAACTGACTGAGGCCTTCATGACCCCACACTGGTCACCATAACCCCATAACCACACTGAGGAGAGCCCCGAGGGTAATAATGGGAGTTAAGGCCAGGGGATAATAGTATATAACCTATACATGTAAATTTAAGATAAATTTTAAAAATTAACTCTGAGGCCAATTTTTCTCTAGCTCTGACCCTATGAAATTAACACAGTTTATGCATTTCCAAATGCAACCATGACAAGAAGCTCATTGGGCACAAATTACCCTCAAAAAGGGATAAATATGTTAGAATATGGGGTTAACTGACCCCAAGAAAACCTAAAATTCTCAACAAAGCATGTATCATGAAATCTTTAGTTTCAGAAAGTATATATGCCTGTATTCAAAGCCACACCTCGTGTGCACAGTGAAGCAGGATTGTGTGCTTAAAGTACCTGGAAGCCACAACAGCGCAGTGTTCGGGGAGTTTCCCACACATGCGTTAGTGCTACCATTTCCCTTCTCTCTGCCCCTATTGCACTCAAGGCCCTCCTCAGTGGGACTGCTGGTATTCCACATGGGGTTGTGGGTTATGAAATACGCAAGCAGCACTCAGTAATTTTTTTTTTTCCCCTGGGCCGAGAGGATGCCTCTGGATAGTCCCTCCCATTCTGTGCCTCTTACAATCGTTCTGTGCCCTCTCCTACAAAATTTCCCAAACCTTGTGGGTAAGTTTTAAGTCTGCTTTAGTGTATGCCTTCAGCAGGTTCTGGGTTTCCACTTTGGTTCATGTTGAGTGTCCCTGTGTCAGTCTCCGTCACTCCGGCGCAGGTCGGCAGGCTCACCATGGAAGCAGCACTCTTGCTCATTTGCCATTCTCTCTGTGATCTCAGCTGGGCCCTAGCTGGTTTGCAGGTGTGGTTCATCTCTTGCCAGGGAAGCAGGTATCTTTTCTTGGCTTGGTAGATTTAGGTAGTCTTAAGTTCTTGCTGCCATCTGAAAAGGAAAAAAAAATGTATTCTCCAACAGTGAATGAGATCAGCAAAAGTTTAAGGGGATACGGATTGTTAATTTGGAGACATTTTGATGGGTGTAGCCTGTCTCTTTTGGCCAAAATCTAGTGGTAGCTTCTTGTTGGAATCCATAATCATGATCTCCATAGGATTCTGACTTGGTTCCCAGTTCCAGTTTATGGGTTCCTCTCCACCGAGCATCTGTTAACCACCTAGGCTGGGTGTCACTAATGCACAGGTAGGTATGTCTTGCCAGGCTGGTTGTTTTTATGTAGCGGTATCCCTTGCTTGCGCAAAACATTGTTAGTCATTTTCCCCCCAGCAGCCCATGTAGCACTTTTTTTTTTTTTCAGCAATATCCAGGCTAACTGTTAGGGAGCTGGCTTCCTTCTAGAATCCAACCAGAACTCTCTATGTTCTGTATCAGCAGCATGTGGGGTCTTCAGCAATAAGACCTATAACCTCAGGTGGGTAATCCAGAGCTTTGGCAGAGGTCTGTCTAGTTTTGCTGACTTCATACATCTCTCTGATCAACAAATCAATTTGTGGTAATGGGAGTTATAAGCAGGAGAAAATTGTTTCCGAGTTAGGTTTCATCCCACCCTCTCCAGGGCCTTCCTTATCAGACGATTGCCTCATATTCTTATTGAGGGCTATATCTTTTAGTCTACTATCCAGGAGCAAAGTTTCTATGGTACCAACTCATTTTGTATTTAGTTTTGAGTATATCTACTCCCACCCCACCATTCTCCTTCCCCCAAACCCTTCCATCCCTATTATCTATCCCTTGAGTTGTCTGTCAGGTATGCCTGTATCTCATGCTGTTCCATTTTGGAAACCGCAGATGAGGGGGAACATGCAGCATTTGTCTTTCTGTGCTTGTGTGAGTTTGCTTAGCATGATCTGTTCCGAGTCCATCCATTTTACTACAAAGTTCTCTATATCATTTTCCATACTGGATGAATAGAATTCCATTTTGCAAATTTACCACCCATTCACAATGGGCATCTTGGTTGATTCCAGATCTTAGCTATTATGAATTGAGCACCTATAACCATGGTTGAACAAATATCTCTGTAGTGAAGTGTGGAGACTTTAGGGAAGATTCCCAGTAGAGAAATAGCTGGGTCAGTTGTTAAATCTATTTTCATCTTTTTCAGGAGTCACCATGTTGGTTTCCATAGTGGTTTTACAAGTTTTCACTCTTAACAGTAGTGAACGAGGGTTCTTCTTACCCCACACAGTTGCTAACATTTACTGACATTTGATTTTTTGGGGGGAGGAGGTTTTGAGGTAGGGGTCTTACTCTAGCCCAGACAGATCTGGAATTCACTATGCAGTTTCACGATGGCCTTAAACTCAGTAATTCCTTTATCTCTTCCTCCTGAGTGCTAGGATTAAAGGCATGAGCCACCATGCCTGATGTCATTTGATTTTTTTAGTGTTTTCCATCCTGACTGGAGTCAGGTGGAAACTCATAGCTGTTTTAATTTGCATTTCCCTGATGGTTAAAAATGTTTAATATTTTCTTAGGTGAGTATTAGCCATTTGTGTTTCTTCCTTTGAGCATTCCCTATTCTGTTCTTGGCCCCATTTTTTGAGTGGGTTGTTTGATTATTTTTTTTTATTTATTGCTTAGTTTTTTAAGTTAGAATCATATTGAAATCAACTCAATTAATATCCATTCGATGGTCAGGAAGTGTTCATTTCAAAGGAAGAACTGCATGTTTGACTTTAGGTTAAATCTTATAAGGAAGACAGTCATTACTGAAATAAATGAAATACTGTCTCTTGTAGCAGTTAGACAAATTATCTTGTGATCATTGCTTTGATAAATCTGACTGTGCAGTTACTTAGCAACTGGGTTGTGAGAATGACGTGGAAGATTTTGAACTTCAGACTGGGGAAGCCCTAGCATGCTATAAGCAAGTCTTAATGGGCCATTCTGATGGCAGGATGCAAGACCAGAATGCTGACAGAAATTCTGACAGAAAAAGCTAGGCTTCACAGGGCTCTACCAAGAGTTAGGCTAACAGCCATTTGCACTGTGTTACAGTAAACAATATGGATTCATTTCCTCATAAACATTTTATTGAGGCTGAATTAAAAACTAATGGACAAAAGTATCAAAAGAGCACATTTTCCAGGCTGTGGCATGTCTATCACTCACTAGACCCAGTAAGGTTTATAGTGAGAAATGAAAGCCAGCCACAAAGATACCAAAACTGTGTAGTTTGTTAAGATAAGGGTCACTAATATGCTCGAAAATGTGGACAAGGCAGGAAAGACAAATATGTACAAAGAAATTACCATGGAGATTGGCTTTGTTGAAGAGAAGCACCTCAGTCTACACTGGGACAATAGAAATGACTTTTAACGGCAAAAACCTACCCATTTCAGACTCCAAGTTTCAAAAGGCAAATCCAAGAGCTGGAGAGATGGCTTAGTAGTTAAGACATTTGCCTGCAAAGCCTAAGAATTCAGATTCAATTCCCCAGTACCAATGTATGCCAGAAGCACATGCGTCTGCAGTTTATTTGCATTGGCTACAGGCTGTGGCACATACGTTCTCTCTATCTGCCTCGTTCTTTCTCTGTCTAATAAATTTTAAAATGTTAAAAAATAATTTTAAACAAGGCAAATTCATTAGAAAGGAAAGTGCTTCACATAGCAGTGCTTAAGAAAGATAGTCGGCAGTAAACCCTGCTCTGTTGTAAACCAGCTGTGGCTGTGGTCCAAGATGGGGAAGGTAATATCTGGAGCTGAAAGGAAAACTTGGCACAATCCTTACGGTGCTGTATTTTTTCTTTCTTTCTTTCTTTATAGGCATGTAGGATAGAAAAGTAAGGGGGGACATAGAGGCTCACATCAAGGTTCCAGAAAGTCCATAAGACAAGACAAAATGTATCAAGGTCAGATTCCCTTAAGGGGGCTCATACCCAGGCTGTGTATGAAGCTCTTCAGGTAAAAACCAAGTTGGAATGGAAGCACTGGGATATTGGAAAATCAGAAATTAGGCTCATGAAGGAAAGCTCCAGGCTCCAAGTGTAGATGACTAAAGAGATAAGCTGTAATCACTATGGACAGTTGGAGATCAAGGGGAGGGTTGCCCAAACTGATTGGAGTTCAGGTGATATCAGATATCAAAAGGCCAAAATACTAGATATGGAGTTCCAAGATTTGATGTTTTCCTGGCTTTGTGTGTTTTGGTCTTGCTCTGGACTAATCTTCCCTGGCTGTCTTCTTTATCCTCCCTTTAGAAATAGAAATGCTTACTGGGTGCCACTGCATGTCTCACATATATATACATATATATGTATATATGTATATATATATATGTATATATGTATATGTGTGTGTGTGTGTATATATATATATATATATATATATGTATGTGTGTATATATATATATATATATATATATGCACATATATACACACACATATGTGTGTGTGTGTGTGTAGTTTTCTTTTATAGAGGTACACAGTTAAGAGGTTGACTTGAGTCTCAGAACAGACTTTGGGTTTTTGGTTTTAGCTCAAGCTGAAACTATACAAATAGAGAGATTTGAAGGTAGTCTCATTCTTTTTTGCATTATTAAATGACTATGAACTTATGGAAAACATATCCAGACTGTTACGCTCTGTATGTGATATGGCCACACAGGCTCCTGTATTGCAGCACTTGGTCTCTAGCTGGTAGAACTGTTTGTGGTCATTTGCGGGTCTTTACAAAGTGAACCTAATTGGAAGGAGTGGTCAGTGGGAGAGGAGGAGCTTGTAGCAGACACAGCTTCTGGCCTTTTCTTTGTTTTCCAAACCCGCCAAAATCCAAGCAAACAGTCTCATACTCCTACTGTCATAGCTGTGAGCCACCACATGGTCCTCCACCCTCCCCTGCTGTGATATTCTGTTCCTTCAAACCTTGAACCCAAATGGTTCTTTCCGCAGTGGAGTTGCTCTCTGTCAGGTATTTGGTCTCAGCAATGAGAAAAGTAACAACGGTCACTCCAGATCTGACAGTTCTATTGCACACAACCCCATCAAATTCCACCACCAGCCTCAGAGAAATTCTCTGTGCAATGAAAAGACAGTTAGTTATAAGGCAAACTTCATTATTAATGTGTTTTTCTCTTGTGAAGTACTGGGAGTTGGACCTCAGGTCTCAGGCCATGCTAGGACAAACATTCTACTATTGAAATGTGTCCCTGATCCCACATTTTACTTTATTTATTTATTTAAGAGTGAAAAAATAGGCAGAGAGAGAGAGAGAGAAAGAGAGAATGAGCACACCAGGGCCTCCAGCTGCTGCAAACAAACTCCAGATGCATGCACCCCCTTGTGCATCTGGCTTATGTGGATACTGGACAATCAAACCGGGATCCTTTGGCTTTGCAGGCAAACTTCTTAACCACTAAACCATCTCTCCAGCCCCCGTGTTAATTTTTGATTTGAGATAGTGGCTTGCTACAGTGCCTAGTCTGGCCTTCAGCTCACTCTGTAGCTTAAATAGCCTTTGAACTTATGATCAAACACTTGACTAGAAAAAAAAATAATAAGGAAGGAAGGGTTTATTTTAACTTACAGTTAAAGGTTAGGGTCCATCATGGCAGGAAAGACAATGCCACAGGAGTTGGATGCCTCTGGCCACATACAGACCACAGTGAGGATGTGGACAGCAATGAATGCTGTGCTCAGCTACTTTTGTTTTCTTTTGACCTAGTACAGGACCACAGGCAATGGTCTGGTGCCACTTACGGTTAAGGTGGATCTTCCCACCTCAATTAAACTAATCTAGGTTATCCCCCACAGGTATGTCCAGAAGCTCATTTCCTGGGTGATTCTCGAACCTGTCTAGCTAATAATCACTATAAACTATCACAACATCCACCCTCACAAAAGCGAGATGTTTTACACATGCATAAAGATGATGGCAGTACAGTGCAAATCATTTACAAAAATTACATAGTTTTGTCGAATGTTGTGGTCTGGGAATAAACCTGAGCTACCTTTGTGATATGCCTGAATCATTTCAGCATTTAAATTTTTATTTATTTATTTTTTAATATTTGCATTTATTTATTTGTTTGTTTGTTTATTTGACAGAGAAAGAGGGAGAGGGAAGGAGAGAGAGAGAGAAGGAGAGAGAGAGAAAAAGAAAGAGAGAGAGAGAATGGGTGCTCCAGGGTTTCCAGCCACTGCAAACAAACTCCAGATGCATGTATCCTCTTGTGAATCTGGATAATGTGGGTCCTGGGGAATAAAACCTGTGTCCTTTGGCTTTGCAGGCAAATGTTTTAACTGCAAAGCCATCCCTCCAGCCCAATGTATTTTATTTTAAAAATGACTATTAAGTGGATTGAAAATTTAAGTCACAGAAGTGCCTCTGAAAATATTTGCTTTATCATACACTTTGACTGATTAGTATAATGATCTTTATGCTCAGAAACCAAAAGGAATAGTAAATGGATGATACAGAAGTAATTTACAAGTTCTACCATGAAAAATTTGCATTACATCTAATTGATGTAGATCTAATGATTCATTTTTAGGATTTATTATCCCTTTCTTCTCTTAAATGATGGGACACCAAGAGTTCAAAACACTCCTCTAATATTGTATTTCTAAACATTATCTACTAAAATATGATAATCGGGGCTGGGGAAATGGTTTAGCAGTTAAGGTGTATGCCTGTGAAGTCTAAGGACCCAGGTTCAATTCCCCAGGACCCACATAAGCCAGATGCACATGGGGCACATGTATCTGGAGTTCGTT
Source organism: Dipus sagitta (assembly GCA_036346955.1). Lineage (NCBI taxonomy): Eukaryota > Metazoa > Chordata > Mammalia > Rodentia > Dipodidae > Dipus > Dipus sagitta. The sequence goes on from CM070788.1 coordinate 16,035,696, forward strand.
TGCAGTGGTTGGAGGCCCTGGCATGCCCATTCTCTCTTTCTCTCTTTCTTGCTGCCTCTTCCCCCCCCCTCAAATAAAGAAAGAAATAAAAAATATATGATAATCATAGTTGTGCTTATGTACATGTATAAACACAATATATACATATATATTTATATATACATATATATATTTAATCTATACAAACTTGCAGGTATATCTATATGGCTAATTTCTTGACAATAGGATGTTGTTCATGGGAATTAATTAAAATATGCTTCATTTTAATCACATCTCATTTTTTTTCTTCCTACCTTAAAGCCACAATGGCAGAGCCATCATGAACCCAGAGAAGAATTGATGACTCCCTTCATTGCCATGAAAACTCATCTGTGCCATCTTGCATATGAGAGAATTTCCTTATTATTAATCTTGATAAGTATGAGTACACTTACTGTGGAATTTGAGGTTCTACTGGACATATAGCTAATAACTTCTGATAACATCCAGTAACAAGTGGGAGAATACATAAAGTCCTATATCATCACAGAAAGTAAGAGTCAAGAAAATTCACAAGAAATTTACATAGCTTTCCTTTAAGGGAAAAGGTGTAAGAATGATACATCTCCTTTAATTTTATCTTGTTTTCTTCTGCTTTTCCCCTTCCAGTACTGATGAAACATTATAGAACCAAGGAACCTATATTAGGGAATTTTATATATGTTATATCGAAACCATTTAATATATTAAGGTGGGGTTTCAAATAACTGTACTAGGAGATGGAAATGTCTGCATAATTTACTTATAGAAATGCAAGTGCAAAGCCGGGCATGGTGGGGGCACGCCTTTAATCCCAGCACTCGGGAGGCAGAGGTAGGAGGATCGCCGTGAGTTCGAGGCCACCCTGAGATGACATAGTGAATTCCAGGTCAGCCTGGGCTAGAGTGAGACCCTATCTCGAAAAACCAAAAAAAAAAAAAAAAAAAAAAAAAAAAAGAAATGCAAATGCACTTTGAGACTCATTTAATGTCTTTTAACAATGCTTTTTTAATTTGTGTGTGTGTGTGTTTTCTTCAGAGCCTCCTGCTAATGCAAACACACTCTGAACATACATACCATTTTTGTGTCTGGCTTTTCTTGGATACTGAGAAATTAAACTCAAGCCAGCATGATTTGCAAGGAAGTCCCTTTAACCTTTGCGTCATCACCTCAGCCCTTAATTTAATGTGATGTTAACGCTTGCTTTTGTTTATCAATAAAATAATTTATTTTGGGCTAGAGAGATGGCTTAGCAATTAAGCACTTGCCTGCGAAGCCTAAGGACCCCGGTTCGAGGCTTGATTCCCCAGGACCCACCTTAGCCAGATGCACAGGGGGTGCATATGTCTGGAGTTCATTTGCAGTGGCTAGAGGCCCTGGCATGCCCACTCTCTGTCTCTGTCTATCTGCCTCTTTGTCTGTTGCTCTCAAATAAATAAATAAATAATAAACAAGAAAAATAAAAAATATATATATCTTATCTTTTTTTGGTTTAATAAATCATTTTTAAAAAATAATTAGAAACTTTGTATGAACAAACCATGTATTTATTGGTCCCATTCCTCTCCTCCCTGCCCCCATTGCACTGAGGGTCACCCTCAGTAGGGTTACTGGTTTTCACCACGGGGTTCTGGTTTATCAGTTGTGCGAGCAGCAGTCCAGTTGTTGTAGGGTAGGGGAAGGCACACCTCTAGATATTCCTACCAGCCCTGGGACTCTTACAACCTTTCATTCCCCCTTAGACCATGTTACCTGAGCCTTCGAAGGTGGGTTAGAAGTCTACTTTGATGTTCACTTTTGAATTTCTGTTTTCATACACCTTGAGTGTCCTCAGTGTCCATCACCATCACCCTGGAACTGATTGTCAAGTGCACCATGAGAACAGTATTGCTAACTTATCTTTTCTGTTGTTATTGTTTTTGTCTTGAGACAGGCTCCATGCACTCTGTAGCCAAGATCGGTTTGGAGCTCACTGCTTTATTTTTATTTGTGACAGAAACTGTCCTTGTACTCACAGTGTTCTTACCCTCCTGGGTGTTGATGTAAGGTTTATCCCTGTGAAAGTTACAGTGTCTCCAAAGACAAGAAGGAAGTTGTTTAGTACTGTTGGAACAAACTAATAGGTCAGGCAGAGGTAGTCTCCACAGAAGCCAAAGGTAAGTGGAAAGACTTCCTAAAAAAGAGACATTAGGCTAATCAGGGAAGACGAGGAGAAAAAGTCACCAGTGATTTTATCTCTCTAAATGCAATCAAATCCATTTCTAATTTTTAGATGAATCAGATAAATCTCTGTGGTTTATATGATTGTCAATTTAATTTATTGAAATGAGTTTCAGTGATCTACATTATATTAATTAATTAATATAAATTCTATAATGATTTTCAATCCTAAAGTTTTTGGCAGGTTAGTATGTAATAATACCAATTCAAATTAGTAACTGTAGTTTATAACTTTTCTTTAATAGTAATGCTTTTTATCTTAATCAAAGTTGACTTTTTCGAGGCTATGCTATTTTTTTTTTTTTTTTCCAAGGTAGGGTCTCACTCTAGCTCAGGCTGACCTGGAATTCACTATGTAGTCTCAGGGCAGCATTGACCTCACAGTGATCCTCCTACCTCTGTCTCCCAAGTGCTGAGTTCTGGGATTAATGGTGTGCACCCCCACACCGGCTCAGAGGTTATACATTTTAGATAAGAGAATTAGGGCAAGCATTTCAGTTTTACAAGCCTGTTTTAGTATACTTTCTCATACTTGTTGCTAACTTTGAATTTTGTGTTTTAAGTTTTCAGGTATCATAAAAGGGAAAGAAAGGATATTATTGGGAACAGAACTGTTATAATACTTATGGACTTCTCTGAATTTGGTTAGATATTTATAATTGAATTTATCTTCACTACCCCTTGATTGTTTTTCCTATTGCCATCCTCAGAATTGTTGCTCTCTCATTCAACTATAATTTCTATTTATATAACCATTTTCAGGAGGTCACTTTATAATATTTTTTTTCAAAGTAGAGTATTGAAAATCAAGAAAATGATCCATGTGCAACAGCATAAAAACTAATGCCAGGGACTGAAGAGATGACTCAGTGGTTAAGAATGCTTGATGCACAAGATTTTGACCTAAGCTAGTCATGACTGTTACTAGAGCACTGAGCAGAACAGCAACAAGAGACTCTCTGGAGATTTACCACATTTGGTGAGTTCTAGTTTCTGTGAAAGACTCTGTATCAAAGAAATAAACATTAAAGAGTGACAAAGAGAGGCAGCTGAGTTCTTCCTCGGGCATCTTCACATGTGTAGACAGGGTTCATGCATCTACAGATGCACACCAATACACCATTACATACTACATAGATGCAACAACAAATAAAGAGTTAGTGACTTAGCCAGCATGCAAACGTCTTTTCTACTTATAAGTACAAAACATTTTAATAAATTAAAGAAACTATAAATAGATGTTCATTGACTGGAGAATGTCGTTAGGATTTCTAGATAACTAAAAGTTAGCTACAGATTTATTCTTAAAATCTCACTGATGTTCTTTGAAAAAGTGCAAAACATTTCATTAAAAAAATTCAAATAGAGAGCTTGAGAGATGGCTTAGAGCTTAAGGCATTTGCTGGCAAAGCCAAAGGATCCAGGTTTGATTCCCCAGCATGCACGTAAAGCCAGATGCATAAGGTGACACATGCATCTGGAGTTCATTTACAGTGGCTGGAGACCCTGATGTGCCTGTTACCTCTCTCTTTGTTTCTCTCTCTCTCTCTCTCTCTCTCTCTCTCTCTTCCTCTGTTTCCTTCTCTGCCCCTTTCTTGCTCTCTCTCTTTCTCTCAAATACATAAACAAAATATTTACCACAGGAAACAAAATTCACATATATTTTCACTGTCAGTAGTGGGGATACCATTCAGTGAGTTGTTGGTCAGAAAGCTCCCTGACCTGCCCCACCCCCATCACCAAGTTATAGACTATTGCCAAGGCTCTTGGTAGCCCACCAGAATTAGATAGTAAGACTCTTGCTGAAGACACCACCTGCTTGGGCTTGAGGACACTGAAAAACCCAAGCTGGAAGCCTCCTGCTTGTTCATTAGCTGTCATGATGCTCAAAGGCGCTATGTAGCCTTTTGGAGGGGAAAACTCATCCACGGCATAAACCAGAAGTGGGCTTTGGAGGTTTGTGGCTTTCCCTCCAGGCCAAATGCATCAACTGGTGCAAAGGTGACATGTCTGTTATGGGATAGACCAACTGTTCTCCACTTGTGTTTAACGCTCTTTCCATGGGTGGGAATACATGCCTGGTACTAGAGACCTAATCAAAAGCCCGCGGCTGCAAAGTTAATAAGGCCTAGGGGTGAAGCTATATCTGTTGTCTGGCTAAATGGATAAACTATATCCATCAAACTGACCTCTAAATACTTATGTGTATTCTCATATATTAATGCTATGCTTAGTCCATTTTGAGACGATTCTCTTTTCAGATAGTGGTGATCACTGGGGAGACTCAAAACTTATTAAAGTGCTGATCAGAAGTGACAGTGAGGTGCGTAAGCACTGAGACATCTCTAACACACTCTTCCGAGCTCAGGGACCAATGTTGAAGAGGTGACAGAAAGGATGTAATATGATCTTCTAGACACAAAGTGATGATGACACTCACGTCCTCACAGTGGCTGCCATGAAACCTTCACAAGAAGAGGCGAAACATGATTATATCAAAATAAGAGAGGCTAGTTGCAAAGAGGAAGTCAGTAGAACAGGGATTTGGGAAGGACATAAAGAATGGTGGGAGGAGATTATGATCATGGTATTTGTCTATATGTATGGAGATTACCAATAAAAAGTTAAAAAGTAAAATAAAATTAGAAATTCACATGGAATTTTAAGGGACTCTGAATAGCCAAAGCCATTTTTTTTTGTTTTGTTTTGTTTGTTTTTTTTTGTTTTTCAAGGTAGGGTCTCACTCTGGCTGAGGCTGACCTGGAATTCACTATGGAGTCTCAGGGTTGCCTCAAACTCACGGCAATCCTCCTACCTCTGCCTCCCGAGTGCTGGGATTAAAGGCATACGCCACTATGCCCAGCATCCAAAGCCATTTTTAACCATAATTCTATGTTTCATCCTTGTTGGTTTCAAAACATTTCAAAAGTTTATTAGTATAATCAAAATATAGCAGTGGATTAGTATTAGGTTTAACACAAAGATTAATAGAAATGACTAAAGTAAATAGAAAATAAACTTTCATATGAATAAAGACACTGGGCTGGAGAGATGGCTCAGTGACTAAGGCTTTTTCCTGCGAAGCCTGACAACCCAAGTTGATTCCCCAGTACCCACATAACATCAGATGCACATTGGAGCATGCATCTGGAGGTCATTAACAGTGGCCAGAGACCCAGGTGCACCCATTCTCTCTAGCTCTCTCTTTCACTTCTCTCTCTGCTTGCAGAAAAATAAATAAATGTTTAAAAGTACAATAAATAAATATAATTTAATAAGGATGTCAAATAAGGAAAGAATAATCTCTTCAACAAATGGTGTGAATAAAATTGGGCTTACTTATATGTAAATTATGAAGTTTGATTTTTACCTTCATCACAGAAAAAAAGTAGACTCAAGTAGAACAAGTAAATGGAAGAGCTAAAATTGTAACACTTTAGGAGAATATATAGGGAAAATAAAGTGCATTTCATTTAATGTTATATTGTATTTGGATAGGATTTGTCTAAAACACAGAGAAAACCAAAAAACTATGTAAATTAAGTGCCATAATAAAACTATTGTGCATCAAAAGAAAGACAAAATCAGTAGGATGAAATGGAACCTATGGAATTGGTCAAAAGTCCTAAATCTGATAAGGACTTAATAGCAAAGATATAAAGAAGTTTCACAAACCATTAGCAGTAGCAACAGCAACAACATAACCAAAGAAAGAAACTGGATCACATTTTCTGTTGTATAGCAAATTCTTCCAAAACGGAAGTACTCCCTCAAGGAGGGAGGAGGAAAGCTCGGGATACTCAGGAAGCCATGTCTGGGAGACCTGAAAGGCAAAATTTCACACACTTACTTTAGGACCAGTAAACAACTCTTAAGGGGTGGACCCTGGCCGGTATTGTGCAGCTCTTTTCCCTGAGCTGAAACATTCCCTCCTGAACAGAGAGAGACTCAGGAGATGAAGAAGTCTGAAAAGGCTGAGATTTAAGACATCCTCAGACCCCCTCCCTCGCTAAGGTTATATAAAGGGGAAAAGATTGCTGACAGAGACTCTCAGGCTGGCTGCGCGGCCTGCAGGATGTACGCTGTGCTCCAGAGGTAGCTTCCGAGGCCTCAGCTGCCCTGGGGCGGGGAGGGGGCTTTTCTGGTGATGCTGCTGCCTTTGAGAAGAAGCAGTATGGTGGGGGGTCGTCATACAGGATGGGGTAAGTATTGGCATAGATGAAGTGAAATTGGAAACTTGCTGAATTGTTGGCGGGGATGTAAAATACTATTGTTCCTAAGAACTATACAAGAACTAGTGAATCATTTTAGTAGAAAAAGTTATAAATTTAAATCTAAACGAAGTAGAAAGTATTTAAATGGTAAACATATGATAGACGTGTTTTATCACTTACAATTTACTGAATGATAATATATTGGAAAAAGTAGAAATAACTGGCTTTATGTTAAGGGTATATGATATATAGAGTTAAAAAAAATGAAAATATAGCATAAAAGATGGAAAAGGGAAATGGAACGACAGCATTTGAAATTTATAACTCAGTGAATATTGCATTATTTGAATATAGATTATGATAATTAATGAACTGTGTTGTGATTTTTAATCCACAATAAAAACTAAGAAAGGAGTTTCATTTTAAGAAATCCATGAGATAAAGTATGTTTATAGAAAATGTTAACCTTAAAACAGTGCAACAAAAGAAAGAAAACACTGAAGAATAAATACAGCATAACATGTCTATATATTTATATTTGTCAAAAGACAAACAAATGTGACTAAAATCACCTATTTGACTAAATTGTATTAAAAACTACAATCAAAAGCATAGGATATAAATTATCAAAATAGACCCTTGTGCATTCTATCTATAATAACTCTGTATTAATTCTAAAAAAGTAGTAATGCTGAAAGTTGAAGAATATAAAGGGATGTATCATGAAAACACTTACTGCACAAAAGTGCTAGATGGCTATATCATTTTATAGAAAAGTAGATTTCAATGAAGAGCTATTACCAATTTTCCAAGTTTACGTTTGAAGTTGTTAAAATATCCAGCAATCAAAATAAAAGGCATATCACTGAATCACAGGGGAGTGATGACACTTTGACAGAGTCTTCAGCCTGGCAACATGGGCCTATCATGGCTCAACCCCATGGGAAGCGCCAGTTCTTTAACAAGAATGAGAAGAGTTTTGTTAAAGTTATGTGGGTCCCACTTCAGCACTCTCACATATCCTGTATGTAAATTGAGTAAGAGAACAGAATCAGACAGAAGTAAAAATGAACTCCAGAATTCATGTCCGAAGCCTAGAAGAGAAATAGTTGATTCCCCACTCTATACCCTCATGACATGTCTGAGAGACACTCACCTTTGTGTGTGGACTCTCCACTTCTTACCTCCAAGGAGCATGGAAATGGTGACACCCAACCTGGAGGTGGTTGCTGGTTCTGTTGGTGTTATTCATTATCACATATTTAAGATATAAATGCCACTAAATTTAGTGCTTAGTCAAACTTTCCTGGACGACAATAAGATATAGGTGCACCTGAATTGGGGATTCTCTTATTGAGCATTCTGAATTCAGAGAACAGTTGCTTCATCATTAAGATACCACCTTGGGTTAGTGATGGATCTGACACATGATACTAGGATGAATTTATCACACGGTAAGATATAGTGTTGTCTGTCCTTGGGCATTGGTAAGTTATTTTCTCTATACATAGGAACATACAGTATTATTTGTACTAGGTAACAACATATGCTTACGACATGCTATTTTCCAGACAAGATATCAGTTTTTCAAGTTGGATCATTTTATTTAATCCTTCAAGAAATGCAATGAGGAAGAGCCCATTCAGTATCCACACGGTGTAGGTATTCCAACAAAAACTCCAATAAGTTTCATTAAAAAAAAATGAAGACAGTGTCTCTCAGCTAGGAAAAATTGGCACTATGAATAATACAAGTATTCCCTCCCCTACCTCTCATGTCATGTAAAATTTAGGCATGGGTGCACTGATTGCAAATGTGTGTAAACTGTGTGTGTGTGTGTGTGTGTGTGTGTGTGTGTGTGTGTATACTCCAGCCATCTTCCCATCTTGGAAAAAGTTACATAAGTGACACAGAGAAAGAGACTGACAACGAAATTTGAATATTTTACTCACTCCGTGCCTAAATCCTGACTAGCTCATGGCTCCTCAATGGTCATTAGTGAAACAATTTCACTTTATGCTTCAGTATGAGATTACATTGGATATGTGATCAAAGAACTTAGTATTAATGATCTGCTTACTACAGCTATGAGAGATTTTTTTTTAAGAAACTAATATGTTCATTGTAAAGAACTCAACTATGGGAAGTTTAATAATTTTTAAATTTCATTATTATTTAACATTTCATGGGTTTCCACCATGACTCCGATGATATTGTAAGCTTCTAGACTATAATCTATGCTTTTGTCTGGTTAGGTGTTTTTGTTGTTGTTTGCTTGTTTTAAAGGCAGGAACTCACTCTAGCTTAGGTTTACTTGTAACTCGCTCTTTAGCCCCTGGCTGATCTCTAATTCACAGTGACTGTCCTATCTCAGGCTTCCGAGTTCCTGGACTAAAGGTGTGCACTGCCATGCCTGGCTTTGAAGTCTGTGGTTTAGGTTCTATTCAGTATCCTATATACTTAACATTTGTTGAATGATTATTCAGAAGTTTTCTCAAGTAAAAGAAATTATGTCAATCTAAAATCTTTTCATCTAAGAAATTGCCTTTAGCAAATAATAATAATAATAATAATAATAATGTGTAAAGTTCTGAGATCCTTTGGAAAAAAATATTTAGCTATTTCACAAAATTTTGACAAATTGATTTATCCAGCAGGTACACAATATTCAGGAATCTAAGTCAAGGCATGTTGGATATAGTTATATGTATTTTAGCAACATTTCCAAGTATCATGAACAGTGTAAGGTTTTAATAAAAATAAATAAATGATTATTGTATAAATGAGTAAATTTCAACTCAGTGTTTCTAGGCAAAAATATTGGCTGTGTAGCTTTAAGCTTTGACTTGGTAAAACAAACATTGGCGTTACAGCAGGTATTTAAAACCATAAACTCAAGCATTTATTATCGTGTGTCCTCATTTATAGTTCAAGAACTGACTTGGAGAAAAATATTTTATTTGAAATTTGACTCTTTAGATTTAGGACAACAATCAAACAAATGAGCAAAGAGGCTTTAGAAGCCAAATGTGACCTAGATATTTTTTTAAGAAATCTTTCTTTTATTCTTTTTTTTTTTTCCTTTTGACCTGACTTAAAGCTCACAGCTTCTTCATCCAGAATAGATAATACAAAATAGTATGTAGCGGGCATTTGCTTACGGAGCTGCTCCTTGCAAGTCACGATTAACCCCAAGTAGAGATTTTGTTTCTCAGCTATGCTCTTTCTTTCCTAGACCCAATCAAAGAGTACAATTCTGAAACGGTATCTGCCTAGGGCTTAAATTCTGCCCTATTTCAAAACTAAGTATCTGTTGGCCTGATTTTTCACAATCTATGAAATTCAAGAAGGTATGATGGGTGCTTATATAAAGCCATAACGTTCCAAACACAAAGTTCTCTTGTGTGCCTTACATTAGCACCTGAAATGACTTACAATGACATTCTGGTAGATGATTGAAGTCATTCCTGTTTCTTGTTTGTTTGTCATTGAGTCCTTATTAAATATGAGTTAGGATTCATGTACATAAAACCATGTCCCCAAGTTTTACAGGATTGAGTTTTGTGTGCAAAGAAGATGTACACAGCAAGTGACTCTCACGTGAACACTGGTACAACCCAGTGATATTTGCACCGGACTGAGACTAGGATTAGCAAATTGTGCATGGAGAACACACAATGAGGCTAAAAGCTGTGAGTAGAGAGTGGGATGTTTCACAGAAAATTATTTGAAACCTACGGTCTAAAGGGACAAAATATTATTCTACATTTAATATCCCTACATACATCATCATTTTCACTGCTGGTGTTTATTGAGTGTTTGGAACATTCTAGCATTGCTCTGAGAACTTGACTGACTACATGAATTATATTACAAAACCCTTGTAGGTTAAGTGTAATCACGGGTCCTAATTTTCAAAGAGGACACCAAACCAGATTGAGAATAAAGGGATTTTCACAAGGCCTTCATGTAACAAATCATAGACATCTATAGATTAGAGTTTATAATGTAAAGGTTCAAATGTTATTGATAATATTAGTCATATAAACTGGGGGGAAAAGCATATCTCTGAGAATGTAGATTTAACCATCATATGCATTGAAAGACCTCCAGAGAAATGAAGCGTAGCTGACCCCCCTGAATCTAAGTGAAGACGTGTACTTTTAGGTGCCTCTTTTAAATCTCATATCAGAACTGTGATCACTTTAAGTCCCATGCTGAGAGAGATTGTCAATAGCAAAACCTGACAACAGCTGTTATGTCTCCTGCAATCAAAGGGAATTGGCTCATTCTAATGTAAAATATATTGAATATTGTATTTGTTAGGCGTACATGTTTCTTAATGACAAAGTTGGAAACATTAACCCTCCCAGAAAGGAAATCCTCTGCTTCACAATTTTTCAGACTGTGCTGCCACACTGTGATATGGGAAGAGGAACACGGTATCTGGAAGAGGCAGAAGAAACTTTCCTTTAGATGACGAGTGTGGGAGTGTGTATATGCAGCTATGCACCTAGTCCAAAACCTCTAAGACCAACTTAATGGAGACATTTCACTGTATTTGAAATTGATCTCCAATATTAAAAAAAAAAATGCCTACATTTGTTGAATACAACCTGATCTTAAGAGAGACAAATCCACAGAAACCCCTATTTCTATGGAAACACAAATAGCTGGGCTCTGAAGGAGGAAAAATACTAGTAAGAAAATAATTTTCAATGCCAACTTATTTCCCAGAATAATGGAAACAGTAACAATTGTCGATTCCTTTAAATTAGCTGCCTAGAATGTCCATTGCATGTGATAGCTCTTCTATAAACAAGACAAACAGGTTTTTCTACATGGTTATTTAATTTCAAAAGAAGTCTTTGTTTTGGCTAATATCAATATGGACAGAAGTACAGGCTTTTGGTCATAATTTATATGCATGTATGTCTGTACTCAGTTACTCAGTTTACACTGATCTTTGTTTTTTAAGTGATCATTGTCTTTTTTTTTTTTTTTTTAAATCAAGACTGTGTGGCTTGGCATTTGCCTGTGGCCTGATGCAGCTTGTGCCAGTATCCATTCATTCACTCAGAATCACTCAATAGTGCCTTCATCACAGGTGTTTGATGTGTGACAGTCTCATTGTTTGTTGCATGCCATATTTCTGGGTCCAGACAGTCCATAGTCATAGTCTTCAACAAAAATGAAGTTTCCCTTCAGAAAGTTTTAATTCAACTTGTAGACTATGAAAATTCCCTGTATTGGGACCTGTCACACACAATCGCCTATTTGTGTTATTATTTAGCAGTTTACTTATGCATTCATGAGTGCTTTCCTTTCTGGATCATAAGTTCTAGCACTGTAAGCACCATAGTTTTCTTTCTGAGCAATTTTCCTAACTGTAGCACACTGCCTAGCTCTCAACAGGAAATTTTTAAGTGAGCAAATTAACTGTAAGATCATAATGCTTTTACTGAACTCCCCAAATATAATAATATGAATTTTCAAATTCAGAGAATATTTTAAAATAAAATACTAAAATAATGAATGCATGCATGAAAAAGTACAGTTGAAATACTATGCAGTCTCAGGGTGTGCAGGAACTCACAGCGATCTGCCTACCTCTGCCTTCCGAGTGCAGGAGGCGTACACCACCACACCTGGCACACTTGATATCTAAAATTATGTACATAACCATCTCTTTCACTGAACATTTTTCTATTGGATTGTTTGATAATTTATAGCAAAGTCAAATAACTTGTTTACAGTTTCTAAACATGTAAATATATGCTAAAATGCATCTGAAATAGATCAGGAGGAATCATTAGACAAATAGAAAGAACTGTCCAGTGTTATTAAAAAATGTAAGTGAAGATCATACAAAAAGGAAATGTATTAAAGACCTTAATATCAGACCTGAAACTCTGAAAGTACTAGAGGAAAAAGTAGGGGAACCCTTCAACGTATTGGTCTTGGCAAAGACTTTCTGAATATAACCCCAACTGCTCAGACAATAAAACCACAGATTAACTACTGGGACCTCATGAAATTATAAAGATTTTGTACGACAAAGGACACTGTGAATAAAGCAAAGAGGCAACCTACAGAATGGGAAAAAAAATCTTTGCCAGCTACACATCTGATAGAGGATTAATATCTAGGATATACAAAGAACTCAAAAAATAATAAATCAAACAAACCAATTAAAAACGGTCTATGGAACTAAATAGAGAGTTCTCAAAAGAGAAATATGGATGGCATTTAAGCATCTACAAAAATGTTCTACATCCCTAGTCATCAGGGAAATGCAGATTAAAACTATGTTGAGATTCCATCTCACTCCTGTCAGATTGGCTACCATCATGAAAACAAATGACCATAAATGCTGGTGAGGATGTGGAAAAAGAAGACCCCTTCTACACTGTTGGTTGGAATGCAATCTGATCCAGCCATTGTGGAAATCAGTGTGGAGGTTCCTAAGATAGCTAAAAATAGATCCACCATATGACCCAGCTATAGCACTCCTAGACATATATCCTAAGGACTCATCTCATTACCTTAGAAATACTTGCTCAACCATGTTTATTGCTGCTCAATTCATAATAGCTAGGAAACATAATCAGCCTAGATGTCTCTCAACTGATGAGTGGATAATGAAGATATGGCAATTTATACAATGAAGTTCTACTCAGTGGTAAAGAAAAATGAAGTTATGAAATTTGCAGAAAAATGGATGGATCTGGAAAGGATTATACTAAGTGAGATAACCCAGGCCCAGAAGGCCAAACATCACATGTTCTTTCTCATGATTGGACTTCCATGTGAGTAGGAAGAAAACCCAGTAGCGAAGGCCAGTAGGCTATAAAAGAGATATAAAGGGAAGAGAAAGGAAGTGGGGTACTTAATAGGATGGATATATATATATATATATATATATGTATATATATATATATATATATACATATATATATGTAGAATAATATACTAATGGGTGTGAAAAGGCCCAAGTGAGGTCAGGGGAAGAGATTAAGGAAAGGTGAAAGGAGGGCTAATCAAAATCTAAGAGCATATAAATAAACCATATGGAAACCTACTTTTTTGGACAATGGAACACTCAGGAGCCATAGATTGTTGCTAGAAAATTTTCTGTGCCAGGGATGGGATACCTTCCAGTGAATTGTTGGCCAGGGAGGTCCCTGATGCCCCCAAAACATTACAGGCCATTGCCGAGGCTCTTAGTTTCCCACCAGGAATAGATGATAAGAATCTATTGCTGAAGACTCCATATACTTGGGCTTCAAGGCCTCTGAGAAATCCTGCTGGAACTGAGCTGATCACCTCCTCCATGTAGACCAGCTGACACAAAGCTGGAAGAAGCCATTCTGCATGCAGTTCAACAAGAGAGAGAAATCACTAGTGAAGATACTCAAAAGTGGACACTGCAAGACTTAAATTTTGCCAGCCAGGTCAAATGAGCCAATAGCTGCAATAGTGGCATGTCTGTCATGGTAGAAACCAACTGCCCTCTAATTGGACTGGAGTCCCATTCCATGCGAGGGAATACATCCATGATACTGAGAACTTAAAACAGGGGTAGTCATGAGCCCCAGGGGTATAACATCTGCTGCTGTCTGGCTAAATACTATGTATATACTATGCTTATCAAACTGCCCAGTAAGCACTTCTATTATTGTTCATACCCATATATTAATGCTACTCTCACTTTGGGTAGAGAACCTTCTGTTTTCAGATGGCAGTGACCTTGGGATGACTCAGAAGGCATCATGGTGCTGGAAAGAGATGACAGGAGTGCTCAGCAGCACAATATTTCTATCACACCTTCCAAGGCTCAGGGTCTAATGTGGAAGAGGTGGTGGAAAGAATGTAAGAGTCGAAGGAAGGGTAGGACTCCTTACAATGTGCTCCCCCCAGACACAAAATAGCCTGGATATCCATGGCCTCACAGTGCCTGACACTACCTACACAAGACCATCATAAGAGGAGGAAAAGATCACGATGTCAAAATAAAAGAGAGATTGATTGAGAGGGGGAGTTTCAAAGGGGAAAGTGGGGAGAAGGAGGGAATTGATATGGGATATTGTTTAGAATCATGGAAGTTATTAATAATATATATATATTAATATATGTATATTTAAAAAAGAATAAAAAGCCTTTTTCTGCCAGAAATAAACACAAACAACAAAAAATAATATCTCAGTTTTTTCTTGCTTTGTTATTTTTGCTATTTATTTGTTTCAATATATGTTTTGAAAAAATATTAAATATTAAATTAATATTAAAAATATTAAATCCCAGATACATGAGGGGCTTTATCAAAAAGGGCAGAAACATGCATGTATCCTTTTGATTCTACCCACAGAAAATGATAAACTCTACATGGGAAAATCCTTAGTTTATATTTCATGCAGTGGAATTGAGAACTGGTTTCCAGTTTCCATTCCTTTTAGTTGCCAAAGTTGAAGATTCTTTCCCTTGTTTTTTTATCCCTAACTTGCTTCATTGTTTCCTTATAGCACTTTGTGAAAGATAGATAGTAATGAGACAATGCAGTTCACAGTCTATCTTCCCATACTTCTGTTAGAACTAAAACTCCTGAGGCATATTGTTTGCTTGTATGATTATTGTAGGATAAAATTTACCAACCAATTTTCCACTGCATCTCATGAATTATACTCCTCAGATATGAGAACAGTTTAATATGCCACAAGATCAATCATTTATTTTCTTATACTAGCATCTCCTGTCTTGGCTCTAATTCTACATCACTAAAGACAGTCTGAGTCACACTACAGGATTTAAAAATTAAAAATCATTGTAACTTGTATAGTTAAAAATTATTTAATTGTTTACTGAATTTAAATAATTACTTAATATTTATGGCCCTTGCAAATATCTTTTGTGATATTATTTCTGTGAGATACTAAATTCCTTACTTGTAACTTCTCTAAAGGTAAGCTTAAAACTGTGTTATCCACCTGCTTAAAGCAATGTGACTAAGTTTCCTCTGCCTTGTGTACCTTTGTCCTTAACAGCACAGGTGACCAATATAGAAAAGCAATGCTTAGAGATGCTGACTGATCTGAAGATACGCTCTATTCTCCTTTCTTCAGAACCCTGGTTGAATACTTGACTCAGCGCATGCATAAGAAGTGCTTATCACAGTGTTGAAGACATCAGAGTCAGTAACTATGGGTCTGCAGATCTGTTGAAGGCAACAGGTGGGCTTAATGTGATTGCTAATGGGATCCAAGTGTGTGTTCTGAATCAGCAGAGTCCAGCAGGTCACACCCCTAAATCCCTTCCTTTAACAAATGTGTGAGGGTTTTTCAAGGTCAAAAGTTTACTACCCTTTGCTCATACAATGCACTACTTGTTCAGGTATGACTGGGTTTCTGCTGTCTAAGAGAAGTGCTGATGAGTACTTACAAGCAAGGGAGGAGACGAAGCCACAGCCACAGTCACAGCAGATCAGCGGTGGCAGCAGATGCAGCAGGCTGGCTTACTAATGCCTTAAACTAAACTTTCCTTCAGTTTCCTTTTTCTTCGGGCTGCAGCTAGAGGCAGCCAGCCCACTCTTGAGCTGAGAACACCAGGAATTAGCTCTCCCGCTTCTCAGCCTCTGCTTCTAGAAGCAGTTTGCCCACCTTTGGACAGGAAAATTTCAGAGGTTAGTTCACTAAATTTAATTCACTAAATTCAGGGCTATGACCCCCAAATAGGGCAGGTATCAAGTCCACAAATAATAGAGAATCAATCTATCACCAAGTCATATCTTCAGTCTGCAAAAATTTTGTTTCTAAATGACACTGTACTCACCAAAGTTGAATAGAAAATTTTCTTAGCATGATGGAGTTAGCACAAACAAATATGGCTGACTACCTCTGCAAAGAAAAAAATAATAATAATAATTCTCTGGGAAAAAAATGAAAAGAAATTAATGTGATATATGAAAATAGCACTCTAATTAGCAGAAATTGATAATTTATTGGAAATAATTTATCAGAATGTCAAAAAATACGAAATAACATTTGACCGGATGGGAAAAAGTTAGAAATAAACCAGGCGTGGTGGCGCACGCCTTTAATCCCAGCACTCGGGAGGCGGAGGTAGGAGGATCGCCATGAGTTCGAGGCCACCCTGAGACTCCATAGTGAATTCCAGGTCAGCCTAGGCTAGAGTGAGACCCTACCTCGAAAAACCAAAAAAAAAAAAAAAAAAAAGCTAGAAATATTTGGAAAAACAATGTTAGGAAAAGATTCACAAAATTATTGGAGATGGGAATATTGCATTAAAAAGCCAATAATTACAATATTTTCATTAATTATTGGAGATGGGAAAGTTTCATTAAAAACAATAATTACAATATTTTTATTATTAGTGTGGGTGGATACTGTCAAAATGTGGAAGCATGGATCATGCAGTGAGTCGAATTTTAGAGGGGATATGTCATACACACACACACACACACACACATATAGTCAAGATTGAAAATGAAGACACAATTGAAAATAATCAGAAGTCTTCATAGTAAAACAAGACATATTTTCCAGGTTGAATATGTAAAATTACACAGAAACACTTAAAACAAAATATCCAGGATGGATATGTTTGATTATAGTAAACTATGGTCAATATCAACCTGCATCTGGTGAAGTCACAATTAATTCTCAAAATCATAATCATTTGACATAAGTACAAATATCAATATTAAATATTAAGTTACATTCATGATATATATTACATCGTTTTGGCTGAGAGTACGACTGCGGTGGAAAGCACGAGTCTAGCATGAATGAGGTCCTGAATTAAATCTCCAAAGCATTAATTTACAAAAACAGTAAAAAACTCAAATATTCTTGTAATAGAGATTGATTCACATGATTTATATATCTTTTAATAGTTAATGTAATTGCTTTTATAAAATGTCATTACATATTTTGAAATTTTTACCTTTCTCTTAACATTTATCAAGTAATCATTCATATAATTTTTGTTCAGACTAATAGGACTAGTCAAATAATACCAACGTAACTTAGAAAAAGTTGCTCTCTAGCATATATACGCACATATACATATAGAGTTATGTTAAAAATCATGAATAAGATATATAACTGATAGATATGAAGGGAACACGGAAGTTTACTTTTTCTAAAAATAGAATTAAATACTGCTGAATCATTGCTTTATAGAAGAAATTATTCTCTAGTTCAATCATGTCTCATTAAATGGAAGAAGTATGTATTTTTCTCATCCATATGTTTGGAAATTCCAATTAACTCCAAACATCAATATTAAAGTTCTCCATTGGTTTCAGTAAAATATTGTATATTATTTATATACTTGAGTTATTTATTTTATAACTACAATATAATTCTTTTCATCTAAAATACTTCCATTTTACTTTATATGTCATAGTTTGAAAAGACAATAATAGAAAAATGCATATGATATTAACATAATATTCTTAAAAGCCTTAGAAGCATGTGAAACATTTATATGCATGCTCTTCCATGAAATATATAATAAAATATATATTATTTGTATGCATATATAGTATATTTTGATCCTATCTTCATACAATTGGAAATATTAAATGTTTTGTCTTTTAAAATATGACTAATGTTTTGCTCTAGTTTAGTTCATATTAGACATCTGAGACAAATTATAGATGTTCTACATCAGAAGAACAGAGCATTAAAATATTTTACATAAGCCTTTTGTGATTTAGACAAATTTTTCATATTATGTACATTATGTTGTATAATTACTTTGAAAATAGTCATAGGCATGTACTTCAAACACAGTTCTTAAACAAGTCATGGGATCGAGTCTTGAATATCCTTTTTGGGCATTTGAGTTCCCAAGTACATGCTTGCTCATTGCTGTGGACTGAAGGTTTAACTCGTGCCTCATTCTTACTAAAGACCTGCTTTTATGACCTTTCTAGGCTTTCGGAATCCGTGAATAAAAAGAAAATTGGTATGTATTTTGCAGGAGTCAGATGACTGCTCACACAAATCTACAAATTTTCTAAGTGATGATGTATAAAGCTTTATCCGGACCCAGTGAAAGACTTCTTTAGTCATAGTTAAAGTTATATTGTATCCAGTTTACAAAAGGATACATGTGTCTCATAACAATGTATGATATGCTGAGCCACAGTGTTAATCTACAGCTTACTCCACAGTAAATATAAAAGAAAAATTGTCTTCAGTTACGGGTAATTTCCTGAAGAGTGGAGGGTTAAAAATCATCAATTTTTACTCTTGCGAAGTAATGAAATAGTGAAAACTTCTGATTTGATGATTTCATTATATAATAAATCATATACTTCAGATTGGATGATTTTGCTTAAAATATCCAATACTAATTTCATAGAATTTGAGGGCTTATCTATTTGTAAGCATAGTAGAATTGCACAACATTCCATGCTTTCATTGTCATGATATCAACAATTTGCATGCTTCAAAAAAACTTTAATTATTGAACTATAGAGTCTAAGATTAATTTTGTAAGATATTGATTTTAATGTTAGCATTTTAAATTTTTTGTTTTATTTTTATTTATTTATTTGAGAATGACAGACAGAGAGAAAGAGACAGATAGTGAGAGACAGAGAGAGAGAGAGAGAGAGAATGGGGCGCCAGGGCCTCAAGCCACTGCAAACGAACTCCAGATGCATGCACCCCCTTGTGCATCTGGCTAACGTGGGTCCTGGGGAATCAAGCCTCAAACTGGGTCCTTAGGCTTCACAGGCAAGTGCTTAACCGCTAGGCCATCTCTCCAGCCCAAACGTTAGCTTTTTAATTAATAAGCACAAATTATGTTGGTCATGACACCAGTCTAAAAGTATGTGCTAGTTCCAGATTGCTGAAAGCTAAAAAGCAGAATATCAATGGCATTTAAACTTTAATCTGAGAGGATGACAACCTCGGGATGGATTGAAAAACACTGGATATCTGAAGTAATGTGGGAAGAAAAACTGCTGGAGAAAGAGAAGATAGTATTGGATTTCAGGGGCAACTGAGCTGATCGCCTATAGTGACTCATTGTACAAGGCATAAACTAAAGTCACCTCCTAAGAAGCAGAGTACAGTAACTGAGGCCTGATGTCATGATCAAATCAAACATCTTCAGAGACATCATGGCATAAAAAATTAAAAAGAAAAAACAGAAGCTTAAATAGTTCCCAAAGTTGGTTACATGGGCTAAATTATGCTATTGAAATTATCTATATGGAAGTATACATAAAGTGACCCTTTATTCTATCGTCAAAAATATCACCTATATGCCTGCCTGGTTTCTATCTCACATCTACTTACCTTCCTTCCCACGTATATGTAGCAGTTCTCTTCTTGTCGCTGGAGCGAAACACTCAATCCGAAGTAACCTGTGGGAGGAGTAGCTTGCTTGCAGCTTACAGCTTCATTGTAAAACGAAAAACATAACAAGCAAGACAACAGGGGAAGGAAGTACTCAAAATGAACAGACTCCTATCTAGTCACGTAACCAGGTGGAAATAGCCTAAGTACTGGTCTTAGAGCTGGCCTGCTGAATCTCAAGGGTCCTTCCCGGTGGCCTGCATCCTCCAGCAAGGCTCCATTCTGCCAAAGGCGCTACCAGCTAAGGACTGAGCATGAGGCTTAGCCACAAGCACGTAAAGCTATGTGATGATGGGCGTTTAATATTCAAACTAACATATACACGTACCGCATATACCAAAACAAAGTAGGGAAAAAACAAATTGATCGTGTCCCTCTAACAGGATATGTTGTATAATGGAAGAAATATAACTGTCATATTTATCCCTATAATGCCATTTTGTCTAAGCACTGCCAAGCTCACAATAAATTACCAAAATACACATTTTTTTGTTTTTTATAAGAAGAGAGAGGGGGGTGAGAATGGGAAGGAGGAAGAAAAGTAGAAAGAGAGAAGGAAGAGAAAGAGAAAGGGAGGGAGCTGATATGCTTGCTGGGGCTTCTTGCTACTGCAAATTAACTCCAGACAGATGCAACACTTTGTGTATCTAGATATTTGTGGGTACAGGGAAGTTGAAACTCAGCTGCAGTCTTTGCAAATAAGTGCCTTTAACTGCTGAGCCATCACCTAATTTTCTTTCTTTTATTTTGACTTGCATATCTTTATTATTTTTTCTTTTTTCCTTTCTTTTTTTCTCAATTTTTATTAACATCTTCCATGATTATGAAAAATATCCCATGGTAATACCCTCCCTCCCCCCACTTTCCCTTTTGAAAATCCATTCTCCATCATATCCCCTCCCCATCTCAATCAGTCTCTCTTTTATGCTGAGGAGGACTTTTATGATGGTCTTGTGTAGGTAGTGTCAGGCACTGTGAGGTCATGGATATCCAGGCCATTTTGTGTCTGGAGGGAGCACGTTGTAAGGAATCCTACCCTTCTTTTGGCTCTTACATTCTTTCCGCCACCTCTTCCACATTAGACCCTGAGCCTTGGAAGGTGTGATCGAGATGTTACTCAGTACTCCAGTCACTTCTTTCCAGCACTATGATACCTTCTGAGTCGTCCCATGGTCACTGCCATCTGAAAAGAGAAGATTCTCTACCCAAAGTGAGAGTAGCATTAATATAAGGGTATGAATATTAAGAGAAGTGCTTACTGGGCAGTTTGATAAGCATAGTATATACATTTATCCAGGCATCAGCAGATGTTACACCCCAAGGGCTCATGACTATCCCTGTTTTAAGTTTTCAGTATCAGGGATGTATTCCCTCCCATGGAGCGGGCCTCCAGTCCAATTAGAGGGCAGCTGGTTTCCACCATGATAAACATGCCACTATTGCACCTGTTGGCTCATTGGCTTGCAGTGTCCACTGTTGAGTGTGGTATCTCTTTCTCCCATTGAATTGCATGTAGAATGGCTTCTTCCAGCTTTCTGTCAGCTGGTCTACATGGAGGAGGTTATCAGCTCAGTTCCAGGAAGATTTCTCAGTGGCCTTGCACCCCAAGTATGTGGAGTCTTCAGCAATAGGGTCTTACCATCTATTCCTAGTCATCACACAATTTTTAAAATCCACGTTTTTCAAAGATGATCAATCTATTCTTCCAAATAGGCAATATTAGAAACAAAATTATTCATTTGGGGTTCGTCTGCTTATCATGTGCAGAATTCTGGTAACAGTAAGGATTAAAGTATAATAACTATAGAGTATATAAAATATGAAATTTAAGCCAAAAGGTGTATGTAAATCTTGACATTTCAGCAATTCTCCATTAAGATAAAAAATAAAATTTTCAAATGATTAATATTTTCTCTTAACTATTGCTGTTCTCATTCATATATATATATATATATATATATATAATAAGTGTTTAGATGGAAGAAAAGTCTGTGTGACCACTCATTAAAGAAAGGCTGAAAGACAATAGCCAAAGAAAGTATTCACTTCCACACTTGTTTGTAAAATAAAAACTGTAGAAAGTGATTTTTAGGATAAATATGTATAATATACTTTATATATTTGCAGATATATTTAGATGATAAAATTTTCAATATAAACTACTCTTTCATCTTTTGACAACATTTAAATGGTATTTGCTTAAAATATCATTTTGTACACTGGATAAATGTATTCCTCTGTCTGTATATTATTTATGTATCTCAATGTGTATTAAATAAGTACAATTTACCTACATTATCTGTTTCATTAGATGAAATCATTTTAAACATATTTCTATGTATACTTTTATACATTTATAAACATAATCACAACCAAAAAAGGTTGACAAAATAGCCAAAAATCCCATTATCATTAAAACATTATGATCTTTTTAATTATAATCACTGATGGCTTCATTGAAGCATTTTTATTTCTACCAATTTTATTTGGCTTCATTTTCCAAAATAGTTCATTTCCATTTCTGCTAGTGGTTTCATCAGCCAGCAATTTGTATGGATTACCCAGTCTTTCCCCAAAGAACAGTGCAGCTTGAATATCAATGAAGTCCTGGAGCACGCTCTTTCAAGTGTGGGATCACTGGGTTAATCTCTACATGAAACAGTCTGGGAATGGAATGGAAGATTTTCCATGTGGACCAAAGCTGGCAACGTCAATATATTTTAGGAGATTTATCATGACACACTTTTCAAAAGTTTCTTTACAGGGACTCTGTGTGGTCTACACTAATCTAATGACTTTGATTTTCTTTGATATTTAATTGAAACACAGCTTTGTCTTGTATCTTTGTTTTTAGCCAAACAGAAAGTCAAGAAAGTAATCCCTTTAGACTACTGCTCTTGGAAATAGATCAGACAGAAAGCATGCAATTTGTTTCAGGGTTGTTTTATTTTAGTAATTATTGCCAAGATAAAAACAGATGGCATGTTAAAACTTCAATGGATTATAGTTTCAAGGAATAAACATTTTCCAAATAAGAACCAGTTGTAGTTTCAATGTGAGAGTGTGAATGTATGGCCCCATAGACTCAGAAGTTTCATTAAAATTGAGTTTATAGGGCTGCAGGAATGGCCTAATGGTTAAAGGTCTTGCCTGCAAAGAAAAAGGACCCAGATTCGATTCCCCAAGAACCAACATAAGCCAGATGCACAAAGTGGTGGCACATGTGTCTGGAGTTTACTTATAGTCACCGGAGGACCTGGCATGCCCATTCCTTCTCTCTCTTAAATAAATCAATAAATAAATAGAAACTAAGTTCACAGTTTGAACCACTAGCAGGCAGATTTCTGCTACACTGGGGCTTGTCACTGGAAGCAGATCTGAATTGCACCCCCAAAATGTAGAGGTACCAGTTTGAGCTCTGGCATTCCTTCTTGCTGTTTGTTTCTTGGTGTTTCGTTGCTCTTTTTGGTGTTTGCTAGCTGTTTGGTGTTGCTCTCTGCTTGTGTCTGTGAAAGACAGCCAGCTTCCTCTGCCACTGATGGAACTGCCCCTGAATGTGTAAGTTGAAATAAACCCTTTCCTACCATAAACTGTTTCTGGCTGGATGTTTGTCTCAGCAACGTGGAGCTGACTCCAATAGACCCTTAATGAAAACAGCTGATGGAGCCAGATATGGTGTTGCTGGTCTTTAATCCCAGCACTTGGGAAACCAAGGTAGGAGAATCACCGTGAGTTTGAGGCCGGCCTGCGACTACATAGTGAATTCCATGTCTCCCTGGGCTAGAGTGAGAACCTACCTTCAAAAACAAAATAAATTCAACAACAACAACAACAAAATAGCTCATGTAAAATGTAGGCTATATAAAATGTCCTCTGTGATGCATTTTGTCAAATGATAGGGAAGTTAAGTTAGAACAGGTAAGTTCAGAGGATGACTCCATGGATAAAAGCACGTGCCAGTAAGGGTGTGCATCTAAGTTTGCACCTGCAGCACTCATGTAAGCCTTCATGGAGTGCCACCAACGGCTGTAATCCCTGTCTGCTTGTGGTGAGCAGAAAGGCAGGAGCTGGCCATGGTTGTGTGTGTCTTCAATCCCAGCGCTTGGGAGGCAGAGGTGGGTGGATTGATGTGAGTTTGGGCCAGCGGGAGACTTCATTGTGCATTCCAGGTCAGCCTGGGCTAGAGTGGGACCCTACCTCAAAAAAAAAAAAAGGGCAGAGAATTGGCCCAAAGCTTGTGGGACAGCTAGAGTGGTTAACTCAGCAGTGAACAACAAAATAAAAATTCTTCCTCAAACAAGGTGCAAGTTGAGGGCCTTCACTTGAATGTGTCCTGTGACCTCAACATGTGTGCCATGGGGCATGCATTAGCCCAATGACGCACGCATACAAAAGAAACAAATACACACACAAACACACACAAAATAAGTTAAAGAGAGCTGTAGTATTCAAGATGTCTTTAGTATAAATTAGTAATTATTAGAAATACTTTTTTTCAAATTACCACACATACACCCACAGACATAGAACCAATTAACTTGATTTGTACGTTTCACAATAATTGTATGTATTCCTCAAAACATCAAGTGGTATGATCACATGTATGAAATTTTTTTAAGATTTCATTTTTATTTGTTTGTTAGAAACAGAGAGAAGGAGAAAGAGAGTGAAAATGGGTGCACCAGGGCTTCCAGACACTGCAAACAAACTCTAGACAAGTGTGCCACCATGTGCGTCTGGCTTACTTGGGACCTGGAACACTGAACCGGGGTCCTTCAGTTTTGCAGGCATGCGCCTTAACCACCAAGCCATCTCTCCATCCCATGAAATTTTTATTTTTATATTTATTTATTTATTTATTTTATTTATTTATTTAACAAAGAAAGAGGGAGAGGGGGAGAGAGAGAATGGGCATGCCAGGGCCTCCAGCCACTGCAAACAAACTCTAGACACATGCGCCCCCTTGTGCAGCTAGCTAATGTGGGTCCTAGAGAATCAAACCTGGGTCCTTTGACTTGCAGGCAAACTCCTCAACCACTAAGCCATTTCTCCAGCCCTCCATGAATTTTTTAATTGTTGAAGAAAGCCGCAGGACTGAGGGATGGCCAACTGGTTGCTTGCAAGACCTGATGGCCAGGTTCAACTCCCCAGTACCCAAATAAAGCCAGATGCCAAGTGCCTCATGATTCTGGGGTTTCCAGTGGCAAGAAGGCCCTGTCCTGCCAATATTCATATTCTTTCTCTCTCTCTCCTTGCAAATAAAAATATTTTAATTGCATATGTTAAATGTTCTACCTGTAGATGTGAAGCTTTAACAAAACACAGGGATTGTTAGAATACATTGAAGGTCATAACATGCGATTAGGAAACATGCTAAGTAACAAAATATCTACCAAATGAAATCAGAACTAAATAGCCATTAGTTTTTCCTATTCCAGATGATATTGTTGCTGAAAGAAGGAAGTAATGGTTGCAGAATTTCAATTTGGTTTTATTTTTACTGCTGCTAGGTTTTATTTTTATTTATTTATTTATTTATTTATTTATTTATTTATTTATTTATTTTGAGACACAGTCTGGTTTATGGCTCAAACTAGCATACAGCTACCTATGTAGCTCGTCTGACCTCAAAATCACCTTCTGCATTAGTCCCCTGAGTGTTGGGACTTCAGATTTGTTCCACCATGCCCATCTAGAAAAGGTTTCAGTGATAATAGCTGAAGGACATATCAAAGCATGAATTGAAAAACTGTCCTTGCTGTTGCCTGACATGCAAGGTTTTATTCCTGTTAGTATTGCAGCCCCTGAAACAGTGGTGCTTACTACAATCTCCAAAGAGAGCCATTCCAGGAATTAATGAATTGGAAATGCAGTCATAGGTAGTTTGTAATGATTAAAGCGCTAATTTAAATCACAAAGGGAAATTCTAGGACATCTGATAGATGGACGTAGCTTTAGAAGTTATTTTATTGGAAGAGTAGTTTATTTGTTTAAATCGTCAAAATATCTTTTCCCTACTTTTTTTTTCCCTTGGGGGGGGGTCTGTAATTATAATTTCCTGTCTCTCTGTTTTTTCTGTTTATGTCTTTACATTTTTAAACTGGCTCTCAGTTGTTTTTCCTTCAATTCGATTAAGTAAGCTTATTTTTTGCATTAAGATTCATTCACATTACTAAAGGAATGCATTTTTAGAGTGCTTATCACAACACATGTGTGTCTGGGTGCCCAAACACACATATGTATTTTTTTCAGAAATAATATTTTGAATTTTATTCTGTTTTTCTGCTTCTTTCACTTATGGAAATAGAACAATGACAAATATTCTCTTCTTGCATCAGATCACAAAATCATTATTAAACAATACCCACAACATTGATTTTTCTTTTCAGATTTAATAACTATTCAGCATGCTTTTTTCACAAATGTGTGTTTAAAAATAAATCTTAATTATGGTTTCATAATGTTCCAGCTATATTAGAATATTGCTGTGAAAAGCATCCAATACATGATGAGAATAGTCATGAATTTAAATAGCATTTATACACTGAATATGTAAAATGAAAACTTATAACTGCATTATTCACTCATTTTAATGCATGAATGTAATTATAATGTTGTTGCTTAGTCAGAGTTATCACACTATATTATTGTTATACATAATGGTTCTTTTTATTTTTCTAGAAATGTGAACCACCTAAAGTGAAGACAGCGATTTGGAAGAGATCCTATCTCACAGGTTGCACAAGGAAACAATATGTTGTCAGCTAATTTCAGACTTACCACCTCCAAAACTGAGAAACATTTTGGCTGTTTAGGCCACCCAATTTGAGGCATTTTGTAATAATAGTCCAAGAAATTAATACAATTATTTAGATATCTCTTTAATTAAAAACAATATAAAATATCAAAAATGGAAATAGAAGTCCATGTGCTATTTCTGGGCTCAAAAGGACTCAGCATATGACTGTGTCATCTTCATTATTTGAGCTTCTTAAAAGGTATTTTTTGTTTTGAGAAGTATTTTTTTTATTTTTATTGATTTATTTGACAGAGAAGAGGGAGAGAGAGAGAGAGAAAGAGATGCAGGTAGAAGAATGGGCACACCAGAACAAACTATAGATGCATGTGCCACCTTGTGCATCTGGCCTTAAGTGGGTTCTGGGGAATCAAAACTGAGTCCTTTGGCTTTCCTGGCAAGTGCCTCAACTGCTAAGCCATCTCTCCAGCCCTGTTCTTTGAAGTTTTAATCTCAAATTAGGTTTTGAAAAATTTCAGAAATATTTTTTCTAAAAATTGCTGTAAAGTTTAGATTTTCTTTTATATTATTAATATATATTTTTATATTAGTTTATATAGATATATTTATACATCATATATATTTATACATATATAATATGTATAAATACGTTTTATATTATAAATAAAAATATATTTTATATTATTCTCTTTACTTCACCCTTTCAATGATTACATTTCTTGTACATACTTCATATATATTACCATTTATGTGTTATATGCTTGTGTGTGTGTTCTTGTATGTACAAGTACATGTGTGAGTAAGTGTGTGTGTATGGAGGCCAGAAGACAATGTTAGCTGTCATTCCTGAAGAACATCATGTACTATTTTGGGAGACAGTCTTTAAGTGGGATAGAGCTCACCAAGTAGGCTAGACTGGCTGGCAAAGGCTCCTTCTGAATCTATCTCTTGCCTCCTCAGCTCTGGAAGCACAAGTGCACACCACTGTGCTCAGCTGAGGGCATTGAAGTCAAGTGCTCGTGCACACACAGCCACAAGTTTATTGACAGAGCCCTTTCTCTACCCAACATCAATTTTTTTTTTTTAACCTCTAGAACAAAACTTATCACACTGTGGGGCTAGAGCGATGGCTCGGTGTTTACAGTGGTTGCTTGCAAGGTCTTCATCATGGAAATAAAGAACTGAGATGGTGAGCCACACACAGATACAACCTGCTGGAATCTCCAGGGAATGAGCTATGCAACGCTACATGGGATCTATCAGAAGAGATGCTAGTGGCCAAAACCTCTAGTCTAATAGCACAGTGAAATAGAAAACATTATAAAGCATATCTGTAAAAATCTAGTCTTAGCCAGGCGTGGTAGCTCATATCTTTAATTGCAACAGCTGGTATGCTGAGGTTGGAGAATCACTGTGAGTTCAAGGCCAGCCTTAGACTACATAGTGAATTCTAGGTCAGATTGGGCTACAGCAAGACCCAACCTCAAAAAAAAAAAAAAAAAAAAAAAAAAAAGGGCTGGAGAGAAGGCTTAGCGGTTAAGGGTGCTTGCCTGTGAAGCCTAAGGACACAGGTTGGACTTTCCAAATCCCACATAGCCAGACGCGCAAAGTTGAAGCAAGTTCAAGGTTGCACAAGCCCACTAAGTGGTGCAAGCATCTGGAGTCCGATTAAAGTGGCTGAGGCCCTGGCATGCCAATTCTCTCTCTCTCTCTATCTCTCTATGTCTCACACACACACACACACACACACACAGACACACATTAAATTTATATATATATATACTAAAAATAAATAAATATTCTGTTCAGACAGTAATGTAGTGGTTTGGGGACCTTTGTACTCCCAGTGAGAATTAGTGGCCAGAGCCACATTTAAGATGCAGAGCCTTGGAAAGACCATAGCATCCTTTCCGCAGCAGACACTTGGGATGGGGGTGGGTCAAAGGAGAAGGAAGGCAAAAGTGCATAGCAGTAGCAGAGAGAGGAGAAGCCAGGAAAAGAATCTGTCTGAAGTTGACTAGAGGCAGAAGTGAGATTCCATTAAAAAAAAGAAAAGAAGAAACCTGCTTAGTTGGCAAATTGGAGGCCACAAACCCCATTTGAACTCTAGAAAAGTAAGAGCAAGTGTCCTGCAACTCTATATAGAAATATGGCTAGCAAATACCTGCATGTTGTGAGGAAGAAATCTTGAATCAGTACTGCTGAGTAGTAAGCCATGTGAAAACCTGAAGGGAGAAAGAGATGGCAGACAAGCATCGCATAAACATGGGCTTTAAGGGGTGTGTGTGTGTGTGTGTGTGTGTGTGTGTGTGTGTGTGTGTGTTGTGTACACGCGCGAGCTACAGTCCAGGGACAGAACCAGCATTCACCACTTTACTCCTGATGGACAGCCCACAGAAGGGACCAGCATTGGTGACCCTGACCTCATGTTGCCTAGTATCATGAAGGACATGGGACAGACATATGAAAGCCCAGGAAGGAAGCCCAAGAGCGTGGAGACTGAGACCAGCAGTGAAGTGTTGACGATCTTCAGACTCTGCCCCCTCATCTCTCTTTCTTCCCATCACTTTCAATACTGCTTTATTTCACACTCGATGTCAACTTATTGGGTCAACTCTGCTCTGTTTGTTTCCTTGTCCTCTTCTCTTTCTCTCTCTTTTTCTAGCGCTCTTTCCCTTCTGCTCATTTCTCCTTTTATTTGCATTCTTTCTTCTAGTGTTCCTTTGGATGGGCTTTCGCAGGGAGCACAGGTTAGGCTAGTCTGCAATGTCTTTATTGTCTTCACCATCTGAGACTAGGGGCTTGTTCAGACTAGGTGATAATATGGTTTACTTATCTCTTTTCATTCTATATTTTCACTCTACTTTGCTCCATCCTTCTAGTTACTTTTCCTTGCTTGCACGCTTTTTCTCCCTCAACCCAATAATAACTAATTTTACTCTTATATTTTCCCTAACCACTCATCCCAACCCTATATTATTGCTATTTTACAGTGTCTACTACATTATCTGTGTTTCCTTTGTTTCCTAAAATTATTAGTCCCACCACTCACAATTACTGTGGGCTCGAGGACAGCATGGAAGAGAGAGTGAGATCATCCTAGGCTAGAGTGGACCCTGCCTCAAAAAAGAATTATTTAACCTATAGCAATGTCCTCTAGTGAGAGTGAATTAAATAAAATTCCAGGCAAAGAATTAAAAGAAACAAAATTCAGATACAAACACAACCCCCCTCCAAAAAGAAAAAAAAAAAAAAGAAAAGAAAAGAAAATACAAGACGATCTTTCTAGTGAACATCAATGCAAATGTGGTCAATGAAATGCAGACAAAGTTTCTGAAAATGCAAAAACAAGACAAAATGAAAACCTTAATTCATCATGATAGATAGAGTTGGCTTGCTTCCCAATATTTATGGATGGTTTAACATCTGGAGATCAATAATTGTAATACATCACACAAATGGGCTCCACGACAGAAAACACATCTTCATCTTAAGAGTCACATTGCTGTGCAGCCAATATGCATGTGCTGTTATATTCTGTGTCTGTGTAGCGTTTTCTATCGTCTTGCTGCACAAGCAATCCATGTGACAAGGTTAGAATTACTGTAGAAGAGAACTGATCACAGGAATCAATTCTGGGAGGGGAATGCCAGAGCCCAAGGATTTTTTTTTTTTTTTTTTTTTTTTACTAAGCTATCTCCCTAGAAATCTAGACTTCTAGATTGACATTCTTTTAAAATATTTATTTATTTATTTATTTGAGAGTGACAGACAGAGAGAGAAAGAGGCAGAGAGAGAGAGAGAGAGAGAGAGAGAGAGAGAATGGGCACGCCAGGGCCTCCAGCCACTGCAAACGAAATCCAGACGCATACGCCCCCTTGTGCATCTGGCTAACATGGGTCCTGGGGAATCGAGCCTCGAACTGGGGCCCTTAGGCTTCATAGGCAAGTGCTTAATGGCTAACCCATCTCTCCAGCCCAAGTATTATTTTTTTAAGCCAAGTGTGTTCCTATTTTTTTCCTGTTTCTATTATTTCTGATTATTTTAAGTTGGCACACAAGCTAATGCCAAGGTAAAGCATTGTCACACATATGAATCATTATACTTTATTCTAATTCATCCCCTTTTGGTTTGCCCTCCTTCTTCCCCCTTGTAAATTGCAGCTGTTTCCCTTCCCTCTCCAAATGCCTTACTACTTTCTACCTTCGTGTCATATGGGTTTCATTATCCTCCCTGCCTCCCCAGTCATAATCTCCTATCTCCTTTCATGTGCTAATCATGCACAGTCACATGTGCACACATTCGTGTAGGACAGTCATATGAGAGAAAACATGTCTTTGAATATGCCTTCTTCACTTAACACAATTTCCTGTTCTATCCATGTTCCTCCAAATGCCTACATTTCTTACAGTGTATTTAAGTTGAATAAAGCATTTTACAATTCTCAAAATGACTATTTTCCCTTAAAAATATTAAAGATATCATGCTGAACAAAAATATACTATTTAACATATATTTTATTTTTGTTTATTTGAGAGAGAGAAGGAAGATAGATAAAGAAAGAGAATTGGTGCACCAGGGCCTTTAGCCATTGCAAATGAACTTCAGATGCATGCAGCCCATTATGCATTTGGCTTATGTGGGTCCTGGGGAATCGAACCAGGGTCCTTAGGTTTCACAGGCAAACACCTTATCTGCTAAGCCATTTCACCTGCCCCACTTTTGGTTTTTTTGGCTCCATTATGTTCCATTTCTTGAAAACTTATATGCTTGTATATATATGTGTGTGTGTGTGTGTGTGTGTCTTTTAACACACTACACATTTTATATAATACTTAGATATTATATAATATATTTAAATATTGTACAATACATATAGTGTATATTAAATATAATATATACCATTTTATATGCAATATATTTAGCATTAGTCACACCAAATTTTTAAACATACATGCATGATATTTGGCATGCAATGGGTTAAGTAAGGCAATTTCTGTAGTAAGCAAGATTATAACAGCGTTTCTTTAAACAGCATGATGTATTTCTTTCTGCCTTCTCCACCTGTTTCCATAAAACATAAACCAACATTTTCAAACATGTGAAATTATGTATTATATTGTTTTTGAGACAAGGATTTGCTGTGTGGGCCAGACTGGCCTTAAATGTTTGATTCTCTTCCCTCACCCTTCTGAGCGCCTGGGTTACAGGCATGTAATGGCATGCCTGGCTGTCATGTATCACTTATCAAGGGAATAGACTGAGAACTTTTACATTAAGTGGTTTTATTGTATGAACATTGCAGAGCATGCTCACTCAAATATTAATATCAAAACCAGCTATACACCTAGACTGTGGAGTACTATCGATCTGCCAGAGGGCTCTGTTTGCAATGTTGGATCGTTTTTGTCCCATTAACTCTGAAATACAATTTTTGCTCACAATCAGTTCATTTGGAGATCCCAGAACTTCTTCCGCTCTAACTAGCTGTCACTTTATACAAGGAATCAAGATTCCTGAATTATTTAAACCACCATCACCACCCAGAGCTACCCTTAAATACCAAATCAAAATGAGGTCCAATTGTGGGTTCTTTTTTTTTTTTTTCTTTCAAAAGGACAAATTCTTTGCTTTGTTTCTGATGATCTTAATTATGAAAGGGATGAACCAATGTGTCTAGTCTTCAAACTTGGTCACTAGAAATTCCTCCATATCTGATGTAGCCTCTTTTTTTCTTCTTTAGATTTTTGTTACTTCATTGTCTTCAGTGAAACAAACACTTTAACCGATCTTGGAGTGTTATCTTTCCTCCTTTCTGCTTTTTTTTTTTTTTTTTTTTTTTGGTTTTCCACTGAGTTTATTAGCCTTTCATAGGAAGAGGGCTACTTATCAGAGCATAGCATCCCACTATAGCTACACCGGTGATGAAATTGTGTCCCTCAATTGTAGCAACCATTAACAGCCAATAGTTCTTTGGGAGCCTCTTCTACAATCCATAACTGAAAGTTTGTAGGCCCAGTCTTGAGCAGGCAACCACGACTGCTATGAGATCGTGACCCCAGTGGCCAGTGTCAAGTCTGGAGACAGCATTCAGAAGCAGTTCTCCCTATTCTCCGACTCTAATATTCCTTCTTTAATGTCTTCTGAGTTAGTCTCTGTGCCTTTTGCGGTGTGACTCAGATAACACATTAACAGCTGCGAAGTCAACAACATCATGTTATCTCTATTCAATGACCAGTTATGAATATGTGCAATAACGCAAAAAGAAGCTTCTTGTCAGACGTGGTGGTACATATCTGTGATCCCTGAGCTTTTGAGGCTGAGGTAGGATCATCACTGGGAGTTCAAGGCCAGTCTATGACTACATAGTGAATTCCAGATCAGCCTGAGCTAGAAAGAAACTTTACTCTGAAATAAGCGCCCCCCCCCCAAAAAAAATACTTCTCTAACAAAAGCTGAGAGTTGTAATAGTCTACATGCAAGCCATGCACAGAAATATCTAAAAAAGAAATTCAAAGGAGGCAGAGGTAGGAGGATCACAGTGAGTCTGAGGCCACCCTGAGACTACAGAGTGATTTCTAGGTCAGCTTTGGCTAAAGCAAGACACTACCTTGAAAAACTGAAAAAAAAAAAAAAAGGAAAAAAAATAGATTTGATAGGCACAGTATACCCATTTGTCAAAACATGAGCACTAGCTTCCCCACCGTGGAATTTCTTCTTTGAAGATTCCAGCTATGGTAGAATGGGCATAGCTGACTGGTGAGCACTCATCATCATTACCCCTGCACTTTTGTAGTCTTTCGTCAATTTAATTCTTGTAGGGCGATGTCTTGAGATGGTATGCAACTGGCAAATTTACTAGTCAACTTTATGCTGAGTGTTCAAGATCACAAAACAATATAAAATCAATCAAACCCGAGTAAATTACATAATTAACACGGCAATACCATCAACATACAGCACCTGCCAATACAGCATGGCATGTATTTTAATATGATCTCATTTTCTTCCTTTCTATAAGTAGAATGAAAATACTTTAAAATGAAAAGAAAAAGAAAATGCACTGACCAGTGACAAGATCATTATGACTATCAAGTATTATGCATGACACAGAACTTCAAAGGCTACACTGTTATACAACAAGCAATGCATTACTTCACAAAAGCATAACCAAAATTGCATGAATAACGTGTTTACAATGTTATTACTTTGAGTGGAACATCATTAGCTTGTAGAAATTTTTACTTATGTCACAATGTTATGGAACCGCCATTGTGTATACAGTCTGCCATTGATTCTTATGTTGAGTATTACTATTTGAAAATATATCTTGATTAAAATGTTTGAGAAATGATAAAATATGCAGAATGTTATATATATATATATATATATATATATATATATATATATATATATATCATCCCAGTCTGTTGCAATGATTTATTTGTATATTTTATTTGCCGAAGACAATCACGAACAAGATAACTTCTTTATCTACACTTTCTTTTGCAAGATGTTGTAGTATCTTAGGGCAATGACATCAACGTATCATAAGCTCAGACAGGAGAAAAATAAAGATTCTAATTCACAGTTACAAACACGAGACCTCTGAAATCAAAGCGCCAGCCAGACCTTTTCACGATTCTGGACAGAATACTTTTGGCCTCTTTGCACTCTCTGAATGTGATTACATGGTTACCAAAGAAGTAGAGAACACCATAGTTATTTTTCAGATGTTGAATACTAACACAACAAGTAAAAGAATATGAGGTTAATGCCTAAATTTTCATAAAGCTTTTTTAATTCTATTTGCAATTCTATCAAAGTTATTTACCACAAACTGATTTCAATGGACAAATTCAAAAGCGCTCTCTATCTACTGCAAAGTAAAAGTGTTATTGAAACGCTGTTAGGGAAATTCCAGTCCCATAGATAAAGGAAAGTCACGGGACAAAATCTAGTACCAGCTCGTGACTGACAACTCCCAGAAGGGCTGCAGAGATTGCTCAGTGGTTTAGGTACTTGCTTGCAAAGCCTAAGGACCATGTAAAGCCCCAGTACCCATGTAAAGCCAAATGCACAAGGTGGAGCATGCATTTAGAGTTTGTTTTCAGTGACTATAGGCCTTTTCTTATAAATAAATAAAGAGATAAATAATCAAATTAAATTAAAACTCTCAGAAAACTGAAAATGAAGGAAGAATTCCTTAACTTGAGAAATAATATGTGTAAAAACTATTAATATCATACTTATTTATGAGAAAATTGTTGGTCATGTGCCAAAATCAGGAACAAAGCAAGAATAAATCTCCAAGACTCATTTTTTTAACCATCCTAGAAATCCTAGATGATGAATCAAGGCAGGATGGTGTATAGAAATGAACATATCTGGGGCTGGAAGAAACCAAACTTTCATTCTTACACATGATATAATTGCCTGTCTAGAAAATCTGAAAGACTTAACAGTAACAACAGAAATCCTGGTAGAGGCTGGAAGAATGGCTTAGCAGTTAAGGCATTTTCCTGCAAAGACAAAGGACCCAGGATCAATTCCCCAGGACCCATGTTAGCCAAATGCACAAGGGGGTTCATGAGTCTGGAGTTTGTTTGCAGTGGCTGGAGGCCCTGGTGTTACCATTCGCTCTCTCTCTCTCTCTCCCCCTCTTTTTCTGTCAAATAAATAAATATTTTTTTAAAAAAAATCATGGTAGAACTAATAAAAGATGCTATCAAGATTACATTAGACCATGAAATGTTAATATAATATAAGTCATCATGACTTGTAAAAACTGATGAAATTCATCAATTTAGAAACTTCTGGGCTGGAGAGATTGCCTAGTGGTTAAGGCATTTGCCTGCAAAGCCTAAGGATCCAGGCATGACTCCCCAGAACCCATGTATGCCAGATGCATGCGGTGGTACATGTGTCTAGAGTTTGTTTGCACTGACTTAAAGGTCTTGACACACCCATTCACATGCTCTCTTTCTCTCTCTCAGTGTCAAAAATAAATAAATAAATAGAAACTTCTACTACTATGGAAAGACAGAGTCAAGAGAATAAGTCAAGCCAGATAGGAGAACCCAGTGAGCTCTGGAATCAGTACAGGACTCTAACTCAAGCAAGAACAGGCAGAAGAACACATGTGGGGAACACCCAGTGGTCCTGTCTGGCCTCCTAATGTGGACAACGTCCCATCAGCACTGAGCGTCGGGTGCTCTGCATGGGCACACATATCATATATGTGCATATAACACACCTCTTCTTCACACATCACACCACACCACATTACACTCACACAGTCAAAAAAGGGTGAAAAATGAAAAGGACTCCCTTATCCAATAATATCCATAGCTATCTTGTAGGTATATTAATTTTTCCGTCTATATTTGTATAATTCATTTGGTAACTGCAAACTAGGACACTAATGAGATAGAACTATACTTTAAGTAGAATGTACAAAATATCCTCATACACAAGAATATGAATAGGTAAGAATGTGGAACGATGGAAACAATGCGAATTCTCATTTATTGCTAGAGAGAATGGAAATTGGCATAATCACACTAGGATACAGTCTGGCAGCTTCATACAAAAATGAAAAAGAAAATCTTTTGAAATATAATCCAGAAAGGTCACCCCTTGTTATTTACCCAAATCATTTGAAAATGTGTCATCACATAACCACTAGGAAAAGAATATAAAATATTTATAGACACCTTATTGATTATTGGTCCATATTTTAAAAAAACAAGTCATATAAGGTCAATAAATAAAATTAGAAAATATTGTTAAGGATATGTAAGTATAGATATAGAACATTTCCCTGTAGCAAAACAATATAATATTAATACAAACTAAATACTACTACACATATTTTAAATGTTTAAGCTGAAGAAAAAAAATGATAAACTTAGTCATTCTTAAATTAAAAATTCTTTTACCTTCAACATTTTAAATAAGTGTTCACTAGCACATTTACGAATTGTTTAAACATTTCTCCTTCATACGATTTCATTTTGCCCAAATTTTATCAGACTTTGCATTTGCTATGATTTTGTTGTCACAATGTTGAAATTCTGACTTCAAAGCAGATGGTATTATATCACCAGCTTCTAATATTTAATTCAGTGAAAAGTCAAGGAATAAGGAAGGATGCAATGATATGGGATTAGCTGTTTAAAAAATCTGAGTGAAATATAATTATAAGGTATAGTTATGGTTAGAAGAATCTACACAATTATTTAAATTATGAAAAGTTCTCATTCACTAGTTTCACAAATATTTTTGTATAAAATCAAAACATGCATGTCAATCCCAATTATACATAAGGACTTTGAATGCATGGACTGAACTTGAGGGAAATTTTGCAGTAAGACATTCTGGTTACAATTTCGTCTGATAACTGACCAACATCTGCTATTATTTTTGTTGAGTAAATACTCAAGAATGACTGGGTCATATGATTGTTGTATTTATAATTTGTTAAATAACAGCCAAACAATTCTCTAAAGTTGTACTATTTTATAGCTCTATAAGCAGTATATAAGAATCATAGTTATTCCACATAATTGTTAACACTTGACCTGGCTAATGTTTATAATTTTAGCCATTCTACTCCTTCTGGCACTTTCGTGATCAACTCCATAAAATGTGTGTGTGTGTGTTTATATATATATATATGGCATTACAATATGTTCAATGCATAATCAGTTCACATGAACATCTCTCCAAATTATATATGAGATTATTACAGTCTTAAAAGGAAAAACAAATTAAAAATCATTTGGAGATTTAAAATTAAATACCATAGCTAGCCCACAGCTTTTGTCAATGCTTTAACTGTGTCCTGGTTAAAAAAAAAAAAAAAAAAAAAAGAACAAAAAACAAACTTTGATTGAAAGTAACTGAGAAAGGATCCTTGTCATTGGTGGAACAGATGTGTGATTTCTTTTTCTAATTAATTAACAAATAATTTCTTTGAGAGTGACAGAGAGAGAGAGGGCAGGAGATACATGTTTTATTTTATGTGTCTTGCTTTACAAGGGTACTAGCAAGTTGAACCTGAGCCACTGGGCTTTGCAAGCAAGTGCCTTAAACCACTGAGCCATCTCCCCAGGCAAGATATGATTTATTAAAATTATGTTTCCCTAGCTCACAAACTAACTTCCATAGTTGATATAGGTCAGATAGGATTTAAACTATAATCAGTAATGCTCATGTGGGCTTTATACCATTAAACCATGCATTCATGGTCTTTTTGCAACTTTAGTGTGTAATGACAGTATTTTTTCTTGCTTTCACAATGCCCTCATTGTAAGAAAAATCATTTCTTTCTCAATGCTTATACTCAGTTAGTTATAAATATTTTGGTGTATAAGTAGTGAGAGTAGAGGGAAATTGTAAATTAGACTTTTTATTTTTTAATTTTTTTAACTTTTTAAATGTATATTTATTTATTTATTATGATTAGGGTCTTTTGTTTGTTTGTTTTTGTTTTTTGAGGTAGGGTCTCACTCTAGTCCAGGCTGACCTGGAATTAACTAGGTAGTCTCAGGGTGGCTTGAACTCATGATGATCCTCCTACCTCTGCCTCCCAAGTGCTGGGATTCAAGGCGTGCACCACCACACCCGGCTTTTACTTTTTTTAATTTTTTAGAGAGAGCAAAAGAAAGGGAGATAGAGAGAATTGGCATGCCAGGACCTCAGCCACTGCAATTGAACTCCACATGTTTGCACCACCTAGTGGGCTATATGTGACCTTGTGTTTGCCTCACCTTTGTGTGTCTAGATTATGTGGGATCTGGAGAGTCGAACATGGGTCTTTAGGCTTCACAGGCAAGCGCCTTAACCATTAAGCTATCTCTCCAGCCTGATTTGCTATAGTTAAATTATAGAATTTATGCAATGATTATGTTAATAATAATAAAAAAGCTCGTAAACAACATAACAGCTTTATAGTTTTCTTATTTTAGATTTGTTGCAAAACAAAAGAGAGAAACTATGAAAATGAACAACATAACATAGGAATTGAAAGGGTCACACAGCTTATTTTTCTTTCATTTTGGGATTCAATTTGTATTGTTTTCTCTATAGTTTTCATTGAAGAGTTCCATTGTTCTACTAGGCATCCTTGATGGAGAACTCTGTTTTTTTATTATTTATTTATTTATTTATTTATTTTGCATTGTGGTCCACCCATCTTTTTTTCAGATCAAAGTTCTCAAAATATCATTCATCTGTATAAGATAAGAAATGTAAAACAAACTTATATACATTGAGGCAGCTAGCATCTCATGTAAGTAGACTGTAAAATAAAAAAAAAAAAACATACATAAAGATGTATAACCTAGGCAGAGGCTCCATCTTATCCCTTTCACTGAGTAACTCTTTAGGTATATAAACCTCATAACGCTCTCCATAACTATGAGTAATGTACATATTTTACCTCTCCATTGTGTTCACCTTTTTGTTCAAGGCACCATAAATGTTAAATTTCATTTCTCTTGCTTTGCTTATGGACTTGTGCTTTTTGCATATTCCTATATATTAAAAATTCATTAGCAATATTGCATTGCAGAGTTAACCTGAAAAGAACATCTTCATCTGATACACTACATGCAAAATTTCCATTTGAAGGAGTTGACACAATCCACAGGCCCCATGAACAACTCATCTTCAGTAGCTACTAGATCTATCAGTACACATGTGTAGTTCAACTTTTCCTTATGCCTACTGGCTTTATTGTTATTCATGGTTAATATGAGGTCTAAAATTGATCTGCCTGCAAAAATATTAATGTTTAGATGTAAGGCGGTATCTTCAGATATGATTTCATGACTAATTATTAATATCTTATGCATACAAGACTCTCTTTCTTTTGATTTTATTCCCTAACTATCCGCAGAGTTCATGGTCTCAAACACTTACTCATTCTAGTACTGTTCAGTTTCCATACCCTTCTAATGCTGGATAATATTGGAAGGCTTTACGCATAGAAGGTTCTGCTTTTATAACCATGAAGCCATATATACTGACAAAAATATTGAAATGAAGAAACTTGTCAATTTCATATAAACCTAGAAATCATAACTGTTATAATGCACCTGTGGATTTGGAATATTTTTGTGGACTTTAAAGTAATTGAATTTGACCTGAATAAAGAGTGAGTTCAAGTGATGGGTCATTTGAGATACCAACACTCATAGTTTGCTTGTGCACTGTTCTTTGTCTAAGTACTTCTTTCTCCTTTAATGTATCTTAAAGCATTTCTTAATAAGATCCAACTTTGCTTCATACTTACTCATCCTTAAATTCTTATTAATTTTACTTTTACGTTTTCATTTATGTGTGTGTGCGCACGTGCATGTGCGTCTGTGTGTGTGCATGTTGAAACACTGTTGAGATGAGTTGACTATGGGAGACATACAGGGCGATGAACTTCCTTAAATATTACATTCTGGACTCTAAACACACTTAGGCATAAATGCTTTTATGCAAGACATGCTGCCACCCCCTTTTGATCTTATAACTTAGCAACTGGTGCACCCTATGTTTCCCACTTAACTACTTCCTTTGAAGTTCACAGCTGCGTGTATGGGGAACCGTCTGACCTCTTCTCTAACACCTGTTCTTATGGCCTCATGCTTTGCCCTGCTGCTACTCTGATGTCCAGCTTCACATCATGATTCTCACGCAGAGATACACTAGCACATGGGCGACCATCACTGTCCAACATAGGTGAATTTAGTCTAGAGATTTTCATGCAGAGTCGACAGGTTCCCATTCAATCAACTTCTCTGTGTATCTAGTGATGTACTGTTATAGTAAAGCTATTGTGATGAGAACCATTGTAACACACTCAAAAAAAATGTCTACAAGGATGTATGGATAGACAATACATTCTAAATGGCTTTATGGTATAGGTAAGTGATGTCTAGTGCAGGTTGAAAATTCAGTGTGAGCACCCAGAGGTTTAAAATTTATTCTTTTTCTTCACTTTTACATATGCAAATAAACACCGAGACTGTTGTTCCATCTCATTGTAAAGTAAAAGGCAGAGGAATTACAACTAAAATGGAATTAGAAAACTTTCCATTCCGTCCCCCTTCTGCTCTCTGCTGCTCATCTCTTTAAGAAGAGATTATCATTTGTTAATCTGCGCATGTCTGTAGTAGGTTTGATGTTAGTGTGTGTGTGTGTGTGTGTGTGCACAAGTATGCATGCAAGATGCAGTGCCCCATGCACACATGTAGAGGTCAGAGGACTTACCATGTTTCCTTCCATCACTCATTCATTCATTTCCTTAAGATGGAGTTGTCTCACTGACTGCAGAGCTTATAGTTTCCTGAGCCACAGCTATTTTCCAGTGACTGATTTTGACAAGTATGGGTTATGGATGGTTAAGGCCATGGCCAGCTGTTCATAAGCCACCTCTATTTTCCAGTATCTTATCGTGACAGGTATGTGTTGCAGATGGCGGATACCGTGGCCAGCTGTCCGTGTGGGTGCTGGGGAAACGAGCTCAGTGGTCTCAGACTCCCACAGGCTCGCATGCTTAAGAAGGAAGAGCTTCTAACCAAGACCATCTCAAATCTATAGAATATGTTTTACATTTAGATTATTTCTCTTTTATTTTATTGGTTATCTTGAGCATTATCAATCATTAGTTTAATGTTTATGTCTTTAAGAGCCTCTGATTAGTTTCTA
Source organism: Dipus sagitta (assembly GCA_036346955.1). Taxonomy (NCBI): domain Eukaryota; kingdom Metazoa; phylum Chordata; class Mammalia; order Rodentia; family Dipodidae; genus Dipus; species Dipus sagitta. The sequence goes on from CM070788.1 coordinate 16,077,002, forward strand.
CTGCGTCTTTGGAAGTGCAGATTTCAGAATAAGCATTGCTTTGTACTATGGAAGGAATAAAAACTGACAAAGGGTAACCATAAATAAAACCTGTACAATTGTTGAAAAGGGAGGCCATTCTCAAGGACCTTGAAGCCAGAAAAATATCTGACTGGCTACTTAGCACTCTTAGATGATAAAGGACTTTGTGTGATAAAATACTTTTGTTACTGGCATTGACTGGTTGCTTCCAAGCATAAGAAGTGCCCACAGACAGAAAAGGAGGAAACCTTAATACAGAGTAAAGCACAGATTCAAAGACGGGGGGCTGGGGGTGGGGGTGGGGGTTGTATTGAAAGAGTGCAGTGGGCTCCTTGGGTTGGATTAGTGAGTTACTGCCTTGGGCTTCATTTTTAATGGGGTCATTAGGGGTCTAGCAGAAGGAAGAGCTGGTTTCTAGGGGGCTGGAGTGGGTAGTTTTCTGTTTCGAATAACGGGCTTTGGTGGGTGATGTCATCTTTTCTTTACCAAGCATGTGCTTGCCTGTGAGTCATCTGCTTTCGGTAATATTTATACCCAATTATGGTTAGGTATGCAAAGGTAAATAGGGGATTCTCTTGACAAGGTTACCAAAAGCAGTCCAGTTCATATGTGTCCCTATCTCTGGATAACAGATGTGTCCTGGAAGGTGTTTGAGGAGAAAAATTAATGAAGCATTATCAAGGATTTGCTAAGGGGAGTGTGTGGTTGTTTGAATGTGTGGCCCCAAAGACTCAGGCACTTTTTGATTAAACTTCCTACCTAAGCTCCTGGCAGGAAGGTCCACGCTGCAGGGGGCATGCCACGGGGGTCAGCTCTGTCTGGCAGTGCTTCTGCTTATTTTGTGCTGCTGGCTGTTTGATGGTATCTCTCTACTTGGGTCTATGGAAGGGATCTGGCTATTTCTGTCATTCATCGTGTCCCCCTCAGATGTATAGGCCTGAAACAATCCCCTTCCTCCCATAAGCCACTGCTGGTTGGATGTTTGACCCAGCAACTCAAGCTAACTGCAGCAGGGAGTAACGTATTTCTATTGTTTAAAACAGCTAGATGAAGATGGGACCTCCAGGTTGCATTGAGCTATTAGGTGCATTGTGAGGGAAAAGGTGCTTGTACTGCTCAAGCCGAGTGGTGTACAAGGAAGGTAATTTATTCCTCATCCTTGCTTGCCTCAGTTCTGTCCTAACACTAAAGGATTGTTCCAAAATGGAAGTTGAGGAGAGAGCAAAACCAACAGCTTAAGCATATTGGAAAAAGTCTGAATAAGAACATAAATGTTTATGGATGTGGAATATGCATGATAGTTAAGAGTTATGTTAAAGACTCCTTGGGGAAAGATTTTTACTAAGTATATTTCTCCTACAGATATCAGGAGAAGGCTACAGAAGCAAGTAATGGATCCCTCAGATGCCCCCTAAATCAACTTTGAAATTTGCCTTGGGGGAATTTTAACAAAAGCATTATAGAGACAGTCCAAAGTGCTTAAAAAGAACAATTAAATTATAGGAACAAGCTCAGATTCTCAGAAAAATTAAAAAAAAAATCAGCCACAGAAGGATTCTAGAGAATACAAGACACGGGCTGGAGAGATGGCTTAGTGGTTAAGTGCTTACCTGTGAAGTTTAAGGATTCCGGTTCGAGGCTTGATTCCGTAGGACCCCACGTTAGCCAGATGCACAAGGGCGCGCATGCAGCTGGAGTTTGTTTGCAGTGGCTAGAAGCCCTGGCATGACCATTCTCTCTCTCTCTCTCTTTCACTCTCCCTCTTTCTCTCTCTGTCTGTCACTCTCAAATTAAAAAAAAAAAAAAAAAAAAAAAAAGCAGAATACAAGGCATATCGTATTGAGGACAAATCTGGCCACCAGAAGAGGACTTTCCTCAGTGACATTCTAAGAAAACAGGAAACCACGGTCAAGGAAGATGTCCAGATGTCCTAACCTCTGATGAGTGGACCAGATCTCAGCTGCGTCCTTCTACAGACTTGCAGCTGCCCAGCAGATTCTTCATGAAGCCTCTCAAGCAGCCTCCGAGGGTCACTGAAGTACACTGCATAGCTCTGGATATGGGAGATGAAAGCCTTAAAGGTCTTTCCATACAGGAGATTCAGTGCCTGCCTTAATGCAAAAGTGAGGACCCCATATTAAATGAACTTACATAATACACAGTGTAGACAAAAATGCCAAAAACGAAATATTTTTATTTATTGTTAGCTCCAGTCACGGGCATCACCCTGGGTATACCTTAAGTGAGGCAGAGGAGCCTTGGGAGCACTGACCTGCTCAGGACGCAACTTGGCCTCAGTTACCCTCTCCTAACCAAGTGCCTCCTACCCAAGACACTCCCCTGCATCCCCCTGCGCATGCAGTTCTCACCAAAGAGAGCAGCGCCAACTGCCCCTTAGCAAGCAACCCCTTAGTGACTCCCCCATAGTGACTCCCCCTTAGTGACTCCTTTCCATTCAAAGGTGTCTTGCAAAAATGAATTCTGGAACTACAGGCGAAAGGCCAAACCTTACCACCACATGCCTGTATATGATTAGGTATTCATGTGATTAATAAAATTATATGTGAAAAGGTCAGGAGCAGTGAAACAAAGGTGAGGATAACCCAAGTTTATCAATCAAAAGGTAACATTAGCAAACTGTAGCCAGCAATTTCGCCTTTCCCTGGACCCCGTAGAAGGAAGGCCTGTGCAGTAATAGCTAGCTCTTGAACGCTCTGGCCCAAGTAGCTCATCCAGTCCTGGACTGTCACTTTACATTATTTTTTTCCCTGCTTTGCCCTTTGTGTGGTGTGTGTGTGTGTGTGTGTGTGTGTGTGTGTGTGCGCGTTCGTGTTTAATTGAATAGGATCTTTGTACAAACACATCCTGTGTTGATGTCATCATTTCCTTCCTCCCTGCCCCCACTCCACTGAAGTCCCTACTCAGTGGGATTGCTGGTATTCAACATGGGGCTGTGGATGGAGAATTGTTAGAACAACAATCATGATTGGGGGCGGGGGGTTGTTGGCCAATGCCTCTGCATATTCCTTCCCAGCCTGTGGCTCTTACAATCTTTCTGTCCCCTCTTCATCAAAATTCCCTGAGCAGTGTTGGGTACATTTTAAGTCCACTTTAGTGTTGAGCTCTTAGCAGCTACTGGAGTTCTGTGTTGGTACATTTTGGGTATCCTCGGTGTCTGTCTCCATCACCCTGGCACAAGTTGTGCGGCTCCCCATAGATGCTGCACTCTTGCTTATCTTGCCAGCTCTTCTTGGCTCTTGTGCCAGGTATGATTCATCTCTTGCCAGGGCGTCAGCTGTCTTTTCTTATCTTATTGGTAGAAGCTGGTTGTCCTCAGCTCTTGCTGCCTTCTGTGAAAGAGAAACAGATTCTGATTTCTCACTGCTGGAAATAAAACCCCAGGAACTTGGATGCCCCTGGTCTGAACTAGACCACCAGTAACACAGGGAGGAGACTTAGCAGCGAAAGGCCTCAACAAATACATATGTGTCTAACTAGACTATATGGCATGTATGCAGATAAACAGGATATTTATACAGAAAGGACAGAAGTCCAGAAACAGAAGGCTACTGAAAATGGTTCTATGGAGGTATTATAATAGCAATCATCCAAATCATCCATGTGCTTAAGACCTGAGCTTATGTGACCTTTGACTTTAAACTTACTTTTTCTCAGCTGTAAACATGTAGCTTTCTTAGAATTTCACAAACAAGAAAATAAACTTTGTTTATTGTCAAAACATAAGTTTTAATTACTTCCTTGAAATCTTTTACAGTAAGGATTGATTCTATTATTTTGGCCTCCTGTTTTTATCTTTTCAGCCTGCAGTCCTTCTAATGGTCCCATATACTGAATTTTCACTTACAAAAGAATCAAGACAAACAAGACAGAGAGAGAGAGAGAGAGAGAGAGAGAGAGAGAGAGAGAGAGAAAATAATAATAAAAATGAGTTTGGCCTGGCATGGTAGTGCAAACCTTTAATGCAAGAATTAGGGAGGCTGAGGTAGGAGGATTGCTGGGAGTTCAAGGCCATTTATTAAAAATAACAGCAAGGCCAGGTGTGGTGGTGCACACCTTTAACCCTAGCATTGGGATAGCTGAGGTAGGAGAATCAGTATTTTGGGCTACTGAGTTTTAGGTTAGCCTGGGCTACAATGAGACCCTACATTGAAAATCGAACCAATAAAATAAAAAATAAACATGGAACGACTAAGTTACCATTCACTACTGTCAAGACATTAATATAGTCTGTTGCTTTAGTTCCCTGTCTGAATGACTACTTTTTCCAAAAAAAAAATTTTTTTTTCATTTATGAGAGAGGGGAAGATGAGCAGGGGTTGAGAGAGAGAGAGAAGATAGAGAATGAGAATGGGCTTTTAATTTACATTTCTCCTTCGGTAGGGGAGTTTTCCATACATACTTATTGGCCACTTTTGTTTATTCTTTTGTGAACTGGCTTGGCTTTTCATCAGTGTGTCTGGTGACTTTTCACTTTGTTCGGCATTTAAAAGTTGCAGTTCCTTATAAACTCTGGATATCAGCCCCATGTGTGAAGCGTGGCTGCCAAAGGTGTTCTCCCGTCCTGGAGGCCATGTGTTCACTTCCCTGGTGGTGGACTTTGCCAGGGAGAAGTTTAATTTCCAGCAGTCCTGTTTACTCTTTCTTGAGTGTACTCATTCCCATTGCCTGTACTCTTGGAGTCCTTTTCAGAAAGATATGGTCTATTCCCCTGTCTTGAAGCATGTTCTCTGCTTTCTTATAGAAGTTTCAGCATTTCATGTTTTATAGTTATTTGATTTTTTTTTGTTTGTTTTTTGGTTTTGGGTTTGTTGTGGTTGTTGTTGTTTATTGAGGTAGCCTCTCACTCTAGCTCAAGCTGACCTGGAATTCACTATGCAGTCTCAGGGTGGCCTCGAACTTTCCGCAATCCTCCTACCTCTGCCTCCTGAGTGCTGGGATTAAAGCTGTGCAACACCATGCCTGGAATCTGAAATATTTTTATTTTCACACATTTATTTGAAAACGTCAGAGAGAGAAAGATAAGGAGAGAGAGAGAAAAAAAGATGGGCCTCCAGCCATTGTAAATGAACTACAGATGCATGTGCCACCTTGTGCATCTGGTTTACGTGGGTCCTGGGGAACTGAACTTGGGTCCTTTGGTTTTGCAGGCAAGCACTTTAACCACAAAGCAATCTCTCCAGACCAGATATATTAAGGCTTTTGAAACATTACAGGAGCTAGACAGTTTCCTTTGCTAGGCAAACAGTCACGGAAAGGATCCTTGGAAGGTGAGCCCAGGACGGTGAAGAGGGAGATCACATTCCTTCCTTCTTCCTGGCCTCGGTGAATGTGACCTCTGGACAGCTAGTTTGACCAGGTGTCTAGATCTGCTTTCTGAGACCTGCCCAGTATTAGATGAATCATGGACCCTTACCTTCACTCAAGCTTAGCAATCATCGACTCTGGATGGGTGGGTTTCTCTCGTTCAATAAATTTTAGTTCTCATTGGAACTGTGGATCTTCCAGAAATCTTCTCTCTTCCCTCCTGGATCCTGTTCTTTTTCTTTTTCTTTCCCCCCCCCCCCCCCTTTAACCAGGTCTCACTCTAGCCCAAGCTGACCTGGAATTCACTATGAAATCCCAGGGTGGCCCTGAACTCATGGCAACCCACCTACTTCTGCCTCTCAAGTGCTAGGATTAAAGGTATGCGCCACCACGCCTGGGTCCTCTAACCTTAAAATAAATAAACTTTTCTTTTATTTCAAACAGTTATCTGCCTTTTAATTCTTTACTTAGCAGAGAAAATGAAACTGAGACCTCAGGATAGTATCATCTTCATTCAACTTGAATCGATACTTATCTGGACAATTCTTAACTATGGATCTAATTTTATTTGGCAGGAGGATATTCAGTTTTCTCAGCACCATTTATTGAATAGGCATTCTTTCCCTGCCGAATGTTTTTTGACTCATTTGACAAAAACTAGATGCCTAAATGTGTATTGAGGATTTTTTGGGTCCTCTGTTTGATCTATAGGTCTGTTTTTGTGTCCGTACCATGATGTCTTTGTTACTAGAGCTCTGCAATATAATTTCAGGTCAAGTAGTGTGAAGCCTTCAGCTATGTTCTTTTTCTTTAGGATTGATTTGTATCTTCAAGGTCGTTTTTTGTTTCCATGTGAATTCTCAAGGCCCACCCTCAATGATTTTACTTCCTGGAGTGTCTATCCCACAACGGTTATATAACCTTCTAGAACACCAGCAATAGCTGGGTTTTAAGTTTTCAAATGCATGTGCACTTGAGTATCATTTATATTTAAATTGCCACACATTAGGATTAGATCTTCCTTAAATTTTGATGAAATTCAGTAGTGAATCCATCTGTACCTGGGCATTTCTTTATGGGTAGACTCTTAATTATAGCTTCAGTTGGTTGTGGGTCTGTGTAGTTTAGCTGTATTTCCAGTATTCATCTTGGCATGTTATGAGTATTTAGAGATTATGCATTTATTCTAGGTTATCCAGATTTTCTGGATATAAGTTTTCAAAAACTTCTCTAGTCATTTTCTGGATTTCATTGGGGTCTTTCATACCAGTTCCTCTTTTGTCCCTGCTTTTCTTAATTTGGGTCTTCTTTCCTTCCTTTTATTACTGTGGTTAAAGGTTTACCATTCTTATTGATTTTCTCAAATAGACTGCTGTCCATTTGTTTGAGTCTACGTATTTTTCTTTTAGTCTCCATTTTATCAATTTTTACCCTATGTTTTATTATTGGTTGCCAAGTACTAGGTTTGGGGCTGGCTTCTTGTTGTTTTTCTAAACCTTGAAATGCATATGAGGTTGTTTATTTGAACTACCTCTTATTTTTTAATATGGTTACTTTCCTCTGAGGCCTTCATTAACTTTGTCCCAAAGACCCCAGTATATTGTAGCAACATTTTCATTTGTTTTTAGGATTTTTTTTTTTTTTTGGTCAATTTTGTACCTGGTTTCCTTAGTGCCTTACTGAAGTGTATTGTTCAGTCTTTAAGAATTTGTGTAGTTTCTGTAGTTTCTCTTGTTGGCTTTTTTATTGGTAAGTTTTCATTTTTATACCCAGATATCATATTAATTTCTTGATATCAATATCTTAATGTTTTGTAATTCAAAAATTGACTTATTAAACAATATTGGACATTTTAGATTATAATCCCAATAATAGATGTGAAAATAATATCACTTACAATCTTGAAAATAATATAATTAAGATTCTCTTATGTTATAGTTTGCAATATATGTATGCTACATCATCAAAGACATTGAACTCTTGTATGTCTTTTCCTCAGATTTAACACAGATAAGGCTGAAAAAATAAATCAGTGTGTACATGGCTTGCCAAGTAAACGTGAGATACGAGGTTTGCTCCTCAGCATCCACATGAGTGTCAGGTAGACGTCATAGCGTTGTAGTGTAGGGGGTGGGATCAGAGGGTTGCTGTCTAAATGAGCTCACTTAGTGAACTCTGGATTAATATGAGAGAATCTGTTAGTGGATAGCATGGAGAAGATCAAGGAGGAGATCCAGTGTCAACCTCTGGACTTGACATTCGCTTGCATACACATTCATGGACATTTTTCTGCACACTACATGCATTCACATGTAGACAAACACTATACATACATGCACAGAGATACACAAATAATTTCGCATCAGTCAGTGATTTAAAATAAAGAATAAGTAGTGATTAAAATATTGAGATAAAAACATATTGGGATGATCAAATGTGCTGTTGGAGAAGTAGAGTGTGAAACTAAGTCAACATCCCACCCTGTTAATCTCAAGACAAAACAAACTCATGGCACTCCAGAGAGAGTTCTTGTAGCAGACAGCTATAAAAGGCACCAAAATGACCTCCACTCCACAAGCATTCCAGCTCTCTGGCTTCCTATTTCAAGAGGTGAATTTTCTCATGTACTATACTTATGAGGTCATTTGCCATAGGCCTACACTAAAAGATAAACCAATGGGTCACCTGACCTTGGACCATCAAAGCTCCCCCCAAAAGTGGGAAAAAAACAGATCTCTTTTCATTATAAAATTCCCCAACCTCAGATATTTTGTTTAAGCAAAAAGGCAAACTGGTGTTCTGTCTTGAAAATTACTTATCAAAGACAAGAAAGAAATCCAAGTTTGCCCAATGGCTTATTTAGGTTTTTATAAGAAAATACATTTAAATAAAAACATTTCAAAGTAGACAAATAAATTTTCTAATTCTCTAAGAAAAGAGATGAAGCATATTTCTATTGTTATTTCTAGTAGTTGAATTGAACCTTCTATTTTTAATTTGTATTCATTATGGTGTTCACATGCACTTACAACATCCATAATATCATTCTCAGACAAATAAAAAGAGACTTCCAGGAAGGGACTTGGCTTTCAAGAAAAAGCAGGAATGGAATAAAACCAAACTATTTACATTCTCTTTATACAGATAGTGTTATTATAACAATACATTGAAAACAGAAATAATCATCTCTCTTAAGGAGGGTGTTTTTGAAAATATGTCAGTACTAGAGCTATAATTATAGCCTGACATTTCTAATTACAAACAAATTAGCTTAGTGTGATTTCAATAGCACAAGTCCTTCAACAGCATGCTCTAATCATGCTAATTTTTGTAAACTTATTTAGTATAAAACAAATTCATGACCAAGTCAGAGCCTAAGGATATGCTTCCTACAGTATTTAAAGACAGTGACTATGCAACACACTGTTAGCACTCTATTTTAGAAATCTTTACCCCCCTACGTTTATCAGACTTTCCTAGAAGCTTTGTATTTTTTGTTTGTTTAGTCAGATCCATTCTTCATAAAGAATTGAGCAAAATTGGTTTTTTTTTTCTTGCATAGTTGCATAGTTACATGTCCACATTTGATTATTTTCTCATGCAGAGTCCTACCCTGAAAAAATGACCTTTTTTTTTTTTTTAAGCCTCTGGGTTTTTATTTATTTATTTATTTATTTGAGAGTGACAGACAGAGAGATAGAGGGAGAGAGAGAGAGAATGGGCACGCTAGGGCCTCCAGCCACTGCAAACGAACTCCAGATGCGTGCGCCCCCTTGTGCATCTGGCTAACGTGGGTCCTGGGGAATCGAGCCTCGAACCGGGGTCCTCAGGCTTCACAGGCAAGTGCTTAACTGCTAGGCCATCTCTCCAGCCCGACCCTTTCTTTTATCATTACCTGGCATTGGTAATTTTCTCAAGTCAGTGGAATCAACATACTTAGATTGGTTACTGAGAAATGTAGTAGATTTGAGTTTACTTGTTTTTTTTTTTTTTTTCTGGATTGTTACTCTATTAATGTACTAATATACTAGACCCATAACTGCAGATTTATAAATTTTGATATCTTGCCCTATAAGTCTTCAACTATAGTTTTTACTTTTAAGGCCGAGTAATTCTGGATTTTAAGAGTACCATCTCATAAATACCCTTTTATCCAGTTGCTATATCATCCTCCTCTTTATTCTCCTTTCCACATTGGATTGGCAACAGGAAAACTGACTGTGATGACACCAAGATGATATAAGACAGGGTTAATGAAAAAACTGTTCCTTGGTTATATAAAAAGTAAATACATGCATATATATAATTAATATCAGTTACTACCAACAAATAATATATTGCAAGAAGGAGGTTGCTTGGACAGATATTGGTCATTTTCTCCCAGTCGCCCAGTAGCACCTTCTGGCATCAGATACGCTGTCTGAAGACTGACTTTTCCAGCTTCCAGCCATGTCACTCCATGTTATGTGTCAACAGCATTTAGTGTCTTCAGCAGTAGGGTCTTACCACTAACCTTTGGTGGGTCATCAAGTACTCTGACAGAAATCTGTCATTCTTTTAGGAAACCTTGTAGGTCTCTCTGATCAAAAGCTCATGTGCATGATAGCCACCTGCTGGTACTGGTAGTTACAGGTCAGTGCCACGAAGAGAAGAAAGGAAAAGATAAGTAATATAAAAGAGTTAGAGAGAAAAGGGAGAGAGAGAAACAGTAAAAGATTAATGTCAGTCTTCATTATACCCTCTCCAGGGCCTTATAACTCTCGTGTTCCCTCTAAGGGCCTGGTGAAGGTTCAACCATTTGGTCTGTCTTTTAGGATGTAGAATTTTATGGTACCATTGTTGTTTGGGTCCAGTTTTGTGTCCCCCATCCCTTCCCTTGCTTTCCCCTCCCTCCTCACCCACCCTGTTGTCTGGTCCATGAGATACTTGCTGGGTATGTCAGCATCTTGGGTAGATTCAGGTTAGGTGCTGTAGATGAGTGAGACTATGCGGCGATTATCTTTCTGTGACTGGGTAAGTTCACTGAGAATGATCTGTTCCAGGTTCAACCATTTTTCTTCAAATTTCATTGTGTCATTTTTCCTTACTGCTGTGTAGAATTGCATCATGTAGATATACAACATCATAGTTATCCATTCATCTAATTATGGACATCTGGGTTGATTCCAGCTCTTAGCTATTACAAATTGAGCAGCTATAAAAATGGTTGAGGAAATATCTCTGAACTGAGGTGTGGAGTATTTAGGGTACATGCCCAGTAAGGGAATAACTGGGTCTGTTGGTAACTGTATATTCATCTTTTTTAGGAGTCCTCATATTGCTTTCCTAAGTGGTTGTAACATCTTACATTCCCACCAACAGTGGATGAGGGTTCCTATTTCTCTACATCCTCTCCAGCATTTATTTTCATTTGATTTTTTGATGTTTGCTATCCTTACTGGAGTAAGGTGGAATCTCATAGTTGTTTGTTTTAATTTGCATTTCCCTGATGATTAGGGATGATGGACATTTTCTTAAGTATGTGTTTGCCATTTGTATTTCTTTCTCTGAGAACTGCCTGTCCAGTTCTTTGCTCCATTTTATGAATGGCTTTTTTGACTTTTTATTGTTTAGGTTTTTGAGTTCTTTGTAGATCCTCCTATTTTTTCTTCCAGTAGTAACCGAGTTTCCAGCCTTATATTGATGGCTTTGAACCATTTGGACTTGATTGCTATGCAAGATAAGATGTGTGGATCAAGTTTCAATTTTCTGCATATGGTTATCCAGTTTGTCCATCACCATTTCTTGAAGATGCTGTCTTTTTTCCAGCCTACATTGTTAGGGTCTTTGTCATATATCAAGTTGTTATAGTTACTTGACCCAAAGTCTGAGTCCTGGATTCTATTCCATTAGTATGTACTCCTGGTTTTATGGTAGTACCATGCTTTTTTTTTAATACTATGGCTTTTGTAATATACCTTTAGATCAGCTATGGTGATACCTCCAGAGGTGTTTCTTTTGCTGAGGATATGCTTCGATATCCGAGGTCTTCTGCCATTCCATATGAATTTTGAGATCATTTTTTCTATCTCTGTGAAGAACAATGTTGAGATTTGTGTTGGGATTGCATTAAGTCTGTATATTGCCTTTTGTAGGATCACAATGTTAATTCTGCCTATCCAGGAGCATCAGGTGTCTTTTCATTTTCTCACGTGCTCCTCAATTTCTTTTTTGAGTATTTTAATGTTTTCATTGTATATTTCACTTCTTTGGTTAATGTTATTCAAGATATTTTATTTTTATTTTTTGTTGCTATTGAAAATGGGACAATGTCACTTATTTCTATCTCTGTATCTTTGTCATTTTCATATAGAAAGGCTACTGATTTTTGTGCATTGATTTTGTATCTTGCTACTTTGCTGAAGGAGTTAATCACCTTTAAGAGTTTTGGGATGGAGGCTCTTGGGTCTCTTATATATAGAATCAGGTCATCTGTGAATAGAGCTAACTGAACTTCTTCCTTTCCAAATTGTATCCCTTTTATTTCTTTATCCTGTTTTATTGTTTGAGCTAGGACTTCCAGTACTATATTGAAGAGCAGAGGTGAGAGTGGACACTCCTGTCTTGTTCCTGATCTCAATGGGAATTCCTTCAGTCTCTTTCCATTAAGTATTATTAATTAAATATTATTTTATTATGTTGAGATATAAACCAATCATGCCAATTCTCTCCAAATTTTTGATCATGAAGTGATGTTGTATTTTGACCACCTTCAGACTTAAAAAAAAAAAAATTGTTTATGAGCAAGAGACAGAGAGGCAGATAGAAAGAGAAAGAAATGGCATGCCAGGCCTCTAGCCACTAAAAATGAACTCCAGATGTATACGCCACCTTATGCATCTGGATTATATGAATACCAGGGAATCAAACCTGGGTCCTTGGGCCTCACAGGTAACTGTCTTAACTGCTGAGCCATCTCTCAGCCCTACCTTCACATTTTGATGAAATTCCTTGTTCCTGCCATTGCGCAAGTGATTTTCCTGCTGTGCTCTTCAGTAATACTTTTAAATTGCCATATTCAAAATGTCTCTGTGTGCCCAAGGTTTTGTAGTAATTTTCTATCCATTGAACCCCTCCCTGCCCCTTGGTTATAAATCACTTGTCAATGTCATATTCAGAATTGAGTTCAGTTGTGTAATGAGGTTGCTTTTCCCCAATTGCAATGGTTCCTAAATAAAGCCCACATTTTACTGTGGTTGTCCTTAATAGCTAAGCCATAAATACTCAAATAACTTTAGTAATAAAATGATAATTAAAATGTTATGTGAATAACATAAAAGGCATTAATTAGTTGAATCAGATATAATTCATTTAGATCTAGAAAGACAAATACAAAATAAGCTGATAAAAAATAAATGTTAAACATAATATACAACATGAATATACAATGTGGAAATAAAAGTGAAATGATATATTCAGGTGAACATCAAAGGGCTCATCTCCCTGACACTGCTGGCTTATGACAGACATAATCCTATTAGTGGTAGTAAGAGATTAGGATGTATTGAGTGTGCTGTTCTAAGTGCTTTAGAAGAATTAAGTCTTTTAATACTTACAAGTACCTTATGTGGTAGGGCCTATTGTAATCCCCACTTAAGATCTGCTATCAGATAGAGCTTACATACAAAAAAAAAAAAAAGGGAAAAAAGGAAAAAAAGGAAAACTAAAGCCATAATGGGAAAATAAAACGCTGGCGTATACAAACCCAGTAGCCTGAGAAGGTGATAGCAGGGAGGAGGTGTGGGAGGAGTAAGAGCCAAAGCTTTAGCATGGGAACCCTAGCGCAGGCCATGCATTCTAATGTAATTATGATTTCTGCTATCAAACAGTTCATGACAAAACCTCTAATTCTTAGCTTGTCTAACTTGTTATGAGGAATTCCTTTTCAACACAGGTTTTCAGTTCCTTCTCATCTTGTTATTTGTCTTATGTAAACTACTTCCTGTCTTTTCAGACGTTATCAAAGCTCCTTTGTTATTCCAAGAGGATATAGAGATACCTTCTCTCTTTTTTTTTTTTTTTTTTTTGCAAAAGCAATAGTTTTGAAGCAGTCCCTGTATAAGCTAGGAGGGGGACACAATAAAGACTACTGAGTGAGAAAACACATTTCCTTAACCTCAGGAATTTTTTTTTTCATACAGTGGGCCCACAGAGCTGTGAGTTTTATGTCATACATCATAGGTCTAATGAGTGTATGCTTTAATAAACTAGTAGAGTTGACTAATCATTCCTATCCCAGCTTCTTGTAAACCAACTAGTTGAATCCTAAATTCAGAAAAAGTATTCTTGTGATAATGATATGGCCATTTGAGACTTACACTCTGTCCAACAAGCTCTGTTGTCATGATAATACTTTCTATTTATGTTCCCAAGAACCCTGCAGGAAAATCCTGTGAGTTCTTTTTTTGTTTTTTCTTCTTTTTTTTTTGTTGTTGTTTGTTTGTTTTTTTCTCCTTTGACTATCAACACATAGATCCAACTCTATCTCCCATTCTGCGATAAATCTTGAAAGCTTCCAGAATTAAATGGTGTTGGCAGATTAAGACATTAAACTTCAATTTTTACAACAACTTGTGATGGTGAATTTACAGAATTTATTCTAAGGAAGAGCTAGACTCGATGAGTGGTAACACACTCTGGGGAGATGGCTTAGGTGCCAAGTACTTGCTAACCTAGCATGAGGAGCTGAGTTCGTAACCCAAGAACCCATGTAAACTGTCTGGTGTTAGGGCATAGCTGTAATCTGAGCACTGGAGAGACAGATGCAGGGGACCCCCGCATGCTCACACGCTCGCTAGTCTAACCAAAATAGTGAGCTCTATCTAGTCTGCGTTCAGTATGAGATCCTGTCGCAAAGAGTAAAATTAGAGAGTGATTAAGAAAGATGTCCAACATATTACCTATGGTCTCCAAGTTTACCCATACACATATGTGACCACATGCATATATATGCATACATGTGACACACACATATACATGCGAAAAGCAGTGTGTGGGGAGGGGATGAGGTTTGCATCCAGCGTGGAGATTTATGAACTCACTTACTTGACCTTATCTGTCTGTGTAAGTTGTCTCTTCTTGTCTTTCAGGGTCATATTTCTCCTTGAACAGTGTCTTTTCTTTCACATCAGAAGTGGAGAGTAAAGAGAATTTAACCAGGAATCTTATTATATTACCATTCCCAGATTCATTCAGAAAACAGACTTAAAACATATCCACCATGGCTCAGGAAAATTTGCTGAAGAGAGGGCAGAAAGATTTTGAGAGCCACAGGGTCAAAGGGAATATCCAGAGGCACTGCCCCCTCCACACTGACTGACTGCGCTCTCACAACTCAGGACCCACAACCCCGTGGTGAATTCCAGCCATCCCACTGTGAGGTCAGGATGGGCTCCTAACGTGGAGTCACCACAGACAGCAGGATGGCGACAGACACAAGGAAGTGGGTCATCCACATTCCTCAGGGAACCGCCCAGCCATTATCCATCCTTGCCTAACAATGCCCCAGGTCTAGGTTTCCTGTCTCCTTATCTCCCACCTGGTCACTGTTCTGGTCTCCCACCCTGGCTATTTCCCTTCCTCACCTTCCCCCCAGCTGAAGAGCTCTTTATAACCCACTATCTGTAATCTCAAAGTTGAATGTGCTCGGCTCTTGAGAGTCAGTCCTGACAGCTTGTGCTTTTTCTTAATAAAAGCTTCCATCTTTGCCTCAGAGAGGTTTTCTGTGGTCTTGGTCACTCTGAAACTTACACCCATCCAGGAGGGTCCTCTTAGTGGAATGAAGCAGGGGAGGGAAATGATGTTACCAACACATGATGTGTCCATGAAAGTGTTTCTACTTACTAAAGAAAATGAGAAAGAAATTATCAGATAATACAAGAGACTTCTTTAAGATTTTAATACAAGGGTCTTAATTGTAATCTCACCTCTTTTCATTTCCCTTTTGTCTACATATAGGCTTCTGTGGCCTCCTGAGAAAGCAAAAGACTCCGTGAACACTGTTGGTGACATTGCTACGAGTTGCTGTCCCTAGCACAATACCTTGGCCTCAGCCTTTGCTGCGCCCTGTACCCTGCCGTGTCACTGCTTTCTCCTACTACTATTTTATCTTTTGTACTTTTTCAAGGTAGAGTCTCACTGTAGCCCAGGATGACCTGGAATTCACTATGGAGTCTCAGGGTGGCTTCAAATTCACAGCGATCCTCCTACCTCTGCCTCCCGAGTGCTGGGTTTAAAGGCGCGCGCCACCATGCCTGGCACTCCTACTACTATTTATACTGCTATTAACTGCTAGGTAAGTAGATTCAGAGACAATGGACTATGCTTATGGAAAGAGTGGGTACTACCCTTTAAACTATTGTTAACATTCTTTTCTTTTGGCTTTTTTTTTTTTTTTTTGGTTCTAATAAGACTCAACAGAGAAACTTACAAGGAACTAGTCAACACATGGTCATTCTCATTGACTCACTTAGGTTCTCCCCAGAGGACTGAAGTTACAGAGCTCTCATGGGGATGGCCAGTGATTTACATGAACCCCAAGGAATTGAACTTAGCAGTCTCAGGTTCCCTCAGGCCCTCCTGGTTTTACAGGAATTACTCTTGGCTACTAAGCCCTCTTCTTCTGTGTCCTTTTGCATTTTCCAAACATGTGACTGTTAAGAATTATAACTTTAAGCTGAGCATGTTGGGAAATGCATCCAACTGTACTTGCAAGTAGTAAAACTGTCTCCACCTTTGTCACCTGGTGGTGCTTACAGATTTAGTGCTCAACAAGGACGAAATCCCTTTCTTGTGAGACAACTTAGCCACTGGAATATCTTTCTTACTCTTCTCTCTGCTTACAACCTTAAAGGTGTAGATTTCTGTATAATCACTGTGATCTTTTAGCAATATAAGTCCAATATGAAATATTTATCCATGCTTAAAAATTCTCATCTATTTAAAAATAAATGATTTTCTATAACCAGAAAGCCCCAGAGATTCTAAAATTGATTGTTTATATCCATTGTTTTTACTTCTTATTTCATATCTGTTCTACTTCATGTACCCCGGCCTCCTTCCTTTTCTTTGACTTCTAGCAAGCTCACACCTGCTTTGGGTCCTTGCATATCCGTCCACCTGGAAATCTTCCGCTCAGTCATGTAGGGGTTTGCTACACTTCGTCACTTCTCCGCTGAAATATTACCTTCGTCAGATGCCTTGCCACTTTGTGTAACATCTCATGTATGCGTATGTCAATATTTATTAAGACACCAACATAATGCATTAGAAATCTTAATGGCAATTCTCTATCTCTTATTATAATTCAATTAAGCTACATTTAATTGAGTTATGGATGACAGTTTTATACAAATGTTTTTCAGTGAAATGTGTGGGTATAAAGCAAATTGTTCTCTTGTAGCATGCTTTAAACCAACATAATTGAATGAGTATATATAAGATATGACAGATTGATATGAATCTGATATAGACACCAAAATCTAATCAACTTTTCTCCAACACCATTTCAACTTTACTTTCTTTTGTTTTTATGAGCTCAGGGCCTTATCATTGGCTAAAATTTATAAGTAATCTAATGTAGAGATAATTATTCTGTGTTGGAATTCAATTAGAACTATCTAAATTAGGTAATTTCTCTGAATTATGTGATATTATTGCAAAGAAAGCCTGTCCTATACTCAAAAATATATATTTTAAAATATCTTATTTATTTATTGGAGACAGAAAGAGAAAGATGCAGACAGAAAGGATGGGCATGTGAAGGCTTCCAGGCACTGCAAACGAACTGCAGATGTATGTGCCATCTCGTGCATCTGGCTTAAATGGGTACTGAGGAACTGAACCACAGTCCTTAGGTTTTGCAGGTAAGCACCTTAACCACTGAGGCATCTCTCCAGCCCTAAACATCTTCTTTTAGAGCTTACAAACTTTTTTTAAAAAATCTACATGCATAAAATAAAGAAGACATAAAACAGGATGACCATTCATTGTATTTATCCTTATTTAAACTATCAAATATTTTGACTACTTTTAAGATTTATCTTTAATATTGAAATCTGCTATTATAGTGAACTTTGATTCTATGGACAAATTCTATCACACAATGAGCAATCTCTAGCTTATCTTTTCTAGGAGTTAACATTTATGTAAGATCTAGGAAGGTAATAGTTCAAAACTGCCATGGAAATGAAATATTTTAGATACTCTATTTAAGGGGATGCATTTGTAAAATAAAGTAAGGGAAGCTAACATATTTGTATCGAACATTTTTATAGAAATTTCTGTCAGTTTCAGGATAATCAGAAATTTAGTTTTTGCATGTAGCACCATTAAAAATTCGGACATTTTTGACTTCTGGTCAAGACGACATCCTCCTAACCGTGCTTCAGCTCCCAGGGAAATATCAGGTAAGATCTGTGGGGCTTCAGTTTTAGTAGGTCTTAGCAGCCTTCCAGTGGGCAGGCACAGAGGGGTACAGTTGGCAGTCTGTGGATTCCCACTCTTTCAGGTGGCCCACTAGACCCTCACATCCCCCAACCCCCCACCCCAGCTGCTGCGCCCTGAGTCCCTAACTAGGCTCCTGATGCACTAGTGCAGGCTTTGGTGCTGCTGGCCAGCATGACTCAAAAGCTCACGCCCCACTCTGTCTGTGGTCGCAACTTGCACCTTCTCTGTCTCCACACACTGCATCTGTTGGTGGCCTGCACACCTTCCCTGTCCAACGAGGTCCCCTCACTGCATCTTCGATGGCCTGCATGCATTCGCTATCTCCAGAAGGCCTCACAGCACTAGACCTGTGGTGGCCTGCACACTTCCCTGTCTCCTGGAGGCCTCCGCCGGCTGCATCAAGCCCACGCAGGGCTCCCACAGGCTCTGAATGCTGAGCCCATGGCCCACTGGAGCTCCCCTGTCTTGCATCTTTGGTGGGCTGGCCTGCAGACTGTATCTCCTTGCTCAAAGACCCCCCATACCCTGTGTTGCCTACATGAGCCCTTTTGTGCATCTCTTGGCCAGTGTCCCTGTCTCACCAGCCAACTCCCTGATCCAGCATGGGCTATGGAACCCAGCAAACAGCAGCTTGTCTCCAATGCCCAACCCACTCCCAGTAACTACTTGGAGCATGACCTGAGCCCCAGAAAGGGGAGACAGGAAACTCAGGCAACCACCTGCCCTGTGGGGGAACCGGGGAGCCCTTTATAACCTGCTAATCTGGGTACAGTAGGAGAGCAAGTGTAAGTGCTATGGCCCCAGAACCACAGGCAAGGCACAGCTGTGACCAGGTTTAAGGGATCACAGAGGACAAATCCCACCTTTGGTAGTAAGTGCTGCACTTATGTCCTCCACAACCTGAGCATCCCAAAATACAATGCCATTATTAGTCTATTCTATTCAAACATGAAATGGAACACTCACTGATGACACTACAAGTAAAAGAAAACCTCTTGCTTCCTATTTAATTAAAAAAAGAAAAAGATTCCCAGACTGTGATGGGCAGACAACAACATAAAAGAAACAACAAACAGAGAAATCTCCAACAAGGTTGCCTCATCCCACAATGGAAGTCTCCAGTGATAACACAAAGGAGACAACAGGAATAAAACCCCAAAATGAAGACACAAGGCATGCAACCCTGAACCAGCAAATGGCAGAAATAATAGCAAAGCAACAAAGAAAACAACAATCACATAAATAAAAGCCATGCACCTATTTTCACTAGGCTTGTTCCAAGAGGGGGAAAAAAAGCAGAGAGACCCCAAAAGAGAGGTAAACAAATTGAAGATGAGTCAAAAGATAGAGGATATCATTAACCAGCTGGTTAAGCTTAATGAAGACATAAGTAAATGCAATAATCAATTCAAAGAAGCATTAAGAAGATCCAAACATGACCTGGAATTGGAACTTGACAAAGGGATGTATATTATATAGAAAAAGGCAACAGAAGATACAAAACAAATTGAACTAGTGAAAACCTCCCCAGAAACCTTCAAGGATAGTGTTAATCATACGGAGGATAGAACCTTGGACCTAGAAGACAAAACAGAAGAAACAGTTCGGGAGTCCAAAAAAAATTTTGCCTTCAACAGAGGGGTGCTCAGCACTGAGTCATCTCTATCACACCTTTCAAGGCTCAAGGTCCGTTGCAGAAAGGTTCCGTGGCGGAAAGAATGTAGGAGCCAAAGGAAGGGTAGAGCTCCATACAGTGTGGTCTTCCAGACACAAAATGGCCTGGATATCCATGACCTCACTGTGCCTGACACTACCTACACAAGACCATCATAGGAGGAAAAGATGATGACATCGAAATCAAAGAGAGATTGATTGAGAGGGGGAAGGGTTATGATGTAAAATGGAGTTGCAAAGGGGAAAGTGAGGGGACAGGGGAGGGAATTACCATAGGTTCATTGTCTTATTGTCTATAATAATAGAAGTTGTCAATAACTACACCTACTAAATGCTCTCTAAAAATACAATGGCTATCCAATTTATCTGGTGCTAACTTTACTCTCCGTTGGAGAATTCACTTTTCTTTTTTAGATGGATGCAGATCCTAAGGAGACAACCAGTCCATCATACCTCCAAAAGGCCCCCGCTGAAACTAAGAGTAATTGGGGAAATGATCAAGAGTGCTGCTTCTTGGTGAACCTGGTACCAGCACAAGGGTGAAGGAGATAGACACAGAGAACACTCAACTCCTACCAAACCAGATATCCAGAGACACAGAGGCTCCCAAGACCTCATCACTGAAGCAGACCTAAAATGAACCCAACATGTCTCAGAGAACAGACAGAGCTCAAGCTGGCTCTGAACAACCCAGTAGGGCTAGACTCCGCATTCCCAAGGCCCACCCCCATAAAACACATCTCCTCTAGCAAGGTTCCACTTCTGACTCCATCCACTGAGAAATTAGTAGGGAAATTAATAAAAAATAATACCTGAGCTATGGGAGACAGTTAGATTTAAACCACCTCATTCCATCCTTGGCCCCTGTAGACTCATGACCATCTCACATTGCAAAATGCACTGAGTCCAACGTCAAAAGTCTGCATAGTCTTTGCCAATTCTAATATTGTTTAAAATTCCAAACTCTCAGATTAGATTCAAAAGCCGTGTCTTAACTGTAAACCCTGCACAATCTAAACATTAGTCACCTCCTTCTAACACAGAGTCAAGATTCCCGTTGCAAATTGAGGGCATAATAGGAAGAGATTGAACCAATGTAAGATCAATAACCAGCAAGGAAAGCATTGAGTATCTGCTTGTGGCATCTGGAACCCTTGTAAAAGTCCTTTGGCTCCAAGAGACAGTGGCAACTATTTGCACTTTTTTTTTCCTGGGTTGCTTGCTGTCTGGGAAGATCCCCCTGAGCCAGAGCTCAGAGTCCGAGTATCTGCAAACTCCAGGGTCTCCATTGCAACCCACAGTTCACTTTCGTAGCTTCATACAATGGCCTTACTGGATTTCAACCCTGCTTCATATTGCCACATCTTAGTGACGCCTGGAAGCATGTGCACTTCGTGACCCTCTTTCCTGCAGTTCTCATGTTGACAAAACCAGTACAAGGGAAGTATCATAGCCAGATTTGTAAATCCAGTGGCATAAAACGTGCCCTTGAAGAACTGTACACTCCTTCACTGGTCTTTCTTCAAGCATCCTCCTTTTATGAGAATTGTCATTCGCACTAGCTTGAGCCTCCCATGGGTTGTGTTGCATCCTCATGACATCTTTTGATTGTCCTAAAGCAAAATAGTTGGCCTATCTTTCAAAATATTTTTTATTTATTTATTTGACAGAGAAAGTGGGAAAGAGAGAGAGAGAGAGAGAGGGAGAGAGAGAGAGAACGGGTGCCCCAGGGCTTCTAGCCACTGCAAATGAACTCCAGACACATGTGCCCACTTGTGTATCTAGCTAACATGGGTCCTGGGGAATCCAACCTGGGTCCTTTGGCTTTGCAGGCAAATGCCCTAACCACTAAGCCATATCTCCAGCCCAGTCGGTCTATCTTTAATGGTGGCAATATCCTTAAAAACTGAAGCTAGAGTATCCTAAAACCTGACTTTGTGCCTGCAAATTTAAATTTGGGTACAATGATTTCCGTGATGCACTGTGCATCTTTCATTTTCCTGTGATACTCTGTGCATCTTTCATATCTTTTGGTTTGATACTTTCTCCCATCAATCATACCAGTCAGTTACTTTTAAATTCATCTTTGCTCAACTTTCCAGGACAGGGGAAGAATATAGCCAGCCTTTCTGCCAGTGGCCTGGTTCCAACAAAGTTCTCTCCTTCATCTTTGAAATTTAATAACTGAAGCCTTCACAGTCTACGAGTGTCTCTATGATTTTCAAATTCTCTCTAGAGCAGCCAATCAAGATCTGTTACAACACTGCAAGTCTTCTCCAGTCCATTGAACCAAATACTTCCATATTCTTCCTGAAAACACATTCCAGAAGACAAAAAGGATATGGTAAGATTCTTTGCAGCAATGCCCCCACTTCTCTGTGGCTGTATTCTATTTTCAGTTAGCTTCTCGAAATTGCTGGAACAAATACCCAACCAGAGGCAGTTTATCACACAGAGGCTGTCTCATTTCATAACACAACCATAGCAGAGAGAGATAGGTAGAGCACAAGCTGGCTCTGAACACACCAGAAAGACTGGAGCCCACATCAACAAGATCTTCCCATACAAAGCATACCTCCTCTAGCAAGGCTGTTCCTTCTACAGACTCCACCAGTGGAGAAATAAGTTGGAAACCTAATCAAAAACGCCTGAGGTTATGGGGGGACATTTATATTCAAACCATCAGAGACTATTATTAAAAAAAATAGGGAGGGCTGGAGAGATGGCTTAGCAGTTAAACCACCTGCCTACAAAGCCAAAACACCCAGGTTTGATTGCCCAGGACCCACATAAGCCAGTTGCACAAGGTTGTACATGCATCTGGAGTTTGTTTGCAGAGGCTGGAGGCCCTGGCATGCCCATTCATTCCCTCTGTCCCTCTTTTTTCTTTCTCAAATAAATAAAAGTAAAATGTTTTTAAAATATGTAAATAATAATTTATCATGCTTAGAATGTGTATAATTTACTGTATGCAAAAGTACTCTATGCTATAGTAATCTTCAGACTTTATAGTAACTTACTAAACTCCATGTGCTTATTAACAATTTTCAACAAAATAAAATAAATATATTTTTCATTATTTAAGGTGTTATAACTTTCAGTCAGTAACATTTATAGTCTTAATCATGTATTTTGCTTAGTAGAGTGATTTTAAAGATCAGTGCTTTATAATTATTAACTGAGTTTTTACACTTTTTATTACATACTATATAATACAGTAGCATTTGTTTAAAATTGCCCATGCTCTAAATTAACCCTAAAGTCCTTTGTTTTAAACATTTCATTAGTTACTCATTCTAGTTATTTTATGTGAAATAATAGATTGATATTTAAATTATGTTCTGTGGTATGATATGACTATATCTTTCAACAAATTTGTCTGTTCAGGCAAATCAAATGTGATAAATTATAGTGAGTAGATATGTACTGTAAAAGTTTCTCATATTTAGGAAAAATTAATTCTGCATTGATTAGCCTCTAGTACTTTCACAAATAAAAAAAAATATGTGGCTTAACTCATTTCTATTTGTTCACTAGTATACATACTATATAAATGGATCTTCTATAGCTGTTGTTGTCTGTGTAATTTTGGGACATATCAATCTTATTTTTATTAATATATATCTAAAATATGTAAATTTCCCAACAGAATGAGACACTAGTTCCTTTTTAAACAAAGCATATTTCCCTTATGATCAAATTCAATCATTTTTCTATGCTTTGGCACTTTGCCTGAAATATGCTTATTTTTATTTATGGAAAAATGTGCCAAATGATCTGCAAGTACAATTTCATAACAGCTTTATAAGCATATTTTTCCAGTTTAAACTTGAATTTACAGCTTGAAATAGCAGAACCAATGGATGAAATATCATTTTAGAT
Source organism: Dipus sagitta (assembly GCA_036346955.1). Classification (NCBI taxonomy): domain Eukaryota; kingdom Metazoa; phylum Chordata; class Mammalia; order Rodentia; family Dipodidae; genus Dipus; species Dipus sagitta. Next base: position 16,100,390 of record CM070788.1, read on the forward strand.
TTGTAAATGGTGCAAACCAATAGTATGACCAAGAAAACAAATGGTATTTTTTATTTTTAGATCATTCTAGAAGTGGACAGAATGTGGATATTATATGAAACTGCTATAATACTCGACTAGAACTTTCTCAAAGTATTTTACATTACCATGCTTGAGACTACAGTGAGGAATATCAGTAAGTATAAATAAATTGTGTATATTGAGGTGATCTCATGCAATCTCATTTTAGAGTATAAGCATGATGTGACACTTACAGATTTATTGTCACTAAGCTATATATTTCCTCTTTCTTCTCTACTCTGTGAAAATGAATCTGACCCCCCTAAATACTCTTCACTTAACAACTGACACTGTTGCTTTGTCAGTAGAGGGATATGGAAAGTCACTGCAGAATAACAAGCTTTATTGCTTGTCATTGTGCTCATTTAGCATGCAGTTGGCAGGGTATCTGACCTTCCCCGGCAACAGGCTCCTTTAGTACTCACAGCGTGTACACTTCCTGGCTGAGGCGCTACCTGGAGAGGCCAGCTGCTTACAGCAGCCAGTGGCTTTCCTTCTTTCCAGGGTCTTGTAATAAAGTGCCTCTAACCATTCCTTCTCCTTGAGGAGCTTCACACATACCTTGGAGAGCACATTTCTGACAAGTACCCAGGAATCTCGTGGTTTTGATTGTTGGTACTATTTCTTGGATGCTCTCTTTCAGCTTCCCAGGAAATAACTAGTGTTATTTCTGTGTCTCTTATAGACAGCGAACTGACTAGAGATTCCTGGGCAAGGGTTTCAGCTCGTGTGGTAGAAGTGGCTTTCTCAATGGCTTGTTTCGTCTATTGACTTGAACTCAGCAGCATACTACAGCTAATTGACAAATTTCTAGACCTGCTCAGTATAACATGCAGAAGAAAATTTAAAACCTTTGGGAAATAATAAATCTGAACCACCTTCTTCAAGAGTAGATTTAATATTTTTAAAAAATATTTTTATTAATTTATTTGCAAGCTGAGAGAGAGAGAGAGACAGAGAGAGAGAAAGAGAGAGAGCACAGGAGGGAGGGAGAATGAGCATGCTAGAGCCTCCAGCCATCTAAATGAACTCCAGATGCATGTACCACTCACTGCTCATCTGGATTTATGTGGATACCTGGGAATGGAACCCAAGTTGTTAAGGCTTTATAGGCAAATGGCTTAACCATTGAGCCAGACCTAGGTTCAGTATTTTTATCAGGGCAAATCAACCCAATCATGCTCTAGTGTTGTTTTTCCTTTTACAAATTATCAAGAGCACAGTGATTAAAAACTGCAGTGCTGGAGAGATAGCTCAGCAGTTAAAGGAACTTTCCTGCAAAGTCTGCCAGCCCCGGGTAAAATTTCTAGTACACATGCAGACCCAGACTCACAAAGTGACTCATGGGTCTGGATTTTATATGCAGTGCAGAAAGCCCAGGTGTGCCCATTTCCTTCCTTCCTTCCTTCCTTCCTTCCTTCCTTCCTTCCTTCCTTCCTTCCTCCCTTCCCTCCTTCCTTCCTTTCTTCCTTGCCTCCTCCACCTTCTCCTCCTCCTCCTATTTTCGAAAAGATCTACATGAACATAGCATAGAAGATGGTTCAGTGGGTGAAGTGCTTTCGTTCTTCTTTCTTTATATTTTTTCTTCTTACTGTTCTGTTTTTTTAAGCATTTAGAATATTTTTGTTATGCATGATTATTTATATATTTACCTATGCTTTATAGTTTCTTTCAGTTTTTTCCTTTTTTTCTTATGAATTTCTCTCATTGCTTCTGTCTTAATATCAATTTTCTTTGTCTTGCTTATTTTCTTTTTAAAGATGGGCTCTGGCCTTTGATTTCATATTATTTCTTCTTCAGCCTTTTGAATTCAGGTATTGTGATCCACCTGCATGTGTTTTCTTTTAATATATCTTTTATTTTTTTTATTTGAGAGTGACAGAGAGAGAAAGAGGCAGAGACAGAGAAAGAATATATCTTTTATTTTAAAAAATGTTATATTTTCATATCCCCTCTACCCACCACGTTCCAGTGCAGGTCCTCCTCACTGTGCTTATTAGTACTCTCTATGGGGTCATTAGGGCCTTGGTTGCTCTCTGTGGGGGAGGCATGCCTCAGGCTAATCCTGCCAACTCTGTGGCTCTCATAGTCTTTCCAACCCCTTTTCCAGGATATTCTGTGAGCCTTGGTGGGTGCCTTAGCGGTCTCATTCAGTGTTGAGACCTCTGTTCCCTCTGGATTTCGGTTTTGGTGAGTTCTGAGTGACAGCCATGTCTGCTGTCACCTCTCTGGATGAGAGCAGTGGCAGCAATACTTGGGAGGCTGCAATTCCTGTAGCATCTCCTGGGCCCCGGCAGATAGGAAAGAGGCGACATCTCTCCTTGTAGGCAGTTGCCCGTCTTTTCTTCTCATTGATGCACTCTGGATCTTCCCAGTATTCTACGTCATCTGTAAAACAGAACAGATTCTACAACCACAAGTGAGAGAACCTTGGATTAAAGGGGATGGGAGTTTGAGAGAATTTTTGATTCTACATGGCTTTTATTATTTATTAATCTTTTATTCTTTTCATTATCTTCCCTTTTGTCTTTAATTCGATCTTTTTTCTCTCTCTCCCCTGCTTCTTTTTTGTCATTTTTCTTTTAGAAAAACAAACATAAACTAACTTTGTTTTATTATTTTCTGATCTTCAATTGAATAGTCTTTCTTACCCATCACTTCCATTTATTTTACCTCTTCCTAGAGTTTTCCCATTTTTAGTATTATTCTTTATTCATATGATTTATTTATATTTATATTGGTGACTGTAATGACTAATATCTTCTATGAGTTACTTTTCTTATTGCTGTAGCAAGATGCCCCCCACCCAAATAAAAGCATTTTAAGGCAGGAGAAATTTATTTTGCCTCACAGTTCAAGGTTACAGCCCATCATGGTGGGGAAGAGATGAAGTAGCTGGTCACTTTGAGTCTCCAGTCAGGAACAGACAGGAAGAGAGGGAGACTAGAGCTTCTGTTCAGCTCACTCACAAGTTGTTATACAGCCCAGGACCCTGAGCCCAGGCCACTCCACTTAATTAAACTAGTCTAGAAACTCCCTCACAGTCATGATGAGAAGATTATTTTGAGGTGATTTTAAATACCATTAAGTTGACAATGGAGATTAACCACAACGTAATGGTTGGCCTGTATATAGTGGTTGCCACTTCAGAGACTTATTCTTTCTGAGTCCAGTGCTTTGATCAAGTTGACTGGGTGCCTGAATAGTAAGTTATACCGACAGATCAATGCGAAAAAAAAATGCACATCTCTACCCTATGCCAGGGCTTAATGCGTAATACTTGTATGGAATGACTACAGGATATTGAAACTTCCAGTCAATGACTGGGCTTTACATGCACACATGTTAGCGTAGTGCTATGGGTTCTATGAAAGAGTAAGGTGGTGCATGAGCTTGAAAGCTGAAGTGTTTCAGTCACTCATTCCAGGAACAAGGAAGTGCACCACGTTCCAGACAAGCAGCCAGAGAATCAATGTCACCAGTTAAATGTGCTCAATTGCTCAATGACGACCTGAATAAAGATAGAACTCAGAAACAATAGAATAGACAGCTAACAGGAAAACAGAAGATAGTCCCAGGTCCAACACAACTCAGTAAAGAGAAATTCTGAAAAAAAAAAAAAAAACTTCAAATTGAAATCTTGGAAAGAAAAATCTACATAAATAAAATTAAATATTCACTGAAATGTTTGACCAATGTGCTGGAACAAATAGAAGACAAAAGTATCAGAACAACACAGAAATGGAAAAAATAAATAAACATATATATCAAAGGTGGCAAGCAATAAATTTATTGCAGTGATAGTCACAAAAGTCAAGCCATATGCCTTGGTGCCTATTAATAGGTTAATGGATAAGGAAAATGTATTGGGCATATACAATGGAGTAAAGAAGAAAAAAAGTTATTTCTAGCAATAAAGATTAAGTTGATATGGATATCATCTTGTTATATGAAATAAGGCAGAATGAGATAAAGAAATGTCACATGTTTTCTCTCAAATGTGGAATCTAGAAAAATAACCTGTTGGGGATGAGAAGTGGGTTCATTGGTTAAAGCCTGCCTCTCTGGGTTTATTCCCAAGCTACCCAAACAATCCAGATGCAAAAAGTAGTCTAAATAAATATAAGTATCAGCTGCTCATTTGCTGTGACAAGAGGCCCTGGTGTGCCCATACAGTGTGGGCATACAGATAGAGAGAGAGAGAGACTAACTAAAAAGAAAAAAAATGTAATAAACTAATATTTTTTTTACAAAATTAAGATAGTCATGGTGAGGAAGAAAGGATAAGTGAAGACTATGGTATGGACAAAAATGTGTTACATATATGCTTGATAATGTATTGAAACCTATCATTTAGTACAATTAATATACCCTAAAAATGGACCCCCTTTGAAAGGCAGACTGTACCTTTAAGTATCTACTATGAGAAATTAGGACAATATGAGTCATTATATACCATTACGTTTTATTTAGTATGTTACATTGAATCATCTACATAGTCACCTACAAGGCTGCTAAGTCATGAGGGGTACAAGGAAATGACAATCCTTGGGTGGGGGGAATGTCTCCAGACCTGTGGCTCCTCTCTGCCCCCCATGACTAACTTCTGCTCTCCTAACCTATAACCCATAACCTCACGGGGAATACCAGCAATCCCACTGAGATGGGCCATCAGCGAGTTAGGGACAGAGAGGAGGGAAATGATGGCACAAACGCATCAGGTATCCATGCAATACATATTTGTGGTGGTTTAATTCAGGTGTTCCCCATAAACTTAGGTGTTCTGAATGCTAGTCTCCCCAGCTGATAGCAATTGGAAATTGAAGCCTCCTGGAGGCAGTGTATTTTTTGGGGCGGGCTTATGGGTGTTATAGCCAGCTTCCCCTTGCCAGTGTTTGGCACACTCTCCTGTTGCTATAACCCATCTTATGTTGGCCTTGGGGTGATGTCCACCCTCTGCTCCTGCTGTTGTTTTCCTGCCATTGTGGAGCTTCCCGTCAAGCCTGTAAGCCAAAATAAACCTCCTTTTTTTCCCCACAAGCTGCTCTTGGTTGGGAGATTTCTACCAGCAATGTGAACCTGACTGTAAAAATATTCTTAATGAAAAAACAGTGTGTTATTTTATTAAATGCACTCAATAAATGTAAAAAAAAATTCCTGGGCTGGAGAGATGGCTTAGCAGTTAAGTGCTTGCCTGTGAAGCCTAAGGATCTTGGTTTGAGGATCTTCCCCAGGACCCACATAAGCCAGATGTACAAGGTGGTGCATGCATCTGGAGTTTGTTTGTAGTGGCTGGAGGCCCTGATGCACCTCTCTCTCTCTCTCTGTCTCTGTCTCTCTCTCTTTATCTGCCTCTTTCTCTGTCTTTTGCTCTCAAGTAAATTAATAAAAATAAACAAAGAAAGTTAAAAAAAAACTAATCCTTAATACATTTGGGTCTCTGTATAAGCCATCTACGTTTCTACTTTATTATTCAACAGATTTACCAATAATAATATTATACACAGCATGTATAATCCTGTATGAGATTCAGCAAACAGAACTAGGAAATTGTTGCAAGATGTTGAAGAAAACCTATGCTGTCTTTAGCAGATAATGATTGTCCTTTGGAGAACGTGATTTTGAATTCAGAATGGAAGCCTAACGGTACAACCCAGTGATTGCTACTTAGCCCATGTTACTGTTCACGATGCTGGCCATGATCAGAAACTCATTTCAGAATACTAACAGCATGGAAGACACTCATGGTCATGAAGCTAAATAGAAGATCAACGGTCCTGCATGTCACTGGTCAGGTACCCATTTTGCCACACAAGAAGCTGGACTGATAGAAAGGTAAAATGACATGTTGAAGATTATTTTTAATGCCCATTGGAAAAGGTACTTGAAAAGCTGAGGTTCTTTTAACAGAGGACAGAAAATTTGAACAACATATCTTTAAATGACTTCATCTACCTGTTTTATTTTTTGAGGATAATAATTATATTTATAATTGTGACAGTCGTGATATATTATTCATTCATAATTCCTTTTTATATTTTATTTTGAAGTTTGAATTGCTATATCCTCAAGTTAACAAATTACATTTTTCTAATCTGTCATTAATCCCTTAGAACACATTTATCATTTGTTATAATTTTCAACATTAAAATTTAATTTGTCTAGCTTATATACCTTCCACACCTCAACAAACCTAATTTTCTTTCAAGATTTTTAATTTCTAAGGTAATTATTATTGTCTTTTATAACTATTCAATAACTTGAACTACAGTGAACTTTTATTTAGAAAAATGTGATAATAAAGAATCATCAAATAATATTTTTTTCAAAATAATTCATGTATATGGACCATATACAATTCAGCACAAAGACAAATTTAAACATTAAATGAAGAGAATAAAAAGGAAATATATAAGTATTACTCCTTATTCTAATTCATAAAATTAAAGATTATTTTTGAAAAAAAATATTTAGGTTATTATTGGAAAGAAATCACAGATTTGTAGGGTTATTTTCTATTATATACATACAATCAGTCATTAAAGATAATCTACATAATTTATCTAAAGAGGTAAATATGCATTAAGATTACTTTATAGTGATCAGTTTGTCTAGATACAATTTAACACTTAAAAGAAAATTTCCTTACATCTAGCAAAATCACGAATTTTATTATGCTTGATATTCATAGCTTTCTGTATTTTTTTCACTGCAATGAAACATTGGTTTTATTATTATTTATTATTTTATCATAAGAGGTGATAAAATAAATGAGGACATAACATTTTTTGATTAACATGAATGTTATTACTTCACTGTTAAATACCATTGTAATCAAATTTCAATTTGTATTTAATAATAATTTTGAAACGTAACTGAAGAGATTAATTAGACAGAATGAATGATTTTTTTGTGTCAGGCGAGATGGCTTACCTCCCTAAACACAGCACTCCTAAGGCTGTGGCAGAAAGGTTTGAAAGTTCTGTGTCAGGTTTGGCTATATAGGAAAGCTTTAATTAAGACTGTCAAAAAAGAAAGGAGGAAAGAAAGGAAGGAAGAAAGAAAGAAAGAAAGGAAGGAAGAAAGAAAGAAAGAAAGAAAGAAAGAGGAGAAAGTAGGAAAAAAGAGCGATATGAAAAGAAACATTATTGCATAAGGTATTATTTATTTTATACTTCAACTTTTTAGGTGATTCCACTTTAACTTGATTACCGTTTAATCATAGCTGAATTAAGGTCCACAACTGTGTATACCACATACCTATTATTTAGTAACTAATTTCCTTGGCAAAATCTTCTTGGACATTACTCCAAAATTCCATAATCCCGCACATACTTGTATTATAAAAAAGCAAAAGCAAACTCATAGACAAATGACTCTGTCTTAACAATCACACCACCTTGTGAGGAAGGCACCCAGGGTCATCCTCTGGTCTCCACATGCACGTATACACAAGTGCACATGCCAATACTCACATGTACTCCCGCACAAATCAATTTTGTGTGTGTGTGTGTGTGTGTGTGTGTGTGTGTGTGTGTATGTTGAGAATGTTACAAATAACATTATTTAAAGTTGTGGGCTGGAGAGATGGCTTAGTGGTTAAGCACTTGCCTGTGAAGCCTAAGGACCCCGGTTCCAGGCTCAATTCCCCAGGACCCACGTTAGCCAGATGCACAAGGGGGCAACGCATCTGGAGTTCGTTTACAGAGGCTGGAAGCTCTAGCGCGCCCATTCTCTCTCTCTCTCTCTCTCTCTCTCTCTGCCTCCTTCTCTCTGTTGCTGTCAAATAAATAAATAAACAAAAAAATTAAAGTTATACCATCAAACTGAACAAGCATTATTTTTCTGACAATTCTCTTTTTGTTTATATTTATTAATTTCTTCTAAGAACATCATCATGGATCTTTTTATAAGTGTTTGGATCCTGTGTGCACAATAATTGCATCAGCTCACTGGAGGCTAGATGATCAAACAATGTAGGAACTCAGTAGTTTCCAGCCCTTCTCTGGATTACTAAAGGATACATCCAAGGGTTCCAGCAAGAGTTTTCTGAAGGCTGGGGAATCAGAGAGCCCAGTAGCTGCTCAGTCTGTGAGGAATGCCTCAGCAGTCTCCTGGAAGCCTGGAGGATTCCTGTAGAGCCAGCCACTGCCTTCAGTCCATGTTGGGAGGCTGATGAAAGCAGAAACAGGCAAATGGATGCACACTCCAGCAAGTAGTGTGGGGGAGCCTGGCAGAAGGCCCGACTTTGTCATAATGCTTCATGCAAAATCAGCCACATTTATTATGACCAAGTGCATACTGATGGCTGATTTCAGGCTTCGTCAGTGGTTACCATATGCCTTGCAGAAGCAATATTTTCTCTTTTGCACTTTATTGAAACTGTTTGTTGACTCATGCTCTATAGCAACCCTTGGCGAAATAGTTTACTTGGCATCTCCCAAGTTGCTTAATATTTATTTCATTTGCTCAAATGATTTCTCAGTGTGCCTTTGTTGTCTGAGTTTTATAATTTGTAATTGGGTAGCCTAGCATTTAGAGCTTTGGGCTTACTTAAATCAATGAAAATCAGCAGGGTTGTGAACCCAACTTGGTCTCATTAAAGCTGAGTAATGCTAGGTCTACTGTGTAAGCAGACTCAAATAAAATTCTGAGCGGAAGATTTGTGGGTTTTCTGGGAATGCAGCTCATGAGAATGAGAAAAAAAAATTCAATAACACAGTAGTAGAATATTTCAAAAACCGTGATGGTAATGTGAATAAGAAAGGCTTACTGTTTCCTTTACCTTAGCCACTATTGCCGGATTTACAGAGTACAATGAAAGCTAAAACATTTCTTTTCATGACCTATAAGAGAAATCTGAAAAAGCTCAGGAGACGCTAAGTTTTCTTGGGCCAATGAAGTGCTATCAATTTTCTACAGCTTACACAGAGTCATGTTTGCCATATATATCTCCTGTCATTTGTTGGTGTGGTTTTGCTGTAGTCCGTATAGTTAAAATTTCCATATTAGAAATGAGAAAGACAGCCCAAATGCCTAAAGGGAAAAGAAACATGAGAAGGAGATTGTTTTTTTTGTTTGTTTGTTTTTCTATAAACTTCATAAAAGCAACTTATTGCTAACTAGCTTTTATATTATCAGAAGGTTCTGTGCAGGCTACAGGATGAGAAAAGCCATTGGTGATGTCACCCAGTAGTGGAAATCAATACAATACTAATTTCCCAGGCAAGACGTGCCCAGTGATGTTATAGTGACATGACTATGATGGCGGTAACCAACTCCTATCTGATTGGATTTGGGACCCACTGCACCGGAGGGAAACTCTGGAGTAATAAACCAGGTCAGAGGCACATAGCTCGGGAAACCATATGTCCTGGTGGGGAGACTACTACCAGTATTTAGCTCAATTGATGTTTTCTAAATAATTATTTTGGCACCCACAGATTAGTATTGTTCTCAGCTTTATTGAGAGAAGCTATTATTTATGTTGTTCTTTCAGTAGATTGAGATTCATGGATGATAATAACCGGTCAAAGTGCTGGAAGAAAGATACATTCAGGGGGCTGGAGAGATGGCTTAGCGGTTAGGGCATTTGCCTGCAAAGCCAAAGGATCCCGGTTCAACTCTCCAGGACCCACGTAAGCCAGAGGCACAAGGGGGCACATGCATCTGGAGTTTCTTTGCAGTGCCTGGAGGCCCTGGCATGCCCATTCTCTCTCTCTCTCCCCTTTTCTCTCTCAAATAAATAAATAAATAAAATGTGTTTTTTAAAAGGCAATAAAAAAGAAGATATGTTCAGGTGCTCAGCCCTATGCAGGGCATCTTGATCACTCTCTCCAAAGCTTAAGGAAGACGAGAGGAAACACAGCTGACAGAATTTAAGAGCTGGATGACAGGACAAAGTGCTGTGGAAATCTGTTATCTGTAAATGACATGGTTACCTCATCTATATTCTTGCAATAGCTGTGCTTGCTGGGACAAGACTTGCATGAGATCGGTACAAATAACATTTCGTCGTGGGTGATGGGATGGTTTATGAGGCCTCAGCCCTCCCTGAGGAGCAACTGGCAGGTAACAGTTGCTAGGTGAGGAAGAGTCATCCTGTTCAGTTGTATAAGCACTGACAGGTGGTGAGTAGAAGCAGGGGTTCAGCAGGAGTGGGAATGGAATAAAGAGGGCAGTAGGGACTCAATGTGATCAAAACACGATACATACATGTATTAATTTTAAATAAAATGAAAACAAAAGTGGAAGTAGACTATAAGCTCTGTCTGGGTACTCTTAGTTTCAGAGCTTAGAGAAGTAAAATAACCCTATGGCAGGGATACTAAAATGCCTGATGTATCTCCAAGGACAGAAAACACAGACTGAAATATTTTAAGCAGTTATATCTTAAAACATTTGGCTTAAAGGAATAAAATTGTATTCTTGTTAGATCTATGTGTAGATTTTTTTTAAGCATTTGTAAACTTTGGTAAAATTGTAATAGTGAATTAATTATTTAAGGTGACAGGGAATTATAAGAAACAAATGTGTCCTCTAGAAAAGAAATTGGTTATTTTTGATGATTGGTTTTCAAAAAAAAAGTATGCAAAAACTTTGAAATTAAGAAAAAAATAATCTGAAAAAAATTTCCAAGGTCAAAAGTTGATATTTCAAATTTTCTGCTTAAGTGCTATACTACCATTGAATTTCACTTTTATGCATCAAATTCTTTAAATTTTGAAAACACTATATAAAATAAAGTGGTTCTAGGCTGGGGAGAAGGCTTAGGGGGTAAAACCTCTTGCCATGAAAATGAAACTGTGCTTGGATCCCTAGAGCCCTTTTAAAGTGGACACTGAAGCAAGTGTCTGTAATATCAGGTTTCCTGCAGCAAGAGGGAAGGTGTAGACAGGAGAGTTCTGGAAGCTAAAGGGCTAGCCAGCCTGGCTGATGCAGCAGTTAACAGTAGAAGACTTTTACCTCACATAGTGGAAGGTAAGAATCACAATCACATTCAGGGTATTGTCCAACCTCCACCTCAGTGCCTTTGCATGAATGCTCTTGTACACACACACACACACACACACACATTTTTGATAAACAGAAATAAATAAAAATAGAGCTGTCAAATAAATACATTATGTATGTGTATGGACAAAAAATGCAGTGTCATGGGGCTGGGGAAATGGCTTACCAGTTAAGGCACTTGCCTGTAGAGCCAAAGCACCCAGGTTCGATTCTCCAGGACCCACATAAGCCAGATGTACATGGTGGCACATGCATCTGGAGTTTGTTTGCAATATCTGGATGAGCTGGTGTGCCCATTCTTTCTCTCTTCTTCTCTCCCTCCCTCTGCATCTTCCTCCCTTTCTCTCTCACAAATAAATGAATAAATAAATAAATGCAGAGTCAATTAGTAATTTTTTTTGAGGTAAGGTCTTGCTGTAGATCATGCTGATGTGGAATTCACTATGTAGTCTCAGGGTGGCCTTGAACTCATGGAAATCCTCCTACCTCTGCCTTCCAAGTGCTGGGATTAAAGGCATGTGCCACCACTCCTAGCCATATTTAATTTAACTTTGTCTCTATTCCAAATTCCTCAGAGAAAATAAATGCCAGACTGTTGTTGGTGAGAAAGGGTACTTTATCTGAGAAACTTCAGTGCACACGTTGGTGCCTCTGTAACTTTTGCTGCCATATTGGACACAATGACCATACAAAGCAAATCATCTTTCTTTCCTCATAATTCAGAGCTGGCAGATACCACTGGGTCCCTTTAGAAAAAAGTTCAAAAATATGCTGTGTGGTCATCAGAGAAGGCAGCATTTCTTGGATTTGAAATATTTATGAATGAGGATTGAGAACAAATATGCAGGTACAAATTTCTGGTGTGGAATACAAGGATGTTAAAGAGGAAAGATAATCATAAACTGTCTCAAGAAATAGCCAATAGAAGCATCAAGAATAAAGCCTTTAGGCTATTTATTTCTTATTTTGCCTTTACCAGGTCTTACTTAGACACTGAAATTGGCAATGGAGGGCTGCAAAAGAGATAACACAAATATATTTAGTTAACCAATTGAAAATCACCCTGAAAGAATTAAAGGAAAGTATGGAGACAAACTCTCCCCACATGCACAATTCCCATAAGCAATGGAGACTAGAAGAAAGGATGCCGAATGGCAGACCTGCAATGAGCAAAGAAGGAATCACTGGAGGGAATGAAATCAGAATAGAATGGGAAAAAGGAATCAGTATTTCAGAGACCTGTGAGACAAACGAATTTGAAAAGCTGGAAAGACTATTTGAAGAGATGGTTCACTAGAGAAGATATTTCAGTTTTAATAAGCCATGAAGGATGTTCCAACATCATCAATCATTACAAAGTGTGGATTCAGGCTCTAATGAGCAGCATTATATTGACACAAGATTTAGTCACAAGGTATCTATTCTCATTATCTGTAGGAAAGAGACAAACACAAGTTTGAAGCTGATGTAAAGAGCCCAGCTGTCATCCATAACTGTTGAAAGCAGTGGGTGGTGTACAGTCACATCAGAAAGCACCTTGGCATTTGTTTCCGAACACGCAATTGTATAACATAGTCTTCATGGTGTATGCACACAAGGGAAGTGAACAGTACATGCTCAAAACATTCATGTGGGTGGGTTGACCTTCATTATAATAGTTTTGATAACCTCAAATTGTAAAGTATCCTAATGTCTGTCAGCTGGTGAAAATATAAATCAGGTATGCTATACCTAACTGATGAAATTTTACTCATCTAAACAAACTAATGGAAGATATATGAATGATTATCAAGGACAATAAGATAAGTGAAAGAAACCAGGAACAAAAGACTATTACATGGCTCAATTTCTATAAAGAGAAAAGCCAACTCTATATAAACAGATTATAAACAGGGTAGTGGTTGGCACTGTTTTAAGGTGTGAACAGGAACTTGATGACAAAGAAATTGGTGTTTAGGGACGATAGAAGCTTTTAAAAACAGAACTATAGAAATGTCTTCATAAGTATGTTTGCTAAGCATCATTGAGTTTTATACTCGAAATTAACCTTATGCTATAATATATAAATTACATTTCAATAAAGGTAAATGAGACAAATTGAAATATGAAAAACTGATAGATTAATTCAAACAGACATGGAAGGATTTGGAATATAACCTTGTCTATAATCACTTTGACAAAACATTTCAAAGATGTCCATTTATAAAATGGATATTCAAATAGCAAGAAAATCCTATATAAAAGGGGCACCAAATTGTACGAGAAAACATGTAAGTCTCTCTCTATGTACTTTGTCTCTCTTTCGCCTTTCTCTGTTTCATTCTTCCCTTACATATTTATTCACATTTCTATTTTAACTGAATGTTGTCAATCTCATTACATTTTCTGATATAACTCTTAATCAAAAGCACATTATCAGAATTTCCCACATATTAAGAAAATCATCAGTATCACCAGAGCTACTATGTTATATTTTTGTTTTTGTTTTTGTTTTTGCTTTGTTATTGAGGTAAGGTCTCACTCTAGCCCAGGCTGACCTGGAACTCACTGTGTATTCTCAGGGCAGAGTCATGGTTATACTCCTACCTCAGCCTCCTGAGTGCTGGGATTAAAGGCGTGTGCTACCAAACCCACATGCTATTATGTTACTTTCTACCTTATATGCAATTTAACTTTCAGATATAAGAAAACACTGTAAAAAATCAGTAAAACTTAAATCTCAAATCCCTATACAACGTCTCTAAGTTTAGAGAGTATAATAAAAATGGAAATGAGTATATGATTTTAAAAATATTATGCTTAACTAAAATTATAATAGTTTTGTGTATAAAATGTTTGCCATCATAGCAAGAACAGTTGCAAGGAACACAAATGTCTATTTGTAAATTTAGTTGAGTTTGGAAGACCAGCATTTCATGACAGAACTGCGATTTTCAAGAACGGCACAACTGATTATTCAACATTAAAATTCAAACAAATAACTCACTATATGAAATTATTATTTTTAAAAGTACAAAATAATTAAGAGTCATCTGCCTTCCATGTATTTTAATTATTAACATTTAGAAACAACTTCCTTTTTTTTCAGGAAGCAAGTTTGGTACTCAAAGTTGTACATAAGCTAATAGTCTCTTTAAAACCACGGAAAAGCATGTGGCATCTGAGTGTCTGAGGCAGTTCTTTGTTCTGGATTAAATGCCACTCACCCTTGGTAGTAACATTACAGGGGTGTCTCGTTCTTGAGCCTCTCTCTAGAAGTATTCAATTAGATGCCAAAAAAAAAAAAAAAAAAGAAAAAAAGTGTCACAAAAACTTCCTTAGAGCCGCCGTGCATTCTGTCTTTGGAAAGGTCAGCACGAAAGGTCTGGGGTGGCACTCTACTTATTTTCCTGCTTTTGTCCTGTTATCTTCCTTCCTCTTCACCTCCTGATTGGTAGCTTTAAAATAGGTGTCCCTCCCTCACATGCTGGTTCAGAACTTGCTTGAACTAGAAGTTGTTTATTCCCCTTGCTGAAGGTCTTTTTGTTCTCTCACGACTACCTGTCCATTAGGTGATAGCGCTGCCTTATATTTACGACATTCTGTTCTTTTATAATTGAGGTACAGGGTTTTGTAGCAGCCTGTCAGGCTGCACAGAGACAAGGATTAGGCCTGCTTTGTTGAAACCTCTTTAAGCTCTGTTGCTCATGTCTACCTCAGTGTTACACATATTAATCATGTTTCCAGAATGATGCTGAGGAAGAAATGTGCTGTATTCCAGCAAAAGAGTAAAATAACGGTGCTGAGACATTTTCTTTTTGTTCCTATTTTAGTCTTTGTCTTAGCTTCCACCTAAGATAGTAACAGATGTTTAATGGAACTAATGGTGAATCCAAAATAAAGAAGCATAGTCTTTTCTATTAGTATGCAACAAATTTACTCAAAATTTAAAGGGTTAAATTATGCCTCCACATCTATGGGTCAGGAATCCATACACGGCTTAGCTAAGTACACTCTCTTTGGGTTTCTCAGAGGACGCTGTTAAGATTTTGGTTGGGCTATAGTCTCATCTTGAAGCATGAATGACTCCTGTGTTGATCTTAAAGGTTTGCATAGATTCTCATTTGAGTGTTGGCCAAAGGTCACCCTTCATTTCTGTCAGTGGGCTTTCTCAGTAGGATAGCTCTCCGTGGAGAAGTTAACTTCATCAGACAGAAATCAGCAAGGGGTTCTGAACAGCTGAAGGAAGATAGATGGATAGATTTGTATGAATGCATTTCAGATATGTCAGTTTGGCCTGTCATATTATTAAAGGACATTCAGTGAGTCTACTCCATGAGTGGGTGGTTTAAATGAGTGCTTGAAGAGCAGACGGCAAGAATCACTGGGACTCATTTTAAAATGACTGCTGGTCATCATCCGTGACATCTAAAGTTCATCCTTCCTTATTTCCTAGGCAGTCTTGTTGAACCCAGATCCATAGTCTATTGCAGTCTGTTAGGACTGTTGTAACAAAGATGCATCACACTGAGAGGTTTATAAACAACAGAAAAATATCTTCTATACTCACAATCTAGACGGTCCATAGACAGTCCATGAATAAGTCACTGGCAAAGGATTGTGTTCAGGAAAGAGATATGTTATGGTTTACTTCTGCCTATGTCCTTGTATGCAATAGAAGAAAGACTGTTCTCTAACATTCCTGTCATGAAGTTTGTACTCTCACTTATGACTGTTCTACCCTTGTAACAAAATCACTTTCAGAGGCTGCAGCCCCCCATCAAAGTGGGACTCCTGCATGAGTGCCTTGTCCATAGAAGGCAGTAAGAGTGGGAGACAATGAGTAAACGGTAATACATGGAGAGAATTTCAAAATTATTTGTTAAAATGTGTGCTATATAGTTACCATTCTAAGGTAGCATTTAAATTTTTACTTATTTATTTGAGAGAGAGAGGAAGAAGCAGAGAGAGAGAATTGGCACACCAGGGCTTCTAGACACTGCCAATGAACTTCTGACACATGGCTACATTGTATATTTGGCTTATGTGGGTATTAGGGAATTGAACCTGGGTACTTAGGCTTCATAGGCAAGTGCCTTAACTGCTAAGTCATCTCTCCATCTCCATAATTATCATTTTTACAGTGAAGTTATTCTTGAAATTATTTGAAATATGCTGACACTGTAATCTCCCTTAACTGAGACTTTGTATGTGGTTTCGGTGTGGTCATTATAAAAGATTTATAGGATTGTCTTGTGAGATCTATATATGTATAATTTCTTCAATAGCCAATTACTGCCTTCATTTCTCAGATGATCATCTTTTAGCAGAAAAGGTACACTTCAGTATTACGAACAAATGTTTTCACTCTGTGCATTTTACAATGTGGTTTGACCTTGCATATTAAACTTATAATTACATGAGTATGGGGTTGTTTGTTTGTTTCTTTTTTAAAAAAATAATTTTTTGAGTGAGAGATAAAGAGGCAGATAGGGAATGGGCATGCATACATACACACACACACATATATACTCATAGGAAGATATGTATATATAGTTTGTGTATATATATATGTATATATAGTATTTATTTATATGATATATAAAGAGAACAGTGAGTATGGGTACACCTATGGCTACTGCTGTTACAGTGACTTTACCAATGACACAATTTCAGTTGGGTGAAATATTCATGAACTCACTAATGGTATGTATATATTGTTGCAGCTACAAACACCCAAGCAGAAGCACCTTATGGGAGGAAAGGGTTTTCTTCGGGTTTACAGAATCCAGGGAAAACACTATTAATGGTGGCAGAAGGGGGCTCACTTCCATAGATCCAGAGCAGAAATACCACCAATACCAGAATGCAAGAACAGCCAGAGCTCAAACCGCACTCCACATACCTCAGTAGAGATGGACTAAAGATCTGCCCCCAAGATCATACCACTTCCCCAGTGGGGCTCTGCCAGGTGGAGACTTAAGTTTCAGGCTCAAACTTAATAAAAAATGCTTGAGGCTGGGCTGGAGAGATGGCTTAGTGGTTAAGCGCTTGCCTGTGAAGCCTAAGGACCCTGGTTAGAGGCTTAATTCCCCAGGACCCACGTTAGGGCACACACATCTGGAGTTCGTTTACAGAGGCTGGAAGCTCTGGAGCACCCATTCTCTCTCTCTCTCTGCCTCCTTCTCTCTGTCGCTCTCAAATAAATAAATGAACAAAAAAAATAAAAAAAAATGCTTGAGGCTATGGGGGACATACATTCCACACTATAACTATTGCATATTTCATGTCTATATCTATGTATCTATATTTATATTTATGTACATTCAAATAATCATCTTTGAATATTGAGCCCTTTGTTTCAAAAATGTGCTAACAATAATTTCAGTGCAAGACTAAGAATTACCTCTACAGTCTTACAGAATTACAAAAATTATTGAATTATTAAATTTGAAGTTTGTAACACAAACTATTTGGGTAGTTTTGTTATTTATTTGCAATATTAGTTAAATATTTTATCAATTCCTCATAAAATCATGTTTGGTCTGAGGTAAACTACTTGATTAAGGCTTTAATAAAATAATGTCTTTTTTAATATTAGCCAGATATTTATGGAAAAGAAAATTTCTCATCTCTGTAAGGCTATGGATTGATTCTGTCTTTAACTGAGGCAAATAAAATGCATACACAATTAAATGAGTATTTTTTCACAGATATTCCTAGAGAAAGCTCTTAATTCTCTCCATTTTCTTGCACTCTTTATATTATCCATACATAAGATTTTTGTAATTATCTGTGGTGTATCTGAAACATAAAATTTAGACCTTTACTTTCAAAAATATATATATTGGAGTATAATTTAGTATTAAACACAAGTTCTAAGAAGTGTATTGCTTATAAACGCTTCCTGAAAATCATTTAGTAAAGTTGAAACATCAAATAAATATCAATAGTTTAAAAAAAACAGTAAAACAAAGGAGACTTGTAAAGATATAAGGTCAAATATTGTGCATGACTAAGCTGGGACAAAATTATTATTTTGTTTAAAGAATTATGTATCTTCGAATGTACTTCATAATTGAAATTCCCCTTGTCCTATACTCCAGTGTTTTGATAATTTCTCCATGCACTGGAGTTCAATGGCTGGACAATGCAAAAGTGAAGTCAATACATTGTGTTAAATGGAAAAAAACAAACAAAAACCATGTACCTGAGTGAGGAAAATATAATCCCCCAATTAGTCATTTTTCATTATGTGAAAAAAGCTATGAGATAATTAGTTGGAATTCCCAAGTAAACAAAATACTCCATCATTGTGAAGGGACAGTTAGTGTAACTAAAACATCACAGAGAAATTAATCTTCTGCAGGAACTCTGGATATCCAGTTCTGGCATCTGAAAAATAAGTGGGTTTGACTAAGTTGTTTGAGTTCTCTGATACCCAGTTGTTTCAGTTATAAAATGATAATAAAATTTGTAATAAACTTTCCAGCTTAAGGTGCCATATCAAGTTTTTGGTGAAGTGTAATGATCGTTGCCTAAGTGTAGGATCTCTTGTTTTGCTTAGTCAGAGGCATTGACTCCATCTAATTTCTTATACCTTTGTCTTTCATATTTTTATATCTATATAAATGGAAAATACCACAATGTTTCTAGAATCCATACTGACAAATCCTGTTAGAAAACAATTTATTTTGAGAATGATATTTAGAGTCATATACAAGTTTGTGTTTTATAAATTAAATTTTTAAACGATTAAACTCTTATATAACAACTGCCCACTCACTATTTCTCTGAGGGCCCTGTTCAGTTGGGGTTATTGATGTTGATATAGGTTCCATTACTCACATAACCATAGTAGAACAATTATCTTGTTATCATTACACTCCATAATCTCACAGCAAGTTTGGAAAACTTCACATCAAAAATCATGTGATCTAATTTTACCATGTGGGACAAATTCAGTAATAACCAAAAATGTAAATAATTATACTGAGCATCAGAAATAGTGCTAAGATGCAACTGACACAATTATGCTTACATAGTCACACATTAACAATAACATCCTTAGTTTATAGATAGTGACATTTCTTTGTGGAAATCATCAATTCAGGTTATAGAGGGACTGAGCTCAGTCTTTGAGGACTGGATGGCCTGGGGAGAGATGGTTGCCTTGGACCCAGTTGGCACTAGCAAAAATGATACACTTTAATCCGCTAGCAAAAGGTATGCATCTCTCCATAAAGGCATTTTCCTGCACCAGCACATCAAGTTTAGAGAGCTGAATGTGATCTAGTTGTGATATCCTCTATTTCCCATTGGTCGGTGTTGTTTAAAAGATATATCAACACAGATTAGTGGACCTACATGAACTATTTTTGCAAGTGATATTATGTAAAATTGCTACTATTTTTTTTTTTTTTGCATGCACATTAGCTAATGTGCTATGGATATGAGCAGTGTTGTAGTCAGCTCTAAGTTACTTGGAAGAACACCAAACTATATATAGTTTAGAGAAGGTAGAGGTATATTTTAGCTTACAAATCCAGGGAAAACTCCATCAGTGGAGGAAGAAGCTGTTTAGTTTCCTAAATCTAAGGGGAGAGAGGCAACTGCAGTAAGTACACACCAAGGTCATCAAACACAAACTGCGAGAGTTCGAATCGCTCTCTTCTCACCTTTGGTCTGGAATTCAGAACCGCCTCCAAACACACCTCCTCTAGCTGCCTGGTGGCTGCTGTAATCAAGAAGCATAAACTTAATTAAAACGACCTGAGGCTGTGGAGAACATGCGTTCACATTCAAGCCACCACATTCCACCCCTGGCCCTCATGCTACAAATAGTATTCACTCCAGATTCAAAGGCACACATAAGCTTTGCCAACGTTAAGATGGGAAAAATCCAATATCTCATCTGAGATTAAACAAGGTGTCTTAACTGTGAGTCCTTTAAATTCAAAACAAATTACGTATTTCCAACACATAATGTCACAGCTTTAACATTTCCTTACCTTATAAGACATAGCAAGGAGAGACTGGACCAATACGAAGTCAATAACCATTAGGTAAACATCAACTATCTGCAGTTCAAACCTGACACCCACAGCCAATAACAATAGTCTCTGGAGTTTCAATTTCCATCTTTCTAGGTAGGCTGAATAGCCAGGGGAAATCTTTCATCCCAATTCAACAGTACTCCATGATATCCTTTCCACAGTCCTGGTATATCTAAATTATCTTCAGGTCTCCCCTACAAACCTCTGTCCAAAATGCAGTAGCCTCATTGGCCTGTCTACACAGACTCATCACCTTCTGTCACAGCCACACCTCAGAAGTGGCTCCTGGAGCCATGTGTACTTCATGATCCATTCTTTCATCCTTCCGAAACCAGTACCAGATGTGCAGTGACATAGCCATTTTGTTAATAAAGGGAGAAAATAAATCATGACCTTGAGATTGCAGAATTCTTCCTTTTAGTCATTGTCTTTCAAAAAAGTTTGCATTTATACCATTCAGCCCTTTTCTGGGTGGTTGAGACACCCTTAATTTTAGTAATCCTTTTAATAATAGCAGTTTTAGCAAACTAAAACCAGTGCCCGTGCCTGTAACATTAAGCTTCCTTGAATTTTAAAAGCTTTATCTTGTACATCTTTCATGTCTGTACCTTCCACCAAGCACACCAGTCCATTACTTCTAAATTCCGCCTCAATTAAACCCTTAGGGCTGGAGTGGAAAGCTGCAGACAACCTTTATGCAAGCAGCCTAGCTCCAACAAAGTTCTCTGCTGCCTTTACTTCCGCCTTTGAAACTTAATAAGTGAACAAAATTCACTCTGCATTTAACATTTTCAAACTGTCATCAGGATAGCCCATGAAATATGGCTTACTTCACTATGAGGCTTCTTTCGTCCCTAGAACAAAATACTGCAACATGCTGGAGTTTAAATAGCCCCAAATCCACATGGTCAGATTCACTTTTACCAATACTCCAGATGTCTGGTACCAAATCCTGTTTTAGTCAGCTCCTCATTGTTGGGATGAACATCAAATCAAACACAACTTTATGGGGGAAGGGACTGACTTCACCTTTATAGATCCATGCAAAGTCCCATCAATGACAGAAACAGCTCGCTCTTTTTCAGAGATACAAGCAGAGAGAAACCACCAAACACTCAGCAGCATAAGCAAACAGCAAACTGCCAGAGTTCAAACTTCTCTGCACATACCCTTGGGCTGGTCTCAAGAACCACCACCAATGACACCTTCTCCAGCATGCTGCCGGGGACTAAAGCAGGAAGCTTAACCTTATTTAAAATAAATACCTCAGTATCTCAGGCTATGGGAGGCATACATTTACATATAAACTACCACAGAAAGCAAAAGATACACCATAATAGAATGTGAATGGATGACAAAATTATTTGACAACCATAGTTTTTTAAATTATTTTAATAGTTTTTAAAATTTACTTTCAAGGAGGGAGAGAGAGAGAGAGAGAGCGAGTGCACCAGGGCCTCTTGCCATTGCTAACACCCTCTAGATGTGTATGCCACTTCGTGCCTGTGGCTTACCTGGGTGATGGGAAATAGGATCCAGCTCTAACACCCATAGTTTTGATAACTCCTTTGGCTGTATTTAGACAACTCTGCCTATGACTGTGACAGATGATATTTATAGCGTATAAACTCTTACCTGTCATTGTATGCCTAATGCCATCCCAATGATTTTTTGATGGCCTGTGTTCTTTCTTTGAGTTTATGACATTTTTATTTTTTCTTGGGTAAATTTGGTTATAAAAATATTTAACAGGAAAGTTCAGTATGTACTAATTCCTAAACAGTTGCATATATTCATTGTAGTATTGAACCTAGTAATCATATAAAGTAGAACATTAGATTCTCATGCTTGTGACTGAGGTTCATGCACATTAAGTGACATACTTGAGATCACACAACATGATACTGAGGAAAATGATAGAATGACAAAAGTCTTTGACAAATATCCATTTTTAACATAATTTTCATTTAACTATGATTTCCAGATAACTAAAGTTCATATCAAATCTTGTGCCACATACAGTCTTCAAAAGTGGGTGCTACTGATTTGATAAAGCACAATAGTGCAAATATCCTTTTAAAAGTAAGCTTATGTGAGAATGTAATGGAACAATCCCTTCTCCTACCATTATACTTTAAGAAGGGTTGGAATAGATGTTTAAATAAAACTACTCATATGCAAAGAAATATCCTTAAGCATGTAGTCTAAAATTCTTCTATTTTTATAGCATTTAATATGCTGAGGTCTTATTGACTTGTAATCTGTTACTCCATGCCTCACAGCTGCTCATCCTACAGTGTCTCCTATTTCTGTGCTCCACAGTTTAAGGAACATCAGCAAGAATGCATGGATTCATACCCCTGTTTTCTTTATGTGGATGGAAGGATGGAACCAATGTAACAATTGTGGTTTTAATGATATTCTTTCCCACAAGCAATTCCACGGTAAAAATGTGGGAGTAGAACCATTTATTTTCAATGAAAGACAATGACTTCACAGGTTAATGTGCTTGCATTCCAAAGGTAAATGCTATCATTTTAGTCAATTAACTTTTTGTCCTTTGTTCAAAGTCCAGAAATGATAAGAAGTTACTTTATCCAACCTGAAAATTCTCTGAAATGTAATTACTGCACAGAGGATTTTGGATTTATTGCGGTCTACCAATCATGAAGTGGCAACATGGTATCTTATGCAAGTGGAATTTCTGTTAATAGATTTTTATCTAGTGGCCAAGACCTTTTTTTTAAAGTAAGAGAACAAAGGTCTTAGGGTTCATCTAATACAAATAAACTGCACTGAAAGGGAGAATTATAAGCATATCCTGATGCTTTTACTATAAATGTAAGTCAAAAGATGAAATCTCTGTAGCTTTAGTAGTGAGACTTTTGCATATGTCTAAGTCCAGGCATTTCCTGTTTTGTATTTATTTTGACCAATATTAAAAGGTTTACTCTAACTAAAATTGACTTTAAATTACATGCACATACTCATTTTTAAAAGTTATGCTCATATATCTAAAATATAATTTGGGGAGCTTACACAAGGCCTACATTACTCAGTATGAAATTTACAGCTACAAATCCATTTGTCAAATCTTTCACTGAATCTGTTTCACGAAATTTTTCACCCGCCGTGTCACCAAGTGGCTTATTCTATCATTTATTTCACTAAAAATGCTGTAGCCTTAATTCTTTTAAAATATTATTTTTATTTATTTATTTGACAGAGAAAGAGGGAGAGAAAGAGACAGAGTGAAGGGGCGCACAAGGGCCTCCAGCCCCTGCAAAGGAACTCCAGATGCATGCGCCACCTTGTGCATCTGGCCAACGTGTGTCCTGAGGAATTAAACCCAGATCCTTTGGCTTTGCAGGCAAATGCCGTTACTGCTAAACCATCCCTCCAGCACTGTAGCCTTAATTCCAAAAATATTATGGTGAGCACTCATATAACAAGTGTGGTTATGAGTCTTGGGATTCCTGTGTTGCACCCATTTGTCAATAATCTCACTCCTGTGAGTGGCATTAGGGACATTGATCCCAGACCTAAAAGATTCACAATGGAATTAACTAAACTTATTTGTTACAAATAATTTATTTCATTCAATAAGTCTAAATAATTTAGGATCTTAAGGTTTTCCTTTTGTTCCTTAACAGCCACAAGGAAATAGAAGACTTTTTTAAAAAAATAATTAGAAACTTTGTATGGACACATCATGTGTTGGTACCACCATTTCCCTTCTCCTCATGCCCACTCATCTAAGGGCACTGCTTAATAGGATTGCTGGCACATCATGGAGTTGTGGGTAAGGCGTTATGAGGGCAGGAATCAGTCATTGTATGTGCTGTTTGGGGGGAATGCCTCTGGATATTCATTCCCACTCAGTGGCTTCTATATTCTTTCTGCACCCTCTTCCACAAAATTTCCTGAGCCTTCCTTAGTGTGCTTTAAGTCTACTTTAATGTTGAGCTCTCGGCAGCTTCTGCATTTATGCTTTTGGTATGTTTGGAGTATCTTAAGTGTCATGATGTCAGGCTTGCCTGGGAAGCGGTGCATTTGCTCATCTTGCCAAATCCTCTGTGGTTCCAATTGGGCTTTAGCTGCTGTACAAGGAGTGGAACAATCTCCAGCCAGGGAGTCAGCTGTCTATTCTTGTCTTGATAGATTTTAGTTGCCATTGGTTCTTGCAGCTTTCTGAAAAAGAAAAAAAAAAAAAAAAACAGATTCTCCAATGAAGAGTGAGATATGAATAGGCTACAGTGGAAAAAAAATTAATTTAATTTAGAGATATGTTGATGAGCATAGCTTCACATTTGGCCAAAGACTAGGGGGAGCTTCTCATTGGAGTTCAGAATTTTGGTCTCCATAGGATTCTGATTTGGTTCCTAGTTCCAGCTATGGTTTCCTTTCCACTGAGAGGATCAATTATCCTATCAGAAAGCCATTGGTGATCCACATAGGCTGTGTGCCACTATTACAGAGGAGAGTGCATTGTGTCAGGCTGGTTGCTTTTATATAAGTTTCCCCTGCTTGGTCACAACATTGTTGGCCGTTTCCCCCAGCAGCTCATGTAGTGATTTTCAGCACCATATGTACTTACCATAGGGAACTGGCTTCCTTCCAGAATCAGCCAGGTTATTCAATATTCTGAATCAGCAGCATGTCTTGTATTTAGTAATAGGATTTTACCTTTTACCTCAGAAGGGAAATCATGTGCTGTGACAGAGGCAAGTTTTGTTTTGACGACCTTGTAGATCTCTTTAATCAACAGCTCAATGTGGGTTGTAACCAATTGCTGGTACTGGGAGTTACAAGCCAGGCCATATGTTTTAGGGTTAGGTTTAATCCCATCCTCTTCAGAGCCTTTCTTACCAGGAAATCTCTCCATGCTCCTGTTAAAGGTTATGTCTGCTAATCAGCTATCCAAGAGGAAGTTTTCTATGGTATGAATTCATTTTGGATTTTTTAAATATCTCTCCTGTGGTGGTTTGATTCAGGTGCCCCTGATGGTTAATGATGTTGAACATTTTCTTGGGTTAGTATTAGGAATTTTTATTTTCTTCCTTTGAGAATTCCCTATTCAGTTAGTTGCCCCATTTTTCAGATTTTTTTTTTTCTTTTTGGCTTGGTTTCTTTGAGTTCTTTGTACATTCTAGATATTAGGCCTTTGCCAGTAGTATAGCTGGTGAAGATTTTCTCCCATTCTGTAGGAAGGCTGTTCGCTTAGCTTATGGTATGTTTGTCTATACAAAAGCTTTTTTAGCTTCATAAGATGCCAATAGTTGAGTGATCAGATAATTTCTTGGGCTAATGGGGTATTGTTAAGGAAGCTTTTCCCTACCCACTCCTATATCATGGACACTTCTCCTTAATTTTTAATCCAATAGTTTGAGCATTTTAGGCCTTATATTGAGATCCTCAATCCATTGAGATTTGATTTTTGTGCATGGTGAGAGGACTGGATTTAGTTTTACTTTTTACATGTGGTTATCCAATTTATCTAGCAGCATTTGTTGAATGTCTTCTCCAGTGTGTGTTGTTGGCTCACTTGTCAAAAATCAAGTGGCTTCAGTTACTTAACCTAAGTTTGGGATCTTCAACTCTGTTCCATTGTCCAACATTTCTGTTTTTATGCCAGCACCATGCTGCTTTTGTTGCTATGGCTTTGTAATATAGTTTTAGATTGAGTATCGTGATACTTCCAGAGATGTTTCTTTTGCTGAATATATGTTTGGATAGCCTAGGCCTGCTAAAATTCCATTTGAACTTGAAGATCATTTTTTTCTATCTCTGTGAAGAATGATGATGGAATTTTTATTGGTATCGCATTAAATCTGTATATCGCTTTTGGTAGAATTGTCATTTTAATAATATTAATTTACTGATTATATAATAATATATAATTATATAATAATTATTATTCAGTTCTGTTCTATTGTTCTATATGTCTCTTGTTTTGATAGTACCATGTTGTTTTTCTTACTATGATTTGGTGGTATAGCTTTATATTGAGTATGGAGACACCTCCAGAAGTGTTTCTTTTGCTGAGTGTATTTTTTGTATATCTAAGGCTTTTTGCATCCCACATGATTTTTTTTTCTATCTCTATGAAGATTGATGTTAGGTTTTTTATTGGTATTGCATTAAATCTGAATATTCCTCTTGGTAGAATTGCCATTTTTCCAATATTAATTCTACCTATCCAGGAGCATGGAAGGTCCTTCCATTTTCTTATGCCCTCCTCAATATTTTCTTGAGTGTTTTTATGTTTTCACTTTCTTTATTAGTGTTATTCTAAGGATTCTGTGTGTGTGTGTTTTGAAAATAGGAAGCTTCTGTATGATATTTTTCTATATAGTTGTCTTTTGCAAATAAGAAGGCATTCTGCCACTTTGCTGAAGGAATTGATAACCATTAAAAATTCTATGGTAGGGGCTGGAGAGATGGTTTATCAGTTAAGCCTAAGGACCAGGTCTGATTCTCCACATCCCATGTTAGCCAGATGCCCATCATGGCACATGCATCTGGAGTTTGTTTGCAGCCTCTAAAGCACTGGGCATGCCCATTCTCTCTCTCTTTCCCTCTGTACTAAACAAATAAAACAATAAAACTTGTGTAGTAGAACTTTTGGGTCACTTATGTATAGGATCATGTAATTTACAAATGGGGCTGGTTTGACTTCTTCCTTTCCAATTTGTATCCCATTTATATCTTTCTCCTGTCTTATTACTTGGGCTAGGACTTCTAATACTATGTTGAAGAGCAACGGTGAGAGGGGGAATTCTTGTATTGTTCCTGATATTAGTGGATACTCCTTGAATCTTTGTACGTTAAGTATGCTTTTGGATTCAATTGCTTTGTATATAGACTTTATTATGCTGAGATATAAACCTTCCATGCCTAGTCTCTTTAGTGTTTTGAGCATTAAGTGGTATTACATTTTGTCAATGAACTTCTCTGCATCAAGTGAAATGGTCATGTGGTTCTTGTGTTTAATATTATTCATCTGGTGTATAACATTAATCGATTTCCACAGGATGAACCATGTCCACCAACCCTGTCTACTGAAAATCCTCCTCACTGGCATGACTGCTATGACTGTGTGATCATGAAGGCATATGTCAGACTCTGGAGGGGGGTGGCTTAGAATACTTCATCCTTCCCTGTGGCTCTTAACAATTTCCAGCCTCCTCATTCATTATGTTCCCTGAGCCTTGAAGACTGTGCTAAAAATAACCTTTTGTGTTAAGCTCTCTGAATCCTCTGGATATCTCCCTGATGAATTTTGAGTGGCTTCAATGTTTATCACCATGTCCCTGGAGCAGGTAGTCAGGCTAGCAGTGAGAGCCTCACTCATGTTTAAATCTCTAGTTCCTCTGTGATGGCTCCTGAGCCCTGGCAGATGTGGTAGGGAAGAATAACCTCATGCTCAGCAATCAGCTATCTTTTCTTGTCATAATGATGGATCTTTGTTTTTCCTGGTATTCACTACCATATGGTTCTCCAACCAAGAGTGAGAGCAACATAGATTAAAGGAGATAAGCATAATTAAGAAATTTTTGATGGGTATTTCTACTTTATTTAGCCTTAGAACAGTAGGGGCTTCTCTCCTGAGTCTGGACTTCTCATCCATAGGATTCTGACTTGGTTCACATGGCCAGGTATGAGCTCTTTCCCACTGAGAAGCCTCGTATCCAATCAGAGAGCAGTCAATTACCTGCATATACTATGGACAACTATTGCACAGGTGTGTACATCTTGCCTAGTTGGTTGTTTTTGTAGCTTGCATGTTTCCCTTCTTGTTCACACTGCTAATGGTCACCATCCCCCACAGCTTACATAGAACTCTCCAGTACTCTCAGGGCCAGCTAGCAGGGAGTTGACTTCCTTCTAAGTTTTGCTGTCTCCCTAGCCCTCCACATACTTCATAATACTCTGTGACCTAGACAACCTATCCTTGAATTTTTCCTGGATGATATTAGCCTGCCTATACAGGATTTGACACAAGAAAGCAAGCTAGCAAAATAAAACCTGTGAGTAAATATTGAGCCTTTCATGTCATAGAAATCAGATAATTTATAATACCTATATAGGACTGGAAGGGTTGTGGTACTCATGTAGGTTGAACCTTTCAAATTCTCTTAAAATTATCCCTTTTTCCCTATTCCTGAAATTCATAGTCTGTCAGTCAATATCATATGTCTCAATATACAATGGGGTGCAAATATGGTTGCAATCTTTATGAGTTCCCCATTTAAAGAGAGTTATCTCTTAGACTGCCTGGGTTAGGAGAGCTGCTAAAAAATAAATAAATAAAGTGCCCAAATCTCCTTTTATTTCAGCCAAAACAAAAGGCATAAGAGAAGACAATAGGTAGAGAGTAGTCATTTGGACCCTGTGAAGCCTCAGTCTCCATTCTTCCAAAAGAGTACACTGATATTGCCTAGCATCAGTGGTGCTAGGTGGGGTCTATATCCCCTCCTAAACTTCAGTTTGGAGCTACTGTGAATCTGCCTGGTCCTCATAGGTCTAGTCACCTCAAAATATTGGTTTCCTTGGCTTCCATGGCATAACCTTAGTCAGTGCTCACAGAGCACATACACATCTGGAAAACAGAAGGTTTTGAATCAGGTCTCTAAAGAGAAATCTATCATCTACCTAATTTCAAATGTGCCCAATTCTTAAGCAGGAGGGAGCTGCCAAGAAGAGAAGGGAGAACCAGGAAATGGAAAAGATCTTCCTTCTGGTAGCTGAAGAAGGCAGGAAGGCAGGGGATAGACAAGCAGAAGTTAAAACAGGAAAAATAGAACATTGGTACTTTTATACTTCCCTGTCAATGTACCAGAAATGATACAAGAATTTCTCGTGTTCTTGAGATGAGTGTAGCCATTCTCAGCCCTCGGTTTGTCTTTTAACTGAAGTGCAAGGGTGCCTGGTGTCACCGTCACACAAAACTTCTACGAACTCAGTGGGCTCCAGGTTCTTGTTTCATGAATTCAACAAATAAAATTTAAGGATCACTGGAGGTAAGGCTTAGAAAGAATTTACTATAGGTTTAATAGAAGAAAAAACTAATAGTCCCTGCATAGCCAGAGGGGTCCCCAGTGGGTGGTCCATGTGGTGATGCTGATTGAGTTTTCTTATAGGAATAAGACTTTAAAGTATGGGGTATGGGAGTTAGTAAGTCCAGATCCCATGCCAGGACACCAAGCTCATTGAAATCTCAGTTATATCCTCATACCTGCCTGGTTTGTAGGGAAAGGGCACTCCTTTAGGGGTGGGGGAAGATGTAAGGAAAGAGCACACTCTTCTTTTGACATTCTTGGCCTCAACCAAGGTGGAGACTTTGACAGCTGTTAGGAGAAAAGAGGTAAGGAAAAGTCAATTTCCCCCTTATAGGCTCAAAGAAATTTCTGATATTTGGCCAAGAGGTAAATCTTCACTTTCAGGACCAGTTATCCTAAATTTCAGAGCCAATTTCTATTTGCTGTTCTCCATCCAAATCACCTCAGTTTAATGAATCAACCTGCATAGAAATATTATGTAATACTCAGTTCACATGCACATTTTACCATGTTAACATTCACACTTTTTTTTTTTAGTTTGATATTAGTGGTTATGAGGATTCAGAAGGCACTTATGACAATGTTCCAGGTTCTTGTGTCTCAGAACAACAAATTGGACAAAGACAGCAGGTAACAAAATAGGGTAATATAATTTATTATTTTTTTAATGTTTTAAATATATATATGTATATATTTCTATCTCATTTCTCCTCACAGACAAATAAATAATTTTTAATAAAATTAGTCAAATACTGATAGTAGATATAAACTGGAACACAATCAAAGTCATTCATGGCAGAGCCACAGATACAATTATATTAGGAGAGTGGTAATGGATAAGAAGGATATTTACTCCTATGATGGCTGTTAAATATTGCATTAGAAATTCCAGTCAAAGCAACTGATCAAGAAAAATAAATTTTATTCCCTATGGAAATAGAAAAGGGAGCTTCCATTTGATGTCAATATTATCGTGCATATTTAGAACCCTAAAAGTTAAACCAAAGAAAAATCCATGCCAGAACTAACAAATGAAATCAATAAAGTTGCACCTATGCAGTCAATATGAAGGAATATACCACATGTCTCTAAATCACCAATATACCATCTAACAAGGAAACTAAGACGACCATTCACATAAATTACCATTGAAATAAAAAAGTGTAAGATGTACTTGTGGAAAAAAAATAAGTAAAACATTTATAATTCTGTGCAATATAAAGATATATTGATAAAATTATTAAAAAATACATAAATGAGAAGATAATATGTACTGATGGTTTAGAGGAACTAATGTTAAAACATCTTGCTACTCAAAATGAGCTACAAATTCAGTACAATATCTATCATTATTTTCATGTCATTTGTCTATAAGAAATTTATTTTAAATTCCAAACTTGTATGGGACCAGAAAATATTGCCCAAGCAGTCACTAGCAAAAATCAAAAAGTTTGGGCTCGAGAGATGGCTTAGCTGTTAAGGCATTTGCCTGCAAAGCCAAAGGACTTCAGTTCGATTCCCCAACACCCTCGTAAGCCAGATGGCCAAGGGGGTGCACACATATGCAGTTCATTTGCAATGCCTGGAGGCCCTGGTATGCCCATTCTGTCTCCGCCTCATTCTCTTTCTCTCCCTCTCTCTCTCTCTCTCAAATACATAAAAATAAAGTAAAAAAAAAATCTTTAAAAATTAAAAAAAAGTTTGAAAGTTTGGGCTGGAGAGATGGCTTAGTGGCTAAGCACTTGCCTGTGATGCCTAAGGACCCCAGTTCAAGGCTCGATTCCCCAGGACCCATGTTAGCCAGATGCACAAGGGGGCGCATGCAATTAGAAAGCTAATATACTGGAAATAACATGACATAGACACAAATGTAGGCACACAAACCAATAAAAAATGTTTTAATTATCAGAAATAAATGCAAAAATAATACTGTCAAACTGAGCATTGTGGTGCATATCTTTAATTCCAGCACCTGGGAGGCTGAGATAGGAGGATCACCACGAGTTTAAGGCCAGTCTGGGGCTACAGAATGAGTTCCAGGTCAGCTTGGGAGTGAAACCCCACCTCCAAAAATCAAAAAAAAAATGTTTTCAAAGTTCTCTCTTTTAAATATTAAAAAAAGAGAGAGAAAGAGCAATGCAGATAGAGTGAAGATACTCGGTATGCCAGGGCCACCAGCTATTGCAAATGAACTCCAGATATATGTGCTATCTTGAGGATCTGGCTTTGTCCTTGTACTGGGAAATCGAACCTGGGTCCTTAGGCTTTGCAGACAAAGTTCATTACATGCTGATCCATCTCTCCAACCCCCATTTGTTTTATTTTATAAAAGCACCAAAAAAAGGGGGGAGGGAATTCACAATGGTATAATGGTATATGCAATCTCTTTATAAATGGTACTGGAACAATTGGATATCCACATTCATAAGAACAAAAGTGAACCATTCTTTTTTACTTCATGTTCAAAATGAATAAAAGGCTGAAATATGTCCTGAGAATATGGAGCTGATAGGAGAGAACCTATGGAGGGTAAACCCCATGACCCTGCTGTGACTCCAAAACCAGAGGCACCAGCAATAACAGCGGCGAGAACCAGGCAAATGGTACCAGTCACACTATAGCCTTCTGTGCACCAAACAACTGTTAAAGCAACTGATAAACCAATTAAGGGAAATACAATCTACAAACTAAAACGTAAACAAAGTGTCTACTTGGAAAATGCCCAACACCCACCATAATCACTAACTCTGACAAAAAAAAAAAAAATCATCAAGAAAACAAATATTCTGAAGAAAGTGGGGAATGGAATTGAGCTGACATTTCTCAGAAAAGAAAAAGTAATTTAAATACATAGGCCAAAAAGAAAATGCCTCACCTGCCTAGTCACCATGGAAATGCAACCTAAAACCTGATATTTCGCCTCTCTTCTGTGAGCATGGGTACTGTATGAAATCTGGACAGCGTGTTGGCAAGGACATGGAAACGAGAAAACTCACACAGATCACTGTATCTTCTGAGATGGTCTTTCAAGGGCACCTGCCAGCCTGATTTTTTTTCTCTTATAAATCTGCATAGCATAGCATTTATATAAGCTTCACATTTTCCATGTATGCTTTATGTCATCTCTAGATTATAGAGGACACCTAATGCAATGTGCATCGCATGTAAATAGCTACTGTGTTATCCTGATATTGTGTTGTGGTGACAAGAGTCTGCATATGTTCAGCAAAGAAGTGACTATTTCCCAGCAGTCTTTATCGTATGTTGGTGAACTTTAGAGGGATGAGTAGAAGTGGCTGGTGTAAATTTAAATTCATACAGTGATTTTTGGAAAGATAATATGGAAGTTACTCAGAAAACTAAAAGGAGGTATTATCTAGGAATTCCAAGTCTGGAGTCATAGCCAAAGAAAGTGGGGTTGGTATTTCAGATAAGTATCTGTCATCTCAGGTTCATGTCAGCACTGTCCTAATACTGATGTCGAGGTAACCTCAGTGTTCCGCAGTGCATAAGTGGATAGAGAACATGGGAATGATATACCCAAGAGAAGACAGTGCATCCTGAAAAATGAGGGGATGGGACACTATGCACAGAACTGAAGGACACTGTCCTAAGGAAACA
Source organism: Dipus sagitta (assembly GCA_036346955.1). NCBI lineage: Eukaryota > Metazoa > Chordata > Mammalia > Rodentia > Dipodidae > Dipus > Dipus sagitta. Next base: position 16,133,181 of record CM070788.1, read on the forward strand.
CTCCAGGAATACAAGGAAGAAGTTCCGTTTGCATGTGGGAAATCTTAAAAACGTGAGGAAGATGGGAAGTTAGTAAACACTGGGGAGGCGAGGAAGAGATGAGGAAAGAGCACTTGCAGTTAGGATGGATGATATATTTTAGAAATCATTGTATTGTGTGGTGATAACAGTTATTAATGTGTTACATATTTCAAACTTGCTTAAGAAATAGATTTTTACAGCCGGGTGTGGTGGCGCACTCCTTTAATCCCACTACTTGGGAGGCAGAGGTAGGAGGATAGCCCTGATTCGAGGCCACCCTGAGAACACATAGTGAATTCCAGGTCAGCCTGAGCTAGAATGAAACCCTACCTTGAAAAAAAAACAACAACAAAAAAGAAACTTTCTTTTTATTTTCACCAGAAAAAATAAATTTATGAGTGGATATATATATATGTCAGGTTAGATAAATCTTTGTACAATAAATATATGGATAAAAATATAATATTATGCTACATACATACACAATTATAATTGGCCAAGTTAAATATAAATTTAAGCAATTGTAATAGAAATAAAAATTATATTATTATGAAGTTGATACATACCAATTTTGGGGAATGATTGCTGAACATATCAGAAAGGGAATGACCTTTGTGTCTCTGACTCCTTTACTCCCTAAGGTAATATCTCTTATTCATGCCCATCACTATTTCCTAAAACTATGAAATGTCCTGGTCTTCCCCCTATGGACATCATTCTAAGACTGGATGCACATTCAGTACCTGTCCCTCATCAATTCCCTCTGCAATTTTGCATTTAGTTGAATGATTACTTTCTAAGAGACCTTCCTTCTGTTGCCAAGCTTTAGGATGACTACCTAATTTAAGCATATTCAATGCAAAAATTTTTCCAACACTTACCCAAGAAATTAATTGAACAATACTCTTTATTCCTACAGGTGTTTGAAAACAGAAAAGTAGAAAACTAGGAAACCTCGACAGAGAGTGAATCAAGGGATGGTCTCATGGTTACTCTGTGTTCAAATGTGTGGTTAGTATGACCTTCAAGGGCTGTGGAGTGGGGCCAACCTTTTAGCTTCTCAGACACGCTGAATGTAGAATTATCTTAGGCCACAATTATAATCAGGGTGAGAGCAAGCATATGATTATTTTGCATGATGGTGCAATAGGATGGGCTATCCTGGGCCACGTGTGACCTGAGTGCCACAGATTGGATACTCTAGAATCCCTGATCTTATTTCTAGCACATATAAATAAATAAATATCAAATAAACATATGAACTTAGGGGCTAGAGAGATGGCTTGGTGGCTAAGGTGCTTGATTCCCCAGTACCCACCTAAGCCAGATGCACAAGGTGGTGTGTGCTTCTGGAGCTTGTTTGCAGCAGCTGGATGCCCCAGTGTGCCCATCCTCTCTCCTCTCTCTCTCTCTCTCTCTCTCTCTCTCTGCTGTCTGTCTCATTCTCTCTCTCTAATAAATAAATAAAAATATTTTTGAAAAGGATGGATTAACAGAAAAAAAGATCACAACAAGGGTGTACTGAGGAGTAAAATGGTATCTACTGCTCTAGAAACATGGTAGATAAAATAAATAAGAAAACTGCTTTTGCTGTGAATTTTGCCTTTTTTTGTTTTCCTATATGAGTAAATAGAGCTGAGTTTTGACTTTCTCACATTTTACATGCAGACTCCCTATGGAAGAAAACCTGGTTAGGCTGGCCTCAAACGTTGCCTGCTTAGTGACCAGAAAATTCACTTACAATAGGAACTTCATGTGCCATTGATTCAGACCTGTTACACTCTAAATGGGGCCCCGTGCGCTGGCCTTGAAGAAGACAGGCCAAAGTGCAGCTTCTGGGCATCAGCACCACGGCAAAGGTCGGGCTTTCCCTTTCCTTCACCATTTCCTTCGTCATATGTCTTTCGGATGTCTTCCACTACTGTCTTCTTCCAGAATGTCCTCACACATTCACCTCAGAATTCTCTTAGTGCTCGAAAAGAAAATACCAGGAAAAGAGGTGTTTTTCAGAAATTTCAAGTGATGATTTGAAAAGACGGTTCTCTGTTCTAGTTCTCAGATTAAATCTATCCTGTACATAATCCCTTCATAGTGATGAAATCAAGCTTGATTAACCTTGTGACAAGGAGAGAGATTAGGAATCCACACAGCATTAATGTTCTAATATTAGTTTGCATGTTTTCTCCAAAATCTTTCTTGGAAATGCACAAGTATTCTTGTAAACAGTGATTAAATTTGAATCTAGTTTTGATTTTATAGGAGGCTGTATATTTTATATTTACTTAAAAGCATGAGTTACATTAAGAGCAGACTTGTATTATTTTTTAATTTTTTATCCATTGTATTGCCTTGAACAACATGATTAATTAGTTTTCAGCTTCCTCTTGCTTCCAACACAGTGGATACTTTCCTCTATTAGTTAACAGAATTTTGTGTAGATTTGGATTGGAAACAAATCTTTAAATATTTAAAGGTCAGAATGCCTATGTGTATATATTTATTTGTATCTAGTATACATATCTACATATAGAATATATATCTACACATAGAATAAACATATTACACACATATGTATACATGTATGCATATGCATCTATATGCATCTCTCTCTCTCTATATATATATATATATATATATATATATATATATAGTAGTGTGTCTTTTAGATTGAAGTAAGATAGAATAATCTCAGCAAATTACTGATAATTAAAGGGCACTATTTAACTCATCACATATGGGGCAAGCATTAAGAAATATACATCTCTATATGTCTCTCACTGATATATTTTGTCTGTATGACTGTGACTTGAAATGAGATGTGGTCTTCTGGTCAGAAAGCAAATTCAAGTAAATGCCAGTGCCTAAAGCTTCTGTTCAGTTATCATGCAATTTGCTCCCTTATAACAGTTTTTTTATCAACAGTGAATATATATTTATTTCAGCTATCATTTATTTATATTGAAGATTACGTTTCATTTCCTTTTGCTTCCCAAGATCTCGTGTGGTTCTTCACATTTAACTTTGAAATCTCATGTTTTGCAAACTCCCTCATCAGCTGGGTTTCCAATGTCATATCAGCCAGAAAAAAAAATCTCTTCTACTGAGAAATAAAAGGGTCCTCAGAGTGGGAGTTTAAAATATGTCTTTCATGGGTTGCTTATTTTAAATTTCAGGCAGACTAGCACCTAATTATTAATGCAGAGTATCACTCATAAGGAAACATTACTTCCAGTGACCTTGCGGTCCCTGTCTGACCCACCGTCAGCCTGTATCCACCTGTGGTCCCTGAGCCATTTCTCCATTACTAACAGGAAAAGTCAGCTGAAACAGCCCCTCATCTTTTATATGGGAAAGGTAAATGTTCTACAGAACCCAAGTAAGAAACACATGGAAAAGAGTCATTACTTACCTGTGCTGACCAGCATGGTGGGAGATGGAGTCAGAGGGTGAGGCCTCCAGCCCTAGAGCGAGGATGGAGAATGAGGCAGGAAGAAATGAATAATGCATACAAAGGAGGTGGGTCACTTGAAGTTTCTAGGCACCAGCCTGCATGGTCCTTTAAAGCAAGGGGTGGGAAAACATGAGGCCTAGTCTGCTACGTGACACAGATGCCTCTGAATGCCCACCTGTAGCTCTCATTTGCTCGAAGTATATATGAAGTGGACCTAGAAACTGTGTCAAGGGAGTCTGAGTCCTGCACTTCTGTGAGAAAATTAAAACACTTAAAATGAATGCAATTTGACATAAAATGTTAAAATACACTACACTTAGCACATGTTTACACAGACTTACTGTGTTGAGATACAATAAGATTGGGTATGTGTTCTTAGAACAAAATTAGCGGTGTGCAGTGATGGGCATTCCTATTGGACTATAAGTGTACATAACTCTATTCAACTCCACTTTTATGGCTACACATTAGTGGTATAAAGTTGATTCTCATGGAGCTATATGCCTTAGTGATATGATAAACACTGACAACTAATATATATGTTTTATTTTTAAATATATATTGTGTATATATATTATATATTTAAATTAAATGTTTTTATTCCAAGTTTGCAAAATGACATTCTTAATTGGCATAGATACGAAATGGTATTTTATTTATTTATTTATTTATTTGAGAGAGGGAGAGAGCAAGAGAGAGAGAGCAAGTGAGTAGAGGGAAGCAAGGGAGGAAGAGGAGAATACAGAGAGAGAAGGAGGTACTAGGGTCTCTGGTCACTACAAATGGACTCCAGCCGCATGCATCACTTTGTGCATCTGGCTTACGTGGGTACAGGGTAATCAAACCTTGGTCCTTAGTATTCATAGGAAAGTACCTTAACCACTGTGCAATCTCTGAAGTCTGTAAACGAAGTTTTTGACGTAGAGAAAAATTAACTTTTTGTTCTTTTTTTCTTTATCAGTTAGTTTTGTATTCAGCAAATACAGTCAGTTTGGTACCATTATTAGGCTCATCTGTGACCTACCCCCTTCATTTTATAAGAAGAAATAAAAGATTATCTTCTTGTTGTCATGAAAGCTTTCTGGTTCTCAGACTTTGACGTCAATTGAGTAATAATGGTCATTATATTTCTCTAATTAACCTGCATCCATTACCACAGGGAAAATAATAATATCATTACCAAAAAGGAGATAAGAAATGTGCTTCAGATGATATATCATTATGATCAATTATATAAAATACAAAATTGATGGGATTGTCATGCTATCCCATGTCATGCTTATTATCATCCCTTGTTCCGATGCTTGGCATTGCACTAAGCCAAACTTCCATTGGTGTGGGCCAGTGGATTGGTCCAATTAATTCCACTCTTGTTTAAAAGTAATTATTGTGTACACCATTCAACAGTGTTTGGATAAACAAAACAATGAGCATACTCCAGGCATTTAATAGAGGGTCAGGCATATGTATTTGAGTGCTTTCCTGATGATAAGCTTTTGTTTAGATTCAGGCAGTCAGAGAAATGGGGGGTGTGGTGGTTTGAATAGAATAGATGGCCCCCAATATATTTTAGTTGTTTATTTGTTTGTAGTTTGCATCTTTAGCCACCTGGCTGGAGGCAGTCACTGGGTGGATCTTAAGGTGTGGTGGTGGGTTTCAGATTTCAATCTAAAGATATGCAAAGTGTGCCTAGCTGGAGTTCCTAAAGTGTGCTGTGGCTTTTGACCTTTAGGCTTGTGCTTGTCTCTCTCTCTGCTTGGGCCTGTGAAAGCAGGCCAGTTTCTTCTGCTTTTATGGAACTTCCCCTGGATCTGTAAGCTTCAATAAATCCCTTCCTCCATATCTGTGCCTGGTCTGACAGTTCATCTCAGTGAACCTGAAGCTGACTGCTACAAAACTTGGTACCAGGAGTGGGGTGAGATGAACCTTACTATGAGTATGTTGATCTTTTGGAACCTTTGTTTTGGAGGAATAGACATGGATTTGGTGCTTACAACTGAAGATGTCTTCTGGAGTGGTAAGCCAAGTTTTATGGACTATTCTGATGAGAGTCTGAGAATGCTAAGTGCAGACAGCATTGAACTTCGAGGCTTGGCTTATGAGCTTTCTAAGGGAAAGGAAAGACTGCAGAGGACTTTGTTGGAACTGGGCTACTGGCATAAGGGCTGGCTGCGTCCTGCTGCCCAGGCCCAGAGAGTTTGATCAAGGTTAAATTTGTAATGGACTGATGTGCTTGGCTGAAGATATTAGACTGAGAGATTTAAGATTTTAAGCTGGAAAACCTCAAGCAAGTTAAAATTACAGGCACTGAGACTGGTTTTAGGTTACTGAACCTGCTATTGTCAAACACATTAACAATCTTAAGGAAGATGGCCCAACTGCTTTACATTAAAACAATGGAAAGGATGCCTGAGGGAAGACTCTCATAGAAATGCAAACACTTTTGGAAAGAGTTGACTGGAGAAAGAACCTGCTTTTCAAGGCTATGATTTGTTTCATCCCTGAAATAAAAATATGGCTGTGTCCTGCACACCTGGTATTAGTTTCAGAAGCATGAAAAATGCATGGAGTGGCCGTGAATTGCACATGCTTCCAGGAGCCGCTGCTGAGATGCAGCATGAGGTAGGGCCTAATGCCCTGATAGGCTGAAAGAGCCTTTGGAAAATGTGAAGAGTGGTCATGAATTGCACATGGTTCCAGGAGCTGCTGCTGAGATGTGACATGAGACAGGGCATGATGCCCTGATAGGCTGAAAGAGCCTTTGGAAGATGGACCATGGTTTGCATGAAGACCTAAAGATATTTTGTATATACCAGAACTGTACAAGGGCTACCATAGAACACACTGTTGGCCTGGGATGGAAGTGTTCCCCGGGTACTCTGCCCAGCTGGAGGGGCGAAATTGGAAAGTCTGGAGACTGTTCGTCTCTGGATATATTGAACTTGAACTGCAGAAGTTTGATGTTTGTTTGATGGTGGTTGAGTTTGCATTGTTTTAGTCTCTCCTTGCTGTGCCTTATACCAGTTGAGAATGTTACTCTGTGCCTTATATGTTAGAAGTGTTTAACTTGTTTGATTTTACAGGTCTTCGTATCTTAAATTGGCCAAGACTGTGGGGACCTTTGAAATTGAACTGAGTACAATTTACAATGTGTGATGGTTATAAATCTATTGGGGGCCAGGGGCGGAATGTGGTGGTTTGAATAGAATAGATGGCCCCCAATATATTTCAGTTGTTTATTTGTTTGTAGTTTGCATCTTTAGCCACCTGGCTGGAGGCAGTCACTGGGTGGATCTTAAGGTGTGGTGGTGGGTTTCAGATTTCAATCTAAAGATATGCAAAGTGTGCCTAGCTGGAGTTCCTAAAGTGTGCTGTGGCTTTTGACCTTTAGGCTTGTGCTTGTCTCTCTCTCTGCTTGGGCCTGTGAAAGCAGGCCAGTTTCTTCTGCTTTTATGGAACTTCCCCTGGATCTGTAAGCTTCAATAAATCCCTTCCTCCATATCTGTGCCTGGTCTGACAGTTCATCTCAGTGAACCTGAAGCTGACTGCTACAGGGGGTCAGAGCCTAAGACAGATCAGGAGTTCACATCAGATGCCTCACATAAGGTACATAGTTTTCCATGTCCCAAGTCTTAGCCTGTCCAAAGATTATTAGCCTTTTGCCAATTAGCTTGATCTCCACAAATTATTGTTAATTTGACTAGATTTGAAGTCACCACAGAAACACACTTCTGTGTACATCTACAAAAGCATTTCTAGAAAGGATTAACTGAGGAGTGACCAAAGATTCATCATGAACATCGGTATCACCATCCCATGGTCTGGTCTGGACTGAATAAAAGGAGAGAACCAGCTGTGCTTTCTGATTGCACATGGATACATTGTGAGTAACCTTTTCACATTTCTGCACTCCTGTCTTCCCACCATAGTAGACTGTATCCTCCTCATTGTAAGCCAACACAAATCTTTCCTTATGTTGTTTGGTCAGTATTTTATCACAGCAATCATAAAGATAACTAAGGTAAGTAGCAAGTAGGTGGGGAAAGCAATGAAGGAATATGAACAGAAAAGTTTACTTTAGTGAGTAATAGGCGAAGGATTAGAGCAATAGCAAACCCATGAATGAGAGTTAAACAGACATTAAATAATATACATGTGGACATGGAGATAAGCCATTACCCATGAAGCAGAGGAAGAATGACCCATGGAAAATGATCAGGCCAAGACTGGAATTCCCAGAATCAGTAGATAGCACATATGATTTTTATGGACACTTACTGGTAATATTGTGAAAAATGTACCTCCCAGGCTACTACAAGAAATCATACATAGGGTGAGATTCTACTTAAGAAAAAAAGAACCGTAGTGTCAAGTCACCTAAAAGGAGTTGAGCTGGGAAGATGCCATGTGTATTCCACTGTGAAGGTATCAATTAGGATGGCAAAGGGGCAAATGTGGTAAGGAGGAACTTAGACGTGGAGGAAAATGCAGACTTAAAAACCAAGAGCACAGAAAAGCACACTAGAATGTGTAAGGTCTTAGGTTCTAATGCTGGCATCAAAGGAAGTAAGGACATAAAACAAGGGGGGGAAGGGAAATGAGAAAAGAAGAGAGGAAGGGGGTAATGAAGAGGGAGGGATAGATGGAGGGAGGAAGGGAGAGAAAAAGGAAAGGAAGGAAACAAAGAAGACAGGAGAGAAGGAAGGGAGGGAGGGAGGGACAGAGGGAGGTAGGAAGGAAGGAAGGAAGGAAGGAAGGAAGGCAGTCAGGAAAGCAGACAGGCATCTAGCAATGGACATATAGCATACAGATACATCAAGAAAAGATATCCCTTTCTTTTCTTCTTCTTGTGCCTGTATATCACCCTATGCTAACAGCACTCAATATAAAAAGTGACTGTTTATTGAATAATCTTCCATTTCTAAAGAATTGTAAAAAACAGTTGACCTTGGATGTGGCACAAGCATTAAGTGAATAACATACCAAAATCTAAGGAGCTGAGATGCACTCCAGTGACTTTTCAGTGGCACGCTGAGATGGATGGGTCTGACTTGGTGCCCTCCAGCAAGTTATTCTCTGTGCTTTCATTTCTAAACATTAGAATGAGGAATGCTGATTATAAAAATTATGCACCACTCTGAAATATGACTTGCCTCTTCCTCAATTAACATAGGTAAGATACTCCATAGGGAAAACCTAATCATAAGTCTTGATGTAAAAGATAAATTGGATGTGTTTCCTTTATGTCTACTTTGAATTTTAAAATGCCTTCTAAGTACAAAGGCAGAAATTCTTCCAGAATGAAATAAATTTTAATAGTTTTGCTAGTATGGTTTAGAAAATCCTCTCCACGTAATAAGTATCTCTTAAGCAGGGAGTCACCAACTTGTTTTTTGTCTTTACAGGTGTGTGTGTGTGTGTGTGTGTGTGTGTGTAATGTGATGGGGTCTCCATGTGTAAATGCATGCATGGTGTATGATGTGTGCACATGTATGTGCTGATGTGACATCCTGTGCACTTGCCTGCAACAGGTGCTCTCATCTGTCGTGGTCAAAGGGGAAAGTCAGGTGTCTCATTCCGTCACTCTTCTGCCTGCTCTTACTGGGATCAGGAGTCTCTTACTGATCCTGGAGCTTGTATATATACATATATGTATGTATACATATATATATATATTTTTTTTTCTTTTCCTCACTTGCCCCAGCTATTGTCAGGTCTGTGCTTCCCACAAGATCTGGGTCCAGATGTGCATTTCCACACCCAGCTACTTACGTTGGACCTTCCAGTGGAAATCACGAGTCTTTGGGGTCCCAGGCCCTTATACATGCGCAGGAATGCATTTAGCCTCTGAGCCATTTCTTCAGCCCACCAGGTCCATGTTAAGAAAAGTTATAAATTATGAAAGAGCACAGTAAGTGAGGTTAACTGAAATATACCCTTTATTTGGCAATGGGCTCCAGCATTTTGATGTCCCCATGATATTTAACTTCTCTAGTTTATTGTATATTATTAATTATCTGCTAAATACTAAAAAAGTTAAAGCATGAGATATGACAAATTCTTAAGGCATAATAAGAAATTATTAATTTTTTAGGGACTGATAAAAGGGCTTAATGGATAATAGTGCCTGCTAAATAAGCATGTGGGCCTGGAAAGTTTAGAGTCAGTCTGAGTTTTATCCCTAAGATTCACGTAAACAACTAGGCATGGGGATGCACACCCGCAAGCCCAATCCTAAGGGGAGCTGGGACAGCGGGGGAATCACTGGGGCTCACTGGTCAGTCAGTCTGACGAAAACAAACAAACAACAACAAAAAGTACCAGGCCCAGTGAGAGACCTGATTCAAAGAAACAGTGAGAGTGAGTGAGAGAGGACATCTGGTATTGTCCCCTGACAGACACATGGCTGTGTACAGGGCTCACATTTCTGTAAACAAATGGACATAAAATATGCATACACACACTATGAAATATACACTCCTCTCTCTCTTTCACTCTCTCTCTCTCTCTCTTTCTCTCTCAAACACACACAAACAAAAAAGGAAAACATGTAGAGTCTGCATCTCTGACTTTTTTTTTTTGTCCCCCAGTTCAACATATGGTTTCCTTTACAATGGACCACTATGGCAAACCTACACCTTCCCCATCTTAATTACCATCAGCCACCATCTACTAGAGAAGCAAAACCACCCGGACATTTGACATTTATTTCTGTTACAAGACATTGGTTCCATGCGATCAGAGGTGCAGGTTTAGAATCTGTAAAGCATTTCTGATGCAGGATCCTAAAGTCGCAAGGCCTGAAGCCCATGAGGGAGGATAAATGGTAAAGGGGGGAAGATCAAATGTAGACAGCAGCTCCAGAAGGAACAGCAAGGAAGTCGAAACAAAATGTTGCCGTTGTCACGCCTGTTCCCTCTGACTTTCATATTCAGAGTAATAATGTAGGCCTCTCTGCAAGAAATTATAAAGGCTTGAGGGGGTTCCAAGGACAGGAATAATAGAGATAAAGTAAGTGTGTGTGTGTGTGTGTGTGTGTGTGTGTGTATGCACGCGTGCAGAGAGAGAGAGAGGGAGTGAGACATGGAAACAGAGACTTAATGCCTACTGCTTCTTCAAGTATCCGAAGATTGTCATCATGCCCCAGCAAACAGACAAGAAAGGGACTTCTGAGTATATCCCAAGCTAGTCTGGCACACTATACTTTGCAGGTGTCCATATAGTACCAGTATTGTAAGTTGAAATATCAAATAAGAATTTGCCTGATGTCCCGAGATAACTGGTTTTTGATTATTTCTCCTTTGATCAAATGATCATCATAGAATTCCTCATCTGAACTTTTATTTGAGTTCTACTGGCTCTCTTCCAATGAAACCTACTACAGGGAGCATTATGAGTGACAGCTCCGGTGGCTTCTTGTCGGGAGTCGCCAGTAATTTTGGTTCAGGGCCAAACATAATCTGCCTTGCTGTAACTAAACCCAGTAGAGATATTCTTGCCAGCCCATTATTTTGGGACTAGGACACTTCTACTGAGAAATAATGACTCAGAAAGTACTTATTTACTTTTCATAATCTTTCTTAGAATTGTGTTATAATCTCTTTACCTACTTCTTTTCCTACCTCCTTTCACAGGTAACAGCTGCAACATGGTCTCCTGTTGCTCCCTGCTTTATCTTTCTTTTTGCCTTTTTTCCTTGAAGGAATTTCCTGTATACAGCTCTTTCAGTTCTAGAAGAAATGTTCTCTGGAAACTGTGAAATAATTAGCAATTATGATACTGTTCTTAAAAAATATGTTCCCTTTTTTTAATTAAGTTGAAACCTCGTATGGATACAAGTATTGGTACTATCAGTCCCTTCATCCCTTCCCCCACCCTTAAACATCTTATTTATTTATTTCAGAGAAAGAGAGAGGGTGAGGCAGATAGAAAGAGCAAGAGAGGAGGATCCACTGCAAATGAACTCCAGACACATGTGTCACCTTATGCATCTGGTTTACATGGGTATTGGGGAAGCAAACATGGGTCCTTAGGCTTCCCAGGCAAGCACCTTAACTGCCAAGCTATCTCTGCAGCCCTCATACTTTTATTTTCAATGCTGACACACATGTATATCTTTTATATGTATATATATGTGGAAACATTCCTTTATTTAGACAGAAACATACATACATAGAAAATTTTGTCAGTATTACATTTAACCCTAGCATTCAGTAAAAAAAAAAAAATCCCATCTATTAGAGTTACTTTTACTTTACTCATATTTGAATTTGATTTATTCATGCTTTAAAGCATTAGTAAATTAATGATTTGAAAGAATAACATAAGCCAGAAGGATGGCATGCATACAATTCCAGCAGTAGGGAAATTGAAGAAGAAAAAGCAATAATTTGAGGGCAGCTTAAACTACATAGTGAGGCTTTTCCCAAAGCAAAAAGCAAACAAGCTAAAAAAAGGGGGGGGGGGAGGAATCAGGAAATAGAGGTAAGGGTTGGAGAGATGCCTTGGTCGTTGAAGGTGCTTCTGTCTAAGCCTGATGGCCTGGGTTCAGTTACCCAGTGCCCATGTAAAACCAGGTGCACGACTTAGCGCATGCTGAGTTTCTTCTGCAGTGGCAGGAGGCCCCAGCGCACCCATATTCTCTCTCCTGCATGCAAATAAAAAAATAATTTTTTTTAAAAAAATTGAGAGGGACAGGGGATATGATGGAGAGTGGAGTCTCAAAGGGGATAGTCGGGGGAGGGAGAGAATTACCATGGGATATTGTTTATGATTATGGAAGTTGTCAAGAATAAAAATAAATAAATAAATAAAAACTGTTAAAAAAAAAGAAGGTTAAATTATTTAGGGGCCATTATCAAATCTATACTATTTGTTGCATGGCAAACTCCTCTGAATTGATAGATTCCCTCCTGAAGGGAGGTCGGGGGAGGGGGGGAAACAAGAGGTCAACAAGTCTGAGAAGGCTGAAACTTAAATGTTCACGTGACCACTACCCCAGGTTATAGAAGCAGTGAACAAACTGCTGAGGGTCAGACTGCGAACTGTGTTGTGTAGCAATTTCCTTTGTGTTGAAGCGTCATCTCCTGGGAGGAGGAGGGGGATTTAGGACATTCAGAAAGCCAGCAAGGCTGGGGAAAAGGTTGCAAGCCCTCTCCCTAAAGCGATAAAAAGGGTAAACAACTGTTGTGGGGAGTCTCTCCTACCCATGTTTGCTTCCCCAATACCCATGCAAGGCCTTCAGTGTGCTCCAGAGATGCAGCTTCCACGACTCATCACCTGTGGTGGTGATGGGTGGGCTTCTCCATGATGCAGCAGCCCTTGAGTTACCCCTGCTCCTGTTAAGCAGCCCCTCACCCTGCTCAGGCAGTCCCTCCAGCACACTCAACAGTCCGCCAGAGCTGGTCTTGATGAAATCACTGGTCTGTCTTCTGAGTCTCTAGCTAGGTTAGACACGTGTTCACATCTACCTAGGGCAATAGCTTCACTCAACAATATTTTGATAACAAATGTTTAGTAAATAATTTCAAGTGATCCGTCAACATTTTAATGATGCCCCCTGATTTTACCTTGGTATATTGATAAAGTTTATTATTTTTCAATTGTAAGTTCCTATTTTCTTTATCTCTAAGTTTGATGGATTTGGCTACTTAATTTATGTTTTAATTTTCCTCAAATTATCCAACTTTCCCATTAAAATATTCTTAACTTTATTGGTGATAATATTTTACGTCCTTTATTTCTTCCAAATTTATTTCTGCTTTGCCTAGGAAATTTGGTCAAATTAACAACAGGTGCATTTATATCCCTGTGGCTCAACACATTGCACTCCCTAAGTTAGTCATTATACTATTATATTATTTCCACTATTTTAATTTATATGTCCTTATGTCCAGTAAGGGTGATCATTTTGATGTATTTGTTATTATTATGAAATTACATGTTTTTAAGTTATAATTATCAGTGATTAATTCAATATTTACTCAGAAATATTTCTTTGAAAAATTAAGATGAATGAGCCTACCTCTAGGAAAAATAGTAATCATTAATATGTTTTAAATGTATTTGCATAGTAAACTCATTTAGTTAATAGAGTTGAACTGACTTCAGCTAATAAATTTACATGTTATATTGCCAATTAATTTCTGCATACATGCCATCAAATTCATTAAAAATTAGCAGATGGATACAATTATCCTTGATCGCGAAAGCACATTGCCAAGAATGTTATGCATTGTTAATTACAGGAATGGAAAGTGTAATTACTCTCATCAGAATAATTGCTATGCTCATTATATGTAAGTTTTCATATGTGTAATAGGAAAATATTATTCCTTTAGGCCCAGTGACATTTGAGTGTTAAATGCCTATATTAGCATTATTTATATTCATAAATAATTACATTATTCTTAGTTCAGAATGATTAGTGAAAGGCGTTGTCAACAAGAAACTGGACGCCTCACAGTTCATGATAATCTGGAATTAGACTTTCTAAGGGCATTGGACAATATGTAGGTATGATTGTCACAGCTATTTACAACCTGTTCCACCTTCCCTCTTTCAAACACAGTCATGTTATGCTCTAGTAATGGAAATCTACATGCAATTCCTTGCATAAGCTGCAGTAGATAACACAAAATGACTTCTTGGTTTTGTTTAGAATGCCTATTCATTTTTTAATATTTTATTTTTATTGATTTATTTGAGAGAATGAGAGAGATTATGCATACCAGATGCCAGACACTTGCACTGCCTTATGCATCTGTCTTACATGGGTACTGGGGAACTGAATCTGGGTCCTTGGACTTCACAGGCAAACACCTCAACTGCTAAGCCATTTCTCCAGCCCCCATCCCTTTTTTTTTTATTTATTTGAGAGTGACAGACAGAGAGAAAAAGAGGCAGATGGAGAGACAGAGAGAGAATGGGCGTGCCAGGGCCTCCAGCCACTGCAAACCAACTCCAGACACGTGGGCCCCCTTGTGCATCTGGCTAACGTGGGACCTGGAGAATCAAGCCTCGAACCGGGGTCCTTAGGCTTCACAGGCAAGTGCTTAACCGCTAAGCCATCTCTCCAGCCCCCTATCCCTTTTTTTTTTAAGTACATTCAACATAAGTTTCTTTCCAAGTCCTCTATATTATAAAGTATAACTGACATTGAGTTGCCAAATATTTCTACTTAACTCCCACAACCTTCTCTACTAAATCACAATGTGACCACAGAATATTTTTTAAATGATGTATTACTAGTCTGTGTATATACTCATGCAATAAAATATATATAGGGAATTAAAAATGAACAAATATTTATTAAAACAAAACTTGTCTTCAGCAGAAGACATGGACTCTTCATGAGTTGACAAAGAACCATCAGTGATAATTGCTTCCATATGCACATGCACCCCATGCTACAGTTTGTGGCCACAGTGGAAATAAATGAAGACAAAGCAAGATTAGAACTTGAGGAATGCTTGCGGTGCAGGTACTATTTCAGGTATAGTCAGTGGAAATATAAATACATATATAAAGTTTTGAACAAAAACAAGAAGAAAATGATGGAGTGAGTTAAACTTCTATAGGACTGAGAAGCACTTCAGTTCAGACAGAAAAATGTAAGAACTGTGAAGTTAACCTTGATTATATGTTCAAAGTAAAGATTGGAAACAAGGGTGTCTGAAGCAGAAGACTGGTAGAAATGAGGTTCAGGAGATAAAAGTATCAGGTAGGTCATACAGAGGTCTGAATTTTAGTCTTCCTGGTTAACAAGTCACTGGATTGCTTCAAGAAGAGGGATGCCATAATCTCACTGTGGATGTCAGGATCATTTTTCTTGATCACATTACACAGAAGGCAAATTTCTCACAGTAACCCGGGTGTGAAGTAATGCTGGCTTGAAGTTGGAGGGTAGTGGGGAGGCTGGTGAGAAGTAGCTTGATTAATAGCATTTGCTGGTGTCTTGACTATGGAGTGTGATAGAGATAAGTATGGGATATTACATATTATGGAATCAAATGCAGACTGCATTTTAGTTGAAATCAATTAAGAAAATAAGCATGAAAGCATTGTAGAAAATATCAGACCCATTCTGAAGGCAATGTGAAGAAAAAGAGATTCTGAGAATTTTTGATACCTGTTTCTGGAAATAGGGAGAGAACAAAGATTGATTGAAGACAAGAAAAGAGTTTCAAGTAGCATACATGACAAAGTGAGAGAAAAGGGAATAGATACTCTGAAAATATAAGTGTGGAAAATGCAAAATGTGAAAAAAGAAAAACTGAAAACAAAGAAATTTATGTATGTGGCTGTTACTAGTTTTGCTGGAGGGAGTAATGGACATTCTGTTTTCTTAATTATTTTTTTTTAAGTTTTATTTTGAGGGCTGTAAGGATGGCTTAGTACTTAAAGTGCTTGCCTCTGAAGCCTAAGGATCCACGTTCAATTTCCCAGTACTCACATAAGTCAGATGTACAAGGTGGCACATGTGTCTGGAGTTCATATGCAGTGGCTAGAGGCCCTGGTTTTCCCATTCTCTCTCTCTCTCTCTCTCTCTCATAAGTATATAAAATTAAAATATTTTTAAAGTTTTATTTATTTATGAGCATTCTTCCCGTTGGTGTATTCCTTGGGTTTATCTTCTTTGTCTTTTCTCCAGAATATATTTGTGGACATAATGTGTTTAAACTGGATGGATAAATACAATAATATTGTGAAATAACCATGACAATCAATAAACAATATTGATTATCAGGCTAAGTAGATACAAGTCAATGTAATTGAATATTTATACATATACATTTATATTTATAGTTTGTAGATGATGATGTAAAATAGATGGACTTAGGGTATTACTATTTACAAATAAAAGTATACATCTCAATAAATATGGAAAATACATAAAAGACTGATGTAAACCTGAGTCTTTCAACAAAATCAAATGTGTATCAAATAAGACTGAGTTTACATCACAGGGAATTAATGGTCTATATAGTCAAGATTTTCTTGTGTCAATGACAAGATGTCCTGGTCTTGTTAATGACTACATAATCTTTTGTGGTTTTTAAAATTTTGTTTATTTTTATTTATTTATTTGAGAACAACAGACAGAGAGAAGGAGGCAGAGAGAGAGAGAGAGAGTGGGCGTGCCAGGGCTTCCAGCCACTGCAAATGAACTCCAGACATGTGCGCCCCCTTGTGCATCTAGCTAACGTGGGTCCTGGGGAATCGAGCCTTGTACCAGGGTCCTTAGGCTTCACAGGCAAGCACTTAACCTCTAAGCCATCTCTCCAGCCCTCTTTTGTGGTTTTAATGAGCTCAGAGATATAATGTACTTAGTTATAATAATAATTATGATCTTAACTCTAAAAGTGTTAGCTGTGTACTAATGGAAACCTCTGATGTGTCAGTATTCTTAGCTGTAAAGTGGTACGGTATCTATGTCATAGCTTTTTGCTGAATAGATGATCAGAGATGGGCATGCAAGTCTTCTATTCAATTTCCTCAATAAACAGCAGATGTTACTAGGGGAAAACCTCAGGCTTAATCAATTTTACTCCCTGGCCTGGTTTGTGGTTTGTTGTTTTACATAAGATCAAGAACAGGCTGGGGTGATGGCTCAGTGGGAACGTGCCAACCCCATAAACACAAGGACCAGAATTTAATTCACCATGTGCATGTAAAATGGTAGTTGAGATGGTATGAGCCTGTAACCCCAGAACTGGACAGAGAGAGACAGTTCTCAGTGGCTCACCTGCTGTCTAATCCAGGCTTGTAGCTCATCTCATGAGTAGTCTCAAGGGAGGTGAACAGTGTTCCTGTAGATAACATCCAGGGTTTCCCTCTGACTTCCACTCACATATGCACATATAGCATGCATCCACATGAAAATAAGATATATAGGCAAGCATGACATTAGAGGCATATGGAAATTTTGAGATATGCATTTCAAATTCTCTTCATTAGACATAAAGCTAACTGACATAAAAATGACGAGTTTCATTTAAACATACATATATAATAAAATGTATTTGAAATAGATTGTAAATGTTATGTAATAAAAGATATAATAAAGGTAGTTCATGTGTTCAGTCTTTTATAAGTTCTATAAATTATGGTATAAATCTGTAGATAATATTCAGTGAAAATTAACAGGAATAGATACAGGGTTTTAAACAATTTCTCATAAGGGAAATTGATATGTTCCCTATGCTATATAATTTATCAAGAGTCAACTAAACTTAGTAGGTCTATGTGAGTAAGGATTTGGGGCGATATATATGAATTATTCATATATTTTGCAACTTGGCATAATGTTGAAAATTATGAAGCATGTTCTCTTCTTCTGATAATGAAAAAAAATAGCTCTGACTTTACCCTGTTTTGCTTGTGGGCATGTGTTTAATTTAGGCGAATTGTGTTGAAACAGAAATAAAATATGAAATGTTTCTATAAAGAATAAAATGTTAGATGTTAACAGAGAAAAAACTGCACAATATAGTTTAATAAACACTGTAATTCAGAATCCAAGTAAATAATTGTACAAGGTTTTTAATTCTGAAATGACCATGGCTGTGATGATGTTAATTTTCCTGGGAAGTATTGATCTGATATTTGGTCAAATTTCATTCTACATGCACCTATGAAGGTGTTTTTGGTCGTATATTAACAGTTAAACCAGAAGAATTTGAGTCCAGAAACATATCCTTCATTCACAATGTGGATAGACCTCACTTGATGGACCCAACCTTTATTAGACCAAAGTCTGACCCCTCTAAGCAAGAAGGGAATCTGCTTACCCCCAAGTTCTTCCTGTCACTTGTCCTCTTCATCAAGACTCCACAGTTATGAAGACCAAATTGATAAAATGAAACTTTCTCTCTCGCTCTTGCTGTCCCCACAAAACACACACCCAAACACATAGTTTGTTGGGTTTCTCTGACAGACATTTGACTGAAGTAGTATTCATATTTTTCATTGACTTTTAGCAGACAGAAAATTGTAATAGTGACAATTAAATATTACATGGACGGGCCTTGAGAGGTGACAAATCGGGTGAAGTGTTTGCCATGAATGTATCTGAATTCAGATCTAGAGCACCTTTATAATGACAGTGTGATAGATGCATATATAACACATCAACATGTCTACAGCAAAATGGGAAGTGGAAACAAGAGAATCTTCGAAACCTCACGAACCAGCCAGTCTGGCAAATGCAGCAGTGAGCAAGAAACTCTGCCTCAAACAATGTAGAATGTGGGGACTGACATCCAAGATTGTCTTCTGACCTATACAAGCAAGCCATGACACAAATGCACCCCCATTCACACCTATATACGCACACACACACACAAACACACACACACACACATGCACATCTTGCATACACAGAATAAGAAAATAAATATTACATTGAAGTCGTAAGTAAATGTGAAAGGTATGCAAATAAAGTATAACTACAACTGGAAGAGAAAACAAAATACGTGGTCCATGTGTCATTCTGTGGTCTGAGGATTATAGCTGAAAATCATCTCGGTTCTTCTTCATAAATACAACCATTCCCATTGTGATAATGGTATAAGATTGGTTGAATATCCATTTTGATTTGCATGTTAGGGGATTAAAAAAAATAAAAGTAGCTGTTGGAGAGATGGCTTAGCAGTTAAGGCACTTGCCTGCTAAGCCAAAGGACCCAGGTTTGATTTCCCAGTACTCACATAAAGCCAGACACGTAAGGTGGCACATGTGTCTGGGGTTTGTTTGCAGTGGGCAGAGGCTCTGGCACCCATTTCCTCTCTACCTGTCCCCATCTCTCTCATAAATAAAATAAATAAATATAAAAGAAGAAACAAAAGTAGCAGTGAGGAGAAAGCAGTGTGGTAAGATATGTAGCACTTGAGGTATTGAAGTGGTGAAGGCGAGTCTGTGGCCAAACTTATTCATGAAGCAAGCAGAGAGGTTGAACTTGCCTAGCTGAAAATACAAACAGCAGTAGATAAATCTTCCTTCTCCTTTAGGCCCCTCACCTATCCTGCCTCGAACACTCCTGGAGCCTAAGATGTTAATGGCAGACAGACTGCTGTTATCAGGGCTTTTAGCTTTATTCAATGCTTTCTAATCAGAGCCCCAGGCTTCGAGCTCTCATAAACCACAGCCTGTGCACCAGGGCTCCTCTGCTAGGAAAATGGAAACAAGCAAGGTAGACTTAGGGAGACAGGCAAAGAGGCATGACATGCACACGGCCTCCAGCTGCTGCCTGTGATGAAGGCTATGAGGAGGTGATAATGCACCTTGTTTCTGGTGACAGACAGGTTTAGACAGGTCCTAAAGGCCAGGAGGTAGATTGAAAATTAAATGGCAAATGGCTAATACCAGTGGGGAAGGAGGGCCCCTTGCAGCTCTCTGCACTGATTGTTGATAATGCATGAATCTCTCTCAGCAAAGTGCTGACAGAGGGAGAGAAAATTCCTACAAGCAGGCAGGCGAGGGTGAAGAGCCAGGCATTTCAGAAGCTCTAGTAGTAGCAGCGAGGCGAGCTAGCACACAGGATGCACCTTGTTCCCAAGAAATCTAGGACAACCCCTAAGTAGGTTTGGAATCAGAGGAACTCTGGAAGCAGGTTATGACATCATTGTCAATAGCAAAGATGACACTTGTACAAATATAGACTGATTTGTTCTCAATTTATTTTAAGATTGGAACACTCTATTTAAATCTCTTTTTTTATCTGCAAGTAGAGAGAGAGAGAGAGAGAGAGAAGTAGAAGAGAGACAGAGAGAATGGGTGCACCAGGGCCTCACGCCACTGCAAATAGACTCCAGATGCATGTGCCACTTTGTCCCCTTGGCTCCACATGGGCTGTAGGCAATGCACCACGTTTTGCACACAGCACCACGTGGTATCAGACTCGTGTTGTTAGGCTTTGCGGGCAAGCACCTTAACCGCTGAGACCCTCTCTCCTGTTCCTGTATCTAAATCTCGCTGCAGTTGTTTTACTACGAGAAAGTAGGTTTTGTGAAGTTCACAGAGTTTATTGGTGTCCCTCCCAGATTTAGGTGTTGATGGTATCTAATATCATCACCTTAAGCTCTTACAAAACAGCTATAATAAAAATCTGTGACAATATCAAGTATCAGACTGCTAATTTGAAATGTGTCTGTACTTTGAACACATGAATAAATTAAGAGAAATTTAACTCTGTGCTCTACTTTGATCACTAGTTACTTATTAGTCCAAAAAAGGAAACAAATGCCAACGCTTTTCCATCTTTGAGTCATTTCTCTAGGAACCAAGAGAGATTTCAGAGTTAAAAGGAGTAAGTTTATTTATTTATTTTAAATATTTTCACAGACATGATAAAAACTGTGAATATTTATCTAGGGCCTTTGCCCAGAAGTAGCAATACTTAACTGTATTTGTAGGCTACCATTTGGAAAGCAATCCAATGAGTATCTATGTTATTTCATTTACTCTGACAGTTTCATATATGTATACAATATATGTTGATCACATTTACCTCCATTGTTTCTTCTTCTGTCACACATACTTTGTAGTGAGAGCTGATCACCTCCAGTATGGTTGAGACTGTGTTCCTGGTCTGAAAACTCTTAAATAGAATGTTTCTTTATATATGAACTTAAATAACTGGCATAATTGCTTCTGCAAGTTAAGTTCATGTGACAGTCCACTTACCTTACCTTTAAAATCCACCCTAACTAGTGAATGACTCAGCCTTGAATCTCTCCCCCCCCCCCCACCGCCTCTCTCTCTCTCTTATTTCTTGAGGAGGTAGGGTCTTGCTCTACCCCAGGATGACCCGTAAATTCACCATGTAGCCTCAGGGTGGCCTCAAATTCACAGGGATTCTCCTATTATGGTCTCATAAGGGCTGGGATTAAAGGTGTGTGCAACCACACCTGGAAAATATGTTCTCTTTTTAAATCATTTGTTTATGAGGAGAGAGAGAGAATGAGCATGTTACGTTCTGCTAATGCAAATGAACTCCTGACTAATGGGCTACTTTGTGCATCTGGATTTAAATGGGTACTGGGGAATTGAACCCTGAGCTCTCAAGATTTCCAAATAAGAGCCTTTAACTACTGAGCCATCTTTCCAGCTCTTGACTGTAGTCTTTCAACCAAGTAGTGTGCAGAGGTTCTTAGCAAGTTTTCTACAGCAAAAACACTGGGCATCAAATTTTGGCAGCAGAACATCATAGCAATATAATCTTGGGAAATTAATTGAGGAATCCTTGCTTTAGTATTCTCATCTACAAAATAAAAAAAAAGAATAGTTGTACATACCTAATGTATATGTTGTAGGAATATGGCATGGAATACTTTCATATGAAGCTTGTCAGTGAGTATTTTGTACCTCAGATGTTATTCCACTGGTACCTGTGTTAGAGCTCCATCATTTTACATCTAAGTGACTGACAATAAAGTGTGTGCAAAAATAAAGTTGAAAAACAAAAAAGGGCTGGAGGGATGGCTTAGCAGTTAAAGCACTTGCCTGCAGAGCCAAAGGACCCAGGTTCAATTCTCTAGGACCCAAGTTAGCCAGATGCACAGGTGGAGCATGCATCTGGAGTTCCTTTGCAGTGGCTGGAGGCCATGACAAACCCATTCTCTCTGTCTCTCTGTCTCTGTCTCTCTCTGACTCTTTCTCTCTGACAAATAAATTAACATTGAAATGAAATAAAAGGGTGTGCGTCTTGTTCAGCTGGTTGATTTCATATCTGGCAGGATTTTGTTGACAACCATTATTGTCCAGCAGTTCTTATAGTAGTTTATAGGACTATGGGCTACATTCCCTGGATTATTCTCTCTCAGTTCCATTATGGTATCTGGTGCTGTGGTCACTATAGCAATGGCACCTTATTTTTTAGCACTTGTGGGTTAACAAGTGTTTTGACAATGACCTGTGTTATTTCTGGGAAACTTACATGTCTCCTTGACCAACAGTTCACTGTGGTAGATAACCCAATTCCAGCCTTGGGATTTACCAGCCAAAACCCATGGTTTTAGGTTTTGCTTTCTCCACCTTTTATGGTGTTCTTCTGTTCGGGTCCTTCTTCTCTCTTTCTCTTTTTGCTGACTCCCAACTATGTGTCAAGTGTCACTTCCTCCCCTCCCTCCCTATTTCTCCCTTTTCTCCCAGTTTCATGTTCATACTGCTGATAATTATTATGATATTCAATGAACTGAAGCTGATTCAGGATGGGAACTGCATATGAGAGAAAGCCTGTGTTGTTTGTGTTTCCGAGTCTGTGTGACCTTTCTTTCCTGCAAATTGGATTATATCCTTCTTCCATACTGCTGAGTAGAATTCCATTGTGCCACACCTTCATTAACCTTTCATTTGATGCTAGCATGTAGGCTAATTCTAACTCCTGATTATGGTGAGTGGAGTTGCAAATAAAAATGGCTGGGCATGTGTCTCTGTAGTACATATTGGAGTGTTTATGTTATATGTTCAAAAGAGGTATAGCTGGATATGAGGTTAGTTCTAGTGTCAGCATTTTGAGGAGTCATCGTACTGATTTCCATAGTGACTGCACAAGTTTGCACTTCCACCAGCAGTGGGGGAGGGTTCCTCTGTCTCCACGCCCCCACCAGCATGTGCTCCCACTTGATATGTTCGTGCTTGCTATTCTGACTGGAGTGAGATGGAAACTCATAGTCATTTTGATTTGCATTTTCCTGATGAGAAGAGATGTTGAACATCTCTTTAGGCACTTAATGGTCATTTGTATTTCTTCCTTTTTGAGAACTCTCTGTTCAATTCACTGTCCCATTTTTTGGGGGGTGGGGGGATTGATTTATTTTTATTGTTTAGCTTTTTGAGTTCTTTGTAGATACTAAATATTAAACCTCTGTCAGAGGTATAGGTGGTGAAGATTTTCTCCCATTCAGCAGGTTGCCTATTGAAACTTTTCATGGTTTGCTTATCTGTACAACAGACTTTTATTTCCATGAGGTCTCAGTTGTGGAGTGTTTGCCTGATTCTCTGGCCTACTGGCATGATATTCAGAAAGTCTTTCCCTACACATATGTCTTGAGGTGTTCTCCTTATTTTTTATTTCAGTAATTTTAGAGTTTCGGGTCTTATATTGAAGTCCTTGATCCACTTGGAGCTGATTTTTCTTCAAGATAAGGGGAAGAGGTCCAAATTCAGTCTTCTACATGTGTCTATCCATTGTCTCTATCACCATTTACTGAAGATGCTGACTTTGCTCCAGTGAGTGTTCTTGTCCATTTTGAAAAGCTCAGGTAGCTGTAGTTACTAGAACTTATAACTAGATCTTCAATTCTATTCCATCGGCCTATGTGCTTGTTTTTGTGCAAGAACCAGGACGTTTTTATTACTGTGGCCTTGTAGTAGTGGAACTTGAAACAGGGCATGGTGATACCACCAGAGGTTTTCCTTTTGCTCAGTAAATTTTGGCTATCTGAGGCCTTTTGTGCTTCCATATGAACTTTGAGGCTGTGAAAAATATTGCTGGAATTTTGATCGGACTTGCATTGAATCCACATATTGTTTTTGGTAGGGCTGCCATTTTAACAAGATTAATTCTTCCCATCCATGATCATAGAAGCTCACTCCATCTTCTCATATCTTACTCCAGTTCTTTCTTCAATGTTTTTATGTTTTCATTGTATAGGTCTTTTACTTCCTTGGTTAGGAAGATTCCAATATAATTTTGGGGCAGGGGCTGTTGTAAATGGGATAGGTCTTCTAGTTTCTTTTTCCACATCAATGTCATTGCTATATACAATGGCTACTTATTTTTGTATCCGGCCACCTTGCTGAAAGCATTTATCATTTCTAGAAAATTTTGGTGGATTATTTGGGGGGGGGACCTCTCTTATGTATAGAATCATGATATCTGAGAATAGGCTTAGTTTGACTTCTTCCTTTCCAAATTGTATCCCTTTTATTTCATTCTCATGTCTTACTGCTTGAGGTAAAACTTCAAGGGCTTTATTAAGAGCCGTGGTGAGAGTGAGCACCTCAGCCTAGACCCAGACATCAGTGGGAATGCTTCCTCTTTTCCCCACTTAGTATTATATAGGTTTTAGGTCTTCAGTGGATTTAGTTCTTCAGTGAAGGTTTGGTAGAATTCAGCAGTGAAACCATCTCTGCCTGGACTTTGTTGTTGTTGGGAGGTTTATCGTGGGCTAACTCCACATTGCATGACCCATATACCTCAACAAGGAGGGGCCAGGGGAAGAAATAGGACATGGAGAGCCTAACAATGGTACCAACTTGACTGTATTTACTGAGTACAAATCTAATTAATAAAAAATTTTCAATCTCATTCGATATGTCTCTATTTAGGTAATTTTTCTTATATGGGTTTAGTTTTGGTAGGTGGTATCGATTAAGATATTCATTCACTTCTTCCAGTTTTTCCAGTTTTGTGTAATATAGCATTTTGAAATATTTCATGATGATTCTTTCAATTTCATTAGGGTCTCTTGTAATATCTCCACTTTCATTTCTGATCTTATTCATTTGAGACTTCTCTTTTCTTTTTTTTTTTTACATTGGCTAATTGGCTAGGGTTTTATTAGTTTTTTTTTTTTTAAGAACAAGCTCTTTTTTATCAATCTTTTAAAGTTGTATTCTTGATTTCCAATTTTATTTTGTTTTTATTTTTGCTCTAATCTTCCTTTTTTTGTCTTTATGTTGGATACTATTGGATTTGGATTGTTGCTAATTGCCTAATGTTCACAGCTGTGTGGTCATGTTATTGATTTGAGATCTCTTTGTTTTTTGTAATGAAATAATTTAGGTCTATAAACTTCCCTCTTGGCTGCCTTCATTGTGTCCCATGAATGTTGGTATGTTGCATTTTATTATTTTTCAGCTGTAGAAATTATTTGAAAATTTTCCTGTTTGATTTCTTGACTCTCTGTGCCTTGTTTAATAGTGAATATTTTGGCTTCCACATATTGGTGGATTTTTTTTTTATTTCCCTGTTGTTAACTTCTAGCATTATTGCATTGTTTTAGTTGTCCTGAATTTGTTGAGACAAGTTTTGTGCCTCAATGTATGATCTATTTTGGAGAACATTCCATGAGCTGCTGAGGAGAATGTGCAGTTTGTAGATGTCTGTGAAGTCCAGTTGGTCTGTGGTATTGTTTAACTCTCTTATTTCTAAGTTAATTTTCTGTTTAGATTATCTGTATATAGCAATCTTTTTTCATATTGGTTTTGGGGGTATGTATCCAAGAGTCTCATTGCTGTGTTATATATTGATCCCATTTTTTTTTCCTGTTGATGAACTTCCTTACAATATCCAAAAATACCTGCAATAAATTTTGTTAACCTCACAGTGTTCAGATTCCCCTTTTCCATTTTCTTGCCATCCCACTTCACACCTCATCTCCTTCATAACAGAAATCCTTCAAATTTAAAGTATATAAAATTTGTGATATGAATTTTTATTTTATTAATGATTTGTCATGGTGAGTATTTTCTCATGTATTTCGTTCATTCATTTCTGTTGTCTTTTGTGGTAGACAGGTCCACGTTGCTAGGATGAATATTCAAACCAGAAACAGCTTATGGGAAGAAAGGGTTTATTTCAACTTAAAAATCCAGGGAAGTTCCATCAATGGTAGAACAAGCTGGCTCCTTTTCATGAATCTAAGCAGAAAGGAAAGCCATCATCCATTATCAAACACACACACACACACCTCATTGGAACACAGATTCTCCCTGTACACAACTTTGGCTGGCATCAGAGCAGCCCCCAAACACACCATTAGGCTGAACTGCAGGATCCACCCCAGCGACACCTCCTCTATCCATGGGGCTTGAGACATCAGTTAGAAGCTCAATAAGACACCTGAGTCTATGGAGGATGTGCATTCACATTCAAACCACCGCAGCTTCTTTTGAGAAATGTCTATTAGGGTCACTAGTCTATTTTTTTAAGTTCATTAACTATTTTCTTTTTATAGATTCATTTATTTTGCATTCTTGAATATAAAACTCTTGTATAAATTTCAAGTATCTTCCAATTGTGTCTTTGATGTTAATTGTGGTACAAAAGTGCTTCATATGTGCTTGTCTATTTTTCTTTTGATATATATATATAGACCTCACAAAGTTGTATTTACTTTTTCATTCAGTCTTGAACTGAGACTGAGACCCTACCTTGAAAAAAAAAAAAAAAAGAGGCATCAGGATAGAAGTGACAGTGTTGTGACACAGGTTGAACAGATGATGGCATTTTCTCAAATTGAAAATGGAGAGACTGCTTTGTAGCTATAAGTTGAATAGAACAATAAGTTTGCTTAAATATGATGCTCACAATAGACTGTAACATGTATTTAGTAAATATTAAGGTTAGTTCTTAAATGGGCAGATGCTATCTGTAATACAGCTGCTACAGACATTAAAAGTACATGTTTTATTTTAGAGAATTTTGTCTCAGAATTGTTTTTAATTGTTGAATAATTGTCATATAAATTATTTTGCTACTTAAAATACTACACAAATGTCTTCTCCTTACATTTTGGCTGAAGTGCTATTTTTCTCGTGAATTGTCAATATTACAACAAATTAATGGAAAGCATGGATTGTGGTAAGTGCAGACAAATAACCATTACAATCTTTTCTATGGTCTGGAGGGATGGCTTAGCAATTAAGGCATTTGCCTGCAAAGTTAAAGGACCCTGGTTCAATTCCCCAGGACCAACGAAAGCCAGATGCACAAGGTGGCACATGTGTCTGGAGTTCTTTTGTAGTGGTTGGAGGCCCTGGCACACCCATTCTCTCTCTCTCTCTCATAAATAAAACCTTAAAAAATATTTTATATGTTTATTTTTGAATTATGTACTATGAGCAGATGCATAGTATATTTTATGAATGATATTTCAAATTTTGACATACCAGTATTACTCTTTTTGCTAAAAATATATTTTATTGAAGGAATATTTTGTGTTCATAGCATTTGTCCAGATTCATTTACTTTTACTGTTTTTATTTTTAAAAGTTTAAAGCTTTTATGGTAAAAATATGCACATCTGCGAAATAAGCTGGAGCATAAAAGTTGCTATTACATTTAGTACATGCTTAATATACCTTTCAGTTTATGCAAATACTCATTTGTATCGTGTGTAGTAGAAGTTTGAAATTAATGATAACTCAAAAGTTCTGTATGACAGTTATTACTATCTTTATACCATTTTCTGCTTCCAGGATACATAAATTTTGTGATATATTATATTAAAGTATTTATTTTTATTGAAGCAATATTTACATTACAGCATTAAATAATTGTAACTAAGCTGTAAAGTTTGCCATGTATTGTGATGCACTCCTTTACAGCATTCAGAAAGCAGAGATAGGATGGCCATGAGTCAGAGGCCACTCTGAGACTACATAGTGAATTCCACATCAGCCTGGGCTAGAGTGAGACTCTACTACAAAACACAAAAATCTACAACAAAAAAGTTCCAAAAGTTTATATGTGTGTGTATGTATGAAATTATTTTCACGATCAGACTGAAAGTATTTTATTGCTTTCCAAGGTCTTCTTGGCTACACGTAAGGAGTCTCTTCTATTTTTACCTAAGAAGTGCTCTCTTTCATCTAATTTACTTTAGAATAGATTGATTTGCACATTATATATATATATATATATATATATATATATATATATATATATAATCTCCAATATTATATATTTATATATAATCTCCTATATATATGTGTATGTATATATACATACACACACATATATATACACACACACACATATATGTATGTGTGTATATATATATATATATATATATATATATATATATATACATTAGGAGATTTTCTTCTCTGCAGAGATCTCTCAATCTCCAATTGCTGCATACTGTCAGTTGCATTGCTATTTTGTTATTAAATACTGATAAATTATGAACCTGTATTAACAATAATTATGAAGAAAAATTTGCTAGTAATTTTGAAAAGTGGCTTTATTGATGTAAAAAAGTACGTTTTTATTATACATTCAGCAAATACTAAAATGTCAATGTTTTACTTATCAGAGCATTATGAGGGGTTACCAAAATTCAAACTTGTACTGACACTCTCAAGTTTTGATGTTTGTGACATGAGCGCCAAAAGCAACTTTTCCAGTTCTACTTTTTCTTCCATAGGGACCTAGAAAAAAAAAAAAAATGAAAACTTGGAAGCTAATGCCCAATCAAACTTGGTATGAGTTCCTGGAGGTTAAAAGTCATAGTGCTTTGAAGAAGAAAGGAAGCCTGCTCATACAACGAGGTCAGCTATTCTCTAGTATATTGAAGGCAGTTCTATTCTTAAGTGAACTTTGTTCCCAATCTACTGCTGCTTTTTGTGAATCCTTAATAAGCAATAGCATAGGGCACAAAGATAGACATAAAAAATATCTCCCCAGCAAAACCTCTGTTGTACAGCCTATACATTCTTTCTTATACAGTTTGTACATTTTCTTCAGTCCTGATCTAAAAATGTACATTTTGCCCATAAAAGTGCAATGCGATCTCTGAGGGTAGCTACTGCATTTAGCTCTGCAAGGCAGGCAGCACGCAGCCAACTCAGAGACTATCTGAGAATCTTTCAGTCACCTTTCAGAAGTGAAGTTACATCATACAATATCATCAAAATGCACAAAAAATTTTAAATAAATTTAGTCCATTTGTTTTGATTTGCTCACTTATTTGTGAGTATTAATGATATTACTCACTTATTGCCAATTTTGGCTCCTTTCCATTTAAGGATTTCAGAACTTTAAGGGACAAAGTTATATTTCTTGAAAGGAAAGTTGAGAGGAGGCTTCAGATATTATACACGATATATGTTAACATTTATGATGAGCTCATTTATTGGTTCCAAAAGCCAGTTTAGAAAACTTAGTAAAGTATCTTGACAGGCAGTAGAAATTATAGGTAGTAACTTAATAGGATTTCTGACTTTGGCCAGAACATAATCACTCTCCTTAAATTCTTATTAATATACTCCAGTATTTTGACACCAACATACAGAAAAAGAAGATAAACTTTATTTGAATTAGGACAGCTTGCATTAATTTAATGTCAGCACTGTATGTTACTATCTACAGTATGATATAAGGAACAGTTTTCCATTAATCTACTGAACTGAACTGAAACTATCAATTTGAAATTTTCTAATGATGCAGTCCCTTTAAGCTTTTACTAAACATATAAATGAGGAAAGGAGGATAAAAAGCTAAAATGAAATTATTGCCTAGCCAATTTATACATTGCCCATGAAAAATGCATGTATCAAGATTACCTTCTCAGGTGGTTCTCTCTCTCTCTCTCTCTCTCTATATTTTTTTTTGAGGCAAGCCTAACAGACTGGCTTTTTTCTTTATGTGAGAGAGTGAGAACAATAGCAAGTGAGCAAGAGAGAGAAAGAGAGAGAGAGAGAGAGAACCAGAATTGGCACACCAGGGCCTCTAGCCACTACAATCACACTCCAGATGCTTGCACCACAATTCCCGGTATTACCCAGTACCCACTATCCCATGCATTCTTTCTCTGCTCTATCACCCATTAATTGTTCATTCAAAACTTCCTTTAGACAACAAGTTTCCTTGCATTTAAAATCCTATTTTCTCCTTCCCCATAATTACCTGTTTCATAGGCATAGTCTATCTCTTTTTTTTTTTTTTTTTTTTTTTTTGGGTTTCCAAGGTAGGGTCTCAGTCTAGCCCAGGCTGACCTGGAATTCACTATGTAGTCTCAGGATGGCCTTGAACTCACAGTGATCCCCCTACTTCTGCCTCCAGAGTGCTAGGATTAAAGGCGTGCACCACCACGCCCAGCAGCATATTCTATCTCTTATTTACTACTCTGGCTACTCCAACATGGAGTTTGGATCCATTGCCTTGAGGGAATCACTCTAAATGATTCAATTCACTTCAACACACCATATTCAAAGCTGACTGGTCTAGAGATACTATGACAGAGTTGTTGTAAGGTACTGTCAACAGGACACCAGAAGTCTTTCCTCTTCTATAAATGATAAAGAATAATTAAATAAACATTAACCTTCACACACAGTGATGCAAGTCAGTGGAAGTGAGAAAATGAGATGTTAAACACAAGTTGACAAGTGTGAGTTGATTAAATATAGCACAAAAATATAGAGGAAAAAAAGAAGAATACATGTGTGTGTATCTGCATTATTATTGACGTTATAAAAGTACATCAGTTATAATTATAATTTGCATTGGAAAATATACATTATTAAAAATAACTACAACAGCAAAATAACATTCAGTAATGTATCTTTCCTACACAATCACCATTCTGGTGATAAAAATATTACTATATATATATATTTTGCCACATTCCTAGACGAATTAACATTCCAATTAACAGGTTGGCAGCAGAGCCATCACTTTAAAAAATACAATAAAGTATAAAACATTCAAAGGGTTCTTCCAAGCACTCATCTGATGCAAATTTTAAGGCCAGCAATGCCACTTAGAGATCATGAACTCTCTGCCCATGACCTTAATCTAACTCGTGGGAATTATTTTCTTGGATTATGAAGTATTTTCAAATGTTTTGAATGAACTTGTAAATATTCATGCTACAGCCTCTCTACAAAGAGAAAAATGACTTAATAAGGGAGCATGCATGACTGCATAGCTGTCAGTAGCTGCCTTCATACATACTTATTTGGTTATAGTCACCTTCTTGTTGCTGGGACAAAACATGGATCAAAAGCATCTGATGGGAGCAAAGGGTTACAGTATCAAGGAGAAGCTTCATTACGACAGAAACAGCAACATTACACATCTGCAGCCCAGTGAGAACATCAAAAGCTGGCTCTGAATAAGCAGTAGGCTAGATTCAAGATCTCTTTCCAGTGATACACCTTCTCTTTCAGAGCTCCCTACGCCTGCTAGTGAGAGAGAGAGTAGGAAGGTTAATCAAAAATACCTGAATCAAGAATCAAAAAATCTTAATCAAAAATACCTTAATCTAGGCCAACAATCAGTTTAGGAAGCAGAGGTAGGAGGGTCACTGTGAGTCCAATGTCAGCCTGGAACCACAGAGTGAGATCCAGGTCAGTCTGAGTTATAGTGAAACTCTACTTCTAAAAAAAGAAACAAAACAAAAGCAAAATACCTTAATTTTAAAAAGTCTGAATTTATGGGAGTCATTTATATTCAAACTACAACATAGTCCCTTCAATTTGGCATCATGATCTCTCAGAAACTACACTCAAAAGTCCAGGTATAATTAATTGCTATTTTTGTTTATCAATATCTTTTAAAATAGAAAAATGTCTACATTTTCTGTTTACTATTTAGATCAAGGTTAATGTATAAGACAAAAAAAAACAACAAAAATTTAAATGACTTACACCAAGTTTTTTTTTTTATTATTTATTTATTTATTTATTTATTTATTTTGAGATAGGTTCTTGCACTAATCCAGGCTGACCTGGACTTCACTATGTAGTTTCAGGGTGATCTTGAACTCAAAATGATCCCCTTACCTCTACTTACTGAGTGCTGGGATTAAAGGTGTGCACTGACACTCCACACACACACACAAAATCAGTAGCCTTTTAAAAGTATATTTTATTCATTTATTTATAAGAAGAGAGAGAGAAGAGATTGGGTATGCCATGACTTCTAGCTGCTGCAAGTAAAATCCAGGTGAATGCCAAGATAACTTTTATCTCTTATAGTTTCATATGTGAATTCTTCCAAGGGTGACAATGTATTGTAGATACCTTCATGTTGCTGGGATAGAACACCTCACCAAAAGCAGCTAATAGGAGGGGTCATTTATTTTAACCTGTAGATTTGAAGCTTCACATTGGCAGGTGAAAGTGTGGCATGAGCAGAGGCAGCACGTCACTTCCTGGCCACAGCAGTGGAAGATGGCAGCAGAAAAATGAATCAAGCTCTAGCAAGGGGAAGCTACATTTAAAACCTCTTCAACCCAATCCCAACAATACCTATCCTCCAGCAAGTCTCCACCCCCCAAACTGCCACCAGCTGTTGAACAATCACTCAGAGCACATTATTTTGTGGGAGGCATCAGATTCACACCACCACAATATGGGAACTCATTTTCTACTGCTGTGTGCTTTTTAATCCAACCCCATCCCACCCTTCAAGATTACTGTGGTCAGATAGTGAACATAAAAGTTGTAGATGACATAGTAAGTCCTCTAAAACTGATGGAATGCTTTCAAGACACATAGTAGGTGTGTGAAACTTCAGATAACATCATCTTTGTATATACATTATTGTTGGTCTTCTGTACATGTATGCTGATGGTGATTGTTCATCTTCTAACTCTGAAGCAGACAGCTTCAGGTCCTCTCCGGAGATGAGCTTCCATACCAGCCACAGTTATGGAGGAAGGGATATTTATTGAAGCTCACAGATCCAGGGGAAGTTCAAAAATGGCAGAAGAAGGTAGCCTGCTTTGTTAGGTCCAAGCAGAGACAGAGAGAAGCCAAAAGCCACAACATAGAGTCATTTCATGATCATATATATGCATTTCTCACCAGAGCCCTTCACCAATAGCACATCCTGCATCCCACTAAGGCCCAGCATAACTGGAAAGTGAAACCTCTACTTACAGTGTCTTTAACACTACAGAATGGAAGAAGGAATGGGGGAATTTCGAGTTCAGGTAGCTTGTCTTTGACAAAAGCGATAAAGTTTAAAAATGTAAAGTGTACCTAGAGGGCTGCTTACTTGAAGGTGCTATAAGAGAATGATTCTTTTCCCTTTCCTTTTATTCAATGCAAATCAACAAGGACAACAAATTAAAAATATTCATGGTTTTTATATCATTCAATTGTATTACATTCTCCCCATGGGTAATTGAATTCAAATTCTGATGCAGCTCAAACCTTAAATTGGTGGAGAGGGAAATAATTTTATGGGAATTCTGTTTTCTTAAGGTTTCAGAGCAAATTGACAATGGAATTTTAAAAAAAATGACATGAAATAAGACTGTCCTTATCAAACTATTTTATGTATATTCTTTGTCATTGCCTATATGAAATTTGGAGAAAACCACACACAGAGATAATATATCTATTATTTTCTGTTATAAATTTGATAGAAATTTATTTTTATCTCAACATTTCTCCTTCCTCTGTTGAGAACACTTCCTTGGGGAAACACCTCCTCTGATTTCTGTGATTATTATGAGACGCACCGGTGGATTCGTCACACCACAGCCAAGAACAATAACCTCACTGAGGAGGGTTCTCAGTGGAGTGGAT
Source organism: Dipus sagitta (assembly GCA_036346955.1). Classification (NCBI taxonomy): domain Eukaryota; kingdom Metazoa; phylum Chordata; class Mammalia; order Rodentia; family Dipodidae; genus Dipus; species Dipus sagitta. Next base: position 16,166,926 of record CM070788.1, read on the forward strand.
GTGGGGAGAGGGAACATAAGAGTATAGCCACATAGGAAAATGACCCGCATGCAATATTCTCTTACAACAAAATTCTTAGTAATACCAAAGAAAGAAATTAACACATCTCCCATCATTCTGCCTGTGAAGAAGGAAAGGACAGGTGAAAAAGAAATCAGGAACTGCGAGAGGATGACACAAGGGCATATGCGTGTTAAGCTGTATACAGATGAGAACTCAAGGGGGCCCAAGAAAAGAGCAGATAGCTAATTATATTAGATAAAATGAGACTAGGAGGTACTTTCTCCTTTCCATCATCCAATTACCCAGTAAGATGTTCAGGATACGAGGACCACAGGGTCCCGGCACCTTTCAGCCTTCTGCAAGTGCAAACCAAACCACAGGCTGAACATTAGTGTCACTTTGGAGAATTTTGGTTTTCATTTTAGGTTCTAATTTCAAGATATTGGGATAAGGTTTTCTACTTGGTTATAAATGATGTTTATAGTGTAGTTTTGCTGATAAATTTCTTTTTCTTCATTTCTACTTTTGCTTTTGTTTGTAGAGAAAGAGGGCTATCTTTTCCTCAGATGACATTCTCATTTTCTGCATGCATTACTGGCTGCCTTAGAATGGATTGATATAGTTTACTGACAGTGCAGCACATTGATATTGTACTCTGCAGTACTCCCTACATTTTGTTCTAATTATTCCCGTACATTCCTAACTCGGACCTCTCGTGAGTCTCATGATATACTGCAGTTTCCATAATGATGAGATTCCTGCCAAGTAATGATACAAAAGCTGAGAAAGGGAATTGTGCTCAATGAAATTCTGCTCCTGATAATTTAGGCATGTGAATAGTGTAGTTTAGTCTGGATTTTTCTTGTCATCACTTATGATGAATTTTTTTCGAACACATACATGTTTATTCATTTGTGTTGTCGTCCTTCTATGCTTCTAGGGTCATGAGTCAACCATCCAGATCCCATTATATCTGAAACTTTATTTTAGTTAAAAGAGGCAAGGGTGGTTAGCTATTATGCTCTCTTGTCCTTCTTTAGTGCAGATTAGACTCATTACCAACTACCACTGCCTCTCACTACGACTGAATGCCTGGCTTCAGGACTGCAGAATGTTGCTGGTTGGAAATGGTATCTGGCACTTGCTTTGGGCAAGCATGTCTCCTGTATGATTATTATTCCATGTTTCTCAGCTTGTGGACAGACATAACATATAGGAGAGGACCCAGAAAATAGAAGAGACTATTAAAACCACTATATAAATAAGCATGGGTTCAGGGTGGGGATATAGCTCTTTGACTACAGGTGCTTGCTCCATAAGCCAGCTGACCAGAGTTCAATATCCAGAAACACAGAAAGTCAAAGTAGAACATGTGTCTGGAATATTTAGGCAATGAGGCGTGGGTCAGGAGAAATAGAATCTTTCGGGCCAGATAGCCAGGCCTTTTCAGTGGCAAAAATAAATAGAGACACCCTGTCTCAGACAAGCTGGAAGGAGATGACCAACACCTCTAGGTTGTCCTCTTACCTCTGTACATGCTCTCTCTCTCTCTCTCTCTCTTCCTCTCTCTCTCTCTCTTCCTCTCTCTCGCCACACACACACACACACACACACCAGGAGCACAGATTGATAGAACAGATACAGAAGGAGACCTGCCTAACAAACACCTTGAGAAGGAACCAATATATAAAACTGCTGAGATGTTTGATTTTGCCATTCTGCTGCTACTATCAACAGAAATGATTTACTTCTTCCCTCTAAGTATTACGTGACTTAATAAAAATCTAAGTACTTTCTGGGCATTTGATTTTAATGTTTAGGTATAGTCAATGGCACTTGAGAATTATTTTCAAATTTATGACCCACAGGATATTGATTATTTGCCACAAGGGGGCAGAGTTGTTTAATCCCATCAAGCCACCAGAGTGTAGCCCTGCTGGTTCAAAATGCGGATGTCCCTCCAGCTGTGTGAACTTCTGTTCCTTCACTTCGGGTAAGGAGTAGAGAGTTGGAACATTTTTGATATAAGCATGCAACCATTTTTGCCCTTAAGTTTGTCAAATACTTAATAAAATTTTGATTCAAATAGTATGTATAATTTCAGTCACAGAATTTATAGTCCTTCTCATTTTCCAGATGTGCATCATGATGTGCTTAATGGAAAGGGTACTCTTGGACATATGCACATAAGTCATTCACACATAAGTATATTTAGAGTGTTAATATGTCTAAGAGTCCTGACCTTTGAAACCAGTCTGTTTTCAAAAAAATATTTGTTTTTATTTATTTATTTGAGAGTGACAGAGAGAGAGAGAGAAAGAGAGAGAGAGAGAAAGAGAATGGGAATTCCAGGGCTTCCAGCTACTGCAAATGAACTCCAAATGCATGTGCCACCTTGTGCATCTGGATTATGTGGGCATTGGGGAATCCAGTCTTAAACTAGGGTCCTTAGGCTTCACAAGGAAGCGCTTCACCACTAAGCAATCTCTCCAGCTCTGAAACCAGTCTTTAAAAATGTGCTCATTAAAGCTGTAGTTTGTACAAAGCGCCCACTCCATGTACTTTCACCTGTGTAAATGTTGTCAAATTCGTGGCAAAAGAGAGAGATCAGGAGTCCCCACAGTCTGTAATCAAACACTGACCTAGTATGCTTATCAAGCAGAGGGGCATAGTGTAGGTTAGAGAAAGGAATTTTAATCAATATAGCCACCTTGTAATAAGGAAGGATGAATTGTACACATTAAAGAAAATGTTTGTAATGTTCCAGAAATATACTTTCATGATTTTATTTATTTACAGTTTTCTCCTTGAAATGCACTTTGACATGAATATAATTACTCGGTCTTCACTCTCATATGCACATTGTACTGCTATAGTGGATTGAACAGCAATGGTACAAGAAAGACTGAAAGACAACTTTGAAATGATGGTTATTATTCAAACTGATATTAGAAAGAGCATCATAAATATCCTTTATAGCTGGGTGAGGTTATCAAAATGGAAGAAATTATAAAAGGGAAATAATAGGAAAGTAAGAAGTACAATTAACACTACTTTCAGAAGACATGATTATGTACTTAAGAGACCCTGTGGACTTTACTAGAAAACCCTGAAATTTAATAAACATTTTCAGCAAGTTTGTAGGACATAAAATCAACATATAAAACTCAGGAGATTTCATATATTCCAAAACTGAGCTTGTCAGAAATGAAATTAGGAAAAAATATACCATTCATAATTGCTACCTCAAAAAATAACCTATCAAGAAAGGAACATTACGAAGAATGTAAAAGACTTCTACAATAAAATCTCTCAGATATGGAAAAAACAAATAAACAAATATACCGGAAGATGGAAAAGCTTTCTGTTTCTGTATTGGAAGAATTAATATAGTGAAAATGGCTGTATTACCAAAAATAATCTCCAGAGTCAATGTAATCCTCTCAAATTTTCAATGATACTCTACTTGGCATTAAGAAAAAAATATGAAAATTCATATGATAAAATTAAAAACAACAGACATAGCCAAAGCAATCATAAACAGAAAGAATGATCCTAGAAGAATTTATATTAATGTCCTAAACATAACTATTGAGCTAGAGTACAAGACAGCACACAAAACAGAGATATAAACCATGGAATAGAGAACTGCAGCCAGAGAATTTTTTGTCATATATATATCAGTATATTCAACAAATGGTGTGGACAAAATTGGATATTCACTTGCAGAAAAGTGAAATTAGATACTTATCACTCACCATGTACAAAAATCAATTCAAAGTTGATCAAATTCAAGCTCTTAATTTAAAACTATAAATGCTGAGATACCTGGAGTAACACAGAGAAAATGCACTGCAAGGTATAGATATGGGCAGGATCTTTATCAAAAGGACTCTAATAGTATCTTGTGATACTACTAAATGAGATTTTGTGAAATTAATATTTCTATACATCAAAGCAACTAGCATCACAGTGAATAGAAAGTGCACAGAATGGGAGGCTATCATGCCAGTTGATAGAATGAACAAAGAATGGCAAAAACTAAATACACACACACACACACACACACACACACACACACACACACACACACACACACACATACATGCAATAAATAAAGGACTATTGGAAGGAACAAATAGATCTTAGAAGAAGACTCCCAAGTGACCAATATATATATTTTTTAATTTTGTCTTATATATTATAACAGGATATGCACTATTTCCCCCTCACCGTAACTCCAGTTACCCTGGGGGTCCTTCTCAGTGGTAGCAGGGAACCATGCCTCAGGGTATTCCTACACACTTTGTGGCTCTTAGAAACTTTCCTTCCTCCACCTCTTCCACAAAATTCCTTGAGCCACTGCAGGCCTGTTGGCAGTCTGCTTTAGTGTTGAGTCCTCTGTAGCCTCTGGATTTCTGCTTGCATACGTTTTGATTATTCTAAATGTCTATCACCATCACCCTTTGGCTGGTTGTCAGGCTTGCGTTAAGAGCAGTATTCATGATATCTCTTCCTTTGCACTTTCTCCTGGACCCTCACAGATGTGATAGAGGTGGGTGGTCTCATGGTGGGCAGTCAGCTATTTTCTTGTCTCTTCTATCTATCTAGGTTCTTCTCCATTTTCTCCACCATCTCCTACCAAATCAGAGAGCCAGAGCCTCAGAGGCCCCCAACACCTCATCACTGAAGCAGACCAAAAATGAACCCAACATGGCTCAGGGAAATTTTGCGGAAGAGGGGGCGGAAAGAATGTCAGAGCCACATGTTGGGTCATGATATGCAGAGACATTTAGCTTACCCATAACTGTGGGCTAACTCCACAATGCATGACCCGTATACCTCAACAAGGAGGGGCCAAGGGGAGGGGGTAGGTTACGGATGAGCCTAATAATGGTACCAAACTGACTGTATTTGCTGAATACAAAACTAACTAATAAAGAAAAAAATAAAAATAAAAAAATAAAAACAAACTGATTCTCCAACCAAGGGTGGGAGCAATTTGAGTTAAAGGGATACACATAGTTGTTTGGGAGATTTTTGGTGTACCAGCTCACTGTTTCCTGACTCTGGGATTCTGACTTGCCTTCGAGTACCAGATATGAGTTCCCTCCCACTGAATATTCCTTGTACCCAAGCAGAGAACAGTTGGTTACCTGCACAGGCTACATGCCACTATTGTGCAATTCTATATATGTTTTCCTTTTAGTTGACTTTGTAGTCTGCAGGGTCCTCTACCCAGCAAATATTTTTAAAAAATGACAATACCTTTATCTATCAGGGAATGTGAATTAAAACAACTTTGGAATTCCATCCCACTACAGTCAGAATGACTATCATGAAGAATACAAATAACAATACTGGCAAGGACGTGGAAAAGGGGAAATGCTCAGCTACTGTGGATGACAGTATTACTGCCATAGTCACCATGGAAATCAGTGCAGCAGGCTTCCCTAAAACCGAAAATTTGACATCCTGTATGACCAAGTTATACTACTGCTGAGTGTCTCCAAGGGATTCCATATCTTATGACAGATACTGACACCTCCATGTTCAATGCTACTTTGTTCGTGATACCTAGGGAATGGAATCATTGTAATGAATAGGAAAATGAAATCGTTGGGTCATGATACACAGAGACATTTCTCCTACCCATAACTGTGGGCTAACTCCACAATGAATGACCCATATACCTCAACAAGGAGGCACCCAGGGGAAGGGGTAGGACATGGATGAGCCTAACAATGGTACCAACTTGACCATATTCACTGAGTACAAAACTAATCAATAAAAAAATAAATAAATAAAATGAAATCATGGTTCATATACAAAATGAAATTTTATGTATCAGTGATGAATGAAATCATCAATAAAATGTATATAGAATTTGAAAATATACTAAGTGAGGGGACATAAGTAGAAATTCAAAAATCATAAATTCTTTTTCACATACTGATAGTAACTGATACTGATGTCTATGTGTACATAAATAGTGGATATGAGAGTAGTAATAACTTCTATGGAAATAGATAAGAAAAAAGTAACAAGAGGTCTTGAGGAAAACAGGAGGGCAAAAGGACCCATGTGATATAAATGCAGAATGGAGGCTAATGGAGGCCAGAGGACAACAGGGTTCAAAGAGGCATGGTATTGGAGAGAAGAGGGGGAAGTGTAATAGCAAAATAAAATTTAATTTGGAAAAAAAATTCCTTAATGAAAGCAAATTATTTGTACACTAATAAAAAATGAAAATGATAAAAAAATTCTAAAAAGAATAATGAAATAATCAATTCTTTTGGGCCTATTACTTAGTGTGTATTTTATGGGAGATTATGTTTATGCTAAAAATAAAATCCTAAACTAAATTGCAGCTCATTAATAATTGTGATTTCCACTTTCTCTATTTTATGAGGTTATTTTAATGATAAAGTTAAGCATCTTTCAGAGTTATTGTCTATTTTATAAGTTGATTAATGACAATATAATTTATCTTCCAGGGAAATAATTCTTTTTTTTTTTCTACCAGAGGTATGATTCATCAGCAAACTCTCTGGTGAAGGTGTCAGCACAGTATGTAATAAGTATATTTCAATTCTGCTAATATTCCATGGAGGCATATAATTATCAAATCATTTTTGAGCCAAATTATGACACCACTCATACTCTATTCTGAGTTGGTCAAAGAAAACACTAAACAGGTGCTCTTTTTATATTTATCCAGGAATCATAACTTTAATTTCATACAAAACATTATTTTACTATAGCCCAAGATACAGAAAAAAATACTCAAAATTGGAGAGGGATTGTTTTTACAAGAGCAGTAATTATATTATTTCAATTTAGAATATTGTCACAGTTATCCTTTGTCTCTGGGACAAACAGCTGATCAGAAGGAACTGGCTCACTTCTATGGATCCATAGCAGTGAGACACCACAAACAGCCAGCAGAAAGAAACAGTCAGAGTTCAATCTGGCTCTCTATACACTTTAGGGTTGGGCTAAAACGATCTCCCTCAGTGACACCTCCTCCAGTAGTAAAAAGTAATGAGTTTGCATTAGTAACTTGTACTTATACTAAAAGTATCTTTGGAATCTCCTAATCTGCTACTACGGACATGGCAGACTTCAGTTTGAGATAGTGGCTTCCCAAGGGCAGTGGTTTGAATGTAAATGTCCCCCATAGCCTCAGATATTTTTAAGTTTTCTACTTAGTCCCCAGATGGTGGAGTCTTTGGGAGGCTGAAGCCTTGATATAGGAAGTGTAGTGCTCGGAGCAGACCTTGGGGTTGAGGAGTCTCGTCTACTGTGTGCTCAGAATGAGTTCTCACTTGCTCTTCTCAGTGCTGTGGATGTATGCTGACCTGAGCCAGCTTCCTCAGCTGTGATGAAGTTTCCACCTGAAAGTGTAAACCTGAAATAAACCCTCTGCTTCTGGTCCAGGATTTTTGTTGATGTTTGCTTGTTTATTTGTTTTTTTTTTATTTTTGTTTTAATGCTTTTATTTTAGTTATTTATTTATTTTTGGTTTTTCAAGGCAGGGTCTCACTCTAGCCCAGGCTGACCTGGAATTCACTATGGAGTCTCAGGGTGGCCTCGAACTCATGGCAGTCCTCCTACCTCTGCCTCCCGAGTGCTGGGATTAAAGGCGTGTGCCATCACGCCTGGCTTTTGTTTTAATGCTTTTCGAGGTAGGGTCTCACTCTAGCTCAGCCTGACCTGGAATTTACTATGGAAACTCAGGGTGGCCTCAAACTCATGATGATCCTCCTACTTCTGCCTCTGGAGTTCTGGGTTTAAAGACATGGGCCACAACGCCTGGCTTGGTCCAGTGTCTTGTGCCTGCAACAAGAGTGTAACTGATTGCTCTAATCTTTCCCTTCAACACAAAGTTCCTAATGATTTAATGACTTAGCACTCATAACCAATAACTTTGTGCATTAAGTCAATGCTGCAGCTTCCAAGACAGATACATCTATATTTATATCTATTTGACCGTATATGTATTTTCTATTACATTATCTATAACAGTAATATATTTTTCACCTCCCAATATTATAGAATTAACTATTTATTTTTAGATGTTTTATTGGCAATTTTAAGACATGCACAAAATGTATTTTGATTATAATCCGCTCCCATTATCTTCACTCCTTCTTCTCCTTGCCCTTCCACTGAGCCTCTTTTTCCAATTAGCAATTAGTCACTCTTCAACTTCTCTGTCTATTTTTTGTTTCCTTATCTACTATCCATGATTGAATGTTGAGGGACCCAATATTTTGCAGGTCTTGTGGAGGTGACAACTATAAGATCATGTATTTAATGGACCATACATGGCCTGTACACAGCATTCTAAAGTACTCTTCCTCATTCTCAGGCTCCTGCACTCTTTCTGTCCCCTCTTCTGCATGTTCTTTGAGTCTTGGAGGGCACCAGAGAGACTTTTCATTGAGTTCTGACCAGTTAGTAGTCACTTTTTTTCAGTATTTGAGTCTCCCCAGAAGCCACCACAATCTGCAAATTAAAGATACTCTGACCAAAGGTGAGATTAGCACTAATCCAGTGGGCACAACATATGCATTTATCTTAACAACAGTAGAAACAGAAGCTCCCCCCGCACACACCTTAGGTCTATGACATTCAAGTCATAGGTTTTTTGATTAAATTTTCAGTACCAGACATGAATTCCCTCCCTTGGAGGAAGTATTAAATCCAATCATAAAATACTTGATTACACAACAGTTTAAATACAATGGTCACACTTTCTTTTTCTTTCTATTATGAAAGTTCTTAGAAGACCAGCTGACACACAGCAGAGGAGAATAATTTTTGACTATAGTGGGGAGATTGCATTGATTGTAACACTCTAATATATTTACTTGTAGTTTTCATCTCCTGAATTAAATGCAAAAAGTTTATGATGCTCTCTCAAAACTGATTATTCAGTTTAATTTTATCTTCAACCTTTCTATCTTATAATGACATAACCTAGACTGTCACAAATGTGGGTGATTTTCTTCATATTGAAGTTATACTCTGTTCTGAGTATAGAAAATGTTTTTTTTTATTTTTTTGTTTGTTTATTTATTTATTTGACAGCGACAGAGAGAAGGAGGCACAGAGAGAGAGAGAGAGAGAGAGAGAGAGAGAATGGGAGCGCCAGAGCTTCCAGCCTCTGTGAACGAACTCCAGATGCGTGTGCCCCCTTGTGCATCTGGCAAACATGGGTTCTGGGGAACTGAGCCTTGAACTGGGGTCCTTAGGCTTCACAGGCAAGCGATTAACCGCTAAGCCATCTCTCCAGCCCTAGAAAATGTTTTAACAAAGCATTGTGTTCCATACTACCAGCATTTTCATCCAACTCCATATAAAGCACAGCTACTTTTACAGTGGGTCATGACCCCACATATGGTCCCATAACCAGTAAAGTTGAGAAAAATTTGGTAACGGTAACAGGCTTGTGAATGTAGAATGCTTGAAATCCTGGGCTTGGGAGGTGGTCCACGGATTAAAGGCTCTTGCTTTCAGTATCTGCTGTTGGGGGGTTTGATTCTCCATCACCCACATAAAGCCAGACACACAAAGTGGCTCATATGTTTGAAGCTCATTTGCAGTGGCAAGAGGTCCTGGCCTTCCTCTGTGCTCTCTGTCTCCTTTTTCCTTTAAATAGATAAACAATAAGTGAGTAAATAAAAACATTTGAAGGTCAAACATGAGGACATCGAGTTGCCAGTGAGTCTTCTCCCTGTAGTCCTGTCAACCCCAGCCGTGCCAGCACATTATGCCTGCCGCACATCAGCTCAGACCCCAGACTGCTATGTGATATGAAATGCACTGTTTGACCATGTGTAAAAGTTCACAGAAATGTCATGATTTAATACAGAAAACATAGACATTAATGTTTTTTTTTCCTCCCATCACTTCTCAGCATGCCTTCGGATTGGATTATCATCAAGTGTTTGATTTTAAAAGATACTGTTTGTTGGGCTGGAAAGATGGTTTAGCAGTTACGGCACTTGGCTACAGAGGCAAAGAACCCAGGCTCGATTCCCCAGGACCCATGTAAGCCAAATGCATGTGTCTGGAGTTCGTTTGCAGTTGCTGGAGGCCCTGTCCATTCCCTCCCTCTCTCTCTCCCCTTTTTTTTCTCTCTCTGTCTCTGTCTCTGTATCCTTCTTTCTCTCTCTCTCAAATAAATTTTCAAAAAAGTTGCTGTTTGAGTTGACCCCAGTTTCATATAAAAAATCGTTGAATACCTTTTGCCTGGGATGAGGAAAAAAAAATTCAACAATTTCTTAAAAAGCCCCTGATCATACTTCTGCCATTTTGTATTAGCTAATTGAATCAATGTTGTCAGCATTGAAATATTGTTCAAATATGAACAATGTTAAAGGTGCTGTAAGCCCTACAGCATCAAATAGTCAACGAACATTTAAATCTTTATGAAAAAGAATATTTTCACATTAATATTAAAATCATTTTATTTTTTAATAAATGATAATGTTACATATATCTTTGTCATATATATGTGTGATTATAAAAATTTTTTCTGTGCATGCCTTTATGTGAGCGTGCGTGTGCTACCACATACATACAGAGAACAACATGTGGGGAACAACTTTCCAGGCCTGTCATGGCCATTCTACCTCCTCCTTTGAAGGTGGGTCTCTCTCAATCGCTATCTCAGTTCTCAATCTGCTGTTGTTATTCTTTGCTCTGCTGGCCATCAGCTTCTGAGAAAATTCCCTGTCCGCACCTCCCTTGATACCATCTCCCTGTCGATGTGCTGGAATTATAGAAGTCCACCACCTCTGGCTTTTTGCATGGGCTTTGCAGCAGCTCAAATTCAGGCAACACAGGCTTGAGTGGCAAGCACTTGATCATCCACGTGGCCACCCTGTAGCCTCTAAGATGAATTCCTTTGTGATTTGCTTTTACTAAATGTTTGATTTGTATACATATTCTACCCAGGGTGCATAAAAATTTCTCAAGCAAAAAGATCAAGAGTAGAGAAGGTTTAAGAAGCCCGGATATTCTGAGGTATTTAATAAAAAAAAAAATCTATCTCTGATTTGTGCTTTCAGCTTAAATTTGTGATAGATACCTTTTCCTATGTAAGAAAGGAAATCAGGTTTGAAGGGACTTTACTATACTGTTTATTATTACCATTATTTTACTATTTCCATTAATTCAATTTTAATAGCTTAAAATTATAAAATCATAGAGATAAAATAAGAGGTAACAATTTAGCAAAAATGTAATAATGTATCTATTTACTTTATTTCATACTATTTTCACTTTACGTATGTGCCTTTTCCAATCTGTTCTGCATTTGCCAACTGCTTCTAATTTAGGAAATTAAATTTATTACTCCTAAGTAGCTTTTCAAATTTTCAGTACTTATATTTAGACTTACATACTGAATCAGTTTTAATGTTTTAGACTCTATATTAGCATTACATTTTAAATATTGTTATATATTTTTCCATTTAAAACTTATCTTCATGTAAATCCAGGTTTTAAAAAAATGTTCTAATGAGACCTGTATGTTTGATAGTGGTTTTTTTTTTTTAAGAAAAACTAAGAATTTTTCTTGAGTAAGAAACATTTTACTAGTGAGTGATATTAACGTGGCTCATACCAGTTGAGTTTAAAGAGTAACCACAATAAAATAGTATATTCCTCATAAAGCACAGTGGCACTCAGTGCATAAATAACTTCTAAAAAACATGTTCTTCTGGATCAAAATGTCATATACGATTACACTATTTCATATATGTATGCTTCTTCCCCCTGCAATTTGAAAATACATAAATATGTTTGGGTCTGTGACTATTTAAAAGCATGAGAGTTCAAGACCTGCTTTTACTCTCTAGTTTAACAGAACAAATATAGTATTTGTTTGTATTCTGACTAAATAATTAATATATCTGGGGTTTTTTTGGTAATATGCATATAGTCATTACTTCTAAAAGCCTTATCTTTTCTCTGGGAGTGAAAAACCACTGTCTTATCTTACTTGTTGTTAATATAAATTGGAAAAAAAATGCAACCATACTTATTCATTTGGCCCTTCCTCTTCCATTTCTATAATTTCCACTTTTTCTATTTACATAATGTCAATTTAAAATATTTATCCTAACCATGCATTTACCTACACATACTCAAACACATTCACATATTTTACGTTCATTTTCCTTCTGCATTTTGTTCGCTGAATACTTTAATGTACATGTTGCTCATAAGATTGAGTTTAAATTACTATGGTGGGGGTGCTATTGAGCTCTTCATTGTGAGGTCAGTACACCTGCACACAGGTCTTATCCTTTCCACCTAATGACATTCCTTCACTATTACAACTTAGCACAATTTCTATATCAGCTTTCATGAATCTCAGTAAACATTTTCCCTTAATTTTTGTGATCTTAATTCTTTGCATCACCTAGAAATCAGTCTATCATCTGTCTATTGATCTAATCTTACATTTGGACATCTAATACTGTTGATTAATATTATCTAGAGTCTGAAGTTTTTAACTATTTAATTACAATGGCTTAAATTGAATGGAATTGCTAGTGTATTTGAAGTTTTTCTGCCATGGTGAGAATGGTGAGATTGAGAACATTTTGCCTACCCAGTCCCTATTCTCTATTTATTTTTAACTGTAGGAAATATTATGTGGTGAACATGAATCAACCATATTTCAAAGAAAACTATTTTTCAGTGCATTAGTTTCTGTTTCTGACAACTAGTTTATTATGATGAAGTCCTGTTGGTCTGGATACTGCTGTAAATCCCACCAAGCTAATCTCACTGTGCTTCAAGAAATATTCATTTATGGATGCCCTGGGGGAAAATAATCCCTTGGTTTTATTTAGCATTGACAAGTCTTCAACATTGCTTGACTCCTGGCTAACTCCCTTCCTCCTCAACACCAACACAAGCAAGCTAATTCCTTCTTAAGTCACCACACTCACACATATCATCCGTTGTCACACATTTCTCCCAGACACATCTGGGGAAGGTTGTCAACTTTTAAGACTATTAGATTGGATTCACCCCAGTGACCCAGGTTAATTTTCTCATCTCAAGGTTTTCAACCTTAATCACATTGGCAAAGGATTTTTTTTGTCAGATAAGGTAACACATTCGCAGGTTCTTGGGAGTAAGACACACGTATCTGGGAATCCATTATTTTGCCTCCCACACACAGTCTTTTTGCAGATGGACTGGCTACCTTCGTATGGTGTGGTTTGTCCTTCGAAAATAGAATTGTAAAAGTAGTTACGTGTAACATCTCTAGAAAGCTGTTTAACTGGAAAACGGGTTCTAAAGTTTCATGGGCCTTCTTACAATATCCAGCTTTATGAAACTTGACTAAGAAAGATAAGCCTGAATGAAGACTGACAGAGCTGAAAAGACAAAGCTAGCTGTTATCTATACAGTCTCCACACTGCCTACATCAGAAATCCCATGTAAGCTAAAGCACAGTGTTATTTAAAGTATTGTTCTATGCGTTTTCTTTTAATAGCTTTTTGAATAATTCCTAAACAAGATGTTTAAACAGTAAAGCTGTGGTGAACATTATAACAAGGGAAGATCTATACTGCATGTAGGATGGGTTTATTTTTAAGAGCTGAATTTGATTATCCATTCAGCAGTCTTATTCCCTAGTAGCAGGCAGTGTTTTAACCAGTTGAATTGATAAACTACAGAAGCCTGGACAAGATATGCTATCTGGAAAGAGTATGCAGAGGTGTTGTTTTCTTAACAGCTGAACTGTAATTAAGCCAACACTCAGACATCAATATAAATGTCAAAATTATAAGAAAATAGATTTTACTGCTGGAGTAGCATGGTAATGAATTTAATTCAAATGAATCAGCAAATCTAAGCTACCATAAAGAACTATTGAACTAACATATAAATTATAATGCAAATCTTGCAAAAAATAGGAAGCATTGATAATACTTAGAGGTGAAACATCTTTGAGAGCTAAATTTAAAATAAGGGTTAAAAAGTGTATCTTTTATGTTGACCAAAATATTAAATCTGCTCAAAGGCACTCCTTCATGTTTCAATCTAAATTTTTTAAAAGCCTAAAATTTTATATTTTATGCTTTAAGGTGAATTGTTTCCTGCTTCTGAAATAAAGCAAAGAGGTATGACACATGTCTAACCAAATTACTTTCTGATAGTTATAGGAGAACAGAAAGTGTTGAATAAGCACATCACATAAGGTTTCGCCTAATTTTATCATTTCTCATAGGATACATTTCTTTGCTTATTGCAAATACAATGTCAAGTCTTAATATTATGAGCCATTTCTGATAAGTACACCACCATGTCCATTCCATACCTCATATGATGTTTTGCTACATTGCACACACAATGAATATCATCTGTCCCTTGACACTTGGTTGAATAACACTCTCATTATGCATTAGTAAATATATAATTGCTTTTTAGATTACTTTGCTCATACATTCTTGTCACTTCTTTAACAATTAAAACATAAATTTAGGAGAAAATTGTATTTACTATGTCCATATAATTTATCCCACTAAACATATCCTTAAATCCTCTTATAATCTTTTTGGAAAATTTTTGCTGACAGTTTCCATGATAATAGTCAATAAACCATGATCTTTTTCCTCTCAATCTCTTCATTACCCCTCCCAAATTCCCCCTCTTATTGAAACTCTTCTTCTTTCCAATTAGCCTTTCTTCTATTATTATGACATAATTTTTTTCTCTTGTATTATGAAGGTCTTATATGAGTAGTGTCAGACTCTAAGAAAAATTTGGCAAATGTTTACATTACTTTAAAAAATGGTCTTGTGTTCAATTGAATGATGATGCAATATATAGTCTACACACACACGCACACACACACACACGTACACACACACACACACACACACACGCACACACGCACTCATGTACACACCTGTAACCACAAATATAACCTGTGTTGTAAGAGAGATTGTGGATATGTACAGAAAAGAAGACAACAAAAAATAAAAGACAGAGGAGAGGGCACTGAAAAGATAGAGGTAGAAACTGCAGAGGGAGAATTGCCCAATAAGCACCATCAAAGATCTCCAGCCTTCTTTGGACTCCAGAAGAGAGACATAGGGCAGTTATCCTTTTTTTTAAACATTTTTTTGTTTGTTTATTTATTTATATGACAGCGACAGAGAGAAGGAGGCAGAGAGAGAGAGAGGGAGAGAGAATGGGCTCGCCAGAGCTTGCAGCCTCTGTAAACTAACTCCAGATGTGTGCGCCCCCTTGTGCATCTGGCTAATGTGGGTCCTGGGGAATTGAGCCTCGAACCAGAGTCCTTAGGCTTCACAGGCAAGCGCTTAACCGCTAAGCCATCTCTCCAGCCCAGGGCAGTTATTCTTTGGAGCATGGAGACCATATGTATGCTAGCACTTTGATATCATGATTCTGATATCTTAGCTTCGGCAAGGAAAAAATATCTGCCTATTCTTTTTAAGCTACTTTGTTAGTAATGGTTTGTTACAGTAAAAAAAAAAAGAGTGTTACCACTGATGACATTCACTTATTTTGATTACCACAAAAAATTTAATTTCAAGAACATGTTTGGTATGTATGCATCATGTATCGGTTCCATCTTTCCCTCCTCCCTACCTCCATTAAGATGGAGGCCCTTCTCAGTAGGGTTGCTGTTGTTCCTCCTGGCATTGTGGATTATGAGTTTCGGGGTTAATCCTTGTGGGAGCAGCAGTCAGTTATTGGGGGCAGACAATGCTTTTAGGTTATGATGTCCCTTCACGCAGTGGCTCTTACAATCTTTCTGTCCCCTCTTCTGCAAAATTCCCTGAGCCTTGGTGGGTGCGTTATAAGTCTACTTCAGTGATTAGTTTTTAGGAGCCTCCAGATCTCTGCTTTGGTGGATGTTGAGTATCCTCAGAGTCTGTCTAGTTCTCCCTGGCACTTATGGTCAGGGCCACCATGGAAGCAGCACTGTGCCTTGGCTCCCTAACTATGAAGGACTTCATCTTAAATTCAGAAGATAGGGGCCGGAAGTGGAGGGTTAAAAAAATGAGTGCTGC
This sequence comes from Dipus sagitta, assembly GCA_036346955.1. Lineage (NCBI taxonomy): Eukaryota > Metazoa > Chordata > Mammalia > Rodentia > Dipodidae > Dipus > Dipus sagitta. The sequence goes on from CM070788.1 coordinate 16,183,008, forward strand.
TCTCACTATTAGCCTGAGGGCCTCCTCCAAGGAGAAGGAGGCACACATTGAGGTGACTCAAAACTCCATAAGGCACTTAAAACAGCCCTCACAAGACTCAGGGAGCATTGTGAAGGAAGGGGTAGAAAGTCTGTCAGAGACCCAGGATGGGAAGACATGCTGTGAGGCACTTCCTGCCTCCCAGGGACAGACTAGTGCATTTATGGACTCCTGGTGAGTACAGTACCCATAATCCCACTGAGGGTGGGAGGGAGGGCATAAGATTAAAATTCAGCAAGTCCAATATGCAATATATTCATATATTCATGTTCTCAGTAAAAAAAAAATAAAAAAGGGATACTTTAAAAATATTATGACTTAAGCATTTATAAATGCTTTAAAGCCACAGATGAATAAAAGTTACCTCATTCTGCCCATATACACAGCAAGATGGGAGAGGTAGCAAATGTCTCCAAGAACAAAATACAAGGAAAGTTCACATATGTACGTTCAATGTGGAGCAGGGGTATGAACTCCCCAAACGGAGGAAAGCCTTAGTAAACTCCAATAAACGAACTACCTGCAGAATTTTGATAATGAAGATTTTAATTTTACAAAAAATTAATATTTCCAACAATTCAATGTAACCTATGGAATATATAATTAACAAAATTTTTACACTAAGTCTACTAGAAAAATGTAATCAATAAAATTAAAATTCACAATTTCCATTCTGATCTACTGAGTTTTTGTTTTGCATTGTTTATAATAATAACTATTTGAATTATTTTGTGGTAGACAAAATATTAGAAACAAATTTACCTATTTAAAATGATAAATTTTCCATAGTGTGTCTCATCAATGAACCCATGCAATACTTTCCAAACATCTTATAGTAAAAACAATGTGAAAACAATTTTCTCCAAAGCATCATATGACTATAATTCCTTTATACTTATGGTACACATTTTTATTAAAAAAACCTGTAACACAATAAACATAATATAGTTATTAAATTATATTTTCTTTTCTTACAAACAGAAAGCTTAAAAATTAACCTGTGAACACAATTATTTATGCCTTCTTGTTTGGAATTACTCTCTAATGCTGTTCCAGTAGCCTATGTACTCAACAATGCTGTTAGATTCTGAAGTTATACCATATTAACTTCTTATAGGAGCAACACAGTTACTTTCCACAAGGAAGGGCTGAGTAAAATAATCATCAAAGTCCACAAAGCTATTAGGTTTCTCTATCACTTCTTCAAATATGTTATGGTATCTGTTACTTAAGAAGATAAATTGTTTTGGAAAAGGAATATAACACAATTTTAGTGTAAGCTTTGTCCAATGCAGAGTACATTTTCCATAATAATCATCAAAAAGATGAATATTCAAAATTGGCTCATTTCTGCACTAGGACATTTTGGCTACAAAATCTGTGGTACCTTATAAAGCTTCTGCTATTACACTGCAAATGCTCCTATAGCTAGAAAAGGAAATGGTCTTTGTGGTTTTCTTAAATTCCCAATCCTACAGCATCAATCTCTCTCAAATGCTGGGATAAAGGGCATGTACTATAGTCCTAGCTGTTATTGAATTTTATCTGGTTTTGCTCATTTTTAGTTTCATGCTATTTTTTTCTGGACAGGTTGATTTCGCATTCAATGAAATCATCCGAATGTGAGATTGAGATTAACCAATTAGTTTGGGGATTTCCCTTTTAGGGTTAGAGGAATATTAATTGCTGTTTCAACTTATGTCTTGCAGGAATAGCATTCAGGACTGCCACCATTGCCCTGTCTTCTTTCAAGGGGAAGTGGGTATGTGTTGGGAGCTCATCATTTTTTGAAGCTTGGACGGAGCTGTGGAAGATCAGGCACATTTTGCTTCCATATTTTGTTATTTTTTTATTTGCTTTTCTTTACATTTTAAGGCGATGTCTTGTTGTATAGTCCCAGCTGGCCATGAGTTTATCATTCCAGGTTTACTTCTTCAGTGCTGCGATTACAGCTGATTAAAAATATATATGTGTTGGCTGGAGAGATTGCTCAGTAGTTAAAGCCATGTGCTTCCAATTCCTGATGGCTTGGATTTGATTCCACAATACCCAGGTAAAGCCAGATACAAAATGGCTCATGGGACCTGGAGCTTTTTTTGTTTATTTTTTAACAGTGGTTAAAACAGTAGCCTTCTTGCACCCATACATGTCGTGCCCTCTTTCTGTCTGGCCCATTCTCTGTTTCACTCTCACTCTTTCTCAATTAAATAAAAATATTAAAAATTATTTTATATGACTAAAACTATAAGGTCCATCATATTTTACATGTACCTTTTCCTAGAATTATTCTGAGTGAATGCCTTATCCACTTCTTAATACCTTCATATTTTTTTTTCTCTTTATTTTGTTTATTTATTTGGAAGGCGAGAGAGAGGGAGAGAGAGGCATGGGCCAACATGGGTTATATAAGACTCTATATCATAGAAGAAACAAAGAAAGGAAGGAAGGAAGGAAGGAAGAAAGGAAGGAAGGAAGGAAGGAAGGAAGGAAGGAAGGAAGGAAGGAAGGATATCAGTAACAACCCAGGCATAGGGGTACATGCCTAAAACCCAGGTCACCTGGAGAGTTAAGTAGGAATATTGTAAATACTGGGTACATAATAAATTTCAGGCAAATCTATGGTTCTGTATCAGTTACCTGTTCGTTGCCAGGGCAAAAAAAAAAAAAAAATACTGACAAAATCAGTTTAATGTACTAAGTGTTTCTTTCAGTTTACAGTTGCAAATCATTGTCCATTATGGTGGGTAAGGCATTATTGCAAGAACTTGAAGCAGATCTGGTAGCATTTAACCCACAGAGAGGAAGCAGAGAGTGATAAATACTGGGCTTAGCCCACTTTCTTCTCTTCCTATAGTCCAGAAACCCACCCAATGGAATGGGTTAAGGTGGATCTTCCCAACCTCATCAAAATAATCTCTTAAACATGCCCAGAGGCAAATCTTCTCTAGTTAACCCTTCAAGGTGATTCTTTGTTCCATCAACTTCAAAATCAATATAAACCCTCATAGCCACATGCAGAGAACCTGTCCCCAAAACAGAACAACAACAAATAAAGTGCTAAAATAATAAAGGTTTTTCATAGTTAAGTTTTGCACTTACAGGAGTATCTCAGTAAAGAGCTGTGGTACACTGATACGCCGGTCCCTGTACTTCTGCCACTCTGTCAGAAAGCATCCCATGACACTCAGCTCCCTTGTGTTTCTGCCCTCGCTAGGTCATTCGTGCTATTCTCTTCCTCTTGTCCTATTGTGCCTGTGGATGTGGAGGTTGACCGTCAGTAACAAAGCAGTGCTCCATTCAGCTCTCCTTGCCAGAGTTCTGAGATGTACCTAGGTGAAAGAAGCTGCTCTCGTCCTCCAGTCACTAAGGTCCCAACGCTCAGCTCAAGTTCTTAAAGATTCATTTGCATCTGACTCAAAATGGAATACTATTTTGGGGGTGATCCAGTGGAAACAAGCTTTCAGCCACACTACAGATACATTGTCATTGCTACAGAGCTAAAGCCAGGCCTGTTTAGGGACCTGCTGGTGAGGACTTAAAGCCGTGAATCTTAAGATGAGGAAATACGTAAGTCACACTGGCGTCTGGCAGCCCCCCCCCCCGGCCCACCAGTAGACTCTGCCCTATTCTCTGGCCACGGAAGATGGATACAAGATATATCTGCTTATAAAATATAAATGTAATAAATGTATATCTTGATAAGAGAGATATCTCTTCAGGGGATAGCTGAGGCTGTACTAGAGACATCTTTATTACTTTATATTTATATTATATTTATTTTATTACTTTATAACTTTATTACTACTTGGAAAAGCAACACAGGATTTCAGGAGAAGAGTTGGAACTAGTGTGTCTTTCAGTGGAGTTTTCAAAGCTTCTACTACTTATAAACTGCCATAAAAATTCATCTCAGATTAGATCAGAAACACCTAGCCATGTGTTTTTTAGAGAACTACCTGGGCATCTAGTCTTCTTCTTAGTGACAATCCTTGGTCTACAAAACTGAAACAAGGTAGGTGTTCTTTTAATAACAGACAACCAGTATTATCAAGAGTAAGAATGTCTTCATAAGGAATTTGGAGTTCTGGGGCTACAAAGTAATCAATGAAGAAATGCATTATCGTAGGTAGAGATTAAGAATGTATGAAAAGAAAATACAGAAGTTCTAGAACACTGCACACATTCGAGTGATGAACGTAGACGCCTGGTTCATGGAGAAGAGAGGAATCCGGTTTTAGAGGTTCTCATCGCTGTGTTTTGCAATGATCTTTTAGCATACAAAGGCAATTGAAAGAATTCAACATGTTGCAATCTTTCAGAATTTAAAACCCACTTTACCCTCAACTTAAAGGGTACAGTATAAGGGAAAGTGGAACAGATAGTAGAAAAACATTTTGTGTGCATGTTTCCTTCATGTTTCTGATTTATTCTAAAGTGGCTTTCGTGAGTATGAAGAAAGCAGAAGCCTAGACCACAGGCCTATGAAAATGCTGAGATAACTGTTTTTTCCATACTGGTAGATGCTACTGGAATTATGGATAGATATTTTAATGTGTGGAGATGACTGAATGACATTCAGAGACATTCCAAAGTAACTTTTGGGTTAAGAGATGGCTTAATAGTTAAGGTATTAGCCTGAGAAACCTATGGACCCTGGTTCGATATTCCAGGTCCCACATAAGCCAGATGCGTGAGTAAGGGGGAGCATGCATCTGGAGTTCGTTTGCAGTGGCTAGAGGCACTGGTGTACCCATTCTCTCTCTTTCTATCTCTTTCTCCCAATCTCTCTGCCTCTAATAAATGAACAAATAAAAATAAATAAAAGTAACTTTTATTATTTCTATTTCCTAAGAATGGGCAGTATAGTTTGCCACATGGTAGCACAGGGGAGAAAACCAGTGTGGGACCAGAGCAGAAGCTATTGATAAGTTCTTACTGTCTTGGAGAATTAGATTTCTCAGAGAAGGGAAGCTTCTCTCCCATATGGTAGAACACCCAGAATAGAGAAAGAGAAATATGCTTACTGTAAATAGCTGTGTGACGATGATACAAAACATGCAAATGCATAGACAAAGCAAATGTGAAACCACAAAATTCGTGCCATTTACTGAGCTCCAGTTTGCAGACCTTGCGATTTGAATGTACAGTGTCCTCATAGACTCAAGGTGCTTGAATACTTAGTCCCCAGATGCGGCGGTATTTGGGAAGGTTATGGTCCAATCAGGAAGCAGAGCTTTGCTGGAGGGAGCACCTTGCTCCTCTATAGTCCAGCCCTGCTTGCTAAGTCTCCCTACTTCCTTCTAGCTGATGTCACCTACCACATGACAGATGGCTTTCGTCTCCTGCCATGCTTCTACAGCTAGGACAGGACTTCTACTCAGAACTGTAGTCAGTGAACCTTTTCCTTTCCCACCTTGCTTCTAGTTGATTACTTTGTCTAAGCAGCAAATAAGGAATGGATATAACATTAAAGTATAAAGAGATGAAGAAAATTGGCTCCATTGCTTAGTTGATTAAAGCACCTGCCTTGTAAGGAAAGGAAGTGGAAGTGGTTGAAGTGATATTAGTGTATAAAAATAGTAACGTGGGCTGGAGACATGGCTTAGCGGTTAAGCGCTTGCCTGCGAAGCCTAAGGACCCCGGTTCGAGGCTCGTTCCCCAGGACCCACGTTAGCCAGATGCACAAGGGGGCGCACGCGTCTGGAGTTCGTTTGCAGTGGCTGGAGGCGCTGGCGCGCCCATTCTCTCTCCTCTCTCTCTCTCTGCCTCTTTCTCTCTCTGCCTGTCACTCTCAAATAAATAACTAAAAATAATAACAAAGAAATTAAAAAAAGGTAGTAACGTTTAATGGAAAATTAAATGAGGAGGTCTAGAATCACATAATAAGTACAGATTTTGGAGATATATTTGCAAGTTATTGGGAAGTTATCAATGAAACCAGAAAGTAACTGAATTGGAGAATAAGGTTTCCAGCAACTGAGAAAGGAAGCTACATCAGAATTCTCTGGATTTCCTTTATTTAATGATAATCCTAACAACAACAAAATAATTGCTACCAGAGCACAAGATAAGAGGAATAGGCAATCATTTCTTGGATAATCTTAACCTTTTATTTATATTTTGATTTGAATAAAATATTTGAATATTTTCATACTCAACATATTTATACAGATCTTCGAGTAGATAATGCTCATATGTTCAGATATAGTAATATATTTATATTTATCCATTATGTATTCCTGTGTATATATAATGCAAATAAAGGCTGATGCTTTTTAACTCTGAACAGAGTTTTGTGGTATTTTTATTTTAAATAACAGATATTTTTTTCTTTGTTTTTGTTAGTTGAAACATGTTCAGTATATAAATAGCATAGTTACTCTCATCCCTGCCCCCCCCCCCAAGGGAGCCTCCTTGTTGGGGATGCCGGTTATCCTGATGGGGATTGTGGGTCGTGCATTGTACAGGTAGACATCAGTCATGGGGAAGAGACAATGTTTCTGTGCATAATGTCCCAACTTGTGGCTCTAACAATCTTCTCATGCCCCCCTTCCATGAAATTCTCTGAGCCATGTTGGGTTTATTTTAGGTCCACATCAGTGATGGGTTCTTGGGAGCTTCTGCTTGTCTGGATTTCTGGTTTGGTAGGAGTTGAGTGCTGTCAGTGTCTATCTCCTTCACCCTTGTGCTGATATTAGGTTCATCAAGAAAGCAGTGCTCTTGCTCATTTCCCCAATTCCTCTATGGTTTCAGCTGGATCCCTGGTGAAATGTGATGGGATGTTTATCTCCTCAGGTCCTGTTTCCATCTGAAAAAGAGAAGCAGATTCTCCAATGGAGAGTGAGGTCAGTACAGGTTAAATAAGGTAACCATTGTTTATTTAATGGAGGCAGTCCCTCTTGTAGCCCAAGATTGGTATTGGAGCTTGATACTGGAGAATAAACTCATTATTTGGATATGATTCTGACTTGTTTCCCAGTTATAGATACAGATTCCTTTCCACTGAGTGGATCTGTTAGCCAATTCAAGAGCAGTTGGTTATCCACCATGGCTGTGTGCCACTATTGCACTTGTGTGAGCATCACATCAGGTTGTTTGCTTCTGAGTCACTTAGACCTCAAATTGTTTAGACAGATGTTGAGAACTTTCCCCCAGAAGCTCATGTAGCACCTTCTAGCACTAGTTGGGCTGTCTGAGGACTGGCTGTCTTCCAGATTCCAGCCGTGCTGACAGCCTATGGTGTCTTCAGAAGTAGGTTCTCAGCATTAACCTCTGGCTGGTAATCAAGTGCTCTGACAGAAGTCTGTCTTGTTTTGGGAAACTTTTTAGGTCTCTCTGATCAACAGCTCATTGTAGTGTTAACTGCATCCTGGTACTTGGAGTTACAAGCCAGTCCCAAGAGAAAAGAAAGAAGAAAGAGAAAGAAAATATAAAAAATAAAGAAAGGAAAAAAAAAAAGAAATGGGAGAAAATTAAGGTTAGGCTTCATCTCACCCTCTCTAGGGACCTTCGATTCAGGTTATCTCTATAAGGTCCTGATGAGGGTTCAACCCTTTAGTTTGTCTTCCAGAATATAGGATTTTATGGTACTGGTTCCATTTGGGTTAAGTCTTGTGTTTCCCTTTCCCCACCCTTACTTCCCCTCAAGCCCTACCCTTCCTATTTTCTGGTCCTTGAGATGCCTATTAGATATATCAGCTGTCACAGGCTTATCCAGGTTAGGAGCCACAGATGAGTGAGACGATGTGATGATTGCCTTTCTGTGATTGAGTGAGTTCACTGAATATAATCTGTTCCAAGTTTGACCATTTTTCTACAAATTTCATTGTGTCATTTTTTTTTTTTTTTCTAACTGCTGAGCAGATTTCCACCATGTAGAAATACCACATCTCGGTTATCTATTCATCCAATGATGGGCATCTGGCTTGATTCCAGTTCTTAGCTATTATGAATTGAGCAGCTATAAAAGAAAAAAACTAATGCCTCCCAACATCTTAAAATCTGTCTTTTGGATACTGTATCATTGATACAGCTGTAAGGTGTTAGCATCCAGCTTTTAATCTGCCTTTTTTTTTTCTATGCATCTGTTTCTCTAATAGGATGAAAACTAATTTTTGCCTAACATGTTGACACTTTTCATTGAAAACCTCTAGTTTTCTCTATATCAACTTCATTGCTTTATAGTGCAATGTGGAAGTAATTGAGCCAAATTCAGTATGGCTAGAGTTTTAAAAAGAGAGAAATTACATGCTTCAGAGATCTGAGAAGTCAACATATCACATGAATATGTACAAGAAGGAAGTAGCAGGATTGCTCATAGACTTTTATGTGGAATTTGAAAAAAGTATTCAAGATGAATTTCAATTTTTGAGGGAATATTTAGTTGAGTTCTCACTACCCAGAGAATTATAATTTCTCATTAGCACATAAAGAGAAGTCTGAATAAAGATTCATAGTGTGTGCTGATCAATATGAGAGTTTATATAATTTATACTTATATTCCAATACTTCTGTTAGAGTATAAAATATTGAAATTCACTGGGGATCCTAAGCTCACTGAAATATTCACTGAAAGAGAAAGTACTCTATGAAGCAATCCAGAAAAGAAATCTATATTGCTGTATACCAGAAGGACAGTGGAATAAAATTGAAGAAATTGTTCATGGGTTAAAACAAAAAGGTTGACACAATGGAAACCAAGAAATAAAATGTTTCCAGTGCAATTTTTATAATGAAATGGTTAATAGCATTAAAACTGTAAGTATGTATATACTGAATAGTGCTAGAATTCTGATAGAGATGTTGGAAAGAAAAAGTGTGTTGAAAGTTTTTTAGTTTTATCAAAGTGCTAACAAAAGACTTGATAAACTTGAAAATTAATGGAAAAGATTAAAGTGGATGTTCTGAACCCTTTGAAAAGACATCAAACAGCTTAATTAAGATCTAATAAATGATATTTTGTGTTCTTACTATTTTAAGATCACGTTATTTTTCCTATTTTAGTGTAGGATGAGAGTTAGTAGGTCAACTCTAACAAGTCTGTTAATTACAATGATGTTAAGCAAACTCAATGACTGAACACTCTGAGAACTGCTCGCTCTTGAAGAATCTATTTTATTTTACAGAAGGCAAAGAAAATGGAGGACAACCAAGATCCATCAATAAGACAAAAAGATAGCCAACTGCCAGCCACAGGATGTTCCACCTCAACCACATCTGCCAGCGCCCAGGAGCCAAAGCACAGGAAGTTGCAACATGAATACTGCTCTCACTGCTAGCCAGACAACCAGCTTGAAGGGGATGGTGACAGGCATGGTGGTGAATCAAAACAGAAATCTAGAGGCTGCAAAGAACTCAACACTAAATCTGACTGCTAATAGGCCTGCCCTGGCTCAGGGGACATTGCAGAAGAGGAGGATGAAAAACTGTTAAGAGTCACAGACTGGATAGGAATACCCTGAGGGGCCCCTCCTACACCCCCACCCTCGCTGCCCCACATGGACTGACAGAGGCCTTCATGACCCTACAGTGAATACCATAACCAGAGTGAGTGGTGTCTCAGGGAAATGGAAGCAGGGGTAAGGAGATAAAAGAGTATAACCTGAGCTAGGGCGTGATGGGGCTCACCTTTAATCCCAGCACTTGGGAGGCAGAAGTAGGAGTATCGCTGTGAGTTTGAGGCCACCCTGAGACTACATAGTGAATTCCAGGTCAGCCTGGGCTACAGTGAGACCCTACCTCAAAAAAAAGAGTATAACCTGTTATAATATGTATAAAACAGAATATTTTAAAACATTTTTTATGTTTTATATTTATTTATTTGACAGAGAAAGGAGAGAGAGAGGGAGAAAGAGAATGGGTATACCAGGGCTTCCAGCCACTGTAAACAAACTCGACTCTTGTGCCCCCTTGTGCATCTGGCTAACGTGGGTCGTAGGGAATAGAACCTGGGTCCTTTGGCTTTGTAGGCAAATGCCTTAATGGCTAAGCCATCCCTCCAGCCCAAAATAGAATATTTTCTTTAAAAAGATCACCGTCTTCTACACGAGAGTCATCTGGCCTGCGCAAGGCCCTAATAGAAAAAAGTAAAGCATCTAAATAGGTTCCGTTCTCTCCCTCTCTGTTTGAGCTGGGAGTTCTCCCACCCTCAGACATCAGAGGTCTTAGTTCTGTGGCTGTCAGTCACCAGCTAGGACTCACAAGAGCTCCCCTGGTTCTCACAGTGCAGGTTTTGGGTTGAATGATGTCATTAGCAGGTTAGGCTTGCCAGATTGAAGGCAGGATATTCCGTGGCTCCTATAATCGTGTTGGTCAAACTATAGTAAATCTCATGTATGGGCTGGGAAGGTGGCTCAGTGGATAAAGAGCTTACTGCACATGCATGAGTATATGAATTCACAACCACAGGACTCACATAAAAGCTGGAAGCTGGGGCAGGTTTTGTAATCCCAGCATGACTATGGTAAGATAGGAAGCCGAGACAGGAGAATTTACCTAAAGCTCAGAACCAGGTAGCCTGGTGAACAGAGCACTTAATAATGAGAGATTCTGCCTAAAATAAGGTAGACAATATGGACCAGCACTTGAAAGTTGTTGTTTGACCCTTGCATGCCTGTATCTGCATTCACACAAGAACACTTTCTCACAAATCATATACATACATATACATATACATATACATATACATATACATATACATATACATATACATATACATAAATGCTCCTAGATGAAACAACCCCCATATGAGAGAAATACCATAGATATCATATGGCACACTATAATATATATCTTACCATTATATACAATTTTCTGAAAAAGTGTTCTATGATGAACCCTGGGTACTACTACTACTATAGTAGTGAATATTATGTGAATTAAAACTAGTTCCGTGACACATATGAATGTGTTTATCATTCTAAGCTAAAATATTTTAGGTTAATTTCATAAAGACACACCTGAATTCATATACTTTAACACAATTTTTTTAAAAAACAATGAGAAGCTGAATGTAAGATGATAAAAACACAAGAGGAAATCAAACAGACATAACAAAAAAGCAGGATATTAATATCCTATACCAAATAAACCAGAGCTCAGTAAATACAGAATCCAGCAAATACAAAAATCAGAAAATCCATAGTTCACTTTAATATAGAATGAACTAAAAAAAGAAAAACAGCCAAGTATGTTGTTTACTTTTATGTTCCAACTGGTGTAATGGTGGAATGTGTATCATGGGGGAAGCCAACTGCTTTCCGCTTGGACTGGAGAACTTCTCCACAGGAGGGAATGCATGCCTAGTTCAAGAAACCCAGTTAAACGCTCAGGAAGCTAATACTGTTGTATGGCTAAATGCATTGATTATGTCTACCAAACTGATCGTTAAGCACTTACGTTTATGCCCATATATTCATGTTACTCTCACTTTCATATAGAGAAGCTTCTCTTTTGAGATGGCTGTGACCACTGAGAAGACTCAAAACCCACCATAGTGCTGAGAAGAAGTGACAGTGTCGTGTTTAGCACTAAGGGAAACATCTCTTATCACAGCCTCCAAGGCTCAGAAAACATTGTGGAAGAGGTGGCAGAAAGAATGTAAAATCCAAAAGAAGGGAGAAAAGCTTATAATGCTGTCTTCCAGACACAAAGTAACCTGACTATTCATGCCCTCAAAGTGCCTGACACTACAAAAAATGATGACATCAAAATAGGAGACTAATTGGAAAGAAGAAGGGTTTCAGTGAAGGGTGAATTTGAAGGGGGAAACCAGAAGGTTGTTAGAGAGGATTGTGATTATGGTATAAAGTATATATTTATGAGAGTTGCAAATAAAAATTCAAAAAAAAAATAAGGTGAAGTAGAAAATGTACTAATAGGAGATGTAGCACATCATTTTTAAGAAAAAATGTAAATGATATTAGTAAGCACTCTGGAGTACTTGGTTGTTTCATATTAAAAAATTTTTTCTTTATTTACTCATTTGAGAGAGGAAAAGAGAGGGAGGAAGAGAGAGGAATAAGAATGGATTTACCAGGGCCTCTAGCCACTGAAACAAACTTTGAAAATTTTCAAAGACTGGGCTTCATGTAGGAACACTTTTCAGTGAACTTAGTAAGAAGAAAGAGGGAAGTGTAGCTTTTCAATGGTGATCTCAGAGAAACACTTTACCAGCTAGATAATCAAAGACAATATCCTACGGTCTCAAGATTGAAGTAACTGATATGTAGAAACTGCAGGGGTATCTTCGAGGATCAGTGCTTGTCTAGCTGGCTGACTTTGAGGTTGATCTCCCAGAATTGAAAAAAAAAATATATATATATATATATATATATATATATATATATATATGTATATATATATATATAATGTATATATATATATAATGTATATATATATATATATATATATATATATATCCACTCAAAATAAATAAACAACATAAAACAAACGGAGTTCAAGATGTTTGAGTTCTCCAGAAACATTTGATAATAACTCAAATTAACATAGCTCTAGTAACTGTCATTCAATTTACCCATCCCTTCTTTTCTTCCTTCTACCTATCTTCTCCTAAATTCTCTATTTCTCTCCATTCCTCACCCATTTGTTCTCTCTCCTTTCTCATTTCTCTCCTCTCTCTCTCCCATTGCTTCAGAGAATTTGAATGTCTACAATGTATGATGTAATATCTGGCAGAAAACAACTCTTTCATGTTTATTTTTAAAGTTTTAACTTATAAGTGTTTATTTTTAACCTTTAAAGTAGCTTGTGTGCGGTTATGCATGTGAAGACACTAGCAGGGATGCGGCCAGTGATGCTTAAGGGCCCAGGCGGACTTGAATACTTGAATTACAGCTCTAAAGAAAAGTCCCTAACACGAATATGTCCATTTTCTATGGAGTGCCAATGTCCTTCAAATTCACTTTAGAGGGCCAGAGAGATGCTCAGTGTTTAGGACACTTGCCTGAAAAGCTTGATGGTCGGCCTGGGTTATATTCTTGAGTACCCACTTAAAGTGGCACATGCATCCGGAGTGCATTAGCAGTGGCAGGAGGTCCTGGCAAAGACATACTCACTCTGTCTGTGGGCCTCTCTCTTTCTCTCAAGTAAACAAATAAAAATAGTTTCAAAATAAACTGAAAAAAATTCTGTTTGGGAGGAAACCCAGTTCACTTTAGTTGAGACCCTGTTAAATATTTGGACAAGAGTACTTTAATCATTCTCTCAATTTTTTTTTTTTCCCAATGGCACCTGTATGTATCTACTAGGGTGACTGTAAATTGGACCAACTGGAATATCGTCTGCTGGCTCTGATCTAGTGCAAATTTTAGGAGACCCAAGGCAGGCCTATGTTTTCATGTTATTGGAAGAACTTATAGAGTTTAACTAATAAATGAGGATGCAGCTTATTTCTTTCTATCTCTGGATACAAGGGTGTCTGGAGTTCAATTGCAGTGGCTGCAGGACCTGGCACACCACACACCAATTCTGTCTCTCTCTCTCTCTCATAAAAAAGGGGGCCTGGAGAGATGGCTTAGTGGTTAAGGCATTTGCCTGCAAAGCCAAAGGATCCAGGTTCGAATCTCCAGGACCCACCTGAGCCAGATACACAAGGGGGTGCATACATATGGAGTTCATTTGCAGTGGCTGATGGACCTGGTGCCCATTCTCTCTCTCTTTCTCTCTCTCTCTCTCTCTCTCAAATAAAAATAAAAGGTATTAAAAAAAAAAACACAAAAGGCCAGTTGTGTTGGTGAATGCCTTTAAACCCAGTACTAGGGAGGCAGAGGTAGGAGGATGGCTGTGAGTTCGAGGCCACCTTGAGACTACATGGTGAATTCCAGGTCAGCCTGAACCAAAGTGAGAGCCTACATTGAAAAAAAAAAAAAAAAAAAAAAGAGGTGGCCAGTCTGTTGGACATTCCTCAAAAAGAAATCATTCTATAAAAATCAGTATAAATTAATAAATAATATTAATAAAATTAATAAATAAGCTGGGCTGGAGAGATGGCTCAGTGGTTAAGCACTTTCCTGCGAAGCCTAAGGACCCCGGTTCGAGGCTCAATTCCCCAGGACCCACGTTAGCCAGATGCACAAGGGGGCACACGCATCTGGAGTTCGTTTACAGAGGCTGGAAGCTCTGGCGCGCCCATTCTCTCTCTCTCTCTCTCTCTCCCTCCTTCTGTCTGTCGCTCTCAAATTAAAAAAAAAATTAGTATAAGCTGAAAATATTGAATAGAAATGTTAATTTTAGAAACAACTGTTTGTGTTAGATTATGTGGGGGAAAAGTAATGATTTAAATGCTCATGTGGTTAAGTGACAACTACAAAGGAACAAATCATTGTCTTAATATTTATCTGTCTTCAACTTGTGTCCAAATAACAGAGATTAGCAATCATCATCTGTCCATAATTTGGTGTTTCTTTGGTATTTCTGTTGTGACTGAAAGCTTCCATGATAGATATTTCTGCTTATTTTCTGCTAAAAAGCCTCTCACTTCTGTTCTAATTTAAAGACTGTCTCCTGCAGCAGGCTCTCGGGTACCACGTGACAGTTGTGAAGATGTTCGTCTGGTCCGGCATCCTCACAGCGCATGCTCTCTCACCCGGCCATGCTGTGCTCGTTATTTCTGAGACCTGCAGCTGCGCTCCAGTCGGCCGCATCTTCCCCCAGCTTAGCCTGATCTTCACTAACTCACAGCCTTTTTTTTTTTTTTTTTCTAGTGCACTGGTTTAGGCTTCCAACTTTTCTCATAGCTTTGAACAAGTTACTTTGTGAATTGTCCAGCTATTAGTATTCTTGTTTTGATATAAATTTAATATCCTAATTTATCTACAGAGTGGCCTTAAGTTCTTAGTAGTGACCATATCCCAGAATGAAAATAAGTCATTACCTGCTGTATGATAAAAAGTGTTTATATTTAGTTTTATAGGACTTGTATGCCCTTTCTTTCTATAATACTCTAGGACAAAAAAAAAATTAACTAGAGTTGACCTTAAGAGAAACTTATGAAATTGTACAGTTTACTTAAATTCTCCTTCATCTGACCTTTACCTGACTGGGTTATGATGGACTGTTTTGCTCTAACTTCTACATTTATTTTTATTCCTATGATAATCTCATCATTCTATGTACAGTTTCTCAATAATAACATTATTAATAATCTTTTGAAAATACATTTTAAATGCAATACTGTCCATTGATTAGTATATTTTAATTATACTTTACAGAGGCTAAAGAGAAAAATTTATGTTCCCAAAGGCATCAGGTAATATTTCTTCACAAGGACTTCATGCTTCAGGCCTCAGGTTGTATGAAGCACAGAATTAAAGGTCACTGTCTGCCCTCACAAATGCCAGGGTTTGTTAAATGCCTCTTATTACAAACTATCTTCCTTCTGCACTGGAAGGATTGCCTAGTGGTTAAGGTGCTTGCCTGCAAAGCTAAAGAACCCAAGTTAGATTCCTCAGGACCCATGTAAGCCAGACACACAAGGCAGCACATGTGTTTGGAGTGTGTTTGCAGTAGGTGAAGGCCCTGGCTTACCCATTCTCTATCTGCCTCTTTCTCTCTCTCAAATAAGATAAGTATCAAAAAGAAAAAAAGAAAGTATCTTCCTTTTACTCTTAAGTTAAGATCTACACATAGGGCTAAAGAGATGGCTTAGCAGTTAAGGCACTTGCCTGCAAAGCCTAAGGACTCTTGTTCTGCTCTCCAGGTCCCATCTAAGCCAGACACACAAAGGGGAGGCAAGCCCAAGGTCCACGCATGCCCGGCAGGTGGCACAAGTGTCTGGAGTTCAATTGCGGAGGTTGAGGCCTGCCAATTCTTTCTGTCTCTCCCTTTCTCTAAAATTAAAATTAAAATTAAAATACAAAAAAGAAAAGTCTAAGCATAGCATCAGGTACATTCTCTTTGCAGTGTTGCGGAAATGATGACTACATACTTCCAAACATCAGACTTGAGATATTTATAGTGTAGTATAATGAGCTATGAAAAGATATGTGTTGAATTTGCTTTCTGTTTTTGTAAAGGAAATGCTCAAAACATACCATTCATCTTTATGCTTATAAATGCTCTTTGCTATATCTGCTAAATTTAACTAATTCAAAACAAAGTATAGGCTGGAGGGATGGCTTAGTGCTTAAAGTGTTTTCCTGCCAAGCCAAAAAAGGACCTAGGTTCGATTCCCCAGGACCCAGGTTGAACAGATGCACAAGGGAGTGCATGCGTCTGGAATTCGTTTGCAGTGTCTGGAGGCTCTTGAGCGCTCATTCTCTTCCCCCCTCCCTCTGTCAATAAATACATAAAAATAAAATATAAAAAAAGATGTATAAGCAACCTTGTTTAGCTTATCATTAGTATGCGTGACATCTGATTGTTTGTAGTAAAGTTGTGTTTGCCCTTCTAATATAACATATAAGCAGTGGTGTGCATGCTATTTAACTGTGATTAACTTGTGCAAAACATGTACCAAGTACCCTGAGATCTGCGGAGCTTATTTAAAAATTATGTACAATGTTTGGAAGAATAAAAATGATTTGACAAGCAGGCAACCCACAAGGAAACTGACACATCAAGGGAAGAAGATCAAACAGGTAGAGCAGCTGTGTGCACATGGTCCACCGTCGTGCCTGGCTGCAGTCCGAGGGGGCTGAGAGACCAGGCAGACATGAAAGACAGAGGAAGAATAGAGACACCGATCTCAAGGCGGACAAATGAAAGACCATTTGACATTCAAAATGAATTCTTTTTCTTTTTACTTTTTATTTTTCACACACAGTCAACAAACTCACCTTGGCTTAACTTAGTTTTAACTCAATACAACTGATTGTTTTTCTTAAATCTGAGGGAAGTCACAAGATAATATGCCAACAATATTAAATATTTATGTTACAATGAATATTCTATTTGAGCTTTTACACATTTTCAAAAGCACATAGAGTAAGTATAATAACATATATACACAAGCCTAAATTTAGCATGCCTAGGTAAAAATCCTTTTTATAACTATGATAAGAGAGAGACCTAGAGAGAGAGTGACAGCAAGACAGCGAGCATGCGTGTGCTAGGGCATCCTGCCACTGCGAACCGTGTCCAGATGCATACATGCTTTTCACATCTGGCTTTATGAGGGTACTGGGAATCAGGTTTTATAAGCAAGCACCTTTAACCACTGTGCCATCTCTCCAGCTACCTTTTGCTTTTTCTTTAACAGAAGCGCTTGTATATATTTTTAGTTTAATTGCAATGCCAAATGGTCACCGAGTAATCTAATATTATAACTGAAGAAAATTTGAAATATTTTGTTTTATATATTTTATACATTTTCTAGGCATGTATAATTTTGAACTATATCATTATTTTTTGTTTGAGCATTCAAGCTCATGAAACATCCATCTTGCCCTGATCTTATTTTGGATTTATTTACCTTAGTGTTTTGGATTTAAATAATGTAATGTAGATTCTTAGACAAGCAAGCCATAGTCCATGATCACAAAACAATGATATGTTAACAGTCATGAGATACAGATTACATGGGCCCCTTATGTATTATTTATTTATTTATGAGAGAGACAGAAGAGAGAGAGAGAGAGAGAGAGAGAGAGAGAGAGAGAGAGAAAGGAGGGGCCTCTTACTGCTGCAAATTAACTCTAGACATATGTGTCACTTTGTGTATCTGGCTTTGCATGCATTGTATGGAATCAAACCTGGGCCATGAGGCTTTGCAAGAAAGTGCCTTTCACCACAGAGCTATTTCTCTAGCATGAATTTATTTTACTTTATTTTTATTTATTTGTACATGTGGTAGAGGGGTACCAGGGCATCTTGCTGCTACCAACACCAGACATTGTTTTCACTGAGCTTTCATGGGTGTTATTGGTAGTTTGGGATTTGGTCCCTAGCTGACAGGCTAGTGACTTTAACCACTATGCAATCTCCTTAGCCTCTTGGAATTTCTTTTGAATATTTAGTTTTTTACTTGAAAGAGAGAGAGAGAATGGGCTTGCCAGATCTTCCTTCCACTGCAAATGAATGCCAGATGCATGCACCACTTTGTGTGTCTGGCTTGACATGGGTACCGGTATATAAAAGCAAAGCTCTCAGGCTTTATAAGCAAGTGCCTTTAACCATTGAGCAATTTCTCCAGCCCTCAATGTTTCTTTAATGGAATGTTTTCAGTGGGTAGCCTCTTGAAAAACATTTTTAATTTGACAACTTCAATACATGTACAAAATTTGAACAAATCATAATACCCTACAATCTTCTATCTTTTATCCCATTGAAATTTATATGCAACAGGAATTCTCTACTTTCAAGTTTTTATATATAAAACATTACTTTCTGTGTAAGAAATAATTATCAGTTGATGATGATAAAAAAAACAATTTCTGGGCTGGAGAGATGGCTTATTGGTTAAGTGCTTGCCTGTGAAGCCTAAGCACCCCAGTTTGAGGCTTGATTCCCCAGGACCCACATAAGCCAGATGCACAAGGTGACGCATGCATCTGGAGTTCGTTTGCAGTGGTTGGAGGCCCTGGCTTGCCCATTCTCTCTCTATTTGCCTCTTTCTCTCTCTGTCTGTCTGTTGCTCTCAAATAAATAAATAAAAATAAACAAAAAAATTTTCAAAAGCAATTTCTCTGTCTACATTCTGATTAATTTTGAGAAGTTACCATCAAAGGCTCTCATGAGTTAGAATTTTTTCAGTAGATACCTTTGTCTTTCCAATAGTCAATGCCTTATTCTTTCACATTAGTTCCCTTTTCATAGGCAGAGATAATTTCATGCATTTTGTATGCCTTTAAATATTTTATAAATATTCCAGATTATTATTGGTACTTCATATTCACTTTTATGAATTAAATACAAAATTTATTCATCTTTTCAGCAAGTTTACTTGTCTTGTTAACATTAATTATTTCCTTTACTTCTTTTGCAGTTATTTTTTTCACCAGTCTATATAGTCAGCTTAATTTGACTCTAGTTTCTAATTGTCAGTAATAAATTAAAGTGCTATAAACTTTAGTCTTTATATAATCAGTCCCTATTCCTAAACTTGAAGGATCATATGAGTACCTACATCAATAAACTACCTTAGGATTTGGCAAAACCTATTTTCATTTCACTGTTGCAGTGGTTTGAACAGGATACAGTGATTTCTGCTAAAAGATTTCTTATCATAGCCACATGAAAATTTTAATAATGAGAAATTTGATTTGAGAATGTGTGTTTTTACCTAATCTGCATTACATTTCCATGTCCTGCATCGTGTTTTAAATTCCTTTGCTCTGAGTCTGATATTTTGGAAATGATGTCTTAGGACTATAGTTTAAAATGTCTCCAGAATCAGTGGGAGGAGTTTTCTTTTTCCTTTTTTTCTTTTTTTCCCCTTGTAATTATCTCTGTACTTGGTATTTGTGAAGTGTGTAGAGAAGATCTCTAGGTAAATTGTTTTCTCTCTGAGGAAAAGAGAACAGTATTCTACTGGAATCATTGCTTGGGGGAAAAAAAGGTGTAAAATATCATGACAAGATATTTAAGCTTGTTCAGGAATATTATTCTCAGTTTCCTTCCCATCTTTATCCTTGCTTCACGTTTTTCAGATGGAAGGGTTTATATAATGTATCAGCAGTATTAAGGCTGCTACCAAATCTTGACAGAATCTTAGTAGAAAAGAATGACCTGTTGCATCCAATCAGATCATGGTTATGGACATAAAGATCACAGCATTTTCAGGCTAACCATTTCACTTGCCCATGCATGCTTTCAATCAGTCAGAAGTTGTCTATTGCCCCTACCTTTCCTGTATTTATCTGTACCTATGCTGGCTTCTGAAAGTATTTGCCTTCATAATATGTATTTTTAAATGTGTGTGTGTGTGTGTGTGTGCAGTGTGTGGGGTGGTGTGTGATATATGGTGTGAGTGCAGATATATGTATCATGCTGTGTGGGAATGTTTATCACTCAGCCCCATACTCTTGATGAGGTCTCTTCCTTAACACGGAACTGCTGCTTTTGGTAAATAAGCCTCAGCGATTCTCTGCTCTCTGCCCCATGGATTAGGGTCAGAGACATACATGGCAACCCCTTTCTTTATACTTGGATTTTGGGAGTTGTAACTTGAGGTCTCTGGTGTGAGAGGCTCTCATGCTTAAGCAGCAAGTACTCTTTCTTTACCTCTGAGCCATCTCCCAGCCTCACGTACTTTCAGGAGAGTGCTAGAATGCCTAATACATCCAGTATGATAAGAAAAGTGTCATTTCTTGCCATTTCGTGAAGAGAATGTGGCCCATGCTTTTTGATAATTTTTGTCTGTATTTTATAGATAAACACAGGAGAAGACAGGAGTGGACTATCACGAGACTGAACATTTTAGGTACATGAGCTGTCCACAGCTCAGCTATCTGTAAACAACTCTGAAGATATTTGTACTTTCTAAAACTTGGAAAGTAGAATTAGTTCCTATAAAATACAATCTTTGATCCCGTCATGTCCTGCGGTGGGTTGTCAGATCCAGCTCTGAGATGTGGTCATGAATTTTGTGTCCTTCCCTTTTCAGCCTATACGTGTTTCCTAACTTGGACACTGAGTATTTAAAAGTAGCGAAGCAATGGCCATTTGAATCACTGCATTATCCTTTGTTCATAGCCATGACTCTAAGTAACTGCTGACCCAGATTTTTTTTTTATTTTTTATTTTTTTTATTTTTTTTTGGTGGCAATGTGAATCAACATGCGTCCATCAAGAGCCTATTGAATGCTCTCCGCCTGGGGTTCTCTCTGCTGATATCTTCATTTCAATGGCCACTCACCATTGTATTAACCAACACAAATGATTCCATTTTCATCTTGCATGTTCAAAGACCAGCTTCAAATGCTTTCCTATTTAGTATACTTTTCTTTTGATTTTCCCAGTGTTGTTTTCATTTTTAACAAGGTTCACAAATCAAAAAGAAAGAAAAGAAAGAAAAGCCTCAGTTGCATTGTTTGTGATTCTTGCTCATCATTAACATTTTCACTAAATGCAAACACTCTTTTCTTACCTGAAATTTCTAAACCCATTAGGATCCATTTATTTGATATACTTTTGACCTCCTATTTTTTTCCCTCATGAATGATGTCACTTTCTCTTTTACAATGCTGTGACCTTTTTGTTTTTCCACTCACCATAATTTCAGCTATAATACAGTCTAAACTATACTCACCTCATTCTCTATGGTTTTGAAAGGATGCTTTCATTAAATCGTCAACATTACTTTTACTCTTTTCAGGAAGGACACAGCGACAAAGCATTTGCTTCCACTTGTTAACCAACTGTGCAAGACTTCCGACGGAAATAGAAGAAAACTTGCTACATTGTTTTTAGTCATTTTAAAAAATGAGTGATGATTTACATACAGAGTCTAAAGTGATTTTAAGACACTTTTTCTTTATTAATTATGTACAATTTCTCTCTTTGCAAACTGTTTTTATTTACCCAATTAACTTTTTTTTTGTATTTTCTTATATTCTGTGTTCAGAATTCTCTCATTTTCCAGAAACATGCTTTTATTGTTTCTCATTCCTATCCAGTTGCACATTTGTATATGCTCCCAAAGACATTTCTCAGCCTGCTAATTTCAGCTGCATTAAATATATCTGTTCTAGAATCAGATATCATTTTCACATTTACTAAATTTTTAACATGTGCCTGCTTTGTTTTGTTAAGGTATTATAGTTTGATTGTGTTGAAAAGATGTGAATTCAAGCATCTTGAAATGAAGGAACCATAAAATTACTAAAACGCCGTATGTTGCTAAATAAGCTTAGATTAATATGCCATGTAAAAATTTCAGATACTCAATAGCAAGAGAAATACATATTCCTCAACATTCTAACTCATTCCTATCTTCACGAAAACTGTGTTTCTACCCAACAAACTCTAATCTTGTTTGCATTTTATGATGGCTAAGCATTAGCATGAGGTGATATGTGGCTGTAGATCTCTTCTATTTCAAAGCCTTTGTTTTGCCACACTCTATCATCATAAAATATACATTCTGATATGCCCAGTATCATGCAGATATTTAAAAATAATATTCTCTATTTATTTGTATGGAGAGAGACAGAGAATAGAGACAGACAGAGAATGAGTGTGACAGGGCCTCCTGGTACTGCAAAGGAATTCCAGATGCATGCATCTCTTGTGCATCTGGCCTTACATGGGTACTTGGAAATCAAATCCAAGTCATTAGGTTTTGTAGAGAAACCATCTTGACTGCTGAGCTATCTTTCCAGCCCTTATGCAGATTTTGTTCAGGAAACTATATCTGCTGTGAGATTCTGAATAAAGTGACCAATCTGAGTTCAGAAAACAGAGTTCCGAAGCACTCTTTTCTTCCTTTGTTGTTATGTTCTTTCAGCCTACCTCTTACACTATCGTCCCTAAGCCAGGGGAGTGTGTGGTTGAGATGTCTCATTTAGTATTGAACACTTATTCAAGCCGTCATGTCTTTTCATTATGTTGATGAATTTAGAGTTTTCCCAAGAGTCATCCATCCAAAAAGAGCAACTTTTCTCACCTAAAGTGAGAGTAGCACTAGTATGAACATAAGTATTTAGAGGATAATTTTGTGGCCATAACATATCCATGTATCCAAGAAATAGTGATAGCTTGCCTTCTGGGGCTTATGGCTTTTCCAGCCATAGACTTGTGACTAGGTTTTAGGTATCCTGTGGCATAGGCCTCAAGTCCATCTGGCTATCCTCATAGCAGATATCCCACAATTGCACTTGTGGGCACATCTTTCCCAGCTGACCATTTGTGCAGCTTACAGAGTCCACTGCTGCTCAAGACCTGCTGATACAGTTCCAGCCTTAGTAGACTGCATAGCCATGTCCAGCATTGTGACCACTAATCAACAGGAAGGAGGCTTACAGTTCACTTCTCAATGTCTGGCTCAATTTTTTATCATCTCCTAATCTTACAATAATAATAATAATAATACAAAAAAACTCTTTTTGTTTAATATCTCATTTCTCTTGGCTCTAGTATTTTTAGTAGGTCTACAGTTTTCTAACTTTGCAATGTGCTCTTTTATATTGGTTTGACTTTTTATTTACTAATACCGTAAGATTCCTCAAGAAAATATCTAGATTTGGATTTTCAGCCTTTACAACACTTTGTTTTGAAGCTTTCCTTTCCTGCTCCTAAGTTTTAAGTGACATGTTTCACATTCCCTTACATAAGAGCCCTAGATTATGCTTATTTCCTTCCCTTTCTAGAACGTTCTGTACAACTCAAATGTTGCCCCTTCACTAACATCCCCTTGGCAATTTCATCCATCACTTGCAAAAAAAAAAAAAAAAAATCCATAGTCTTCACTATGGTATGTTAGGATTTTTTTCTACAAGTGTCTATTTATTCTTTTCATTTATTTATTTTAAAGAAGAGAGAAAAAGGGAAGTGACAGAAAGAGGGAGAGAGGCAGAGACAGAGAGAGAAATGGTTATGCCAGGATCCCCAGCTGCTGCAAACAAGCACCAGATACATGAGCCACCCTGTGCATCTGGCTTAAGTGGGTCCTTTGGTTTTGCAGGCAAGCACCCTAGCTGCTAAGCCATCTCTCCAGATCAAGTTTATTCTTAACATCAAGGACAACTGCTACTGTCTCCAAGGCTTTACATTGATGGTATAGGTATCAGTTCCACTATATGTTATATGGTACTAAACCTTACGCAAAAGGATTTGAAGTCAATGATTTCAGTAATCAATAAAAGCAGCAGAGAATAGGTGTATCTAGCTTTGCAGGTTACTTTCCTAGCACTAGAACATTATCTTGAGTATGAATAGCTATCAATAAAAATTTTGCTTTCAGTTTTACATAGAATTGCAGAACATTGACAGTTCTGTTATCTGACTTTGGGTAACTTTTAGATTTGTGAATGCTAATTCTAGTTCTTCAGTATTCTTAGTGAGTTTTTTTCTGCTATCCATTATTCTTTCATACACCCTTTTTTTTCACTTACTTTTCCTGATTCTATGTCTATTTGTTCTATTATTTAAATTTTCTTTCTGGAACATGTGTAAATACTGATTTAAGAATAAATCAAAGGTAATTATTTTATTATGAGCCTTTATCTGAAGAGATATTATGATAAAAGACACTTTTATTCTACAATTGCCACATGTACGAAATAAAAATGTTAATTTGTAGTTTCTTGCATATACATCAACCTTAATCTTTTTAGATACTAACAAAAAACTTTTAAGCTATACCCATTAGCACATTTTTCCCCAAAATTACTAAGCTAATGTCATAAATAAGATTTTATCTTAATATTTGGAAAGATTTGTGGCACTGATGAAATGTATTTCACAACACAGGAGGAACATAATGTGCTAGGTACTAGCTGTAACTCTATCACTACTGAAACCTGTATCTTCACACAACTTAATGATATGTTGACCCTTGCACGTCCCTATACCTTTATTGTATTAGATTATTTTTTCAATAACCCTTCCTGTAAATTATAAAACTTTTTTTTTTTTCTTTTTGGAGTAAGGGTTGAGATAGTGTCTCGCTCTGGTGGAGGTTGACCTGGAATTCACTATGTAGTCTCAGACTGGCCTTGAACTCACAGCAATCTTCCTACCTCAGCTTCCTGAGTGCTGGGATTAAAGGCATGTGCCACCATGCCCAGTTAAATTATAATTCTTTTAATAAAAATTCCTAAAATAAGTCAGGATTAAACACGGATTTTTAAAACATTGTCAAAGTTAGTACTCACATCAAATAAATGTGAATTTATAGAAGTCAATGGAGTGCTTTTCAGAGTAGCCAAACATACACAAGGAAGAATCCTTATTGCTGTTGGAACATGCAGGACATTAAAAATTCCACAGTCAAAGTTTATTTTTTCCTCCAAAACTGTTCTCCCTATATATTCATTCTGGGAAAAGATTTAATCGATTTTCTTATAATGTATGAAAAATAATCTAGGATGTGTCCTGGAAAAATGCTTTCAACATTATTTGTGGGATAGGTTGTATCTCTTTATTCAATTTCAGATTTCCCATCTGCACCAGGTTCTCAGGTGGCAGTTTCTCTCCATGGGATTCTGGCAAGCCGACCAAAATTAGTTGCTAGAAAATCATCATTAGAAAAAAGGAAAGAAAAGGAAAGCTTATTTGTTCAATTCACAATAATTAAAATTTAAGAAATATTCAATGAAAATAAAAGATAATATTTTATGTAACATTATGTCCATTTTGGACAGCCCAACTAAATGTACTGACTTTTCTGTGGTTTTTCCCTCAAGAAGATTGTGAATTTCGTTAATATGTACATAGGTTTATCCTCTCCAAGGTCATCCTTACTTTTCATAGGTCAGAACCCCTTAGTTTCTTAGTGTTCTGATTGATTTTCGACAGCTGCAAGTGGGGAGACATAGCAGGATTTATTTGATCATTTTTCCAAATTGATGAATTTTTAATAGGAAGAGTTGCAGATTTACTTATTTGATTATTTATTTGTTTGTTTATTTGAAAGCAGAGAGAGAGAGAATGGGCATGCCAGGGCCTTTTGCCACTGTAAATGAATTCCAGATGCATGTGCCACTTTGAGCCTGAGGCCATCAGGCTTTGCAGGCAAGCCCCTTTTAAACCACTGAGCAATTTCTCCAGGCCTTCATTATGTCATTTGAGTGTCAGATTGTTCCTTGTCTCAGAGATGTATACCATGCTAAGAACACTTAAGCAAATTTCACAAACATGAATAATAAAGCAGGTTCTATTCTAAATTTTTGGATTCTACAGTGGTGGTACCACTAAGTAAAGGTCATTTGAATATTTTCTTAGTTTCTACAATAACATGCAGGCAATAAGATAGGCACTTAATAGGGACAATTAAATTTGTGGAATTCTGACTATTGGTAATTGATGTGCACTTCCATTCCCATTGTCAACCTCACTGTGTACCCTTCTGCACTATACATGCAAGTGAAGAGTATTTTTTTCCACTTTGAATTAATTCAATAAGATATTTGTCCTACTGAAATGGAAGTCTGTCATGAATGCCATCTTTCTGGGGCTGCTGTCATTTACCGATATAAAGATGGCTGTTTTCTGCCTTTGAAGTTCTGGTCTGTTTAGCAGCTTCCTGTACTCCAAACAACAAGGCAGTGTCTCTGTCTTCTTTCTATACTTCTCATTATCAGCTTTGTTTCTCTTTGTCTGGGGACAGGGCAGTACTGGCATAGTAGTTAGACTAAGACCATCAGCAATTCCCTACAAGTAGAAAAGTGATAGAAGAAAATTTAACACTATGGACATTTAAAATACAATCTAACAGGATCTGGCCCAGACCTTATTTCTTCAGCACCTTCTGATAATCTTGTAAACTCCTCAATGCCATGTACTAAACCCCATTCAACTTCAGAAACCTAGAGCAGTCCTGTAAGAATAAATGGTGCATGGTACAGATGATGCTTGTACAATGGAACAGTTGCCCCAAGTCAATTAAGTATACTAGGTTAAATCTGGAATGAAAATAAGATACAGGTCTCTTGACATTGTGTGGTACAGCCTTTCTGCTCAGTATGGAATATATTAATAAGGGAACATAAATCCACTTTGTATGAAGACATAAACTAATAATAGCAATAGAAAACTTACATCCTCTCCTCATCGGTTTTCCTTCTGTTAGATGCTCTAGAAAGCAGAGGCTTTGATGAAATTAAGAGAACAGAAGGGATAGAGAGACAGCTCTAGTGATTAAGGTGCTTGCCAGCAAAGCCAAAGACCCAAGTTCAGTTCACCAGAACCCACATAAGCCAGATGCACATGGTGGCACATGTGTCCGGAGCTTGATTGCAGTGGTGGGAGACGCTGGTGTGCCCATTCTCTCCCTCTCTCTCTCTCTCTCTCTCTCTCTCTCTCTCTCTCAAATGAATAGATAAAAATACAAAAAAATAAAATAAAAAGAAAGATTCAAGATCCATTCATTTCCCACACACATCGAATCCTTTTCTCTTATGTTCTATACACACTTACCAAGATTCTACACTTAGTTACTCTCCTAGGTGGAGGATTGTGCTAACGGAGCTGTCGGAGGGAAGTTCTTTACATAGACACATTTCTAAGGTTCCAACCTCCTTTGTTACTAAATGTTGAAGCGTGGAACTCTATAAGAATTATTTAATCTTCTTGTATCATCATAGAATTATAAGCCTTTTGTGGTCACACTGTTCCAATTGGCTGGATTCTGGCATTAATGACCTGTGGAATACTGATAGAAACAAAGCCATATTTCCCAGCAACTTGCCTTCCTGTAGAATGTGCTGCCCTTATTTTCTTGATTCCTTTATTTTTATTGCTTTATCCAGACTCCAAGAGGTCAAATTGAACTTTTAAAACCTTTGATATATATATTTTTTTCTGTCCTACCATGCATAGAGCATATTCAGTTTTAAACTGGAAGAAAAAAAATGTCTTTAAGTTGATTTCATTGTCCCTCTCTCTATATATATACCTTCTACTATGTATTTTCTACATAATACTTTCATTAATGTTTTCACTTACTGATTAATACATTTGAACATTTTTTTCAGTTGGAATAAAGAAAAGTATAGAGGTTTTGTTTTAGAGATATTATTTCCTTTTTCATCATTTGGCTGATTCTTTACCCAAATATAGGATAATTATTGAAAATGTGAATAATTATTTCTCCATATCTAAGTAAATTAGCATTGTGTTTCAAGGAAAATCTTGAAAATATTTTTAAATTATATTTATTTATTTGTTTATTTATGAGCAGGAGAGATTGACAGACGCAGAGACAGAGTCAGAGGCAGATTGAGTATGTGCACACAAAGGTCTCTTGACCCTGCAAATGAACTCCAGATGTCCGTGCCACTTTGTACATTTGATTTAAGTGGGTACTGGAGAATCAAACCTAAGCTGACATACTTTGCAAGCAAGTGCCTTAATACACTGAGCCATCTTCTTAGCCCAAGAAATATGTTCTTTTATTTGTTTTTGTATGCATGTCTGCCTGAGCCTCATTATTTAAAATAGGTCTTTTTGATGTTTTCCTTTTTTTTTTTTTCTTGGTAGTCTTTGTTATGTGCCAACATCTAGGCTGGAATTTGAAAAGTGTCTGAGCCCCCCTTAGAAGCTAAGGACAACACTGACCCATTCTTTCCTACCTATAATACACTCTGCTCACGGGTAGTGTGGTGGTTTATTTGATGGTTTTATCTAATTTGGACTAAGTCCATTATTCATGAGTAAGATTTTCTTTCATTTTAGATGCATATTTGATATGTTTGTGTTTTAGATTTTAGAGAACTAAAAAACTTCAAAAAAAATCATTAGGTAATGCTCTTCTATGACTATATGTACTGGATGAGTTTGTTTAACATAAATGATTTTTATTACTTTAAAATTTGGAGTAATCTCTAAAGCTGACCTGAGTTTGCCCAACTTTAAAATGTTCTGTGCTGTAGAAGCCTGTGGGAGGAATGGGTTTCCTGAAGCTTCCCATTATGAGGGGAAGTGTCACCATAGCAGTAAAAGCAGCATGACAAGAGGTAGTCTGAGTGAGGTAGCTAGCTAGAAACCCAGCAGGGCTGAAATGAGAAGTCCTAGCATCTACCTGTGGTGACACATCTATTCTAACAGGGCTCTACCTCTCACACTGTTATGATTTGCACCAAACATTAAAAACACCATGAGACTATGGGGGATATTTCACATTCCAACAACAACACTCTGGTTCCTAAGTTCTTTTTTTCTCCTCTTTCCTTTATTTTCTTTTCTTTTAGTGTCAGCCACTGTGGGGTTATGGATACCATGTGCCTGGAAGGCAGTATTACACATTTCCCTCCCTTAGGGTCTGACATTCTGTTCACCACCTCTTCCAAAACGGTGCCTGAGTCTTGGACGGGATGATAGAGATGTTTTCACTTAGTACTAACTGAAGCACTTCCCCTTCTCAGCCCTTTGGCAAGTTTTGAATTTCCCCAGTCATCAGTGCTATCTGAAAATAGTAGCATGGATCCATGGACATGGATATACATATTAATAGGGCAGTTTGGTGGATATAATATGTCTGTCTAGTCAGACAACAGAAACAGTTCTTCACTTCCAGAGCTTATGACTAACCCAGAAACAAGTTGTGTTGCTGTTTTTGAGGTAGGGTCTCACTCTAGCCCTGGCTGACCTGGAACTTATTCTATAGTTCCAGGCTGGCCTCAGACTCACAGCCAACATCCCACCTCTGCCTCCAGAGAGCTGGTATTAAAGGTTTATACTACCATATCTGGCTTGCCATAAGCTTTTGTTTAGGTTTTTAGTACCAGACATGAATCTCCTCCTGTGGGATGGGCCTCAAATCTAATCAGAGGACAGTTAATTTCTCCTATAACAGACATGCCACTGTTGTACCAGTTGGTATATTTGGCTTTGTTTTCAAGCCAGAAATCTTTTGGGGTCCACTGTTGCATAAGATCATTGATGACTGTTCTTTCTTCCCAACAGTCTACATTGCTCCTTCCAGTATCATGATAGCTAGTCAAAAGAAGGAGACAGTTTGGTTCCAGCATGATTTCTCAGTGACCTGCAGACCAAGCATGTAGTGACATGAGCTCTTTTAACTGAGATTATTTTCTTCAGATATTTTAAAAATATTTGAGTAAGTCTTAGGAAATGTATTACTGTTATATGACACCTATCATTATGGATGTTTTTATAGCAGAAATTATCTTAAACTGTCCCTCAAAGAAGTATCACACATACTAGAAATTAATAGGTAACTTAGCCTTCAAAGAAAACAAAAGCAAGATGACACCATCAAGGGTATGTGTTCTTCACTTCACTGATCAGAATCCCCAATATGAACATTGACATAATCAGATACTGGGGCCAGAGCTTCCACATTCACCTGTAGAAGGATGGAGAAACTACTTCCCTATACAAGAAATAAATAAACAAAACTCATATTGGAAGCTTTATCCAGATCATGCTTCTACTGCCTGATATACTAATAGTTGATGAATATATCCAATAAACGAGTATTGACTTAAAATATTTTAAGACCCCTCTTTTGATGTGAATGCATGCGTAAAGCCATTTAAAAGAGGAAAGGGAAATTTGTATCTTCTAAGCAATCAAATATTTTCTAAAGACATTATCTTTAGATATTTAAAGTATCTTACAAGTACATTTTCCACGTCACATACTGAAACTGTATTATCAATAGCTTTATTCATTTACCTGATATAAACTGAGCACATAGTATTGGTTTCAAGGAGTATTGCTGGTGTTTTATTATGCAATTTTCTTTTTTAAGATCTCATATTAATTAAGTTCTCAATCTGTTTGAGCATAGCTTCATTTTTTTTAAGGATAGTAGCCTTGCAGGTCATTTGATACAGAGGAATGGATTTCTCTTGGTTTCAAGTAAAATAATAAATGTTAAAATTAATTAAATGCCAACTGTGTAATAAGGCCTAAGCTGAAAACATTTTTCTATTAATCTCCTCAACAACTTTATGAGGTATTATTATAATATCCATTTTCAGATAAGGAAACAGTGTAATGAGGCTTTGCTACTTTCCTAAGGTTACATGACTCATAAATACTCAGTCTGGTATTTGGATCCAGGTTTCCTATGGCTTGAAACACATGTGTAGGGGAAACTCACTTCCCAATACCCTTTTCAGTAAGTAGCTGGCCTCACAAATCAAACTGATTAGTAGCAGATGAATAGGAGGGAAAGAGTCTATTTGTGCCATGACTAGAAACAGCCTTGATGACAACTCGAAGGGGTCGTTAGAATTACAGGTGTGGGTCCTGTGTTCACAAAGGACAATGGATTTGAGGATAAATTAGGTGACAAAGAGGCTTCTTGGGTCAATTTTTCAGTATGTTTTCAGTTGGCAGAATGGAATACCCGAGACTCATTAAGTTGTAAGGAAGAGTTTTAGTCTAACACATACTTCTGGAGGTCAGAGCCAAAGGCATAGCACAGCATCTGAATGGCTTCCTGGTAGGGACTCCTGCCTCTCTGCTCCTGGCAGAGAAGTGAAGGGGAAGCAAGCACATTTGGAAGAGCATGTGGTGGAGGACAAAGATGGCTATTAACATACATTATGAGCAGCTCACTGTCATAGTTATTGATTCTGTAACAGCAGACCCACCCGACTCTCTCTAAGTCCTGACCAGCCTCCAGACAACTAGTTCAGTCTCTCAGACAAACGTCCATCCATTTCTGAACATGA
Source organism: Dipus sagitta (assembly GCA_036346955.1). Taxonomy (NCBI): domain Eukaryota; kingdom Metazoa; phylum Chordata; class Mammalia; order Rodentia; family Dipodidae; genus Dipus; species Dipus sagitta. The sequence continues at coordinate 16,214,312 of CM070788.1, forward strand.
AGCCCTTAGGACTTATGTCTTATTGTCAACACCACATGTCAGTACCATCATATTGGAGACCAAACTGCTGGCAAATAAACCACTACAATTCAAACCTTATCTGAACCACAGCAGAGCTAGATGCATATATAAACTAATAGGTGACAAGAATTGTTTCCACAAAGCTTAATTGGTGCAGAGGAGACCCAGGATCTGCCTTCTGTATTTCTAGATAATGATTGTTTTCTTCTGCTAGGTATGACAGAAAGGAGGAGTGACTCCTTTGTAATGGGAAACTTCTATCTTTCCTTCAGGCAGAAAGTGAGAAGCTAGGACTGATTTCAGATTTTTTTTTTCTCATTTTTAACTGTAAGGCTCAAATTTAACCACAGGTTTAAAAAGTAATGCTAAAAAAATAACAGCTGTGTTTTGGGAGTAAGTGGTAAGTTAGGATAGCCTTCCCTTATAAACATCTAGGTCATAATGATTTTTGTTTTTTTGTTTGTTGTTTTTTTTTGTTTTTGTTTTTTTGAGGTAGGGTCTAGCTATAGCCCAGGCTGATGTGAAATTCACTATGCAGGGTCAGGGTGGCCTTGAACTCAAAGATTCTTCCTATCGCTGCCTCCTGAGTGCTGGAATTAAAGGCATGCACTGCTATGCTTGGCACCTATGATTTTTTTTTTTTCTCTCTGGTCCTAGATTTCTATGAATATATTCTTTTTATTATCTGTATAGAGAAGTAAAATCTCAAACTAATATTTTACCTTTCTCACTAGGTCACTGCAGTTAATTTTACTTATAATTGCATTCAAAATTTCACAAAGATTTTTGTACATAAATTTTCTTCTTCAGTTTTTGCCAATAAACCACATGATTTAAAATATGAATTCACTGCTGTTCAATGCATTTTTCTAAATATTTCAAAACAGATATTTCTAAATATTTATTTGCTTATTTATTTGAGGGAGAGAAAGAGAAAGAGGGAAAGACAGAAAGACAGAAAGAATGGGTACTCCAGGGCCTCCTGCCATGGCAAATAAATTCCAGATGCATGCATCACCTTGTGCATCTGGCTTTATGTGGGAACTGCGGCATCAAACCTGGGCCATCAGGGTTTGCAAGCAAGTACCTTTAACCGATGATCCATCTCTCCAGCCCCATGTTCAACACATTTTAAACAATAGTATCACGTTGACCTTACTTTAATTGCCAGATATAATCATTGTTGTCATCTTTTATAACATGTACCTTAGTATTTATTCAGTTTTCTCCTTCTCTTTCAAATTCCCAGAAGTAAATATCAGAAAAAAATTAATCTTTATCAACTTGTTTTTAAGCTGCTTGCCCAAATGAATGTTTTCCTGCAAACAGTCTAGCAATATAAATGTTTCCTACAATAGTGAATGTAAATCAAAATTACAAAGCCTTATGACTTTTCCAGAGAGATGTGCTAGAAATCATTATTTATTATCATTGAGTTTATTTTTACAAAGTTGGACTTTATTATCATATTAGAATAATCAAATTTACTTTACTGTTGAATAGTCCAATACAGTACCCATTTGCATTTACAATGATCAATAATTGAGGTACTTAATTTTTTTTTCTTATGACTTTATTTTTTATTTTTGGAAAACTATTGGGTAGAAAGATTTTCTTTTTCAAAATTATAACTCTAAGCCACTTTCAGCTGAATATTTGAATAATCGAAGCTGGGGGACAATCTATTTTCACATATTCACATATATTCTCATTTTCTGATGGATATTTAGGTAAAGTATCTCTTTTGGTTTCTAGATATACTATGACACAAGTTACTTCACCTTTATGTGATAAAGGAACTGAGTGGGAAATAAGAAACTGTCCATTAGAAGAGCTCATCTACTTCTCATCCACAATGCCAACAATTTATCTGACCTGACAGTTTTGAAGCTTCAACATAACATATACTGTTCTAACAGACTCACACAATTTTCTTTGAGATACAATTTTCAGGTGTTTCTGGAGAAACTGATATCCAAGATGAAAGTTGTGTTTGGTCACCATGGCTTGTTTGTCAGTAGAGCAGAAAGGAGGTGGCTACCTTTCATATTGGACAATCCTTGCTGACTAGAGCTCATCATCAAGTGTGATCAGGGGATGAAGCAGATATTTCTCCCTTTTTTTCATTAGTAGGGAATCCAGAACTAATTGAAGTATTAATATTCTTTCAATTACAATTATTTCATAAAGTGGAAATACATACCTGAACCAAGAAATTTTGTCTAGATTCAAAATGAAGAGGAAACTTGAAGTAAGTCTGAACACACACTGTCCCTAAAATGGCTCAACAATCAACATATAAAAATTAAAATCTCAGGCTTGAATGGTACTTGCCTGCAAACCCTGAGGACTCTTAATATAAAATATTTAGCAATGTATATGCACAGATTAGACAAATGATTCACACATGTGGGAACCAAAGTATAGTTTAAAAATTTTATTGAAATTACATCCTATGGTTCAGTCATTCCAACTTTTCATTTCCTCTTTTTCTAAAGTTTTTCTTTTTTCTTGACGTGACATTTGTGCATCTTTGTGGGTTAGTGTAGGTAGATTCTGTGCATGAATGTAATATGCAATCAATCATCAAGTTGGGGTATTAAGTATTACAAGTTCATCAACATTAGTCATGGCTATGGGTTCTACTAGTTATTTCAAAATGTATCATAAATTGTGACAACTAACAGTTACTGTAGCATCATACTATTTAAAGACAGAATCAATTTTCTGCTGTTCAATTCTTCTGAGAGTATCAGTTTTTTTCTATGAGATTGACAAGATATTTGTTCTAAATGGCTAGTGGTTGGAAATACTGATCTCTTGCATGGATCTTGGCATAATGGATCGATGACTTTATAGAAGTAATTCCCTATTGTAGACACCTGCAGAAACATTGGTGGTTCCTGGCAAGAAGTTCAAATATTACCAATGACTGTTGACTAAGAAGACTTCATTCCAAACCTCACAGATAAATAATTCTGAAGATTCTGAGATTTCTGTGCAGGAAGTCACCACAAAAATGGTGGAAATAGAGAACACGAACAAGAAGCGACCTGAAGTTCTAACTAAAGACAACAATGTTAAATTCAGTTCTGAATGAGCTGCTTCCTGTAAATGAGCCAAAAGCCCGATTTCCAGAGATAGAACTCATTGGTGAAAGTATTTTGCTGGGGCTGTGAAAGTAGCTCAGTGATTAGAGGTAATTGCTTTTTAGCCTTGCTGTCGAAGGTTCAATTACCTAGCCATAATCATAAGCCAAAGTCAAAAAGTGGTGTTCCTTCACAGTGTTAAAAGGTCCCGACACACACTCTCTCTCTCTCTCTCCCTTTCTCTCTCTCTCTCTCTCTCTCTCTCACACACACACACACACACACAATAAAGTTTTGAAGTCAATAGAAAAGGACAATATACAAACTTAATGAATAAATCACTGGCAGTTTTTGAGAGGATTCATGTGAGGCTTAAAAAAATTTCCTCTGGGAGTAAAACAATATTAAATAACACTGCATGTCACAGAGAAAAGTTTCATGAAAACTCAAGACATTGCAAACTTCATTGCTGTGTTTTGTTTTATGAAATTGCAAAGCTGTTTCAGCCCTTAGCAAACACCATCCTTGACTGTTAGCAAACATCGATATAGGGCTAAGATCTTATATTGGGAAAGATTATGAATGACTGGATGAGCAGATGATCATTAATATTTAAAACAATAAGTTTTCAGACTAAGGTATATAGTAGTTTTAGACCTAGTACTACTTAATTCACAATTAATAGACTCACCTCTCTTTATGGTATGTTGTCAAAATCCATGTGACTTGCTTTATTATGTTTGTTACTCTTTGGAGGTGGCCTAGATCTGAATTTAAAACAATGCTGAGGTGTGTGCCTGCATTTATCAAATAACTGGAGCTTGATTATGTAACTTGACTTAATGATATTCTTCTTTATAAATTTCTTCTTATTAATTTATCTTGTTCTTAGTCAAACTTTAAAATGGAATAATAAATAAAACAAATTATACAGATTTTAAAATATGTATTAAAATGTCAAAATTTATTCAAGAAACAATCACCAGGAAAAAACAATATACCTATGTATTTAGCAAAGGTAAGACAAGAATTTTTTTGAAAATTTTCGCATACATTGATAAAGACCTAATCTTACCTTGTTTAGTGAAAGATATTTTTATTTTTTCCGATTTATGAATGCTTCAAAACATAAATACATTAAATATTATGACTCCAAACCATTTTAATGAGTAATTATGTATTTTATATATCTGTGCACACAATATAAACTCCTGTGGCATTAAAAGTCATGGAATGTTCAAGTTCTGTTTCCTTCTTCACTGTAGTAAATGAGGTAATCTGAGATATCAAGCTCTATCTTTTTAATGAGCAGTTGCTTCTTTAGTGAATGTATAAGCATCCATTGGACATAAATGATGCTCAGTAGGCAATTTTTAAGAGTTTAAATGCATACCTTCATTTACCCAAATTGGTTTTAGTAGGAGACATTGTCCTCCCTCCCTACCTCTGATGCTTTAGGCTATCAATTTTATGCTCTGGGAAGGAAAAGAGATAGACTTACAAAACTATTATTGATAATATACTTAATGGTTTGGAACAACAAATTTAATTAACCTCCAATATTAAAAATGACTCTTCAGTGACAAACTTCTTGCATAATTTTCCAATTGGAATTGGTATGAAACCTAACATTCCCTCCTAAACTTTGAAGCAATGCAAACTTAATCATGTAATGAAAATTCATAAAGCCAGAAGAATGCTAAAGTAATGCTAGACTTTCCATTTGGAAACTGCTTTTTCTGTTTTGTACAAATGGCACATACATTCATCTGACCCCCCACCCCCCAGCAGTATTCCATTATTATTTTGGAATTCTAATTGTGTTTTAAATTGTCAAATTGATTTTTAATTCCACATTTTATAAGAAATTTTATTCATACAATTCTATTTAACTTCCTTCCTGTATGCATTTTTAAAGTACTGAACTAATAGAAACACACATGTTCCCAAGGTAAGTGTTTAGATTTATATGCACTGAGGTACAGCACTTAATAAACAGTTATCATACTTTGCATATATAATTTTTTGAAGTTCAGCATAAAGGACAAAAATTTATTTTTAGAAAAATAACTTTCATTACAACTATCTCTTTTCATTTTATACTTTATGATTTAGCCTCTAACTTGTGAGTACAAATATTAACTATTTCATGTTAAGCAGCAAACCTGATGTCTGCTTCTGTGACATAGTATGTAATTCATTTAATTCCTATCTTGATTCAAAAATAATTTCAATAATGTTCATTCCATATATACTATTTCATTTTGCAAAGTAATTATTTATAAATTTTAACATGCTCATTTTAGTATGAGATTCACAAACTTTATAATTACAACTTTTAGCCAAAGTATCATGAGGTTATTCTAAATAGCATTATACTGAAAAATACCTATTAATTTCATCTTTAAAAGTCCATGCATGAGTCCATTTCTTTAATGATAAAAGTATCACAAAATTTGATGTATAACTTAGGTATTACATAGTCGCCTTAGCATTATAGTATAATGATAGGTGTCTAAAGTCTGCTAGTTTGGTGGAATAACATAACACACATATTCTTAGGATGGAGAATAACCAGGCTCTGACTGGGTGGACTCATTGTGTTACACTGCCACCACACATGAAGGTAGCTTGAGGCAAGTTAATTAATCTTTCTATTTAATTTCCTCACCTTTCAATGTAGAATGGTAATAATACCCAGTATTAGTATGAAGATTTAATTAGATTAATTTATGTGAAGAGATTAGCAGAGTGCCTGGCCAAAAAAATGTGTTCTTAATGAATATTAGTATTAAAGGGAAAAAAAAAATATATATATATATATATATAGAGAGAGAGAGAGAGAGAGAGAGAGAGAGAAACCAAACCCTGGATGAAGTTGTCTATTAGGGAGGACTTCCCTAAGAGTTGATTTATGCATTGCTTCTTGCTCTAGGTTATAGAGAAAGACATGTGTTTTGGGAATGCTAAAATATGCAATAAGTGACATTCAAACTAATGAAAAGATTAGAGGGAAAATCAAGGACAAAGGAGAAAAACCCTAAGCATTTTAAATATCAGACACAGGACTTGAGTTGAATATGCTGATGATATAAGCCAAGTCTCTCGTTTCTGAGGGATACAGCAAAGCACTCATGCAAGCCCTGTGACTGGAGTTCAGATGTCCAAACCCATGTAAAGCTGGTACAAGGTGCTTCATGAGTCTGTTGTAAGCCCCACATGCCCATGGCAATGGGAGGGAAGGAAGGAGAATCCTGGAGCCTGGGAGCGCTTAGAATGATCCTGTCTCAAACAAGGTGGAAGGCAAGGACCGACAGCCTGAGTTTGTGCATGTAAAGGCTTATGTGCCTCCATCCACCGACACCAAACGTACATAAACACACAAAATAGTATGAATAAAGAGAAAGTAAATGGCACCATGCCAATATGTATTGAAGGATGCAATTGGCTATTGCAGGGCAAGAGGTGGTTGACTTCTGAGAAGAAGCTATTTGATTACCCTGTACACAGAAGCTCTCTAGTCTTAATTGTCAATCCTACAAAATGTAGTAGCTATGGAACTTTTTACCTATTTCACCAAATTTACTATATTTGCACATCTTTCACTATAAGGACTGATTTTCTTCAATCATATATCTACTAAGTTTTTTTTTTCCTTATTTTGACTTGCATTTCATTTTTCTGCCCTTCATAATTAACCTTCTCTCAAAAGTTCATCTCAGAACAGTAATTAACTAGAGGGTTTTGTAAGTGCCACTTCCAACAGTTTTAAATACCTGATAAAATTAGTATAGTTGTTGAGCTGTTTTTGCTCTTTTTCTTGAAATAGATATGGAGGCTTTTCATATATATTTTATAAATGGTACTGTGTAAACATGGAAAATAAAGCTTACCCCCAGCTACTCATTCCCCAAATTCAACATTTATAAGTATTTTCAGAATCTTATTTTAATGTTCGGTTGATCACTCAGTCCACAAAATTTCAATTTTCCTAGGTATCAGTAACAATGAAGAAAAAAGTAGAATATTACCCTCTGGTTTCCTGTTTTATTTATTTATTTTTAAAATTTTTTTTGTTTTTTTTTTTAATTATTTGACAGTGACAGACAGAGAGAGAAAGAGACAGAGAGAGATAGAGAGAGAATGGGCACGCCAGGGCTTCCAGCCTCTGTAAACGAACGTGGGTCCTGGGGAATCGAGCCTTGAACCAGGGTCCTTAGGCTTCACAGGCAAACGCTTAACTGCTAAGCCATCTCTCCAGCCCTGGTTTCCTGTCTTAAATACTTGCTTCTATGTCTTCTACCAGTGTCTCAAGAATTTATTATGTATTTATTTATTTATTTTGGTGAACCAGTGAATTCATTCTTGTCACTTACCGGAGCATGGGTGATTCAAAGGCAGCTATACCACAGAAAGCCCCACACCGGCCAGAGCGGGGACTCACACAAGCTGCATCCCAGTAATTTCCCTTGCAACAGCCCGCTTGCCCCAGAAATTGTTTAGTGCTTGTATGAGTCCTCCCTTCCTTCCAGGAAGAAATGGCTCAACCCCGAGCAAGAGCTACCCAGCAGGTCACAGGACAGGGAGATGGCTCAGTGGCTAAACCGTACATGAAACAGACATTTACTGAGTCCCTACCATGGTCAATGCATACCAGGTGCTGAGGACCCCGATCAGAAGAACCCTTCACCTTGGCACCCAGGGTGTGCAGATCAGGAAGAAAGTATCTTCTGGATGGTTTTGCCAGAAGCAAGGGGGAAAGGAAAGAGATGAGGTAGATGGTCAAGAAAGAGCCAGGCTCAGCCCAGCTCACGTGATTAGTCTAGGTCTCTCTGGTCGTGTCTTCCAAACCAATGAGTGCTGTTTTGTTGCCGCTTTCCACCTGATCACTTAACTCCCTCTGGTGGAGGCTCCGCTTACTCAGCATCCATTTCTTCAGCTCCTTCTTCCTCCCCTTGTTTCCCTGTTAGCTCCACCTTTTTTTTTTTCTTTTCCCCAAATACCACAGTCTCCAAAAACCTGACTCCATCTATGACTGGTGTTGACAGGGGGCGCCGGGGACTTCCTGATCTGCTATCAAATTCTCTGCCACTGAGCTCTGCAGCCTGCTGACACTTTGCTTCTCAATAGCATCATTTCACCTTGAGTATCACATTACATTAGCACTGGCTGTAGGTTGCAGACTGACACAAATAAATAGGGAACTTCATTGGACCACAATAGAAATATCAAAGAAGAAGCCGATTGCCAGCATGCGTTAAACTTTTCTTCGGGAAACGTCAGCAAACATATGGTCGCCAGGGCACCTACAATAGAACAAAGTAGCAATTATACCAAAGTCTGACTCAAACTAATAATTTATTGGGGTTACTACAGGAGTATTTAAAATTCTTAAACAATCTGGAATGTTCTCTTTTTCCTGTGTTATTGTCAGGGCCACAACCTGGCTTCACTGAAAAGAATAAATTAGCATAAATGTAGGAATGATTGAGCCAGTGATAAGTCAAATCGCAGCTGTTTCATAAGCCTCATAAATGTGCATATATAGGAGCTGGAGAGATGGCTCAGAGGTTAAAGTGCTTGCCTGCGAAGGATAACGATCTGGGAACAATTCGCCCGTAGACATAAAAACGGATGCACAAAGTGGCACATGCATCTGGAATTCATTGGACGTGGCTAGATGCCCTTGTGTGCCTGTTCTCTCTCTCTCTCTCTCTCTCTCCAAATAAATAAATAAATAAATAAATAAATAAATAAATAAATATTTTTTGAAAAAATATTTACTTATTTATTTATTTATTTATTTGAGAGTGACAGACAGACACAGAAAGAGGCACATAGAGATAGAGAATGGGCTCACGCGCCAGGGCCTCCAGCCACTGCAAAGGAACTCCAGACTCATGCTCCCCCTTGTGCATCTGGCTAACGTGGGTCCTGGGGAACTGAGCCTCTAACCAGGGTCCTTAGGCTTCACAGGCAAGTGCTTAACCGCTAAGCCATCTCTCCAGCCCTGAAAAAATATTTATCTATAATCCTGCAGGTCCCTCACATCACATGCTTTACAGTTCAGCTGTACGGATTTGATGATCTGTTCTTTGTTAGTGACAGTGGCTTAGAATATTCTAATCTGTAATTTGTTAGTGACAATGGCTTAGAACATTCTACAGATAGGTATTCTAGAATAGCACAGGCTTTGTAGAATTTCCACTGTAAGAGTTGGGGATTGAGATTTCTGTACACAAAATGTTTAAGACAAGATTAATCTAGTTTCAAATTACAATAGAAAATTGTCAGTATTTATGTATTTGAAGAAAATAGCTTCAGTGGAGTTGAAAGACTCCTGCTGAATCAAAAATTGCCATTTATTTTTCTAAAAGGTAGAGGGTAAACTACAGGTAATGCTAAAGGGTAACTTGTGGTAATAGCTAAACTTATTTGTTTATACACTTTTGGAACAACAACAAAAACACAGTGATCCTAGGACCATCAACATTCAATCATGGATGGGCAAGGGGCTCACAAGACCCCTTTCTTACCTAAGGATTGACAGTGGTTGGTAGGGAAAGAGGAGCCATAATTCCCAGAGGTGTAGTCTCTGGTAAGTTACCCAAGCTTTAGTGAAATATACCCTCCCCAAGCTCATGTTAGCAAATGTAATTAAACTTAGTGAGTCAGAAGAAGACATGAAAGTAGAAGAAACAATAATTGAGGAGACAAAGAGAAGAAGCAGTAATGGGAGAAGGTTAAGAGTCAACATTCTGAAATTTACATTTTTTTCTGAAATTATATTAGATTTCTCATTACACAACTGTGAGAAAACACTCATACATAGTTTATGTCAACAAATCTGTCATATGTTTTACACAATGCTGGTCAAAATGCCTCACTTGTAAATGAACATTCCAATTCTGTTTTTTTTTTTTTAATTTTAAAAATATTTATTTGTTTAAGAGACAGAGAAAGGAAGAGAGAGAGAGAGACAGAGAGAGGGAAAATGGGTGCCCCACAGCCTTCAGCCACTGTAAATGGGCTCCGCATGAATGCTCCACCTTGTGCACCTGGCTTAGGTGGGTTCTGGGAAATCAAACCTGGGTCCTTTGGCTTTGGATGCAAGTTCCTTAACCATTAAACCATCTCTCCTTCACTGAACATCCCAATTCTTAAAGAAAAATGTTGAAGATAGAAAAGAGAGATTAAAGAATTGGAAAATATACCCGATTAAAATGTACCTCTAAAAGTCATATTGTGGATGTCTACGTACACACTTTGTGCTACTCTCACACATGTAGCACATATAACAATGTCTTCTATTTTGGTTACCCCCATGAACTTTGATTAGGAGACTATTCCTAGAATTCAAGACACTACGCACTCTCCTCCCGTATAAGTGGACTAAACTAACCGATCCAGGTTCAATTCCCCAGTAGCCATTTAAGCCAGATGCACAAGGTGGAGCATGTGTCTGGAGTTTGTTTGCGGTGGCTAGAGGCCACTCCTATTTGCCTCTTTCTCTCTCTCTCTCTTAAATAAATAACTATATAAAAACAAAATAACATATAAAATTCGACATAAAATAAACATGTATTTAGAAAGAGGAAAGGAAACATAATTTGTATTTTTCTAATGCTCTCAAGATCGATGACTTAAGAATGTATAGACAAAGCAACATAATTGAAGAAATAAATGATTAATATCCTCTCAGAATGTTTTCTCTCCTAATTTTTTTTTTTTTTTTTTTTTACTTTTAGAGTCACATGCCTTGGTCAACTCTTCATATGCCAGTAGCTTTGAATAGCATCTTCCAGAGACATAATAGAAAGGTAATTTATGCTTGCCTCTAGCAAGGTCACTTGAGTATCTCTTTTGAGTTTTATTTGTATAAAATATAATAGCACATAAAGATATATCCAATGTTTGAAGCAATGCTACAGATTTTCCCAAAATATGCTTACATGTATCTAATGGATATGCACATCAAATGTGAATAAGATGTTTCTGTACATATACAAATAAATGTGGTGATATATACACAATATTTCTAATCTTATACTGTGCATTACAAATATATGTTTGAAAGAACTCATTTTGTTTAGATGAAGAGAAACAAATTCCAACTTTCACTTTCATGCATTATGGTGAAACAGTCCTGTGTGCACATACTTCAAGCCTCACTCAACGTTCTGTTACTGAACCATTATACTTCTTTGATTCTGAGATAGATGCTGGCCTTCCATCTTCATCAGGTGAGTAAGCAGTTTCATAGCTTAATAGACTATTCTCAGAAGCCATTCCTATCCTGGAAGAATTAACACTGGAACTGGCACTTGGCATTGATAATACTGGTTCTAGTATTAATTAACTAGTATTAATACTAGTACTGGAATCCATTTCCATAAGCAACTGGAAGAGATGGATTAGAGGAGACCAGGTGACAGGAGAATCATTCCAAACTCCTCCAACTTCCTCCTAACAAATGAGCATTGTTTTTTTTAAATTTTTTTTTGTTCATTTTTATTTACTTATTTAAGAGCGACAGAGAGAGAAAGAGACAGAGAGACAGAGAGAGAGAATTGGGCGTGCCAGGGCTTCCAGCCACTGCATACGAACTCCAGATGGGTGCGCCCCCTTGTGCATCTGGCCAACGTGGGTCCTGGGGAACCGAGCCTTGAACCAGGGTCCTTAGGCTTCACAGGCAAGCGCTTAACCGCTAAGTCATCTCTCCAGCCTGAGCATTGTTTTTTACTAGTGCTTTAATAAATGTTATTTTAACCATGCCCTTGCTTTCCTGTTATCTATTCAAAGAAAGATAAAGAATATACTATGACTTCTTAGTTTGCCTTAAAGAAGTAAAAAGAAAATCACAGTTGTAAAATGATTGAATAATAGAAAATATACCCCCAGATTTCATTGTACCTGGCATGCATTATACTTGAAATTAACTATCTAGTGAGAAGAAGGAAATCTGAATGTAAAATATGACAAGTATATTTAAACTGACTTTATAAAAATAAATTAATTAATATGAATCACATTTACAAATAATCACTAGCATATTACTTAGATTGTTGTGGTGGTGGTGATGGATGTTGCTATGAACAAATTCCAGAGAAGGTTAAGGGAGAAGGGCTTATTCTGTGGTGTGCTTCCAGGGGATCATTTCACCATGGTGGGAGGTAGCAGGAGCTGGTGGCATCTTCCTGCTCTACAGTCCAGAAGCAGACAGTGATAGATGCTGCTAATGTCAGCGAGCTTTCTCCTTTTTATTCACTGTGGGACCCCAGCACATGGGATGGTGCAGCCTAGTTAGGATATAAGAGTCTTCCAACCTCAATTACCTAGTCCAGAAACTACCTCACAGACATGTCCACCATTTTTGTTTCCTGGGTGACTCTAGATCCAATCAAGTAGACAAAAGAGATTAATAATTACAACTAGCATTAGTTTCTGCTTAACAAGTACTAGATACGGGATCCTGTTTTCCTTATGCATTATATTCAGGTTTAGTTCTTATCATATAACAATATTTTCTAGATTTATATTTGTTTGTGGTAAGAAAAATGTTATTAACTTTTGGATATTTTTCAGCATATAGGTAAAATTATCTTCTTGATTAATGCATGATGATACCTTTTTATTTCATCTAAATGGTACCTTATCTATTGAAAGACTGTTATTAAGTTTATAACTGACTCAGTAATATTTATGGTATTTTACTCACTTATAATTCCTGTGAAAATTCCAACAGTTAAAATTTTGTAAGTAATCAGCCCCAATTGTGAAATCAGCTCAAGTGTTAACCTGAGGTAACTAATTTGGCAGGTAAGGCCCAGCATAATGTCCTCGTGTGGTCATGTGGACCTGTAACCAAGGCTCTAAACCCACTACCTACAAATGCTTCCTGTCATCACATGGTTTCATATTCCACGTTTACATTTCTGGTCATTACAAACAATTTCCATGAATGTTTTCAAGCATGTTATATAGAGCAAATGAGCAATCACTTCTGTTAAATCCTAAGCCTAGCAGTGACATTATTATGTTGTAAATTATGCATAGCTCAATTTTACATGACAAACTATTTTCATAAATGTGGGTACCACTTTTTAGTTCTAATAACAATATGAAGGAATTTATACGAATCCATATTTCATTAATATTTGAAATCCTCGACACCACAAGTTTTGCAATTTGAGTGAAACCAAAATTATATCTCATGTTCAATTTATGAGCTCTCCTTTTCTAATGTATAATCAAAATATAGGGATTGAGATATGGCTTAATGGTTAAGGTGTTTACCTGCAAAGCCAAAGGACCCAGGTTTGATTCCCCAGGACCCACATAAGCCAGATACACAAGGTGGCAAATGCATCTGGTGTTTGTTTGCAGTGGCTGGAGGCCCTGGCACACCCAATCATCTCTCTTTCTCTCTCTCTCTCTCTCCCTCTCTCTCTCCCACTCTCTTTCTCCCTGTCAAATAAATAAATAAAAATAAAACATTTTAAACAATCTGCCTGGTCCTAGGAAAATTTGCACAGGCAGCAGCGACATGGATACTGTTCTTAAAGCTAACCTGACAACCAGCTCCAGGGTGATGGTGACAGACATGATGATTAATCAAAACCCGTTAAAGCAGAAATGCAGAGGCTACTGAGAACTCAACACTAAATTAGACTGCAACTGCCCTGCCATGCCTCAGGGAACATTGAGGAAGAAGGAGCAAAAAGATTGAAATATATACTTTTTTTATTTTAAAAGAATAAAGTTTATTTCAGAGTAAGAGGGAAAGAAAGCAGACTTCTTAGAGAAGAGGGAGCCTTCCACAGCCAGAGAAAAAGCCCTCTTTTAAAATATTATTCTATTTCACTTGATGAATTATTCATACAGAATATTATTTATGTGGCGTTTTATAGTTCGGAAAAATGGATAGAAGCTAAGATCATATATAGGAATATCGAGTTTTCTATTTCAACACAGAGACATCCATTGCAATATTACCAAGCAGTATTTTACTTTTCTCTCTTATGGGAACATAATTGGGGTCAATGTGATTTTAATTTGCCCATAAATATTTTATGAAACAAAAAGTGGCAAAATTATCACACAATATTCCCTAAAATCTTGAAATGATTTAAATATGCTTCTATTAGTTAGTTTTAAATATATAAATTTTGACTATATATTTTGATAAGAACACACAAAATTTTACTTAAAATAAACTTTGAACTACTTAATGAACTCCTAAACATGTCACCAACTCTTGGAGCCTAATTTGCTGCTCTATTCATAGGGCAATAACAAAACTGAGTTGGTATTATTTTCAGGAGTGGAGACATTTAACGGTATTGAAATAAATTGGAAACCTGCGTTGCTTTCCTGTAATAAGTGTGACATATATGTTCATGCCCCTTGTACATGCAGACGAAACTATTCAGTAAGTGTGGCAGGATGATTTGACAGAAACATGAGGTCATCTGAAGAGCTAGCTTACATGGGTGAGAAAATGACAGTTATGGGGAAGAAATTGGAACTCCACCTGAAGGAGATAACACAGCTGCAAATGGCAACAGAAGAGGTCAAGGGCAGGACAGAGTATAAGTCTCATTCTGATTTAGATGCAAAAAGGTGTTCCGTAGCACAGGTGGAAACATGCTTGATACTCCAGCTTTCAGGAAGTGGAATAAGTGATAAAATTTATCTCATCACTAGCAGGAAAGGTTAAGAACCAACGTCAAGGTTTTAACGTATTTGCTATGGATTATAGTTGAAGCGAACTACTGCTTGTGATCATCACAGATGTTCTTAGATAGGGCAAAGTATGAGATTCTAAAGGTATTGGGTAAAATTATTTTAAAATAATGTTGATTAAAAGTATTAATATTGAAACTTATGTTAAAGATAAATCCAGTTTTTCAATGATATCTGTAGACTTTATTTGTGGTTTGGGGTTTTATGGTCCATAGTAAACCTAAAAGTTCAATGCTGAGGTAAAGTAAAGAAAAAGTGAAAAGAGGCAATGTCTACATTAGTAAATATAATACAGGAAGTTTTACAGTATCTATGAATAAATGTATCATACCATTTCCCTTTTTGAAATCTTAATTTCTTAGACAAGACAATGTTCTCTATTTCATTAACTAAAAAATTCCTATTTAGTTGTCTTTGTGGTTGATATACAGAAAAATATGAAGAAGGAAGTGAGAAAAGTTGTTTCACTTTGCCATGATGTATTATAGTGCTTGTACTTAAAAACTAGAATATGAGTAATATATTCCCTTGAGTTATTGGCTTGTTGATTTGATTGATATTTTAAAATTAGTAACTTCAAAATGCAAGCAAAATTTCACAAATAGACTAGAAGAGTTTTGGTAATTGATTACTAATAAATGTGTAGTAGATAATCTGGGGAAAATTAAAATGCCACTATCGAAAATATATGTGTACAGAAGAAATGTATTAAAGATGATACTATAAATAGAGGTGGTAACTATGAAAGCAACTTCCCTGCATGGCTATGTTTTCTACTGGTATTTCAGTAAACAGCACTTGCATAGAAACTGTTTCATTTGTGAAGGATCTATTTTTAATTGTCAAGGATCCTGTTTCTTAAGGATAGGAAAGATAGCTTAACAGCTCTCAAGGTCCTGCGAAAACACTAGTCTACCTTGTTTTATCTGCCCCTCCAGGGAAGCTGTGACCTCTTTTTTGCATCCCCTGGAGATTTAACTACCACCTTTGATCTAGGATCTAGAGTCCCATGTGAATGGACTCTGTGATCATTCAGTTTTGTTGTCAACTTGATCTGTTTAGGAATCCACAAACATTCCTCCTGAGTGGGTCTCTGAGCTTGCTTCCAGGAAGGATTAACTGAAGGAGGAAATCCTTCCCCCAAGGTGAGCCCTTCCCAATTAGTGGGTGGCCCTTTTCCTGGAAGGTTTTTATCTACAAATACCAGCTAAGGCCATGTGACCAGTTATAAAAAATTAAGACTGTAATTGCCACGAGTGTTTCTGCCCTACTTTCTTAAGAGTGTTTGCACACATGTATACTAGTACTAAAATGTGTTTGTTCTACCCCTATTTCTCTATTAGGTAATTAATATTGATTAATATTATATCACTAGTTAACTGCTGTTGAATTTATATTTAACCTATTTTATTAGAGACTGAGCATTCCACAAGGGACCTTAGTTTATGTTGGGGGAAAGATTGTATATTTCTGGTGGTACATGGGGCAGTTATATCATGTTAGACAGAATTATGACCTTGTTACTGTCTTTATTTGGAAATTAATTATGATGCAAGGAGATGTACTTGGGCTTCAGGTTGACAAGGGTTAGACTTGTGATGGGTAAGTTTGTTTCAACTTGATCTTTTTAGAAATCCACAGACATTCCTCTTGAGAGGGTCTCTGATGTTTCTTCCAGAAAGGCTTAACTGAAGGAGGAAGTCCTTCCCTCAGAGTCAGCTGGTCCCTCAGAGTGGGTGGCCACTTGTGGAAGGAGACATTATCTAAGGAAGCTCTGGGAGAAAAGAATCCCTTCCTCCCACCTGGCTGCTGCTGCCTTCCAGAGTGGACTAAAGTCCAGCGTGGACTGAAGACATGGACTGAAGACCATGGGCTGTCCAGGAAGCCTCCAGGCCTTCAGTGCTGGAATCGATCAGCTGAGCCATCACCCTGCATTGTTCACTGAACAGCTACCAGGTTCCCTGACTCTCAGGCCTGCAAACTGCTATTATTGGACTACTGTAAGCTAATCCAGTGAATTCACTTTTTTATACAATTCATTCTGTTGTTCCTGTTCATCTGTTGAGCCCTGACTAATACAGTCTCGTTGTTTGGTTGCTGGGTGGTTTGTGGGGGGAAAGGAATGCAGAGCATTGCAGCTGAGTTCTAACATGAAGGACAATGCCTCGAGAGAAACCGAAGCTTGTTAAGCTAAGTAAGGTTTACAACTGAAAAACAGAAGATAAAGTTCAATAGCCAAGACATAGTCACCAAAAGTCAAAGAGATTTTTCTATATTCACAGTCACCATCTTGTCATCCTTTAAATTGAGTTTAATATATCTAAGTGAAAACGTCTTGTGGCTCACTTAGAAAGGTGATGATAAGAATGATCAATCTAATCAATACTTTTGAAAAGCAGTGTTTTCAGAATAGTACAATGAGGAAATAGTGTCTAAAATTAATTCAAAAACTATTCATAGCCGGGTGTGGTGGTGCGTGCACTCAGGAAGCAGAGGTAGAAGGATTGTCATGAGGTTGAGGCTACCCTGACAGTCCAGGTCAGCCTGGGCTAGAGCAAGATCCTACCTAAAAAACAAAACAACAACAACAAAAAAAAAACTATTCACAACCTACTCTTGAAATTAGTTTGAAATCTCCCAAGAAATGTGCTTGAGTAACAGTTAACTGCTAGTAAGATTTGTTATATATGTTTAAAGTATGTTTCAAAAATATGTATGTGCAGTTGATGTATCATTATCATAAGTTTAAAATAAACCTATTCATAAAAAACTTAGCAGTCAAAATAGATGAATGCAAAACACTGAGCTATGTGAATTCAGGAGTTGATAAAGTACATATAAACCAACATTCATGGTTCAGCACATAAGAGATATTCCTTCTCTAAAGAGCAAACTATTTACATATATAGGAACTCGAGGATGTCTGTGGGAGCCAGCACGTATAATGAAGAGTAAGAGAGACAAACCTTGAGTCACACGTGAACCTGTGCTCTGTTCTTTCCAGAAGAACATGCTCCCTTTGACCAAATGTGCGTCAGCACTGCCCAGAGCAGAGTCCAGTTTCACTATCACTGTTGTCACTTAGAGCGCATTATAATGTCATTGTTCTCGTGTTTAACTTGTCAATGTACTATGATGTCCACTGCTGGCTATCACCAGCATACCATACCAAATGGGTCTGCTGTCCCCTACTTCTGAGCAATAGTGGACCATTCTCCCACCAATACTTTATGGGAAAAGAATGGAGTATGTTTTTTTTTTTTTTTTTTTTCGTCTCCATTTGTGAACTCCCCTGTTCCTGAAATACAATAAAACATTGATGGGTTATTTGAAGCTGAGTCTCACTGTAGCCCAGAATAACCTGAAACACACTCTGTAGTCCAGTCTGACCTGAAACTCTTGGTGATCCTCCTACCTCAGACTCCTGTGTCTTGGACTGAATGAGTGAGTCACCATGCCCAACGATAAAACACTATTTTATACAAACATGTGTGTACACAGAAAGTGATTTCTCAGTTCTAAAACCATACTGAAGTACTTTGTAATTCACTTAAAATTCATCACTAATTAAATAAGTGACAGCATAGAAGTCAAACTTTTGGGGTTTGAAAAGTTAATTAAGAAGGCTGAGTGTTTGGATACTCACATTAGCCGAACAGTGCTATGTACTTTCTAACTTTGAGGTTCTAGCCCAACTTAAATTGTTAAGATGCACTCAGAAATTATAAGGTAGTTAAAGATGTTATTTAATTCATATTAAATATTAAATTCCATAGAGTGAAAGGTTGAAAAAGAACATCCATAAAGATCACAATATGAACACAGTTGATTTTTTTTTTTTTCTCAAGGACGGGGCTCACTCTCTAGCCCAAACTGACCTGGAATTCACTATGCAGTCTTAGGGTGTGCTGGAACTCATGGCAATCCACCTACCTCCACCTTCCAAGTGCAGGAGGCGTACACCACCACACCTGGCACACTTGATAGCTAAAATTATGTACATAGCCATTTCTTTCATCGAACACTTTTCCACTGTATTATTTGATAATGTATAACAAAGTCAAATAACTTGTTTACAGTTTCTAAACATGTAAATATATGCCAAAATGCACCTGAAATAGATCACAAAGAAACATTAGATGAATAGAAAGAACTGCCCAGCATTATTCAAAAGTGTAAGTGAGGATCATGCAAGACAGAAGAAGGAATGACAAACGTCCCAAAGTAAATAAAACAAAAGAGAGATGACTAATTAAGTGCATTGAGGCACATAGGAAGACGTTACTGAGACAGTTAGTCAATGTACATATTCCTGGTGTCTTCCATATTGTTTCATAGAAGGTCTATCCTTTTATTCTGATAAATTTATATTCTTCTCTACAAGATGTTGGCATTTATGGGAGCTCACTGAAAGGTCTATAGAAATTCAATGTACGCATTTCTAATTTTTTCATTGACTTCATACCATTTCATGATTAAAGGATAAATAATTCACACTTTCAAAGCCAAATTAGTGCTGGATGGATGGCTAAAGTGTTTGCCCACAAACCCAAAGGACCCAGGTTTGATTCCCCAGGGCACAGCATTAGCCAGATGCTGGAGTTCTTTTGCAGTGGCTGGAGGCCCTGGCACACCCATTCTCTCTTTCTTTCTCTCTCTCTCCCTTTTTCTTTGTCAAATAAATAAATAAAAACATTTAGAAACCAAATGAATTAACATTCAACTTATTATGTATAATAATTTTAAGATTTGCACATCAGTAGACTTCATGCGAACAGCTTAAATATATGAACTTGAACTCTAGACAAGCATATTGACATAAAACTTACTGTGAGGGTCTGTGATTCCACAGCAGCAGTGAGTGTATCTCTGCACACACACAGACACTTACAGGTGTATACATTTGACATGAAAAAATATACTCTAAAGGTTTTGCATTTATACATTTTTGTCCTTATTGACACATTACATATAGAATGATAAACTTATCATAATCCTTTAAAAAATAAGGCAAATCAAGACAAAATATTTTGTTTGTATCTCTTTGTAAGTCATTGAGAATTGCAAACTCTGAGCAGTGTAACGTGGAGAACAGAACACAATGATATAAACCAGTTGTGGCGGCTCACGTCTTTAATCCTTGCACTCAGGAGTCAGCAGGATCACTGTGAGCTCACGGCCAGATGGGAACTACAGAATGGGTTCCAGATTATCTTGGGCTAGAATGAGACCTTACATAGAAAAATAAATAAATAAATAACAATAAACAAAAGATCTGAACCTTTGTGGTTCCATGAGGATTCAGACGCCCAGAATTCACAGGATGCCTGAATAAAACAGATACACACAGTCTCGTAAAACTTTCATACTTTGCATGAGAAAGGAAATTGGTACCATCTTGTTTCAGGTGTATTGCATTTCTTGAGGGCACAAGCTCACTGGAGAAGAAACACAGTGGCCATCTTCCAGTTTGAAAGCTTTCACTGATGGGTGTGGTGGGGCATGCCTTCAATCCCAGCCCTCAGGAGGCAGAGGTAGGAGGATCGCCTTGAGTTCAAGGCCACCCTGAGACTACATAGTGAATTCCAGGTCAGCCTGGGCTAAAGCAAGACCATACCTTCTTTAACAGTGTTTTTTTTTTTAATTTTTATTTCTATTTATTATTAGAAAAAGAGAGAGAGAGAGAGAGGGAGAGGAGAGAGAGAATGGACACACCAAGGCCTGTAGTCACTGCAAACAAACAAACAAACAAACAAACAAACAAAAACTCCAGACTCATGCACCACAATGTGCATCTGGCTTACCTGAGTGCTAGAGAATTGAACCTGTATCCTTAGGTTTTGCAGGCAAGAACCTTAACTGCTAAGCCATGTCTCCAGCCCCTTTAATAGTATTTTGATATTGAGGTGAAATGACATGGAATATTTTTTATATGTATGGGAAGATGTATATTTATCAAAATTACCATCTTTCTCTTATTAATCTTCCCATAATACTCTCTAGTAGGATTCAAATTATACATCCTAATCTTCTCTTCTATACGATAATATGAAGTAAATAAGGGCCTCCTATTCTTTGAGGTATGGTAACTCACTCTGGCTCATTGCTTTTGAGATTTGACTGTAATGAGCTAGAGGTACCATGGCCACGGGGCAAGAATGCTCATGGTTAACCACCCATCGGCAGCTGTGTCTGGCAGGTGTTTGTTTGCACAGAATCTGAGTTTTATTTAGTCTTGACTCATTGAGCCTGAAGTGCTTGGACACCTCAGGGAACTTAGCTCCCCGTTGTTCAGACTGTAGTGCTCTGTAAATGAGTTCCTGAGGTGGAAGCCAGTGCCCGCTGTGTTAGAGAATATGATTGTATTTTAAAACCTCACAAGACCAGGGTTTAAAATGACAATAAGTATGAGCAGCCATTTCTAGGATCCAACAAATTTTGGCATTTCATTGTAAGTGCAAGGCAAGTAGGTAAGGTTCCATCGATGATAATTTCATATGCTGGGAGGAAGCATCAAAAGTTATTTTCCTTTAACTTTCACAGATGAATATCCAGTTCAAAAATCTCCCCTCTTTTTGGTCTGTTTAGCCAAGTCACGTGTATAGTTAATATGATCAATGAGTAGCTGTACATACTGTTTGTCTTTTGTTTATCACATTTCTCCATTGCCTTTTCTTCCATGTATGTGTTTGTCAGAATTAACACAAAAGTCTACAGAGCACCAATTCCTCTCCATTTCTGGCTTAGCAACAGTAACTTTTTGTTAAGTGGTTGTTTTATGATTTATATCATATATCCTATTTTAACATACTACACATTTAAGAACATTATAACATTAGCCAACAGTTTAATAAGTTTGTATTCATAATTAATTTCTCTCCACACAAACTTGTGTGAACATTTTATTCATTATAGATATCATTTTATATATTATATATAAAATATCATAAGCAATCATAACATGTGTGAATACAATTATTTTTTCTTTAATAGTTGATTATAATTTAAAGTAACATAGTTAAAATATTAACTCTAAGCATTTACTGTATTTGTGTATAAAACCATTACTTGTTCTGCATTTTGAATCAATGTCAATTTCTATTTAATATCACTTTGTATGTTCATGAAGAAATTCCTGTAGAATCATAGAGAATGAGTATGGTCATGATAAATTATTACAATTCTTAAAGCAAAAAGATCTTCATACTAACTTCATTTATGAAGGATAATTTTTCCAGGAAAAAAAAGCAGTGTTCACAGTTTTTCTTCTAATGTGTTAATTTTTTTTTCCATTCTACAATGACTTCTATGACTCTAATATTTTTTCTTGTCATCTCATTGTTATTTATGTTTTTGTATTTGAATGTTTTAGTGGAAGATTTTATGAATTGATCATAATATATATATTATTATATTTCTACATATTTCTCTTGTGTTTGAAGTTCATGCTTTTGGAAATATATAGACATATGTGTAATGCATGTATATATATATATATATACACACATTATAATTTGTATTTCTAACACCGTTACTTTAAATATATATCATTCCTCCTATAATGGTAGATATTATAGGATTTCAAAGAATCTAATTATAAATTCTTTGGACCTTGAAATAATATAGAAGTTAAATAATGTATTTTCTGGCTGATTGGAAGAATGTAGACATAGAGCATACAGTGAAATGAATGAAATAATTGAGTATTCATTATTGTAAATTTCAATTTCCCCTAGTAATACTATCTAAAAATGTGTTAAATCATCCTTGATTTAAAGTTCTTCAAAGATCCCTACTTTTAACCAGTAGCTCTGGTTCTCCCTTTAGTTCTAGAGCTTGGGAGGCTGAGGTAGGAGGAACACTAAATTTGTGGCCAGCCTGGGTATACAGAATAAGTTCCAGGTCAGCATTGGCAAAGGTGAGATCCTGCCATGGAAAACACCCCCCAAAAAGAATGCTAACGTAATGAAAACAGTATATGAAGAAAAATCCAGGCAGGGATAAAACTGGGCAAAAGAGTGAAAGCTGACAGTCTACTTGTGCATTTTTTCTTTTTGATTATACGCCTCAGCCATTTTGTCAAGGAAACTTTCAAAAGTGCATTAATTTAATCATATTTAAAATACAATAACCTGTTTATCGTTATGGACCATGCATCTATTTACACAGTAGAATATATTGTTTCTTCAGAAGCAGTCCACTGCCTCTGCCCTTGCTTCACTTAGTCCCTAGTAAGCAGAGCATATATACTTACCACATTATGATTCTGTAACACTTGACTTTCTCAACACTAGGTAAACACACCCAGGCAGAAGCAGCTTCTGGAAGGAGCAGGTTATCTGGTTTGTAGCTTCCAGGGGAAGCTTCACCAGGGCAGAGAAAGTGTGGTAAGAGCAGACAGGTGTCACGTTTTAAAGATCCGCAGGAAGGAAGGAGAACTAGCGACGTAGCTGACGCTGGCAAATGGTTCTCACTCTATTGCTTCAGCGAATAATCCATTTCTTTACAAAACAAGCCAGAGCAGGCTATGAGTCTCTGTTGAGTTTTGGACTTGTGTTTCCAACTTTTTGTCTCACTCTTTCTTCAGAATGAACCCAATCTAACTCTATCTAATGTACCTGCACACAACACCACTAAGTACAACCTTGACAACAGGATTCTTTAACTACAGTCAACCTTGAGACCCTAAAATCTCCATTACATTTTAAATTTTTAGTAGAGTACATGGCTGTCTAATGTATTGTATATGTATAAACATATCACTTAATGTGTTTTTGACTTACATTTTCATACTATAGCATTATATGTACATGAATTAAAAGGAGATTTATATGAAATGCCTAGTATCATGCAAAGCTGTTTTCAGATATGATTTGTGCCAATCATGAGGAAAATGAAACACAGAATACAGAAAAATAAACGTAAGGAATTAAAAATGAGAGAAATATTTAACTGGAGAATTTGGAGTGTATGAGAAAATCAAAATATTTAATGTATGTGATGATCATAAATATATCACAATGGAAGTTAGCACATGAGATGATGTTAATATTTAGAGTAAAATATTTTAAAATATGTAGTTAAAGGGATAAAATAAAGATGTGTGTATAAAAGATCAACTAAAATTATGATCTGAAAATAAAGTAAAATATTCTGACTATGCCATCTTATGGTGTAAAGTTACATTCAAACATAAAGCCAAAATACTCACTTTTTATTTAAAAAATACGGAGCTAAAAATAACAATAAACTCAAAACAAAAGAGATATTACTTAAATTTAAAATGCCAGATGAAAATCAAAATGATCTGGTTTAATTTCAAAACAAGTACCTAGGCAATCCTCCTGATTTTCTATGACTTGAATTCTTACGTGTAAAATAGAGACAACTTCAAGTTAAAGATGGTTCTGACTAAGATTACCTGTTTATGAATATAGCCTAGGACTTTCCAAGCAATGTGTTATCCATGAATGACCGTAATTATTATAGTGTAGAACAAGTGATTCTAAAACAATGTTGGAAAGAGGAAAGTGCTTATTATAGACTCCACCACTAATATTTTGACATAATTTATATACATTGCATAATATGAAACAAGAAAATAAAAGCTGAACATGAGTAAAGATTAGAAATGCTAAGATCCAGGCTGGAGAAATGGCTCAGCAATACTCCATGTGTCTGTAGTTTCTTTGTAATGGCAGGAGGTCTTGGCACATGTCCATTCTTTCTCTCTCTCTCTCTCTCTCTGTCTTCCTTTACCTCCCTCCATGTTTTTGAGTATAAATAAATATTTTTTTAAGTACTAAAAGCCTAACAGTGTAAAGCAGCAAGTGGTAACTGCATGGTATCCCTGTACTGAAGGGGGCAGTTCCATTCACTATCAAGAGATGGCCTACTATCAACTCTCCCCTGAGAGCCCTGCAGAGCCAGAAATCCTCTAGGAGAAGTTAGCTCTGTCAGCCAGTTTGAATTGCCTAGGTAGTATAAATCAAAGAAGCTAGTAAAACCACAAGCTAAACAATCAAAGAAGCGAGCAGAACACAGATTTACAAACTGTGCCTCATGTCAGTTATATGAGAGCTTTGGTGAATGAGTCCAAGCAACATTAGGATTTATGATTCTTTTTTTTTAATATTTTTGTTGATTCTTATTTATTTATTTGAGAGGGACAGACAGAGAGAGAGAGAGGCAGAGAGAGAGAGAGAGAGAGAGAGAGAGAGAGAGAGAATGGGCGCGCGAATGGGCACGCCAGGGCCTCCAGCCACTGCAAATGAACTCCAGACGCGTGCACCCCCTTGTGCATCTGGCTAACGTGGGTCCTGGGGAATCGAGCCTCGAACTGGGGTTCTTAGGCTTCACAGGCAAGCGCCTAACCGCTAAGCCATATCTCCAGCCCAGGATTTATGACTCTTAAGATGACTTTCTACATGACTTGAGAACCACCACTATGCATTTTCTTAGAATACTGGTAATCATCATTCTATTTAATCTTTTACTTTACATGAGGTCAACAATTTCTGTTTCTATCTACCCTTTTTGCTAGAGATTTTTTTATTTCAAAATTTGAATAGCACTTCCAATTTTTATTGTATACCCAACAATCCATGGTTCAATTCAATTTTCTAAAAGAAAAGTACAGAACTAATATATTCCTCATGGTGTCCTCTGCTTTCCCAAATAACAACACAACCATCCATCCCCAGTATCTCAGTGTATTATTTTTTTTGTTTATCTTCTAATTCCTATGATCATTAATGCCTTATTTTACCATACTTTTTGCTAAAATCTTTCATTAAAAAATGATGCTTTTCAGTGAGTCAAATGGAGATAATGAAAAAAAAAAATGAGGTAAAGGACAAAACAGTTTTTGAGCTTTTAATCTGACACACCAGGAATGCAATTGTGGAAGCACTGCATTTTTTATGGAGAATTATTTTTAAATGTGCAAATACATGTGGAGGTGAACATTAAATGTGCAAATGTTCATCTAACTGTAGAATCAGAATCAAGGACCTGCACTTAAGTCAGTAGATTTAAGCATTTCTTAAAAGAAATTCAACCATGTCTTCAAGCATAATTTCTCAACATAGAAAATTGTTCCATGGAGAGACCTGGCTGGAATCCTGAAGAGA
This sequence comes from Dipus sagitta, assembly GCA_036346955.1. Classification (NCBI taxonomy): domain Eukaryota; kingdom Metazoa; phylum Chordata; class Mammalia; order Rodentia; family Dipodidae; genus Dipus; species Dipus sagitta. Next base: position 16,240,299 of record CM070788.1, read on the forward strand.
GCCAGTCCCCAGACAGTTAGCCTGTCTCATGCTAGAAACTGCTACGTGAGGTACTGGGGGAAGGTGGCAACATTGGTGTGAGCTGGCAGGGGCCTCAGCTACTCAGAAGCGACCAGCCTGACAAGTTGTACACACACGTGCCATGGTGGCACGCAGCCTCGGAGTGAAACCAATGGCATTCCGATTTACTAAGAGATCGGCTCAAGGGAAATGAACCCATATCTTGAACTGGGAATCTGATCTGAATCCTACGGGAGAAAAGATTATGTTCTCCAATGCCAAGTTCCCACTAGTCTTTGGCTAAATGAGGGGCCAAAATCAAAATCTCCCTAAATTAATAATGCTTATCCATTTTAACCTATACTAACCTGTCTCTCTCTCTCTCTCTCTCTCTCTCTCTGTCTTTTTCCTCAGAAGAGACCATAGGAGATAAACCACTCCTCACATTTCAGCCAAAACCCAGGCAAAACTGCAGAGGAATTGAGGAGACAAGCAAGAGTGCTGCTTCCATGGTGAGCCTGACAATCAGCACCAGGGTGAAGGAGACAGATGATGAGGATACTCAACACAAACCAAAGCAGAAAAATCCAGAGACTCTTAAGAGATTGTCACTAAAATAGACTTAAAACACACCCATCAGGGCTCAAGGAATTTTGTGGAAGAAGGGGGTAGAAAGATTGCAAGAGTCACAGACTGGGAAGTCATGCCCAGAGGCATTGACTCTCATCATCCCCCAATAACTGACTGATGCTCAAACAATGTATAACCCACCGCCACATGGGGAAAATCAGCAACCCCCTTGAGGTTGGCACCCTACGGAACGGGGGGGGGGTAAGGAAGAGGAAAAATATGGTACCAATACATGATGTATCCACACAAAGTATGTTCTTAATAAAAATACAAAATAAAATAAAAATTTTCAAAAAGAAAAAAATAGCTGTTCAATATTAACTAGCTATAAGAGAATTTGCATTCCATAGTAGAAGTTTATATATTTGCTATTTTGTTTTGGAAAAAAAAGTAAATCTATTTTTATTACAAAAATGTGCAGCCAAGACCACGTCATTCAAGAGAGTTAAATTACAGGGACTAAAGAAACCCATCCCCTTGGTATGGATTTTTTAAAAAATAGGAACAGCATATATTGGCCAAGTATGGGGAGGATTTACATGCTGTAAGAAAAATCTCCTAATGGAGGGTAAGGGAACATATATAAATCCTCATAATTACAGTTCTTCTAGCCTGGATACATAAAGCTGAAATCATCTTTTTTTTCAGAAGATTGATGTGGAGGGTAGAAGCAATTATGAAAGGTCAGGAATACTGACTGAGCAAGTCTCAGAAGCATGACTACAAAGGCAAACTTGATTTAATTCTTGCAACTGTTGAAAAGGCTGGCAGTGAGTATGTTGTTACAGGAAGAATGTGCAGGAGTTATTTTTTATGAATATTGTGTAACTCTGCTTTATAATGAGGAAATAAAAATACTACTTTAGAGTATTTCAAGTTTATTATCAAGTGTATGGGTGAAACAAAGCAACAATGCCAGACAGCTATTCCATCACTTGTATGTTCTTGTGTATTTCTAAGAAGAAATTCTGAGAAAATCATTTTTAAGTAAATAGATATGTTCCCTCAGGAATAAAGCTAGCATTTAATGGTTTCTGGGATTGTATGAAATTACTTTAACCTCAAAGTTTTTTATATTATTGTACAGTTTTGTCCTGAAAGCAGTGATTCAGATTACCCATTTAGATATTTCTCAATGAACTAAATGTCAACATTTTAGATAGCTAGTGAAACTTGAAACTTACTAAACAAAGGACTGTGGCTCACAGGCTGATCTCTCTAAAGGGATCTTTATAGAAAATAATTGATCAATGACTCAGTGTATATCAGATGCTATGAATAGTGCAAAATAGACCAATAAAGAGTTCATGTAATTGTAAAAGATGTCACTAGTTGCATATGTATTGATCATGGTTTGGTGTTGGCAAAATCTCTCTCTCTCTCTCTCTTTCTCTCTCTCTCTCTCTCTCTCTCTCTCTCTCTCTCTCTCTCTCTCTCTCGTGTGTGTGTGTCTTTCTCATATATGCATCAATGTGCCTCTTCTCCAGCATAAAACCACTAGAACTATCACCCTAAATTTAAAAGTTTTCATTCAAGTATAACGTCCATGAATAATAATTACATAAGGGCTGGAGAGATGGCTTAGCAGTGAAGATACTTGCCTGTGAAGCCTTAGGACCTAGTTTTGATTCACCAGTACCCAAGAAATCCAGATACACAAGGTGGAACATGCATCTGGAGTTTGTTTGCACTGGATAGAGGCCCTGGAATGTCTGTTCTCTCCCCTTCTCTCTCTCTCTCTCTCTCTCTCATTCTTTCTCTCTACCAGCCTCTTTACTCTCTTGAATAAATAAATAAAATATTTTTTAAAAGATTACATAAGCTACATATATATTTAAATGCAGTTTTAAAAAGCACCTAATTAAGTTCATGTATTCAGAACTATAATTAAGAAAAGATGTAACTTACAACTCATAAAGCCAACTCATGCCCTCTTTAAATTAGATCATTCACTTCCATCACCCCATTAGTAACTATTATATTGACTTTTAAAATAACAGGTTAGCATTCCTTGCTTTATAATCTAGTACAGAAATTAGATTTTTGTGTATACTTTTGTTATAAATTTCTTATTTTCTTATTTTTTTTAGGTTTTTTGAGGTAGGCCACTATAGCCCAGGCTGACCTGGAATGTACTATGCAGTTTCAGGATGGCCTCAAACTCACAGTGGTCCATCTACCTCTGCCTCCCAAGTGCTGGGATTAAAAGCGTGCACCACTATGCCCAGCTTAAATTCCTTTATGTTCATTACTATATTGTATTCTACTGTGAGAGATGACATAGTTCTACCTATTTTCCTATAGTTGGATACTGCCTTTTAAAGACAAATCACATTAGAGTGGAGAATTTTCACATTGTACCAAACAAGTCTCAGCATTACTCTATCTATGGTCATGGTTTGACAGTGAAGATAGTCTACTTGGAGTTCATTCTTTGTCTTCTCCTTGAAGCTCACAAGTCACATATACCTAAATTAAACTAAAATATGGCATAGATTTATTTAGAATATACACACATTAAATAAATATGTATGCCTCCTAATAATTATTATTGAACAGGACCAATCCCAGGTACTTAAGAATCCATTGTACTGAGTCATCTCCTCAGGGGGGGGGGAGGTGAATCTTCACTACAAGATAGATCTGGTTTAAATGCCAGCTTTCTATTAGAACATATTTATTTCATTTTAAACATGAAAATATAGGACGTTTGGCTGATAGCATAACAATTGTGAACCAAGTGAGAAATATGGAACATTTGTGCTGTCAGCATAAATTGGCATGGAGCAGCTGATTTTTGCTCGGCAGTTCCAGGTAGGTGTCCGTAAAATAAAATTGTAGAGGAAACCTGTGCTGGTGTCATTAGGCTGGAGACTGTTGTAACTGTTAGTCAAAGTGAGATAAGTGTGAGGCAATTAAAAATGTATGGTTTAGAAATAGAATCCACTGAGTTTCCAGAGAGTGCTAAAAGAACTAATGTCCAGTCTGACTTGTGAGTGAAATTTTGCACCACAAAGTGTGTCCCATAGAGCTATCATGATAGTAAAAAGTGATCCCATTTCGAATAGGCATTGCACTTGATTCCAGAACACAGTATTTTTTGTTTGCAATTTGGAGGTAGAATGCCTGCCTAGAGTGACGAGACAGAATGAAGGGAGTTTGACAGTTATATTACTTAGCCCATCAAAACTGAACTAGATTGGAGATTTTTGACAGTGAGCTAAAATTTGGTAAAATCTGATTCTAATCTATTGGTGTCATTTTCTTTGCAGGTACTGTGTTTTCCTTGAGAATAAGGAATTGATGGCTTAAAATGAAATGATTTCCATGATGCCAATTAAACCTAAGGTAAACAGAAATATTTGTGTTTCTACTACTCTGCACTGTATCTTTTTATTCTCATTTTGTGTAGAAAATATCAAAGAAGAAAATGACAGTTTCTTATGTTGCTGTATGACTTAGACACTATAATTTCCTCTTCTAGACATTTGAGATTTTAACATTTCCCTACATTTACAATGCATGCCTATATGGACATAGAGATCATGCTTGCAAAGTCGATGTAAAATATACAATCACCCATCTGGAGTTATACTCATTAAACTTTCTAGCATGTCTCATACAACCAATACACCTAAATTTACTTGATTTTCTGAACCATGTAAGCTATTAATGTTATTCCCCACAGCAATGCTTATCACAATGTGGGATTAAGTACAATAGTCCCACCTTTAATAATATGATTTGACCAAAGTCCCTGCATTCTACTGTGAATCATGTGAAACCCCATGTAGATTAAGCTCACATGCCTATTTTTCTCTAGGTAATTTATAAATTAGGTATAATGAGTCATTAACTCCCAACAATGACAAAACGGTTCAATTATGATAATGGTTGTCAACAAATACTGCATGACATGCAATTTCTGTTTCTCTCAAAATATCTCATTCTGAGTTTACATTCCTTCTTGTGATGTGACATAGACGTCAGGTCACCGTTCAGCATCCATTTGTTAAGGGAGACTGTTATTTAGGAGTTACTTGAGCACAAGCACTGAAATACCACCACAATATATCATGTACTACATGACTAATAGATGGATAGTGTATGAGACACACAGGGATGATTCCCTTCCCAGAGAGAACAAAGCGACCTGGTGCAAGACTTAATCACACCTCTCATAACAGTCCATAATTTGTAATATCTGAGTGCTTGTTTTGAGACAAGTCCATTTGATAGTTTCAGCTTTGATTGGAATTCAGTGGAAACTTTGATGAATGAAATTATAGGTAATAGGGGGCTTCTGAATTTAATTACAGTTTTTTCCAGAAACACTAATATATTTATTTGAGTCTCATGATCATTTTCTGTAAATTACTATGATTTTTATTTTTTTCACTAATTGTAATTATTTTATTTATATTTGTATTTGTAGTGTCTTTTTAAAAGATTTTTAAATGATTTATAAGGAAAGAGAGAGAGATACAGAGAGAGGGGGAGAGAACAAGCACTCCAGAGCCTCTTGTCACTAAAAATGAACTACAGATGCACCACTTTGGCTTTATGTGAGACCTGGGAAATTAAACCCAGAAGGTCTGGGTTTATAACCGAGCTCCTTTACTCACTTAGTCATCTCTCCCTGCCCCCATAGTCTGTTTTATAAACCTTACTTTATTACCTTATTAGTGAATCCTTATGATCTTAATATTTTGTGTGCGTGTGTTTATGATGTTTGTGAGCGTGTGTGCACTTGCTCATGTTTGTGAGTGAGAAGGCGTGCAAGCCACGTATCTAAATAGTTCACATACTTTCATGTTTAATCCTTTTCATGTGGCATTTTCAGGAGTTCTTCTCTATGTGTTTAAGGTTTGTGGAACAAGGGCCTGAACTTGTAGCATTTCGCTAACAGAATTTCATAGCATTTCTTAAATATTCCTGACTCTCTTGCTCTCAATACTTTCAATTTCGCTGTAAGTTTTCACCTAGAAAATCCCCATATATGAACATACCACTCAGCTAAGTTTCAACGTAGTATTATTAATACCATCAAATAGGACATCCAGTAAGAAAAATTTGTCAGTGGGTCTGTCCTTTTGAATTCTTATTTCTTTTAAAATAGGGTTCTTCTTTTACACATGATAAATAAAGCCCTGTAGGATCTTTTTTTTTTCTTTTCTTTTTTTTATAATATGCATGAGCTATAATAAATAATTCTTAGTGCTTATTTCAATTTTTTATTCATTTATTGCTTTTTAGTGATAGCTTAAACAAATGAACTATTGTGGTTTTATCATATTTCCATTTCATTATCCTTGTTTGGGCAAGTGCCTTAACTACCGAGCCCTCTCTCCAACCCTCATTATCCTCTTTTATTCCCTGTACCAAGCCATCCAATCCATGGAGGGCCCTCTTTTTACAAAGAAGCCCTTCCTGTGTTTTGTCTCATTCCTGTTGTTCTCTCTATAAAAGTGCTGATACGGGGGCGGGGGTGCTGGAGAGATGGCTTAGCAGTTAAGCCCTTGCCTGTGAAGCCTAAGGGCTCTGGTTCAAGGCTCGATTCCCCAGGACCCACTGAAGCCAGAAGCACAAGGTGGCGCATGCATCTGGAGTTCATTTGCAGTGGCTGGAGGCCCTGGGGTGCCCATTCTCTTTCTCTCTCTCTCTCTGTCTGTGGCTCTCAAATAAGTAAATAAAAATAAACAAAAAAATAAAAATTAAAAAAGTGCTGATGGGCTTAGAACAGTCAAGAAGATTGGAATGTACCATTCAGTTCATATAGGAAAGACAGTTCCCAAAGTAAGATTTAATACACTAAGGCTGGAGAGATGGCTTAGTGGTTAAGCACTTGCCTGTGAAGCCTAAGGACCCAGGTTCGAGGCTTGATTCCTCAGGACCCACGTTAGCCAGATGCACAAGCAGGCACACACATCTGGAATTCTTTTCCAGTGGCTGAAGGCCCTGGGGCACCCATACTCTCTCCATCTGCCTCTTTCTCTCTCTCTGTCTGTCACTCTCCAATAAATAAATTTAAAAAAATTTTAAAAAAGATGTAATACACTGTAACTCATGTTGTTTTGCACTGACCCCCCTCTTCCTTAATGCTCCCTGAACCTTGGAGAATATGGCAGAACCTCCTTCAGTGTTGAGCTCTCAACAGCCTCTTATTTGTTGCTTTGATGAGTTTGGAATCTCTTTAGTATTTATCAGCATCTGCATAGAAAAGGCTCTTTGCCTACCAGTGAGAGCAGCACTGATATTCATTCCACCACATCCACTGTCCACTGCAATCTTCCCCAGTCCTTGTAATTTCAACTTTGATGCACTCCTCCCTTTTCTCTTCTAAGACAGAATGGTCAACTGCTGCTACCATTGTTTGTTAATAAATAACAATTTCAACATCTTCTTTAAGGTGATTTTTCATTAATTATAAAAAAAATGTTCTGTTCTCAGATATCTCCATATTCTTTTATAAGCACCATTACAAATTGTTAGTGTTACATTTGTAAGGTCCTGTTGTTTTCCGTAAGCTATGAACTCTTTAAGCAATAAATGAGTTTTCTTTTTTTTACAATTGTGAAAACATAATCCCTGGATATATATATTTCACACCTCTTACAGTGGTATTATGTGTCTGCATGTAAGACTCCCCTTTAAAATGTGGGAAAATGCACAAAATTAAGTAGATGTTCATGCATTAGTTCAAACATCATTGTGTCTGAAGTTCATTATGTAAGACGTTTATGTAGAGCATGGCACTAACTCAGACCCATTTTTGAATCTAGCATAAAAATGAGTTCATTGGTAAATTTCTTTTTTTTTTCCGTGAAAATGGTGGAGATGAGTAGCGACTTTACAGGAAGGAGAGAGAAGTATGTAATTTGTGTTTGGATCCTATCAGTCTTCAAAATACCAAATGGGGTTGAAGAAAGTATGAGAGTGGGAGTGGAGTAGACAGAACCTGACCCGCTCTACTGAGCTCCTGAGCCCCGGAAAATAGATAAAACATGCCTGCAAACAGGAGAAGAGTACCTGAGTGGGGATCCTATGTCTGATATCTATTTTCCACTTATTTTATGCAGCGTTGGGTTTTCCCAGTTCACTTTCTCTTTAAGACATCCATGGATGCTGAAACTTCTGTGACTGTCAGTATCTATTATACTTGGAGAACAACCCTCACCACACTAAGGGGAATGTGAGCCAATCAGTGATATTAGCATACTAATGCAATCAAGAATGTTAAAGGAAATTTGAAAAGGAGAAATAAGTTGCTTTTAGATGACCTTTAATCACCAGAAAACATTTGTAAGACCATATATATACATACATATATATATATATATATATATATATATATATATATATATATATATATATATATAATTTCTAACACACTTGTAAATTTAGAGATATCAAAGTTTTATTATCTGTGGATTCAACCAAAAATGCTTTTTAAGTTCCGTATATAATGACATGCATGTTTATGAATGTATAGATGCAGGTATTTTATTTCTACTGGGGCAAAACTTGGTAGCCAAGCAGTCTTACATCATAAAATGAAGTGTTTTCCTCATGTATGCATTTATGTATGTATGCATGCTCTGTTCATGTGTATGCAAGTGTGCTGAGATGTATGAGAGCACACAGATGTGTGATATATGTGGATGTGGAAGCCAGAGGTCAACATAGTGTGTCTTACTCACTTAATCTCCTTATTTGTTGAACTAGAGTTTCTTGAACAAACTGCAAGTCAAGCTAGCCAACCCTCCTTTGGGATTTGCCAGTCTCTAGTTCCTAAGCACTGGGATTATGGGCATTCACCTCTCCGTCTGGCATCCACGAGTTCTGGGGCTCCATACTCAGGCCTTCACACTGGTGGACAAGCACTTTACTGACTAAACTATCATCTCAACCTCATACTTCACTTTTTATTTTTATTCCAATGACCATACATATCTTTCTATATACCTATAGACACAAGTAGATAGACAGATGATAGAAAGGTAAATAGATAGATATGACCTATTTATCATCTGCCCCTCCCCTCACAAACACATAGCATCTTGAAATCCCAGATATGGGCTTCATTAATATTTTGATATTTGAACTTCAAGATTTTTTTCTTATTTAAGAATTTTCCACATGTGAAGATTGTTAATGTGTATCAACATTTTTAAAAAATGTGCTACCAAAACAATCAACAAAGTTTACAATTTCAATAGATTTTTGAAGAAATCACTTTATAATACATTCCATAGTTGTGGTGGTTTAATTCAGGTGTCCCCCATAAACTTAGTTGTTCTGAATGCTAGGTTCCCACATGATAGAGATTTGGGAATTAATGCCCCCAGGAGGAAATGTATTGTTGGAGGCATGCTTGTGGGTGTTATAGCCAGTTTCACCTTGCCAGTGTTTGGCACATTCTCCTGTTGCTATGGTACACCTTATGTTGGCCAGAGGGTGATGTCCACCCTCTGCTCATGCCATTGTTTTCCCCTGCCATCATGGAGCTTCCCCTCAAGCCTGTAAGCCAAAATTATAACCTCCTTTTCTCACAAGCTGCTCTTGGTTGGGTGATTTCTACCAGCAATGCTGAAACTGACTGCAACAATAATTATATCCATAATTTATTCAATCAATTTTTTTTGCATTAGAAATAGGACTCAGGAGATAGATCAGTTGGTAAAGTACTTGTCTCACAAGTAGGAAGACCTGTGTTTAATTCCCAGAAGCCATGAAAAATTCCTCCCTGGAATCCTTGGAATCCAGCACCTTGGAAGCAGAGACAGGAATTTTGTGCAGTATTCTAGAAAACTTCTAGACAAATTGGCATGTTCCACACCAGTGTGAGACCCTGTGTTAAAGGAACTGGATGGTGTTCCTGGGGAAGACACCTGAAATTGTCCTCTGACTTGCACATGTATTCTCACAGTTGCATATTCACGCATATACCCATGAACACAGTATACATAAATGCATAGAAAAACCAATTTATATTCAATTTCTTCAAAAATACTAATTTTATAATTGTAAGTATATGTATGAATAAATTCAAGGATGAATTCTTAAAATTTTCTTGGGAAATGTGTTGGACAGAATATGACACATTACACTAAGATGCCCTATAATCTTGTAATTTTTGTTTGTATTGCCAACAGTACTGTGTATAAGAGGTAGGTTCCTTATAGTAATTCAGTCAAGACATGATTAAATACGAGAGAAAAATACGAATTCATTCTTTATTTTACATTTATAGAAAATCATTTTATATTTAGGTATAACTTCATATACTATGAATTATTTTTTCATTGTAAATTGCCCATTGTGGTGTAATTTCTCTCTTTTCTGTTACTAATGTGAAAAATTTCTGCATTTAAAAAAACTGCATCATGGGACTGGAGAGATGGCTTAGCAGTTAAAATGTTTGCCTGTGAAGCTTAATGTCCTAGGTTTGATTTGCCAGTACCCACATAAGCCAGATGCACAAGGTGGCTCTTGCATCCGGAGTTTGTTTGCAGTGGCTAGAGATCCTGGGATCCCATTGTCTCTCTCTCTCTTTCTCTCTGCCTTGCTCTCTCTCTCTCTCTCTTATAAATAAATAAACATAAAATTCTTTTTAAAATCTGTATATACTTATCTTCTATATAACTTATAGATATTTGATGCCAATTAATCATTTGCCTTTGAGTTTTATGTTTTTTTTCAATTAATTTTTAGTTTTTATGAAAAGAAACATATTGCGTTTCTCCTTTTAATAATTAATTCATTAAATATTACCCTTCCCCACTTTGACAGTTATGTTGATAGTCAATAAGTTACCACCAAATCCATATATATTTTCACAAGATATCTATTTGTAAACAGTGATCAACATTGGTGCTTACATGATCCCATCTATAGCAGAAAGTAAGATATTTATAGACATGACATATTTATCAGGAAGGTGACATCCAGAAACTAAAGTAACATGACATTTATCCAATTCAAGGTAGACATTATCATTTGAAAAATAACTGATTATTTCTCTCAGATACTCAATAATTCCCAGGTTATAGATGAAAGCTACCTCATACTATAATCTCACTTTACTTTGATGTGTTATCTAAGTTGAGAAATGTATAAGCATTGATAACTGAAAGGCACAATACAGTGCTAAATCACACCAACTCTTCAGGGTAACAAAGGACACCAATTGCTGTATTTATGAAGAGACTGGCAAACTATCCAGTAATTGACCAGTATATGTAGCTCAGCTTTAATGGGGTGAGTGATTGCTTTGGCTGTAACAACTGAAAGGGAAAAGAGATTTGTTTCAAATGTATTTTTTTTCATTTATTTAAGAAAGAGAGAAGCAGGTAGGGAGAGAGAGTGGGCATCCAGGCCTCTAGCCACTACAAACAAACTTCAGATGCATTTGCCATCTTGTGCATCTGACTTATATGGGTTCTGGGGTATCAAACCTTGCTCCTTAGGTTTCACAGGCACTTGTACCTTAATGACTAATGATTTTATTACTAATCAATCTCTCCAGCCCCAGAGGTTTTTTATGTAACTAGGAGTTTCAACTGTTTGTCTTGATATCAGTTATTATTTCTTTATACCATCGTGTAAGGAATGGTCTATAGATTATTTATGTAAAGCAGTCAGTTAAAATTTTAAAAATGAATATATGAATGAAATCTGTATTTTGAGTGTCAATATTAGATCCATTTTTAAAACATTTGAAGTTAAAACAAGAAAATATCTAATATTTAGTAAGTTCAAAGTAGGTTTGTTTATGCTATATATGCTTATTATATATTTTTAATGTCTTCATTGTGCCACTATTTTACTTTGAATTACATTTTATTTACAAAGTTCGTTATCTTTTTAAAAAGATTCTCAAGGTCTTTAAAAATAAGATTAGACTCACTTTTCTGATACAATAACTATCTCTTTTCTAAATCATTGATGTCATCTTCAAATTCAATCAGAAAGTTTTCAAAGTCATCCTCAGATGATAAAGCCATCATAGTTCCAGATAAAGGAAGGAGATCAGGTCTGTGTTCTGGGTGACCTTGCCATACTACGTTCAAATTTTGTGATATTCAAAAGCACATTAATCATTATTCAGTCATTGAAAGACTTCATCAGTCCCTAACTTTCCTTGGCATATCAGGCACCCTGAGAGCCATAAACATTCACAGCAATAATTCTCCATTTTTATAAATAAATAATAGTTTTTAATGTTATTTATTTATTTGCAAGCAGAGAGAGATCGGGAGGGGAGAGACAGACAGACAGACAGACAGAGAATAGGCATACAAGGGCCTCTAGCCAGTGCAAATGAACTTCAGATGAATGTACACCTCATGCATCTGGCTAACATGGGTCCTGGAGAATCGAACTTTGGTCCTTAACTGCTAAGCCATTTCTCCAGCCCCAGACTCTCTATAATTAAATCTGTTGGAGAATAACGGGCTTAATAGAGGGTGGTAATCCACAGAATGTACATTCCAAAGAGGAAGGGTTTATGAGTCTGATCATGAATTCTGCCTCCCAATTACGGGTACAGTTGAAATACGAGTCCCACTGAGAAGGCCAGCACCATGGCCTTCTACCTTAGATGATGACATTATTAGGGTAACCAAGCCATGCAGTTCGGTCCAACATTGGCTGTGTTCTTATCCGTGGGCCATATTTCAAAGAAATATTTGTTACCTTCACATTGCTAGGATAAAGCACCTGACCAAAAGCAGGTTAATGAGAGTCAAATTTATCTTGTCTTACAGTCTGGAGGGGAAGCTTCATGAAGGCAGGGTAAAGCCCGGCATCAGCGGAGTCTGTGTAGAACCTCTGTCATGCAGGGGACACACAGCAGCAAGAGAGTGAACGGGGTTCTGGCGAGGGGAGCTACTACAACACTCCTAAGGTTGCCTCCAACAGCCCAGTGCCCGAGCAAGGTGCCACCTTCCAAAGTGCTATCAGCTGGGGACTCTCAGTAAGTATGTAGAACACACGAGTTTATGGGGGGCATCTGATTCAAAACACACATTCCACCCCTGTCCTTAATAAACTGATGACCATCCATGAAGTAAACTTTAAAAGTCTTCATAGCTTTTTATTTTTATTTATACTTTTTTATTTTTGGTTTTTCAAAGTATGGTCTCACTCTAGTCCAGGCTTACCTGGAACTCACTATGTAGTCTCAGGGTGACCTCGAACTCATGGCGATCCACCTACCTCTGCCTCCCGAGTGCTGGGATTAAAGGTGTGCGCCACCATGCCCGGCACTTTTTTTTTTTTTTTTTTAAATCAATGCCAACATTATTCAAACATCTCTGTAGTCCAAGGACTTGTAATTGTGAGCCTGTAAAACCAAAACTCACATAAAAATGTCACAGAGCCAACATTCACAGTGCAAAAGATGTCATTGAGCATAGAAAGGAAAAAAAAAATGAACCAATGTAATATCTAAAATAAACAGGGCAAATATCAAATCCTGTAGTACCAAGTCTGACATCTGTAATGAGTGATCAAGTCTCCGGGGTTCTAATTCCTTTCCTGTAGCTGGGTTGCTCATAACTTAGGGGACAATCCATCCTGAACCTGCAGCTCTCATTGGAAGCTGTCCCACAGTCATGGCACTTCATTAATTCTTGGGTCTTCACTGCAACCCAAAGTTCATCCTCATGGCTGCATTGGGCCATGAGATACTCCAACAACCCTTACTCATATGGCCCAGTGGCCAGTTCCAAAAAACAAACTGTAAAAGACTGCTCATGTTACAGTGACAAACTTCTAAACAAGGCAAAAGTCATGAGAGGAAGGGATTTATTGAAGTTTACAGATCTAGGGAAAATTTCATAATCAGGGAAGAAGCTGGCCCCCTTTTGCAGGTCCACAAGGAGAAAAATACCACCACCAGCACTTTAAACAAACACACTCCAGGAACCCCAGTCAGAGCTCTAGCACTCTGCATGTCTTTAGGTAGGAATTCCAGATCTGCCTCCAGTCACATCTTCTCTAGCCAGGACTAGATATCTATGTTACAAGTTTTAATTCACTCCTGAATCTATTGGAGGACATCCTTTCAAACTATCATAGTCTTCCCCTGGGCCTCAATAGATTTATAACCATCTCAAATTGTAAATTACATTCAGTTAAACTTCAAAAGGTCCCCAAAGTCTTTACCAACTTAAAATAGTTCCAAAGTCACAAGTCTCATTTGAGATTTAGAATTCTCTCTTAGCTGTGAGTCCGGTAAAATCAAAACAAGCTATATACTTTCAACATACAAAGGCTCAGAGTAAACATTTCCAACTGTTATAAAGCATAGCAAAGAGAGATTGGAAAAATGCAAGCTCAATAACCATTAAGCAAACCTTAAACATTTGCAGTTCAAGTCTGATATCATAACCAGTGACTAACACTCTCTGGAGTTTTCAATTTCACCTCCCCTCCCCCCAAGCTTGGCTGAATATCCAGGAAGAACTTTGACTTGTTTTCCCCAGCAGGACTCAAATTTTGACTACTTCTTTGATGATAGCAGGTTTACAGGGTGCCAGTGGCCCACAAGTGACCTTATCAGGTTGTTATTTGGAATGTTATTTACAACCCAAAAGAATTTCCTCTGTGCTAAAGCCTGTTCTAGGGCCAGCATATCCCAGTAGTTTACAATGGTGGCTGAGACCTCAGGTTTATTAACTCTTACAAAGATTGCTAATGTGTTTGACAATAGCAGCTTTGGTAACCTAAAACCAGTCTTTGTGCCTGTAACTTATAAACTTGAGTTTTTCCAACTTTATTTTTTTTTAATTTTTTGTTGTTTATTCTTATTTATTTGAGTGTGACAGAGAGAGAAAGAGGCAGAGACAGAGAGAGAAAGAGAATGGGTGCGCCAGGGCCTCCAGCCACTGCAAAGGAACTCCAGACGCGTGCACCCACTTGTGCTTCTGGCTTATGTGGGTCCTGGAGAAACAAGCCTCGAACCGGGGTCCTCAGGCTTCACAGGCAAGTGCTTAACCACTAAGCCATCTCTCCAGCCTGAGTTTTTCCAACTTTAAATTTTAAACTTCACAGTTCCATATGTTTAGCCAAGCGTATCAGTCCATTATAAGTTTAACTTTAAACAAACTCTCCGGCAACCAAATGCAACCAGGTCTTATGTTAGTAGCCCAGTTCCAACAAAGTTCTCTGCAGTCTTTCATTCCACCTTGAAAGTTCACAACCAAAACCTCCAAATACATTTTTTTTCTCTGCACTTAGAATTTTCAAACTCTCACAAGAATAGCCTATAAAACTTGGCTTACTGCTGTGGAAGACATAAGTTGCAAGTACTAAGCCCATGCCAATTCTTCTGAAACAAAAGTTCCAAAAACTCAAAATGCACATGGATTCATCACATAGCAACAACCTCATCTCTGGTACCAATTCTATAGTAGACCACTCATGTAACTGGGATGAACTTCCAAACAAGGCACAAGTTATGGGAGGAAGGGATTTATTGAAGCCTACAGATCCAGGGGAAGTTCCCTAAGGATGGAAGATGCTGACCCCTTTCTCAGGTCCATGACGAGATAAATACCACCAGCACCATAAGCAAGCATACTTTAGGAACCATAGGCAGTGTTCATGCACTCTGTATAACTTTAGGCTGGAATTCCAGATATGACACTAGTAACATCTCCTTCAGCCAGGGGAGGAGATCTAAGGTACAAGCTGAAATAAAGTCCTGAATTTATTGGTGAAAATATATTCAAACTACCACACAAATCACGTTACAAATTTCCTGACCCTCTCTTTCCTACATTTGTTATCCCCTCATAATACCAGGTGAGGTACCAAATTTGTTAATCTATGAAGGAATAAAGCCAACTTTGAAAAGCAGGATACTCCTTTGGCAGTTAGGTCTCCTACCTTCAAAAGAGATGACTTTCTTCTGCCTCAATGCAGCATAGCTAACCTTATCTCTCAAACAATTACAGCTGCATGGACACTGTGTCTAGACTAAAACTTTCATTTCTTTCTGTGCCATAACCATCTGCTCCCATCAGTCCATTTATCTTAAACTCAGCCCCGCTGAAGTTCTCAGGACTCAAAAAGAGCACAGACAACCTCTCAATAAACTGCCTATAACCCAATGAAGATCAATCTTCCCTTTATAAGGCAAGTCTACACAGCCTATACTTCTTTCTACAGTTCACTTTTTGCAACTCTCAACAGAATGGCCCATCAAGCTCTATTTATAGCACTGCAAGGTGTTTCTCAGTCCAGGGTTTCAAATCTTTCCATATTCTTCCCACAGATCAGTTCCAAAAGGACAAAAGCCATGCCATCAGGTTTCTAACAAAACTGACATCATTCCTCTTCCTCTGTTGCCAATTATCTTGTTATAGTTACCTTCTCACTGCTGGGATAAGACATCTAGCAGCTAATGGAGGGGAATATTTTTCTTCTTCTTTTTTTTTAATTTTTGTCTTACAGTCTTGAGGAACAGCTTTATGAGAAAAGGAACACGCATGGTATAAGAAAAGGCTGGACATCGCTTCTGCCACAATGGGTGGTACACCATAGCCAGAAAGTGAGCCACGCTCTGGCAAGGGTGAGCTGGCTATAACACCTTTAATCCTGCCCCACCAACGCACCTTCTGTAGCAAGAATCTCATCCAAAATTGCTATCAACTGGGGACCAAGCATTCGCAATACATGAATTTAAGGAGAAAGTTTTATTCAAACCACCACAATTACCTTGAGATATTTAAGTAAATTTAAAGTAACTTTACATTTTTATACATAATGACTTGCTCTCTTTTTACAGTTATATTAGTACCAAAGTTCAAGTAACTTACTTTAATTCTCATTTCCTATTGTGCTTTTGTGTTTATATTTATATGTTTGCATAATTTTAAGGTTAAACAATTTTCATGATAATATTATCAGGCTTTTCATTATGTTATTAATATTATATGTCACTCATTTTCTACTTTTTAATTTCTTTAATGTTATATCATCTTTATGTAATTATTGGAAAAATACTCTGCAAGCTCTTCTACTTTTGCAGCAAGAAAAATGTACTTATTTACTTTTAATTACCAAGGTAAAAAAAGAAACACATAATAAATCACAAAAGATGAATACAACAGAAGTATGAAAAGTGAAGTTCATTTAGAAACTCAGTACTATTCTCTCAAAGTAAATATTATTAATAATTTAGAGTATTGTTTCAGAGTTGGAACATCACATAAAGGACAACATAAGGATGACATTTTGGGTGGTTCTGACTAGGACTGCTATGTGGATTGGCCAAACCCGGGAGCTCTAATTCCCTATTTGTGCACTAGAACCAGGGGAGAGCTGGGGATGGGGACCTCAGTCTGATCTGCCAGTGTTTAGGCTTCTGCTCCCCATGCTTCACCTTCATCTCAGACTTCCAAGTATAACAGTTTGTTCATTTGTTCCAGGGCCCTGGAAACCCCAAAGAGTCCCCTTTTATGAATTATCTCCTTATGTGAAGCCTCTGTTAACGTGGTGACCTGCCCATCCTTTAAAAATGCATCTCCAGGCCTGGAGAGATGGGTTAGCCATTAAGGTATTTGCCTGCAAAGCCAAAGAACCCAGATTTGATTCCCCAGGACCCACATTAGCTAGATGCACAAGGTGGCGCACACATCTGGAGTTTGTTTGTAGTGGCTCAAGGCACTGGTAGGTCCATTCTCTCCCTGTCTCTTTCTCTTCTTAAATAAATAAATAAAAATAAATATTTGTTTAAAATGAGTCTCCATAATAGGCAAAAACTCACATTGATGTTTATGACTAATTTCTCTTATTTATGCTTTAACTTTTTCAATTACAGCCTCTTGTTTTTAACATTATAGCATACATATTTAGCTAGATCAAAATGACTTCTTTGGGCAGGAAAGATGGCTTATCAGGTAAGGTGCTTGCCTACAAAACCTAATGACCCTGGTTTGACTCTCCAATACCCATGCAAAGCCAGATATACAAAGTGGTACATATATCTAGAGTTCATTTCTAGTGCTTAGAGGCCCTGGCTCACACATTTCTCACATCTCTGCAGCTGCTGTGAGTTCATGATGAAACAGTGGCCATGTATTAACCAGGAGAAAGCATGCCATAGCACTCTTGGCCATCCTCTTGCCCTAGCATTTTTTCCACCTGCTCTTCTGGGAGTTTGCCTTGATACCTAAAGGGTGGGATTTCGATGGTCTGCTTAGGCCTGAACAAACACTAGGCATTGAATATTGACAATTTTGTGAGCGCTGTGTCTCTGCATTTGCCTTTGACCACAGAAAAAAAGAGAACTTCTGTGCCTGAGGCTGGGAGCAGTATGAAGCCATGGCAGCAAACATAAACATACAGAAGCCAGTCTGACATGGCGTCAATTTAGCAGAGCAATAGGAGCTGCACCTCCCTTTCAGACTGTGTCCATAGCTACAGGCACTTGACAGTTTTACAGTACCAGACACGAATTCCTTCCTGTGGAGTGGGCATCAATTTCAGGTAGAGAGCTACAGGTTAGTCCTGTAACAGTCAGACCACTATTGCACCAAGGGACATAATGGGACCCGACAGCTCAGTTGTGAATCGCATGGGGTCCATGACTGGGTAGGTATGTTAATATGTTTACTGCCACGGTAACTTCTATACCACTTTCTAGCAAAAAGAAAGCTATCCAGCTGTGAGAAAGTTTCTAATTCAGTCCCACCTTCATTTTGCTATAACCTGCAATAAAAGTATATGGTATGTCCAGTGACAGATATTTGAAGCCTGGTTTTGGTGGGTCATCCAGAGCAGTGGTTACAGCTTCTATTATTTTACAGTCTAACGTGGCCTTCCTGGTTTCTTCCTTCCTATTAAAACCCTTCAAACACTCACTGAGGGGTATTTCATTTCTGGCACAGCAATTTTCTAATAGAACCCTTTGACTTCTGGGAACAATTTATCTTTCCATATAGGGGCCCATGGTCTAAACTTTTCTTTAAAATTATCTTTTAACTTGGCTTGACATGTATTAAGTTTCCAGTTGGCTTATTCATCTATCCTTATGCTTTTTCTTTTAATCACCCCACCCCTTGCCCCAGGCTTATCCCTGCTTAAGACTTTCCCTCCTATTATTACTTCCCCCTCTACATTCATGTCACATATATTCTCCGATCACCCCACAAAACCTCATTTCCTTCTCTTCATATGGCCTTTTTCTAGCTTTCCCTAGTGGCCATGGACACTATATTCTTTCTCATATGCAAATCATTTGTTTGAATTTCTGGAGTTGTGGGTATAAGTCAGAGAGAATATACATGTTGTGTCTGTTGTCTGTGTGAAAGAGAGAGAGAGAGAGAGAGAGAGAAAGAGAGAGAGAGAGAGAGAGAAAGAGAAAGGAGAGAAATCTTTCCCTTGCTTTGTGGCTCATGAGTTAGTCATGGCTGATGGCTAGAAAGCCCCAGGACAGCCCTTGTTTTCTATCTCTGTAGTACTGGCATTACATGGGCATACTTCCTGTGTGACTTTCACATGCACCATATAGCTCAAACTTAGTTTCCCAAACTGATGAGCAAGGCGCTTTACCCATTGAACTAACTCCCAAGCCCTACTCCCTACCCTTTAATTCGTTTTCTTCTGTAAGTGTTCCCGGAGTTTCTAGAACTTGAGAGACCATATTTGTAATAAATCAAAGTCTGACTCTTCTTATATTAGCTAAGAGTAACATTTGAACTCTCATATTGCATCACATATCCATAGTTCTCCACGATGGAAGATGCTGAAGGAATATTTGCATTGCATTTTGTAAATACACATTGGATTCGACACATCCATCCGCTTGTTGTCTCACCGAAACACACAGAATCACTTTGGACCAGTGCTTGTGGATGCTTCAGGCTTTTTCTTCATTTTGCTTAAATCGCCTGGCACTACAGTGGTGATACCTATTTAAAAGAGATTAAAGTATTGCACAGAACAATGTGAAAGGCCATGCTACATGCAATACATTATATATTTTTCCCTTTATTCACGAAAACAACTAAATTACTAATAGTATGCAATTAGATCATAACAACAGTTGCTGTGTTCTTATGTTGTATCCTCAAATACACATTTACACATATGACTACTTGTTTCTGTATGCACAATCTAATCCAACCATAGCTAAATTTAGGATAAAGTGATAATTAGACTTTGAATTTGTCTGGACATTTACCTAGACTGCTATATTATTTTGTCATTTATTAATTCAGTGACTGTGCATAAGTCACTCAAAGAAAATGAAAAATAAAATGTTAAATATTAAATGTATTATTAATATTACTTACAATAGCTCCTATTTGAAATTTATATGGAAGTGGATTTGGCTATGGAAAGAATGAAGGACACACTAGAGAGACTGTATTGGGGGCTCTGGAATTTCTGTCTTCATAAATTCTTTGTTTTTTTTGTCAACAATTATAAGATCCATATGGTCTTTCATAAAGGAAATTATTGTAGCATATTCATCTCTAAACAATATATTATTTATTTTATTGAAAATAAATGAAAAAGGTTCTAGCTAGTAAATGGAAGAAAATTAAAAAAAAATAGAGGCCAATTCTCAGTAAATGTTGCATTTTCTTCCTAGCATTAGACAATGGCTATTCATTTTTAATTGTTTAAAATATTTTAACACTATTAATATTTGAATATTGTTAACTTGATAGGAGTTGTGATTTACTTCATAAATATTGATTTTCTTAAAATATAGGCTGCAGCTTCTGTCCAATGAGCCTGTATGCAGAATTTTCAATAATCGTTTTGTTGTTCTTATGACTTCATTATTGCCCAACTAGGGGTTACAACAGATGAATATATAAAAAGAGTTTTCTGCAATTATCCATTTATACGTGCATTGAATCAAGTGATGAAATTAAAGATATCAATATTGGGCTCAACTGTTTATGATATAAGGACTTTAAAACATATGTGCTTACTATCAGTTGCTTTAAAATCCATTCTGTGACCTGGTGAAAGTTTGTTTTTAATTCTTGTCATGTCCAAAAAAGGCATTGACCTACAAGACAAACAAAGTTGAAGCAAAAGGTTACTTACCAGAGCAAAGAAAATGATGGCATACTCTAGAGAAAGACTGAAGTGAAGCGACCCAAAAGCGGCAGCAGCTTATTGGAGCTGTGATTTTTGTAGACATTTTCATGAACATTTCTAAAGTGGGTTATATATTTGTTGATGTAGTTTCTGTGTATCTCTTAAATGATTGTGCACCAGGTAGGGTTTTTATTCCATCCCATAATCCTTTTGAAACCTGTCAAGGCATGGGGGTGTCAGCCTTCAGTCCAGTGGTACTATAATGAATTTGGGATCTTTTAAGGACTCAAAGGCTTTGTTAGTATGCATGTTGGGGAAGATTCCTCCCACCTACATTTCTTTTTATTTACTTATTTATTTTTCATGTATGTTTATTTATTTATTTGAGAGCAACAGACAGAGAGAGGAAGAGGCAGATAGAGAGAGTAGGAGAGAGAGAGAGAGAGAGAGAGAAAGAAAGAGAGAGAGAGAGAATGGGTGTGCCAGGGCCTCCAGCCACTGCAAACGAACTCCAGACACGTGCACCCCCTTGTGCATCTGGCTAACGTGGGTCCTGGGGAATCAAGCTTCGAACCGGGGTCCTTAGGATTCATAGGCAAGAACTTAACCGCTAAGCCATTTCTCCACCCCCCTCCCACCTACATTTCTAATAGAACAGAATGATTTAATTGCTTTTCTTTCCCTGGATACTTCATATCTAACTTCTTGCCTACTTGGTGTCATAATGTCCAGGAAAGTGGAGATAATGTGGATTATCCATAATATTTCAAGGTAATGTGTGATGTCCATAGTACCAAACCATGTAAATAGTCCATGTCTCTCTAATCACTGGGTATGTGAAACTTCTCTAGAGTAGTCTTATAGTGTTAACCTGATTATGAACATATATATATAATTCTGTGTCCAGTTCATGATGGAACATCATACCCTAGGACAGAATCCACTTTGAGCTAGATGTAGTGGTCAGTTTGAAACAAAAATGGACTATTATGACCCAATTATAATCTTTGTATTTTTCCTTACATTGTTGGCTTTTAAAATAAAAGACATACTTAAAAGATGACTATCAACTTAAATCAATATCTGATACCATGAGCTCATAAATTCTCAATTTATAATTATGATGTCTCAGTCTTTTTTTTTTATCATTTTGCAGAATTAATCAAGAGTATTGTACTTCACAGTGACTTACAGACTTGATAGCTTTATAAATCCCAAATACTTAGACATAGATTTATACAGGACCTAGTTTTTTTTGTTGTTTTTTTTTTTGAGAAATGTTTCTGAAAAATGAAGTTCAGTAGCATTAAGGAAAATTATTATAATAATTAAACTATTTTTAAAATACTTTTATTTTTATTTATTTATTTGAAATAGAGAAGGATAGAGAAAGAGGCAGATAAAGAAAGAGCACTCAGGGCCTCCAGCCACTGCAAATGGACTCCAGATGCATGCACCCTCTTGTGTATCTGGCTTATGTGGATCCTGGGGAGTTCACCCTAGGTCCTTTGGCTTTGCAGGCAAAGGCCTTAATGGCTAGGCCATCTTTCCAGCCCTAATTAAACTATTTTATTCATTTCAAATTTGTATATTTCTATCTACCTAATTTATCATTGTTCTCTATAACAGCTACTAAAGTACATAACCTCAAATAATTTCAACAAAAGTTTTATATGTTCATATGTAAATAAATTCTGGGCCAGGAATCTATCAAAAATGCAGTTTCTAGACTCATATGTCCAATATATTTATTATAAAACTGTACTATAGTGAAGTTTTTCTCAGAGCTTTGTTGCAGTACCTCTGAGTCTACGTAGAGTGGATGGTCAGGGACAGCTTCGCCAGTCCATACCAATCACCATACTTATTTATAATCAAGCGAAATTCCAAGGTTTTTCTCTGCTATATGAAGTCTTGGGATTTTTTTGTCTGTATAAATAACATGTCCTTAAATAGGAACACTGAAAATGAGCTAAATCATTTCTTTATTTCATACGAAAGATTTTATTTGCTGCCTTCCTTCCCTTGAGTCTCTTAGACTTGTATGTAGAAGGATCAGAACAATTTCAGTAGGAAACTGAACTACTTACGTGTAGTGTTTTGAAAGTAATAAGATCCATCTATTGATTTATTCTTTGACTTCCATTTCCAAGAAGGTCTCTCAATTTTTTGTCTCTCTACATTTTATTTGAAACCACAAGTGTCTTTATTAATATATCATTTTTGAAATTTCGTTTAATTTTTATAGAATTTTCCCCTGGATTGTCAGAGATTTTCACATGGATTTGTTTTCATTTGCTTGTTCTTGGTTTCTTGGTGTTAAAGGTTGAATATTTCCTATTGATTTTGTAATTAAATCTGCATGGAACTTGAACAACTCTCTGGAGTTATTGTGCCCGTGGTTTGATAACTAGTTATGATTTTTTTCTCCCTTGGAAATGTTCATGAATTAAAATGCTGCTTCTAAGGAAAAAATATTCATGTATCTGCTATTGCTTCTTTTTCTTGATTTTTATATCAATATATATTATTAAAATATCCCAAATTGTATATTTGCAATTAAAGCTGATAATTAGTATCATTTTCTTTGAAAAACATTAGACAGAGAAAACTTTCAGATAAAAGTTTTGCTTTTTTTTGGCTTTGGACTGCCTGTTCTACTTTTAGTCAACATTGTTTTTAAACAATCTGAACTTTCTTTGAGACATACCTATATTCCACAGTGCTTAACAGTCCATACATGTCATAAATCAATAAGCGGTATGTTAAAAAATGCCCTTTAAGTATATCTTCTTTCAAAATTAGCTGAAAGCTCAATGCTGAAAGAGTAGTAGTGAGAACTGTGAACTTGTGTCAAGTACCTAAGAAAAATTTAAGGAGGAAAGATCCATTATTATCATTATCACTGGAAAACAATCAGCAAGCAGCAAAGGCAATGCAAATGAAGATTTCAGGGAAGACATCTGGGTAGCAGAGAAAGCAGTGATTCTGTCATAATTTGTCAGACAGACAACTCTTGGCAGCAGCTGTATTTTATACTTCATGACCTAATGGACTATTTTCATGCACTATTTCTATAGGAGTACTACAGAGCAAACATATTGAGGTGACATTGCTGGTAGGCTTGTGCACTTCCAGCCATTAGAGCTTTCTCTCTTCTTAGCTACCTTCTCTCAGCCCTTAAACTAGTGAGACCTTGAAACCACTCATTCTATCCAAACCACTCATTTTGTCAAAGAAGCAATGTCACAGTTCTCACACCAAAATTTCTCCCTCTTCTCTGTTTAAATCAAACCAAACCACTCACTAAAACTACCAGCACACTTGCACAACAGAAAGAGAAAAAAAGAAGTGAAGAAGAAAACCAATCTGGTCCCAAAGTATACAGGCTCTGTTGTTAAATTACCTGTGACTGACTCTGCTCTGACCCTTGTGTTTTATCAACAATCATTGTTTTTCTATGTTCTTCACATCTCAGTGTCACAGATGTATAAAACAGGGACGATAAATAGTCCTACAGTGAAAAATAATGCTATGGGAATTAAATTTTATTAATTTTAAAGCTCTTTATTTTGTTCTGGTGTACAACTGAGGGTAAATAGTGATTATTAAGTACATCACAATGTTAGATACAGTTGTGGAGAGCATAATGACATTGCAGTCAGTGACTGAATACTACTATTAAGATGGAAATGGACTTCTTGCCTTTAGTGGTGCCTCTATTAAAGAAAAACATGCATTTTTAAATGTGTAAAAGGATAGTGCAAACATATGGATAATATTAAAATATAAGCATGGAACTGGCTTGTGAATTACTATATTAAACTTATCACTTTACCTTGTATACTGACACATTATAAAATTTAAAAAAGTACCATAAAATACTATGTTATGTTGTACAGAAAGCAACATTGTTTTCTCATTGTTTACTGTGTCTCTTGTTTACACCAAAAGATTGTACCAAATGATTCACCTATACTATCTAGGTTTGTGTATACTGTATGATGCTAACAAAATGACAAAATCTACAATATATCCCCAGTGCTAATCAATATATGACTATATAACTCTAGCA
Source organism: Dipus sagitta (assembly GCA_036346955.1). Lineage (NCBI taxonomy): Eukaryota > Metazoa > Chordata > Mammalia > Rodentia > Dipodidae > Dipus > Dipus sagitta. The sequence goes on from CM070788.1 coordinate 16,265,074, forward strand.
CAAATACAAAATCTAAACAGATTAATAAATTATTTTTTTTCCAAGGTGGAGTCTCACTCTAGCCCAGGCTGACCTGAAATTCACTATGTACTCCCAGGGTGGCCATGAACTCTCTGTGGTCCTCCTCCCTCTGCCTCCTGAGTACTGGGATTAAAGTCATGGGCCACCATACCCAGCTTAAGAAATCTTTACAAAGCAAACACTTGTATAACTACTGCACTAGCCAGGGTTATCTACAGGAGTAGAACTGATGTAATGAATTAGATTAAAAAGGGGAATTTATTGGATCACTTACAGAAGTGAAACTATATCAGTCTAAAGACTCAAGGAACCCTGTAGCTACTAAGTTGAAATGGTTGGATGGATCAACACTCTCAATCCAGCACTGGAGGCCTGAAGGCTTCCTGGAGAGTCACTGGCTTTCAGTCCAAACTGGAAGGCTGGGGAAATTTGATTCTAATGCCAAGGAAGGATAGCAGAACAGGATACATGCACCTGTAAATGAAGGCACTCACCAGCAAACAGCACCTGGCCAGGCAGGGGATAGGGTAGTCCCATGAAGACCAGCAGGAGGGTGGCTCATTCTGAGGGTTCAATGTGGAGGAAGAAATTCCTCCTTCAGCCAGTTCTTCCTGGAAGCCACTTCAGAGACCTGGCCAAGAGAAATGTTTGTGGGTTCCTAATCAGATCAAGTTGACAACAGTAGTCAATCATCACAATTGCATAAAACAACCCAATGGACCCTAGAAACAGACTCTGATCACTATTCATTTTCTCAATGCAAAATTCATTTTCTCTCCCTTATAAAACTTTAAAATGTCCAGGTATCCACTATCATAATTTTATTTTCTTTAATTATCACACCTTGAATTTTTTTTCAAGAAAAAGAACTCCAGCATATATCCCTAAAAAATATACTCGATTTCTCATGTTTTTGATATTAACACAAGGTATTTTGAGGTTTTACCTTGCTTAAGTTTAGAAAATTTCCCTTGTAAAATTTCACATTTTTAAATTGTATGCAAGAGTTAGAGAGAAGAGAGAGAGAGAGAGAGAGAGAGAGAGAGAGAGAGAGGGAGAGGGAGTGAGGGAAGATGTAGAAGATTAAGGTTAGTCTTGATCCTACCTTCTCCAGTGTCTTGTGGTTCAGGTGTTCCCTGTAAGGGCCTGGTGAGAATTACGTTCTATTTGGTTTATGGATTCCTCAATTGCTAATAGTCAATACAGGTGTTTATGTTGTTTTTGCCAAAGCTGCTCTAATGCTTGTAATATGAATGTCACATTGAAAAGCCTTGATTCAATTTGGGGAGACTACAAAAGCAGGCTAATAAAAGGAAATGTGTCCACTGGAAGACATCTTGAAAGCTAAATATCATATCCCATCCTCTTCCAACTCTTAGAAATAATAGGTATTCAATCTTATTTTGAAGTTTTAATTTGGATTTTTCTATAAATAGAATTGAATATTTTTCATTTAGGTTTCATTGTTCATATATTTTTCCCTTATTTTGTGAAGCACAGTTATTTTTTTATTCTATAGAAATTTTATTTTTATACTAATTATGTATTTTGTTTAATAATATAGTTGTTATTTGCTAAACTAAATTTATTCTACTACTATTATTATAAGTATATTATTATTATTCTTATTATTATCGTTCATCCAAATAGTCTTTTAAGCCTGACTACCTTAAAGGCCAATTTTTTTTTCAAGATAATGTCAAATGTGAAGATTTTAGGCAAATAGCTATCACAAATCACTAGGCAGGCAATCTCAAATTGATTCATGCTGGTCAGTAGGCTAAAATGACAACGAATTTGTAGTATCTATAGAGCATGCATGTAAAAGATTTGGAATAAAACAAAAAAGAAGGGACCCTCAAGACCTGTAATAAGGACTATTTTTTAAAGCATGCAAAATAGCAAGCCACACTGGGAATTTGAAAATGGGAGCAGATCATCTCGCCTGATCACATTATACTATGAGTCTTTCATCTCAGAAAATTACTTTGTAATTTACTTGAAATGCCAATACTGTTTATTCTCTTTACTTACAACCTGTAATTTTCCTCACTTCCAGTACTAAAGCTAGACATAAATGTGATATTTTGGAGGAGAATGCTGGATATGAATGCTTGTGGTGGTTTGATTCAGGTGTCCCCCATAAACTTACTTTTTCTGAGTGCAAGATTCCCCAGCTGATGGCAATTGGAAATAAAAGCCTCTTGGAGGCAGTATATTGTTGGGGTGGGCTTATTGGTGTTACAGCCAGTTTTCCCTTGCCAGTGTTTAGCACATTCTCCCATTGCTGTTGCCTACCTGATGTTGGAGAGGGGGTGATGTCCACCCTCTGCTCATGTAATCATTTTCCCTGCCATCTTGGAGCTTCCCCTCAAGTCTGTAAGCCAAAACAAACATTTTTTCCCCATAAGCTGCTCTTGGTCACGTGATTTCTGCCAACAATGCAAACCTGACTGCAACAGTAATGTTGGTACCAGAGGAGTGGGATTACTGCTAGACACCTGACTGTGTGGCTTTGACCTTTTGGTGCTGATTTTCAAGGGGAATGTGGAAGAATTTGAAACCTTCACCTAAGAGACACATTGCAGTGCTGTATGTACATCTTGATGGACCACTTTGGTCAGAGTTGAAAGACCTGAATGCAGAAAGAACTAAGAACTGTGAGGTTTTGCTTATAATGGTGAGAAGGAGCTTTGCCTGGATTGTGCTAGAAGTAGTTTGTGTGAGAGGCTGTCTGTTATGGCTGTGACCTGAGAAGCTGTGCAGGGTTGCATTGTGTAGAAATGGAATGGTGTGAACAAAGGGATATAGTACAGAAAAAAATGAAATCTATGGGCCCAAACTGCTCTCCATTCAACTGCAATAGAAAGATTACAACCACTGAGATTGAGCCAGCTGACCTGCACTGGGACAATAGAAAGAGTGCAGAGTCTTTAGAAGGGGGCTGAATGCTGAAGGAGCGTCCTTTGCTTCAAAGTCCATTTTATTCCCCCTTTGGTTAACAAATTGGCACCCTACCTGGGATTATGGAGTATAAGAAATGCAGAAAAGAGTGGGTCATTGAATTTGCAACGCAGCCATATTTTAGAAATGGCCATGTGCAGTGTGAAGCAGGTTTGCTGGATGCCTGCATGAAGACCCAATGGAGCCATGAGGATGAACCATGAATTGCAATGGAGACCCAATGGAGATGCCGGGACCACAAGACAACTGCTAAGGACAGCTGCTTGCCCTGATGAAGTTTTCCAAGACTATGATTAGCCTAGCTGGAGGGGCATAATTGAAAATCCAGAGACTTGTTGCTGGTTAGAATGATCAGATTTGGAAATTTGACACTGACTATAGTTGGACTTGGAGCTACTGAGTTTGATGTTTACCATGATTGTTTTAAATCTTGTATTGGCTGAATATTTCTTTGCTATAACCAGTGCCATCTTTTGCAGTGTGAATGTTTATTCTGTGCCATTAGGGTTTTGGGGGGGATTTTTTGGTATTATGGCTCAGTTAAAAGAACTTGGACTACGGGAATGTTTGAACATCATTAGATTGATAAAAATACTATGGAGGCTTTTAAAGTTGGACTGAATGCATTGCATTTTACATCATGGATGGTTATCAGTTTATGGGGACCAGGGGCAGAATGTGGTGGTTTGATTCAGGTGTCCCCCATAAACTTAGCTGTACTGAATGCTAGATCCCCAGCTGATGGCAATTGGAAATTAAAGCCTCCTGGAGGCAGTGTATTTCTGTGGGTGGGATCATGGTTGCTATAGCCAGTTTTTCCTTGCCAGTGTTTGGCACACTCTCCTATTGCTATTGTCCACCTGATGTTGATGAGGGGGTGATGTCCACCCTCTGCTCATGTTGTCGTTTTCCCCTGCCAATGTGGATCTTCCCCTCAAGTCTGTAAGCCAAAATAAACTTTTTTTTTTCCCCATAAGCCGCTCTTGGTTGGTTGATTTCTGCCAGAAAAGCATATCTGACTCCAAAAATGCTCTTTTATATTTTCCCTTCCTGAGATTAACATACTCAAGCATCCTTATTCTAGACATAAACAGTGAAATTGTCAGAGGTCCCAAAATCATATCCATTCTCCTGAGGTAAGTAATAATAAATAAATGTCATTGTGTCCGTACACATATGTTAAGAGTTGGTATTGCAGCAAGAAGAGGTTTACTAGGTAGAGAGAGAACATGCTTCTGCATTTCACATTATTTTCAGAAAAAGACAGCATCTGGATCCAAAAGTGCCGCCTCTATTTAAAGGTGTGAGTTTGAGAAACACACTTAAGTGTGTGGATGGAGATAAGTTAATGGAAGACAACATAGGTCTAACCATAAGGTGCCAACCAGTATCTTATAATCAAGGGCCCAGTTACTACCAATGGCAGGGAATATGACTGATCCTTCTCAAAAGAAAAAAAAAATACCTCTTAATGAGGACATTGCACTGCTCAAAATATCTCAGGAGTCAGTGTAGTAATTCACTATATAGGAATTGAAAAATGTTTGAAAAGGGTATAAACATTATATATATATATATATATATATATATATATATATATATATATACATACATATATATATATATATATAAATACATATATGTGTATGTGTGTATGCTATAAATAATATTTTAATAAAACTGAAATAACTTAGTTTACATTGATATTGTGAAACAAATAATTAAACACATTTTAGATATGTTTAGAGCATAATGAATCCAAAGAAATCTTAGGGATAAGTGGGAGTGATTTATTTTTATGTGTTAATAAAGAGTTTCTGGCATAAGAATATGTCCACAACAGCTGTAAAATATATATGTCTGTATTTACTTATTACAGTAAGGAGCTTTTTGATCATCTGCATACTAATCTATTGCTTTTCTCTTGGGCTCATATGTCCACTGAAATGTCTAGGAGAATTAAAGTGGGATTACCTATATATATATGAAAGCTCTTATGTTGTACTTAATAACTAGGATGTCCTGAAGCATGTAATATTCCTTTTATTTTTCATTTGGTAGCAAAGATATAAAGACTTTATTTGATTGCCAATATGCCATCACATACTCGGGGGAAATTATGTTGTTCCTGCCAATGCTAAATATAAAAATTCCAAGTGTTCACTAAGGAGTAAGAGGACAAAAAAAGAGATGCCTTAAAGCCTACAGGCAGGAGGACAAAGATGAAAAGCACCAGTTAATCTTTAAAATCTACACGCTGAATGCTGAACAAAGAGAAATACACTTTCTTATGAAGGAGATATAACTTACTCCCAATATTGAATAATTCTTTCCAGGTCTGTATATATCTGTGTTTTTTTTTTCATTGAATATTTACTATTCACATTGGTCACAAACCTTTTTGGGATGTGTTGAACTGTGTATTTAAAATAAATTAGGAAGAACATTTCTTAAGAGCATCTAGGCTTTGCTTCAATTAAAGGATTTTAGGGTTGTCAGTAGTTCAACTGTAATAATCGTAGCTGTGTTCTTAGGAGAGAAAAAATCATGCCCTGTAAGCATATCTAAAATATGTTTAGTTATTTGTTTCACAATATCAGTGTAAACTAAGTTATTTCAGATTTATTAAAAATATTTATACCCCAAATATCACATGATCAGTTAAGTACATCTGATGAATTTTGTCAACAGATAACTGTATCAGGAATCAGTTACATGAACTGTTTACCACGGGACACTTTCATTATAAAAGTACATCTGTATAAAGTGGTCTTCCACGAGAAAACTGTGCATTTAATTGCAATTATGGTGCTTTGCTACTGAAATAAATTGTGCTGTATAGTTTTCATAGTTTGCCATATATATATATATATATATATATATATATATATATATATATATATATCAAAGACATTTTAAAGAACAAATAGTTAGGCCTGGAGGGGTGATGTCTCGTGACTATAATTCCAGCACCCAGGTGGCTGAGGTAAGATGATTTTAGTCAGTTCAATGGTAGACTCTGGACTACAGAGTGAGTTCCAGGTGAGCCTGGGCTAGAGCGAGACACTGCCTCAAAGAAGAAGGAGGGGTAGAAGGAGCAGGTAGAGGAAGAGAAGAAGAAAAAGAAGGAGGAGGAAGAAAAAGAACAAAAACTTACATACTAATCGAAAAAGGCAATGCTAAGATCCTTATATGAAAAACCTAGGGATTAGAAGGTAATAGGTCCTAGTGGGGAAGTACTACTGTTGTGTTGCTAAATGGAAATGTTACAGGTATAAAATTGTCCTGTACATACTTATGTTTGTATCCATAGGATAGTCCTGTTCTCACCTTTATTTAGTCAAAGAAACTTCTTTTTGCAGTTGGAGGTGACTGGGGAAACTCAAAAGAGCAAAGTGTTGAGGAGACATAAAAATTGAGTACTTAGCACTAAAGAAACATCCAACTCACACTTGGCAGGACTAGAGAACATTGCTCATGAGGTATCAGAAAACATGTAAGAACCAAAGGATGAGCGGGGGGTTTTACAATGTTGTCTTGCTACTGGCCAGCCTCAGCAGTGCATGTCTTCCCCTGATATTTGGAGGCACATGCAGGAAGATTGAGTCTAGATTGCAGTTAAACTCTGGTGGGCAGGGGTTTTGAGATCAGGACTCAGACCCCGAAAAGCTCTGGGTTCTTGCTTTTATTGCAGCCTTATCAGATAAAGAAAATTAATTATTGGCAGAGTATGCAAATGTTATGGTGAGGCTTCAACAAAATATTGATCTTAGGTTTCTTTCTTGTTCATCTTAGGTAAGGAGCTCATGACTTCAGTCAATGTGTCAGAAAGATGATGTTTTCATTTTGTTTAGTTTTTTAAATTCCATTTTATTTTTTGTTTGTTTGTATTTTGATTTCCTGTATTCCTACAATGCAGTGTGCTGTTCTACAGTTTACGTAGAGAGAGGTCACAAACTCCTCTCGGTGGACAGACTTGAACACTGTCTTCCTGATGTGAAGTGTCCCTCTGCTGCATTCATGACATTGCAGCGGCTACCCTTACCTGTGCAGTATTGGTCCTATCAACATGTTGTCATGCATGATATAGCAAAGCAAAAGAAAGGACATTAAAATAGAATCACTAACTTTGTAGAAGGAGCTCAGTGAAAGAGGTGGGGAAAGACGTGCAAAAGAAAGTAATGGGGGGATGAAGAGATGGCTTAGCAGTTAAGGTGCTTGCCTACAAAGTCAAAGGACCCAATTCGATGCATCAGCATGTGCTTCTGGAGCTCATTTGCAGTGGCTGGGGGCCCTGGTGCACCAATTCTCTCTCTCCCTCTCTCTCTCTCTATCTATCTACCTATCTCTTTTCCAAATAAATAAATAAAACAAAAATGTTCAGAAAAATTAAGAAAACCAAAGTAATAGGAGGATATTATGATTAAAATACATTATGTCCATGTATGAAAATTATCAATTAAAAAGAAAGGAAAGAACAAAAAGTGGATACAAAACAATTTCGTGATCTGGAGAGATGACTTGGTTAAGGCACTTGCTTGCCTGCAAAGCATAAGGACTGAGGTTTAATTTCTCAGTAACCACAAAAGCCAGATTCACAAGGTAGTACATGTGACCTTTGTTTGATTGCAGTGGATAGAGGTGTTGGCCTGTAGATTCATGAGGCAAAAAAAAAGTTTGGGACCAAGGTTTCAAGAGCCTTCCCTAAGGTTCTATAAATGGAAATCAAACGTTTAGGAAGAGAGGCTGTGGCCAGCCATGCTGCCTACAAGTTGCACAGCATGTACCAGAGACGTGGCTTTTGTGAGTCATCATCTGTGCTGGGGTGGGCTTTTCAGTGGTGCGGCTGTCTTTGAGTCACCCATGCTCCTGCAAACAACCACTCACCCTCCTCCGTAAGCAACCCCGATAAGCTCATCGGATCTTCAAAGCTGACTTTGGTGCGATCACACTTTGCCCTGTTGTCTGAAGTCTAACCTAGCTGATGAGACATTTGTTCATATCTCCCCAGGGAAAATGGTTTCCCACGACATCTGTGTTACTTCAGATTCTGATTTTTGAGTTATATCCATCTACGAAAAGGTTAGTATTTCCTTCATGTCATTTTCTATGAGTCAGTGGGCATTGCACACACTTCTTCTAATAGCCTCCACCTTGATCTTTTCTTTTTAGTCATCACATGACAGAGGAAAAGAATTTTGTGTCTCATATTCAAATTATTCTGGTCATGTCTCTATTATGACGGTAATCCAGTAAATCCCATTTCATATCATATATTTCTCCTATTAATTAATTCTTTGATCTCTGGAATGATGACTTATCTTTCTTCTTACTTGGAGTAATATCCTAGCTCAAGGTTAGCCGTGGAATAATTTCTGCAAAAAGAATGAATTAGACAGACAAGTGCTTTATAGTCCAGATGAAATCAATTCTCAAAATTGAAGATTTGACTGAAGGTATTTATTATTTATAAGGTATGAGTGCACCTATATTTCCAATGATTTGCAGATGTTATTTTGTAATTATGTAAAATACAATAACATAAGTTAGAGTGCCTAGATTATAAATTGCTCTCTAATTAGCTTCCATATTCCTTTCTGAAAGTTTCCATGGCACTTTCTATTTCCACCTGGTATAGGTCAATATAACTTGTTAGTGTCAATATAGTAGATCAGTTTTGAACCAAACTTATTTTCAAATATATTTGAATATTTTGAGTTAATTACTCTTCTTTTCATTTGGAAACCAATATTTAATTAAAATGACAATCAGATTAGTACTCACTAAAAAAGAGAGACTCATGGTTTAAAAATATTATTGCAGGGCAGGAGAGATGTTTTGGTGATTAAGACAAATGCCTGTAAAGACTAAGGACCCAGGTTCAATTCCCACATAAGCCAGATGTACAAGGTGGAACATTTAAAGTTTGTTTTCCAAGGCTGGAGGCCCTGGCCACCCATCTCTCTATTTGCCTCTTTCTCTTTCTCTCTCTTCCCCAAATAAATAAGATATTTTAAATATTATTGTAAATTAAGTTTACATAGATTTTCCTTCATAACCTTAATCATATGTTGGATAAAGCAGGAATTTCTATAATTATATAATAATACTCCCATCCTGTAATATAAGGCATGTAATTCTTGTTAGAAAAGTTCAGTTGTTTTTCTAAGTTCAGGCAAACAATTGGTTTGCTCTAACGCCACTTTTCAGATACTTTTTTTTTTATTAGTTATGTGCAAAATGTATATAGTCATGTTTGTACTATCGTTAGCCTTCTCCTAGTACTCCCCCCACCGCTGGCTCTCTTTGTTGGGGGATATTGGTCATGCATTATGGAGTTAGCCATGAGTTGTGGGTAAGAGGCAATGTCTCTGTGCATAATGATCCAATGTGTGGCTCTTACATTCTTTCCACACCCTTTTCTGCAATTTCCCTGAACCATGTTGATTTCATTTTAGGTATGCTTCAGTGACGAGGTCTTAGGAGCCTCTGTGTCTCTGGATATCTGGTTTGGTAGGAGTTGAGTATTCTTTGTGTCTATCTCCTTTACGCTTGTGCTGGTAGCAGGTTCACCAAGGAAGCAGCACTCTTGCTCATTTTCACAAGTATTCTTAGTTTCAGCTGGGGCCCTTTTGATACTTTTAACTCTGAATTTTTAATATTTTTATTTATTTGAGAGAGAGAAAGGGAGAGACAGAAAGACACACACACACACAGAGAGAGAGAGAGAGAGAGAGAGAGAGAGAGAGAGAGAGAGAATCAGTACTCCTAGACTTCAGCCCCGCAAAAGAACTCCAGATGCATGTGCCACCTTGTACAACTAGCTTATGTGGATCCTGGGGAATTGAACCTGGGTCCTTTGGCTTTGCAGACAAGTGCCTTAAATACTAAGCCATCTCTCCAGCCCTAATTATGAATTTTTTAAATTAACTTGTCAAACCAATAGTCAATTATACAACTAGCTCCAAGAATACTCTTTCCCTCAAGAAATAAGCAATAGTAACTATTAAATATTTTAGGAAATGTCTCTACTATCTTTATTCAATTTTGATCTGTATTGTATTTAATACGTCTACTATAAAATTATAGGAACAAATAATTTACTAACCCAAATAAATGAGTGCATATCTAATACATTCTCTAGAACATGGAAAGCTGGAAGGAACACTCAGGTATAAAGGAAGGTAACTAAAGTAACGTCAATATCACAATGCCTAGAATTCACTGGAAAAGCTTGGTCACACACTAATCTAGCTCCCAATTTCAGGGGCAACAATGCCTACCAGAATAGAGGAGGTCCTCACATATACTTATGGAGGTAGATGGAGTTGTGGCAGGCAAGGTATTGAAGAGTTTAGCCACCTAGGATAAGCACTGCTTGGCTTAAGCTATAACAACAGCCTTCTCCTAAACACTGCAACTAGCAATCTGTTGGGAACCTGGGATCCTCACCTGTACTGAATACATATACCTTGATACACACAAATAAATAAACACTTGTATATTGCTTTCCAGAGCAACTGTTCTTTGAGATCTGTACCCATTCAAATATGTTCTTAGGTTCAGGATCAAAACATCCAACCCATTCTGACTTTGGGTGCATCTGTAATATAACCTTCTACTCTAAGTGAACTCTTAGGGAAAAATACAACCACCCATTTACCATCATATGCCAATGCAGATGATTGAGTTCAGATGCATTATATAGTAGGAACATTCACAGTGGGGACAATATTATTTGACCTGGACCTGCCAGTGAAAATAGGGTGCCATCTAAACTCCAACCCTAGCAAGCCATCCATCATTCCCTACAGATCTTACAAAGGGAAACTCCAGATGAATTCCTCTGGCCCACTGTCCCTTTGCCAATTTATTTAAACCTTGAGGATTGCTTTGCTCTTAATAAAGTGTTCCGTGTGCCTTTCTTCAGTTCTTTGACTGAGGCACTAAAAACCTAGGGTCACCCAGACGCCACCAGTTACACCATCACACGTGGATATGAAGCTAATGAGAGGCTGCAGACCGTCGGGAGGCTGTACAAATTAAGAGTTTGTGATCTCCTCTTTGTTCTTTCTTGCCACCCCTCCGCACAGTTCACAGAGCCGTCAGGAAAGAGCCCTAAACCTAGGAAGACTCAGAGGAGAAAGGGCCACACAGCATAGGAGGAACAAAGTTAAGACCAGCTCCATCCAACCAGAAAACAATGTGTGGAAGAAAAGGTGCAGCTGAGTTGAAAATGAAGCTCACTTAGAGACAGCAATGAAGAAGGAAAGACGGAGCTACCCATGTATTGATTACGAACTTCGACATTTTAAGCAAGAGGGGAAAAGGGGAAAAGGGGAATTGAAACTGCTAAGGGCATGCGGGCAGACACATGGTGCGTGCCCTAGACCAACACCAATGCCCGCCCTGACGCTGTAGCGGAGTCATGTCACCACGAACACAGGTAAGTCACAAAGAGAGGAGTGAATGTTCTGACCGGGGCTAAAGAAGAGAATAAACAGCTCTCATCACTGAGTCACACCCGAAATGGAATTGTGAAATTCAGTATAGAACACAATTTGATCTTACAATGCACCGCACCTCTACATATAAAGTCTGGATGTTTAAGCACTATTGTGTACACAAAGAGCACGTTTGAACAAGTTTCAAAAGCAGCTGGATGAATAACAGGTCTTATTCATTTATTTATGAGAGAGAGATTAAAAATAAGATAGGCAGATGAGAGAGAGAAACAGAGAATGGGCAAGCCCGGGCCTCTAGCCACTGCAGAGGAATTCCAGGCACACGTGCCATCTTGTGCATCTGGCTTTGTGTGGGTACTGGGCATCAAACCAGGGTCCTTAGGTTTTGGAGACAATCACCTTAACTGCTGAGTCATCTCTTCAGCTCTTTTTTATTTTTATTTATTTATTTATTTTTTTTTAGTTTTTCGAGGTAGGATCTCACTCTGGTCCAAGCTGACCTGGAATTAACTATGTAGTCTCAGGGTGGCCTCGAACTCTCAGCCATCCTCCTACCTCTGCCTCCCAAGTGCTGGGATTAAAGGCATGTGCCACCGTGCCTGGTTCTTTTTTTTTTTTTTTTTTTAACATAAACAATTCTTGAAAGCATAGCAGAAGGGAGGTTGAGATAATTTCATGGTGTAAACCCATTTCTTAAGTTTTACTATTTTTTATTCATTGCAACATGCCACTTCTCATCACAATTGACATGACAGTCACAAAGACAAACCAGTCAGGACAAACATAAAGGAAAGAAACAGAAGCACTCCCAAGAGAAAAAATGTATGTACGTCAAAAGCAGACTCACAGAGTGGAGAGATGGCTTAGTAGTTAAGGCACTTGACTACAAAGCCAAAGAACCCAGGTTTGATTCCCCAGGATCTATGTAAGCCAGATGCACAAGGTGGTGCATGCCTCTGTAGTTTATTTACAGAGGCTTAGAGGCCCTGGGGTGCCCATTCTGTCTCTCTCTCTCTCTCTTTCTCTTTCTCTCTCTCGCTCCCTTTCTGCCTCTTTCTCTCAAATAAATTGAAAAATAAAATAAAAGCATACTTTTATATGACAGAGATATACAAAGTGTCAACTCACTGTGATTAAAGTTACTGTGATCAATCATTAAAGCTCTGAAACATTGGGTAATGGGGGAATTATGCAAGCTCAGGTGGATATTTTCTACAGATAACAGTAAACTATAAGAAGGAAAAGAAAATTGGGGTTGAGGGAGATGGCATAGTGGAAAAAAAAAAAAAAAAAACACTTGCCCCACAGTGATAAGTACCTGTGTGTGGATCCCCTGATGCTAAGAAAACATTGAAAATTGTAGAGGGCTTCTGTAGTCCAGAACACTTATGGTGAGAGTTGGAGTGTGAAGGTGGGAGAACTTTCTGGAGGTTCATAGTCTGAAACCAGTGAGCAAGAGAGAGAAACAGAGTGGTGAATAAGAAATCCTGGGTCAATGATAAGGACCTACACCTGAAACCTGAAAATTGAGCTGCCCATACATGTTGCACCCACACACACACACACACACACACACGAAGTAAAATCAAAGTTATCAAAATGAAGAAAACACAATTTAGATAAAGAATCTGTATGTTTCAAATTGAGAAAAAATTATACACAAAAACATTCAGGACCTCTTCAATTGTCTTTTTGTTTGTTTGTTTTTGTTTCTTTGTCTTGTTTTTGTTTCTGCTTTTCAAGGTAGAGTCTCACTCCAGCACAGGCTGGCCTAGAATTTACTATGTAGTCTCAGGGTGGCCTCGAACTCACGGCAATCCTCCTACCTCTGCTTCCTGAGTGCTGGGAATAGAGGCATGTGCCACCATGCCTGGCTCAATTGTCATATTTTTATGTGGAGTAATAATTTAGAAACATAACAACTAACCATACACAATAGAGTTGAAGAAATTAATTCTAGTCTTTCCTGTATAAAGTATTTAAACATTGGCTGTTAACTTTTTGTTCAACGCCTAAAATTTTACAATATGTAAGTATTTTACTTGATGATATCACGGTTCTTTAACTGCAACGAATGTTTCATTTCCTGTAGTGTCTTCTGGGGATAGGAGACGGTGGTGCCTTCTGTCCATCAGGTCAAGCTTCAGGGTAGAAGAGGAACGGCTGGCTATGAAGTCATCCGTTCATCCCCACCGAGAAAGTTCCGAACGCGCAACACCCTTTCAGTTTGTCTGTAAGAAGAGATATGACATGCAATTTCAAGAGCAATACTTGACATTAAAATGTAAGAGAGAAATAGTTTTGAAATTAACTTTAAAAATAGTTCCTGGTATGAATATTTTATGGAAAGTGGTTCCACCAATTAACTCCTAGGTGTGCAGAGGCCTGATAGCCGTTTGGTGCCTGAGGCATCAATGACTTTAGGAAAAGGACTCAGCTCTGAAGAACTCAGAGAACAGGTTGGGACACACGTAAGGACGAAGTCATGTAGAAATGAAAAGGCAGAAGGATGGTGTTCGTTAAATTTTTTTGCAGTAAAATGGTAAAGCCAATTCTCTCTGGCTCAATCTGTGTAATTGCCTGGATATCTGCAGAAGAGAAGACTTGAAGCAGATGTTGATCTTTCATTCTCACCCTACGGATCCTGTCCCCTGAATTGATGATTGCTTCCTTCAAAGTAAATGTTCACTGGGGCTTAGATTAGAGAGGAAAACCTGGCACATAATTACGCCTTTGAATCTTAGTATCAGAGGGTTTGGCAAAATGACTGATTCCTGTTTGAGCCTTCTTAAAAAAAAAAAAAAATCATTAGTGCTCAGTCACTTGTGTGCCAAGTCATTAGAGAATGTTTTACGTTAACCCATAGAAACAGACTATGTTCAGGGAAATATTTTGTAAGTTTTATCTACTTGTGTACCTCTTAAGTTGTAAGTTTACAGAGGAGGAATAAGGATAATATATATATATATATATATATATATATATATATATATATATATATATATGTGTGTGTGTGTGTGTGTGTGTGTGTGTGTGTGTGTGTGTATGTATATATGGCAAAAATAATATAATATAGAAAAGAATCTTCAATGTAATTTTAGCAATAATTTTAATTTTTAAAAATACTTTTTATTTATTTATTTATTTATTTATTTATTTGAGATAGAGATATAGATAGAGAAAGAGAGGGAGAAAGGGCACATCAATGCCTCCAGCCACTGCAGATGAACTCCAGATATATGAACCACCTTGTGTATCTGGCTTATGTAGGTACTGGGGAACTAAGCCTGGATCCTTTGGCTTCAAGGGCAAATACATTAACTGCTAAGCCATCTTTTCAGCCCAATTTTCGTTTTTAATATGTATCATCATTTAATATATTCTTTGCTATAGATACATTATGAAAAGTTATATGTAATTGTAATGTTCAAAACAGTTGAAATTTAAAATTTAATGAAATTAAGATATTAGTTAGGAAATCTTCTAAAGGATTGGCTTGATATTCCATTAAGTACCTTAAATTGGGGAATGAAAAAAAATGACCATAATGAACATTCATTTAATTTTTATTTTGTGTAAAATTACATTTTAGCTGAAAATTCAATGAGTTAATTAATATACAGATAGGTGACAGGTATTCTACAAATGTCTTCTGCCCAAATGAGTTTGAAATGGCAGAAAAGTTAGCAAGAGAATAGTATTGAGTAATTCTCTGGAGAAAGGTGCAATAGCACACATAGCCAGATTAAAGGAGATGTCTACCTATGGAACAATAATAACCAAGTAGCTATTTTCACAAGTTGGTTAAAAGACAAGTCTTTTTGTACCATGAATAAAATTTTAAATATAGCTTGTTTATTTCTCATGACATTTGGCCTTATCTATATTCCTACAATCTGAGCATAATCCATCTCTGCAAATAGCATTTAAAATATTAAAATGTTGGCAACAATAGTTACAGTGGTAGTGTTACTGTCAATATTATCAAAGAATAAAAGGGATGTTGAATCACACATGGACCTGTTTCTTGGAAAACGAATTAAAAAAGAGAGCATTAAGGTTAAGATACAAGTTCACCCAGGCATGGTGGTGCGCATGTTTAATCCCAGCACTTGAGAGGCAGAGGTAGAAGGATCACTGTGAGTTCCAGACCACCTTGAGACTACATAGTGAATTCCAGGTCAGCCTGGGCTAGAGTGACAGTCTACCTTGAAAACCCAAAAAAGAAAAATAATATATATGATTACAGCTGGCATGGTGGTGCACACCTTAAATCCTAGCACTCAGGAGGCAGAGATAGGAGGATTGCCATGAGTTCAAGGACACCCTGAGACTACATAGTGAATTCTAGGTCAGCCTGGGCTAGAGTGAAACCCTATCTCTAAAAGCAAAACAAACAAACAAACAAACAAACAAACAAAAGATTAAGATTTATCCTTCTGAAAACTAGCCGAAGAAATGACTTACCTATTTCAATACACACGTCTAATCTAAATTTTAATTTAACCCTATAAAGATGTATTTTATCAATATTTTCCAGAAAAGTGGTTAAGCTATTTTCTCACCACACAGTGATAATTAATCTCATTGTGTGTATGATTATGAGTAAATTATGGGGCTGGAGAGATGGCTTAGCAGTTAAGGCGCTTGTCTAAGGAGCCAAAGGACTTATGTTTGACTTTCTAGATCCCACATAAGCCACACGCACCAGGACACAAGTGCACAATATCACACTTGTGCACAAAAGGGCATACACGTCTGGAGTTCTATTGCAGTGCCTGGAGGCCCTGGCACTCAATTCTCTCCCTCCCCCTATCTCTCTCCCTTTCTTTCTCCTCTCTTATAAAAAGCCCAGTCTGTTGAGTTTGTCTCAAAGAGTAAATTGTGTTGGGGGTGGGCTTTCAGCTCAGTGGGTATTAAAGTGCTTGTTGTGCATGTTTGATAACTTCATTCAGATCCCCTTGAGCCCACATAAACCTGCATACATAGTTTGTTGTCTATAATCACAGTGCACTTTCAAAGAAAGAGGAGGTAAAGACAGAAGAAGCTTGAAGACAGTGGGCTATGTAACCCGGTGTATGCAGTGGTAAAAAGATATCCTGCCACTTGGGCCAGAGACCCATGAAGTTTGATTCACATCCAGGTAAAATATTGCGTGTGGTCCTGCAAGACCAAAATATCACCCCACGGAGAAGGCAGAGACCAGGGAAATGGTGGGTCTCACTCATGGACAGTAGCTCCAGATTGAGGGAGAAATGTATCTC
This sequence comes from Dipus sagitta, assembly GCA_036346955.1. Classification (NCBI taxonomy): domain Eukaryota; kingdom Metazoa; phylum Chordata; class Mammalia; order Rodentia; family Dipodidae; genus Dipus; species Dipus sagitta. The sequence continues at coordinate 16,281,788 of CM070788.1, forward strand.
AAGGAAATAAATAAATCATTAATAAGATGAGAAAGGACACTCTACAATCCTGCATGGCTTCCACGTGCACCTGCATGGGTGATTGTACATACACATGCACACACGCACACATGCACATACTTTGTATCACACACAACACACACACTGCATGCGTACTGTACACAAATGCACTCACAAATACACATAAAGTAGTATCAATAAAGCTAAAATTACCTCAAAAACAATTTACCATACTTGATGTCAGTTCTTTTTTTTTTTTTACTTTAAATATTCAAACCATACAGACTTGAGATTACTTCAGTCTACATATCAGTATTCCTGGACTGATTAATTTATTATTTGAATCATAAGACACTTGTAGGCTGGAGACAAGGCTTAGCAGTTTAGGCACATCCCTGTAAAGCCAAAGGACCAAGGTTCGATTCCCTAGGTCCCACATTAGCCAAATGTAGAAGGCGGCCTATGTATCTGGAGTTTGTTTGCAGTGACTGAAGGCCTTGCCATGCCCTTCCTCTCCCTCTTTCTCTGTATTTCTCTGTTTATCTTTCAAATAAATAAAAAATTAAAATATTAAAAATAAGACACCTGTTTTTCTGTCATGAATTATTTTTATCTTATTCAGATTTTTCTACTTTTGACATCTGTTAACTCATGCTAGTTAAATTTCATTATATATGTGACTCTCAAGATTGAGCTTTTTTTTTTTCAATTTTGTTTGTTTGTTTATTTATTTGAGAGCTACAGACAGAAGGAGGGAAAGAGAGAGAAAGAGAGAGAATGGGCGCGCCAGAGCTTCCAGCCTCTGTAAATGAATTCCAGATGTGTGCGCCCCCTTGTGCATCTGGCTAACATAGATCCTGGGGAATTGAGCCTCGAACCGGGGTCCTTAGGCTTCGCAGGCAAGTGCTTAACCGCTAAGCCATCTCTCCAGCCCAAGATTGAACATTTTTAAAGTTATTCTCTGTCTACATCTACATAATTCTTTTTTAATACTTTTATTAATTTATTTCCAAATAGAGAGGTAGAGAGAAGAAAGATGAGAGAGAGAGAGAGAGAATGAGAGAGAGGGCAATAGAGAGAATGGGTACACCAGAGCCTTTAGCCACTTCAAACAAACACCAGGTGCCTGTGACACTGTGTATCTGGCTTTATGTGGATACTGCATAATCAAACCTACCATTAGGCTTTGCAGGCAAGTGCCTTAACCACTGAGCAGTCTCTCCAGCCTCCATCTACATAATTATAATACAACATAATAGAGAAAACTTCATCTCTTCCTTTTCTTTGATTTTTAGTACTGTCCAAGTTTAAAAAGTGAAAGGATGTAGTGGAATATTTTATTTTTTATGAATAAAATAAAATCAGACAAAAACAAGACATGAAACTAAAATCATGATGGTATGGGTTTCACTAGTCAAACTGAATGAAAAAGTAAGATTTTAAAATTATTATTCTTAAGCAAAATCCACTACCCAATGTTCTCGGCAAGGCGGGGCTCCTAGTGCACTGGTGACAGAGTGACTGAGAGCTTCACACATTACTAGGAATTGATGTGAGATATCTACCGCAGCTGCTTGTGTTTAATACTTAGTCCCCATCTGGCTATATTATTTTGGAAGGTTCTCAGTACTCCAGGACTGTGGGATTAGTGGGATGAAATAAGTCTCGTGTGATATCCCAGATCATCATTTATAGCTGCTTCCTCTGCTCAGAAATAAGTAGTCCCTCCTTTCACAAGCTCCCACTGTGGTGATTTTTGTTGTTTATTTGTTTGTTTGTTTGTTTGTCTTACTATGTGTTCAGAAAAAGAAAACAGATCTGGTTATGATGGACAGAACCCCTTGGAAAACTGATTCAAAACGAAAATTTTCTCTGGTAAAATATTCTCTGACATATTTGGTCATAGTAAAATATCTCAAAACAATCATAACTTATTGTCACAGATATTTCTGGCTTCCCATGTTTAGTGATGTGCTAATTATATTTATCATATATCTTTTACCATGTATAATCGTTAGAAAAATAAAGCAGGGCATGAAGGTGGATAAGTTCCGATAAAGAGATCAAGGGAAATTATAGTATTGGAATAAAAATCTGACTGAAAGGCTTGTTGCAAGACAACAACAAGTGTTCTCACACAGGAGTATTTATTACCGGCTTGAGACAAATTCAGGAGCACAGTAGGAAACCTTAGCTGCAATGAGTTATGAGACAGGCATTGTATTCTTTCTTGAATGTGTGGAGAAGGCTCACACAGCTTTAAATCAAAGGGGTTACGTACTTTTACTTCCCCATAGAGAACGGAATGTAAATAGTAGATATGGAAAAATCATGAGTGTGTTTATTAAAATGGACAGAGGAAAAAGGACTCTTGGGGCTTGCTGGCCAGAAAATTTAGCCTATTGTGTGAGCATCAGTACAGTAAGAGGTACTGTCTCAAAATAAAGTGGATGATATTCCTAGGGAATTATAAAGGAGGCTTTTCTCTCTCTCTCTCTCTCTCTCTCTCTCTCTCTCTCTGTCTGTCTTTCCTTCTCTCTCTCTCTCTGTCTCTCTCTCTCACACACACATACTGAGAGATAGAGAGAGAGAGGGAGAGAGAGAGAGAGAGAGTGACAGAGAGACATGCAAGGTTTGAGATAGAGCTGCGCAGTAGAACATTGTCTGGTATGTGACAGACCCTGAGTTCAGGCTCTGAGAGACTGACTGACTTGAATAACACCCAAAGCAAAAGTGAACAAAAATATATGAAGGTATAGACTTAATGACACTGATGAAACCCAATACGGAGCCTAAAATATGTGCAAGTGTGAAAGCACAAGGCAAGGAAAAATAAAACTGTAGAACAAGAAGGGAAACATTTTCCCTTTTAAAAATCAGTTTAATGTATGTAGTTGAATGCACTAATTAAAAGGTTGCAGCTGGCAGAGTGGATAAAAAAAATAACCTACTCATTTTCTGTTTGAAAAAGAAATCATTCAGTTCAATAGGCATGGATGAAAAGTTAACAGGGCTCAAATTGAAATAGTGAAAAAACATCTACGAACACGTAAAAAGCTGAGCTTCATCTCCATGTGCATCTCTATAGCCCCAAGAAGCAATCTCAGAATCTTCTTTCAAGTGAGCTGCTCTATGATGCTGGTGAGGCTGGTTTAAGGATGGGCTTTAACAGGAACTGCTGTAGAAAATGGATGTGTGTGTCACAGAAGAATTTAGCCTGAAAAACTAGGAAGAGTCTCGCAAAAATAAAAGCTTTATTTCTGAAAATTATATTCCTGTAAAGAAAGGAATATTATTTATTTATGAGACAGAGAGAGAGAGAGAGAGAGAGAGAGAGAATGGGCATGCCAGGGCCTCTAGCTGCTGCAAACAAACTCCAGATGCATGCACCCATTTGTGCATCTGACTGGGTGCTGTGGAATCAAACCTGGGTCCTCAGGTTTCACAGCCAAGTGCATTAAGTGCTAAGCCATCTCTCCAGCCCATATTTTTATTTTTAACTGGGAATTCAGTTGAAAGTCATTAGCAACAGTCTTACTTTTCATGTTTCCTAACTCTCAAATATACATAGCCTAAAGATTCTGAAGGTAAGTTTACTAGCATCTCTTGCAATTATGATCTCTGTGAGAAAAATAGGTGTATAATGGCTGGAGAGATGGCTTAGTAGGTAAGGCACTTACCAGCAAAGCCTAAGAGCCCATGTTTGACTCTCCATATCCCAAGTAAGCCAGACATATAAGGTGACGCATGTGCAAGGTCACACATTGGCATGGGTGGCACATGCGTCTGGAGTTTGAATACATTGTCTGGACACCCTAGTGCACTGATTCTCTCTCTCTCACTTTCTCTCTCTCTCTCTCTCTCTCTCTCTCACTCTCTCTTGCTCTCATAAAAAATGGTCAGAATTTTGGAATTGCCTCAAAAAAAATAGAAGTATAATTAATTACCTAGGAAATATGTGCTGAGACAACACAGAGATTAACATATGTGTATAATCATACTCTGATTGAAAAAGTCATAGTGAATAAATACAATTCTTATAATACAAACTACTAATTTGTTATACATAGCAAATAGAAAATGATTTATTTCCTGAATCATGTGTAAAATATTCACATATCTGATATTCCGATATATTTACCATTCCAAGTATATATCATATACTTCAAAATGGCATGCACAGTGCAACACTTCTGAGACTGTCAAGTTGAAAATATTATTTATTTATTTATTTGTTTCTTTGTTTCTTTGTTTGTTTCCAGTACCATCTCCCTCTAGCCCAGGCTGACCTGGAAATCACTATGGAGTCTCAGAGTGAACTCGAACTCATGGTGATCCTCCTACCTCAGCTTCCTGAGTGCTGGGATTGAAGGTGTGTGCCACCACACCCAGCAAACAAAATCATGACCTTTCAAGGAAAATCACTTGCAAACTATAAAATTTCACATTCAGGAAAAATACTCAAGGCTAACATATTTAAGAAATTGGCAATGTAAAGTTTCCTTAAAATAAAAGAAAAAAAAACTACCACCTAGTTTTCAGACACAGTAAATCTTTACTAGTAAACTTATCTAATTAAGCAATGAGCCAGTGATATATACTTATGTTACCTAGATGGTCTTTCCAAACAACGTGCATGTATGTGTGTGTAAATATGCATGCGTAAGATATTAAAAGCCAGATCCAACTCTTATTGGAAATGCTGCTTACTATCTGTGTGCCAACAACAATGAGGCTAGAGAAAAGAAACTGAATTTATACACAAAATATCTATGGAAAAATTTTACATGTGTGTGTGTGTGTGTGTGTGTGTGTGTGTGCATGCATGTGTGTGTTGACATAACACGTGTGTGGTGTGTGTATGACGTGATATCTCTGTGTGCATGTCCTCTGTGTGCACTCAGGCAGAGTCTGGGGGAGGAGATGCCCAGCCTCTTCTATTGCATTTCTTTATACTTTCCTTAAGACAGAGTCTCTCATCCAAACTGGAGCTGCAGTGTTTGATCAGACTGGCTGATCAGCTAGCCCCAGAGATGCTCCAGTCCCTGTGAGCCACTTCCCTAGGCTACGTAAAATATTTCTTCTACTGGATTGAAATGTACATGTATTACTAGTTTAATTAAGAACTTTTACACATTAGGGCCTGGGAATATAGCTAATTTGGTAGGGTGCTTGCTTAGCATAAAACCACTCTAATTTTGATCCCAGAACTATGTGAAGTATGTGTAGTGGACCTTGCCTATAACACCAGCATTAGGGAGTGGAGGCAGGAGGATAAGAATTTGTAAAATCTTCCCTAGGTACATAGTACATAGTTTGAGGCCAACCTGAGGTACATGAGAGTCTTTCATGAAAAGAATCAACACATATTAAAATTTTTATTATGTAATTTATAGTTGATAATCAAAATGCCTTAATTATGTAATAAAAATTATGTCAAAATGAACTACCTATTTAGATGATTGTAAATAGTTTAAATTACTTTCCATGACATAGGAAAATCTTTTCCACTTGAGTAAATGAATATAATGTGACATAAAACTGACAATTATTAAAATACATATTTACACTATGTCAATATTAATTTTAGATTGAAAATTAGAACACAGTACATGCAATATCTAAGTGCATAGTTTTTGTTGTTCTTTCTGATGTTTGCTAGGTTATTTTCTCTCACAAAATTAGAATTACTTTTCATCAATAAGGAGGCAAACTGTAAAAAGTAAATATACCTAAATTTGCAAACAAGTGTCATGTCTTCCATGACAGGCATTTGTACAGAATTCAAATTACTGTTGTTGGACTACCAACATGAAACAAATGGAAATTTGTCTCTTGAAGGTTAACAAAAAAAATATGTGGCTGAAGAGATGGTGTAATAATTAGGAAACTTGCCTGTGAAGCCTAACAAAACTGTGTCCAATTTCTCAGTAGCCGCATGAAGCCAGAAGCACAGCGTGCACGGACCTCGTGATCATTTGCATCGGCCAGAGGCCTTGGTGTTCCCATTCTCTCTGTCTCTCTTCATCTCTTTCTGCTTGCAAACAGACAAATAAAATAAATATTTAAAATGAAAAACAACTATGCATGAAATCTACACCAAGCTTTTCATGTGACAAATGATTTAGATGCAGTAATACAAAAAGGCAAATATTGTGCTTACAGAAAATACATATACACAAGTACAACAATAGTAATGATAAAATAATGTCAGTATAGTATTGTGAAAATCACTAATCACTTTTAGTTGTTCTTTTTTTTAAATTTTGGTGTTTTTGAAGTAGGGTGTCACTCTAGCCCAGGCTGACCTGGAATTCACTATGTAGCCTCACAGTGATCCTCCTGCTTTTACCTCCCAAGATTTTATTTTGTAAATTTTGCTGTCATTTAAACATCACCATTTGTGAGATTTATTACATCTTGTAAATTACCTGCAATCCATGGTACCAAATTATATTCTTATATATAACTTATTTGGCTATTCTTATATATGTATTGTATTCTTATATTCTGTCCTGTAATTTTATTTCTTGAATACCATGCATTCACTCATTTAGTGAGATTATCCATTTGCCTACTATTCTTTAGCAATATATTTGTGAGATTCTTCTGGGTTTTTTTTAGTACATCAGATTTTCCCTTTTTATATTTATTTACTTATTTGTGAGAAATTGAGAGAATTGAGTGTACTAGGGCTTCTAGCCAGTTCAAACAAACTTTAGATGCATGTGCTACCTTGTGCATTTGGCATACATGGGTTCTGAGGAATCAAACCTTGGTCTTTAGGCTTCACAGGAAAGTGCCTTAACTATTGAGCCATCTCTCTAGCCCAGATTTTCCCTTTTCATTGCTGAGAAGTATTTCACTGTATGGATCCAATTAAATTTATTTCTTAAATGGGTATTGAAAATTGGCTTGTTTCCCATTTGACTAAATATTAAGCATAGACAATGTTAAATTGCATATTTTTTAGACTATATGCTTTTACAACTCTTGGATAAGTATTTAGAAATGAGACTCTCTTGGATGGAAAAATGGCTTAGTGTTAAGGTGCTTTCCTGTGAAGCCTAAGGACCCAGGTCCAATTTTCCAGTTCCCATGTAAGAAATATGCACAAGGTGGCCCATGTGTCTGGAGTTCATATGTAGTGGTTGGAGGCCCTGGCATGTCTGTCTCTCTCTCCCTGTCTCTCTCAAATAAATAAATAAATAAAACATTTTAAAATAAGTCTATTGAATTATGTAGTAGGTTTATGGCCAAATTAAAAATAAATTGAAAAGCATTTTCATAGTTGCTATATTACATATTGTTCACAGCAAGAACAAAGTAATTCTAGTTTCACATTCTTTCATTGTATTTTCTGGAGACACTTTAATGTATACAGTAACTTATAAATTATATGTACCTTATTTATCTCAAGTTGTTTAGTATATTTGCATGTTCATTTGTGAAATTATTTCATTTATGAAATTTTCTTTGAAACTCCCATGCCTAGTTTTAATTGAAATTATCTTGTTTATTATAGAATACTGGGGGTGCTGCCTATGCAGTGGAGGTCTATCGTTTATTGTAATCATTTTATGTCTTTTCATGCAGTGTCTTTTCATTTTGTTTGGATTTATGTGTTGTTCATAGAGCCAGATCACGAATCAAGTTTTACTTACCAATTTCTGTTGATGTTCTTTCTTAAAAATATTGAAATTTCAGTCACTGTATGCTTTGCATGTTGGGTACCTAAGGAGAAAGCAAGTTGCTTTGAAGCTTAGCTGTCAAAATGATCACCTGTCACACTCCCTTTGTCTACCAATGTGGCAACCAAAAAGATTAATAATCACAAATGTTTTGATGTTGAATATGATAACTGTGCCTCTGTATCTATTGCACTATATTTCACAAATTAAGGCAGATGCATTATTTTGCTTCCTTTTGATGAGCATTTTACTAGGTATTGCCAATCTCACGTTATTCAGCTGTGAAAGCCATCTTCTTCCCTCAACAATAGCTCCATAGTCCCAACATAATCAATGATAGCACATGTCACCCACAAATGTACTGGGAATGCAAATTTCTTGATTCCATTCAATAGGTATGAGAGTAGAAATTCTAATCATAGTGTTATAATTGTTCTATTATTTGTTTTCTTTGAATTCTTAATTTTAGTAATCACTTAGGTAGTATATATGTTTTTCTTCTGCAAATTTACTTAATACCTTTTCATCTTGTGTTTGGAAGTATTGTGTTTTCCTTGCTATAGGGAAAAGTAATGCAAAATAATTATGGTAATATTAATAAATGAATGACACATAATATATACTGTTTGCCATAGTGGTAGTGGGTTTTGCTCTATTGACATTTTATTTGCACATTTTCTTTGGAAAAAAATGTCAGTTATATTGTTATTAATAGAGCATACTTGTATTATTTATATTGAGTAAATAGTAATTAAATATGTATCAACAGTTAAATTCTTTCCCATTTTATGGAAACTTGGAAAATAGGTACTAAACCTACAAATTAATTTTATACCTATTTTTGTGCCTAATCCTAATGCTAAAGGTATTCACAGCACTGTGTGCTGAAAACAAAGAGAATCTTAGAAATATGAGATATGTTAAAATTATGACACAATTCAATTCCATTTTATTCTGTATATTATTTTACAATACTTAGAGTTAAATTACACTTATGTTGTCTCTGCATATGGGCTTTGTGAAGGTGATTTCTATGGACTGATAAAAATTTCATCAAATAATAGTTTTCAAGATACGATGCTTGTAGGTTTGTGTTTTGGGTTATTCTATTAACCCAAGAGACTTTTATATTTAGTTTTTCAAGAAAGGACTTAATTTAAAGTAGGAAAGTAAAGATCAGATTTAAACTAGGCTTGATAGGTCTTTTCTGTGAGAAGTAATACCAATACAGACATGCTTTAAACCTGTATTACAAAATTAATAATTTAAAACTGAATCAAATCAATTACTTCAAGACATAATTGGTATTTCAAGGATATAGTCTTCCCATGACAGAATTCTATGCTCTTGGCTGTTTTGTTAATCTAAAAGCAAGAAAATCAGACTATATTTACACTGTAAATCCTAAAAACTTATTAATCAATGTTTCCAGTACTCATATAAGTGCAATTAGATATGAAATTATTAACAAATAACTATTGGAATTTTCAATACATTGTAATAAATACAAATTATATAAAAATAGAGTGTAAACATATTGACCTTGATCTCAGGATGTTTGATATATAAGGGAAGGATTTATTATGCAACATGATGATGATGATGATGATGATGGTGATGCAACTTTATCTTCTGATATGTTTGCAGGTAACTAAGAAAAGAAGTTATACGTAAAAATACATGAAGGAGTATATTCATGATATCATTCTTGCTTAGTGAAGTAAAAAAAAAAAAAGAAATCATAGTAATGTCTGCAATAAGTGACTTCAACCTGTGAAAACCTGTTTTCATGACATTAAAACAACAATTTTCTTTGTATATTTTTGAAATTTTAAGCTTTTTCCTTTACATTTTCTTGAGATAATCTTTCAAGGCTGGATTATACACTTTATTTCCTCTCTTTTATATTTTCTTGATACTTTATTGCACCAGTTGTGGTGATCTCTCTATCTACTTGGTTGTTGGATGTTATTTACTGTTCATTTTGTTCATTGCTTTGGAAGGCATAGTAGCAACCCTCTGTTCTCCATGGCTAAATATTGTCAAGCAGAGTAATACTAATTTTATACTTTCAATATTTATTTCTTAAAGCAGTCTATTTTTTATTCATCTAAAAATAGATTGAATTTTTAGTAAATAAAACCATTCACAAGGATGTCCAACATATGAACTGTATAACCACGTATTTCTTAGCTCCTTATCACCCTTATTTTAAAAGAAAAAGCATTGCATATAATTTACCTAAACAGAAAGAAAGATAAAGAATGAAGTTCTAATATGAAAACATGAAGCAACTTGTTTCATTTATGGTGATTTATAAATTATGTTTTTGCTTTTGAGTTCATCAAAATCTTTGGATTTTTAAATATTACCATAATGAAATATTTCAGTAAGACCTTAAATAAAAGCTTCAAGAGTAATGGTTTCAATACTCTCTTACTTAAAATTTTTCTTCATTGGCAAATTCTAATGGATAAATATGGAATATTCAGAGTCTTTCATGAGGCACACTAGCCATGTTGAGGATATGAATTTAATTTTTCCAAAGGGATAATGGTGAATCTATGGGGTTTCTCTAGTCAGTCCTTGATAATTCCATCTCTCCTATTAGTCACATTTTCTCTGACGCTGAAAATGATGATTTTCTAAAATTATTTTTAAACAAGTGTACATCAAAATGTGGGGAGGAGTTACAATACGAAGATATATGAGAACTAAATACCTAAGTCAGCATGGTCAAATCATCCACAGTAGAGGAAGTAAAAGAAGGTCCTGATAAACCAAATTTATCATTATAATATATGCTTATGCTTTAGTCATTTCTAGTTTTCTATTCTCTCAATGATACATCAAAACCATTTGAAACACAATATCAATATTGCTCTCAAAGCAACCATAAATATTAAAAAAAAACATAATATGGCTGGAGAGATAGCCTAGCAGTTAAGGCACTTGCCTGCAAAGCCAAAGGATTCAGGTTAGATTCCCCACGACCCACGTAACCCAGATGCACAAGGGGGCGCACACATCTGGAGTTTTTTTTGCAGTGGCTGGAGGCCCTGGCATGCCCATTTTCTCTCTCTCTCTTTCTCTCTCTCCCTCTCTCCCTACCTATTTCTGTATCTCTCTCATGCAAGTAAATAAATATAAATAAAATATTTTTTAAAGTACCATAATAAACATATGTATATAAAGTGAACACTTTTTTTTTTCTTTATTGAAGGCAGCCCAACTGACTGGCTTTTTTTATGTGAAAAAGCAAGAGAGAGAGAGAGAGAGAGAGAGAGAGAGAATTTGCATGCTAGACCTCCAGCCACTGTAATTGAACTCCAGACACATGTGCCACCTTGTACACATGTTTGACCTTGTGTGCTTGCATCACCTTGTGTGTCTGGCTTACGTGGCACATGGAGAGTTGAAGATGGGTCCTTAGACTTTGCAGGAAAAACTTTAACTTCTATGCCATCTTGCCAGCCCAGTAAAAACACACTTTCTCACTCTTTCTGTCTTCTTTCTTTCTTTCATTTGGGGTGTGTGTGTGTGTGTGTGTGTGTGTGTGTGTGTGTGCATGTGCGCATGTGTGTGAGACAGCCCTCACCATCCACCTTGTTTGAGGCAAGTAAGGTTTCTGGTTTTTAGTTACCATTCTATTCACCAGGGTATATGGCCCATGAGTATCTGGGGAATTCTGTCTCTGTCTTCAGTTTTTATTTTTATTTAATTTTGCTATAGACAATCTTGGATAACAGACATCCACAGGATTTTCTGGTGGCGTTTACATAATGTTTGGAGATATAAATTCAGGTACGCCTGCTTGTATGACAAGGACCTTATCCAATGATCCATCTCTCCAGCCCCCATCTCACTCTTATATAGGATCCTTTAGAAAATATAACACCAGATAAATACAGCTTCTCAAAGTATTCATAATAAATATGATATTAGTATGACAATTAGCATAATATTTTTAGTAGAAGTGCTGTCAAATAGTGCCCAAACATGAATCTAGTAGAATGATTTGACTTTTCTCAAACAAAATCTGTACAAATATGCATTATTACAAAGCCTTGCAATTATAATGAGATTGACTATAACAAAACAATAGCCACAGGCAACATGGCGCCTATAATTTTTAATGTATAAGTAAAAACAAATTGTTAAAATATGTATTTATTTATTTGTGAGAAATCCATTAAGCATAGTGCTCTAGCAGGCTGAAATTCACATTTTTTAAAAATTGCTTTTTTCACTTATAGAATGACACATGTCTTTGATCGTCCCTAAAATTCCAAATGGTGTCCACCATCATTTATCATACACTGAAATATGAAATTGCACATAATTCTATAAAACTAACTGGGATAACTTATTTTCATTCATCTACAACTTTTCATTTCTCCCTGGAATTCTATATATGTATCTATATAATAAATTGCTATTATTTTGTGACATTTTTATATCTTATTCATATAATTTATGCTTATGTCAATTTAATAATAGATAAATGACTCAAAGTTGTATAAATAATATGACATGCTTGCAATCCTTTTGAGAATTTTGCCATGTTTTGGTCCTGATTGTAGCAAAGCATAATTCTTATTAAAACACAGCTAACAGAGAGTGCTTCTCAAAGCAATCTCAAGGAAATTATTGGTTTTTTGTTTCCAAATTTATGGCTCTGGTAGAGCCAAGAAAGCACTGGGCAGAGGTATAAAATTATTTTCTGGAGAAGACCCAAATCCAGGAGATATAGCAGCAAAAAAATATAATTTTCTCCTACATAATCATGGATTTTAATTAGGAAAGAATAAATGAACTGTGAAAATGTTTGCAGAAAGACTTCTCACAAAAGGATATTATGATGGTTAATCCTTTAAGCTTAATATTAGCTAGAATTACACGGATGGAAAATCCATGGGTATGCCAGTGACGGGAGTTTCTACATTAGATTATTTAAGATGGGAAGAGCCACCACAACTGTGGGTAGCATCACCCCAAGGGCTTTGGTCCTGGACTGAGGACGAGGGAGACTGTGACCTGAGCATTCGCATTGCTGCTTCCTGAGTGCAGACTGAATGCGACCATCTGCTGCAAGCTTCAGGTGTCCCTCCATTCCCAGAGTAGTTGGCTGTGTGACTCCCGCAGCAAGCTGGAATGAGCTTCCAATGAGTGCTGCTTATCAGTTACTTTCTCACAGCAACAATGAGAGTAATGATTTCAGATGTTCTTAAGGTTGTTTTAGCTTTCCCATTTTTATGTATTGGTGAGCGCCTTATTTGAGGCGGAGGGGAACACAGCCTTGGATTTAGTGAAGAGTAACCTCTGGAAGTTTCCTATCCAGTAGTGGACAAACTTCTTCTAGCAGCAGGTCCTAAGAGGTGGAAGAGCTAACCCCTGGTACCCCTATTCCAGGAGTGGGCTAGCTGCCTCTGGCAGCAGCTTGAGGGAAAGGTAAACAAGAGTGTAGTTTAAACCAGTAATGAACCTGCTGCATCTGCTGTCACCGCTGCTCTGATGTTACTCCAGCTGTGGCTTCCTCCTATCTTTGTCACTTTTTTTTTTGGGGTGGGGTTCAAGGTAGGGCTCACTCTAGCCCAGGCTGACCTGGAATTCACTATGGAGTCTCAGGGTGGCCTCGAACTCACGGCGATCCTCCTACCTCTGCCTCCCGAGTGCTGGGATTAAAGGCGTGCGCCACCACCCCCTGGCTCATTGTCACTTTTATTAAACATTGATAAAACAGAAAAAAAAAAATGGGAACTTTGGACCCTGGCCAGGAGGTGATGTCCACCCTATGCTCATGCCATCATTTTCCCAGACATCATGGCGCTTCCCCTCAAGTGGGTAAGCCAAAATAAACCCTTTATTCCCACAAACTGCTATTGGTGAAGTTCTTTGTGCATCAACATGAAGCTGGCTGCAACTGTGACTGAGTACTTTGTCTTCACTTCTATGATTAACACGTTTTCCTCATGTTTTTTCTGAGTGGAGTCAACCAGGTCTCTGAGGAAAGGCACACAGAGCGTATCATGAGATCAGTCTGATCCTCTAAACATGGCCTGTCAATATTGGTCATCCGTGCAGTAATACACAAAGACAGAGGAAACTTAGACACAAAATGCTTTAAATGGGTGGATTATGCAGTTGTAAGCTTAACTTTAAACCAAGGTACAAGTAAGGAATTTAGCAGCCCACAACAATAGTATCACAAAAGATATTCTTAAGATCTATAAGGAACATCTCCAGTTCACTGCCATCGTTCATCCCCATTAATTCATTTTTTTTTTTAGTTCATTCCAGCAGTATGTTCTTATAGTTCATCACTGCAATTCCCCCTTTTCTGGGGGAAAAACCCAAGGGAGTCATCTGAGGTTGAGGAGGTCTGGTCAGGCTGGAGTGTTCTGGAGGGGCAGCATGGGTCATCACCACTTCTGTAAGGAGCAGCAGAGGCTGGACAGGACGTTAAGTCCCGATGTCTCTTGTGGCAGCTCATCCCAGATGGTGGAGCTATCTCCAGGCAGCTAAAGTTAACATGGCTTTACCAGTCTTGCTAAGAGCTAAAGAGGACCCATGGGCTAAAGCACGGAAGGGGTGCCTCTGTCCCAGATTATGATAGGAATAGGGTCCCAGCCTTTGGTTGGGGCCTTGAGGAAGCTTATATAAGACCATGAGTTGGAGTAAAACTTGTTTTCTATGATGCGTTATGTAGGTATCAATGATGGGGATTGAGAACATTTTTTTTTTTAATAAGTTGGCGCATGGGAGGCAGAGGTAGGAGGATCACTGTGAGGTTGAGGCCATTCTGAGCCTACAAAGTGAATTCTAGGTCAGCCTGGGCTAGAGTGAGACCTTACCTCACAGAAAAAAAATAAAGTAAAAGTTGCTTTAGCAAGTTGTTCTTGAGCAATCAGTCCCTTGTTCCCTTTTTTTGTTTATGTAATTGGTTTTTGATTAATAAATGGGATCATTATATTATAGCTTATCATTGGGGTTATAAGGAAAGCCATGGGAGATAAATTTCTCAATGTTGACAAAAGAGGTCAAAACTCTAGAAACATAATCTGGACTACTATCCATCTTAATTTGTTTTGGAATTCCCACAACATAAAAAGCCATTAGTAAATGTTTACAGACAACTCCAGACAGATTCATGTGATTGAGAACAAGCAAAATTAATTCCTGAAAAGGTATCCACACAGCCAAGAACAAATTTAAAACAAACAAAGTGGTTAATATTTGTTATACGTAGTTGCTTAAGTTCTCTAAGATGATGTCTTCCGGGGTTAATTTCCCCTTTAGATGGTTGATCCCAGTGACTGACAGGGCACGACCAATTAATGTTATGTTAAGCTTGAACCTGTAGTAATTGAAATTGTTTTGTAAGGTTTTGCTTATTCGTGAAAAAAAAATAATACATGAGAAGAAGTTGCCTGATGGACGAGAGACACATTAGGTGGTCTGCATGATTTTTTTTTTTTTTTTTGGTAAGGGAATTTGGAATTCCATGTGGGATTAAACGTGATGAAGAACAAATAAGATCAGTTCTTCTATAAATAAGGCTTTTGAAGCGAAGCGATAACAGAAAAGAAGCGGAGATACAAGACAAGGTAGCTTGAAAAAAAAAAGTGACAGCAAATTACAAGGGTGATTCCAGTGTTGCTGAAATGGCAAACGTGTGGCTGGAAGCTCTGCCCATTGGGTGGCGGCAGCTCCAGGAGAGGGAAGAGAGGGCCATGTGCCAGCACTACCGTGCCAGGCCACGGCCACGGTGATGAACACCACGGCGCCTTTGCCTGGTTGGTTGGCTCCACACGAAAAGACTGTGAGTGCATTAGAAATCACATGTTTACTTATGGCAGAGAACGCTTGAATGGGGCAGTGGAATCCCACACGAAGTCCCAACAGGAGGCAAATGAAAGCAAATTTGACTTGTGAAAGGAGCAAGAGCTATTTGCCATCTTTCTGAAGTCTGTAAAAGAAAACTGAAACTATTTTGGGATAAGGAGGGGAAGATAATATCTGCGCCTTTCTTTTTTATTTTATTTTTGTGATTTTCCTTTGGTCTCTGAATCTACCACATCCGTATTCTTCTTACACTCTAAGATCCACTATGTGGGTGCTATCTCTAACTCTAGACCTGTTACCTGTGCAATTACTATAAACTCAGGCTAACCATGATTGTAACTCTCTCTCTCTCTCTCTCTCTCTCTCTCTCTCTCTCTTCCCAACAATCATATAAAGGCATAAGTAAACATCCCCATTCTAAAATGACAGAACAAGGAAAGATCAGACCAAAAGCAAGACTGAAGGGCAGCCAGGGGGCCAAACACCAAATCCTTCAGCTCCTGTCTGGTATCTGAGGCTTGTGATGAAATCCTCTGGTATCCAAAGGGCTCATGTCACTGTCTCTCCAGCTTCGTTGCCTATACCATTCACTTTGGCTCCATTCTGAGCCTGTAGCTTTCTTTGGCAGATTCTTATCTTGTCCAGTGAGTTGAATGTTCTGAATCCTATCTTGTTGAATAGCATGATTTCTTTGTTGGTTTTGCATGTGTGTGTGTGTGTGTGAAAAATTAATAAACAAAGAGGTAAGTCCAGGTATCTGTGAGAGAGCTGCTTTTATTCTATTGCTCAAGATACTAGCTGCAACTGCTTTAAGGCAAGAGTAGTAAAGGTACGTGGTGAGTTTAGAGCGGTGTCCCCTTTAAGAGATATAAACAGGTGTGAAAGCCACATTCAGAGATCCCAAGGAAGCTGCGATCCAATTTATAGTCCTTAATATTGTTTGCAGTCTATTTAACATTATCTTTTTTTTTTCTGTAACTGATAATTGTAACCTGTGAGGTTTGATAGAGGAATGAGTTACAACATAACCAAGGTAACTTTAAAGAACATCTAATTGAATTTTGCTGGGACTAGCTGTAAATGAAAATTTTATAGCGAGCTCTATAGCAAATCAAAGCAATTAGATTTGTATTTTTAGTAGAAGAGGCTAGTAAAATATCATCCATGCAATAAAATATGTAGTACTGGAAAACTTACCCTGAACAAAATGTATAGCTCTGCTCACCTACCGCTCACAGAAGGTGGGACTGTTGGCCTTTCTTTGAGATAAAACTTTCAACTGGAAGTGAAACATGGGAGCCTGAGGCATTATGGTACTGAGAGGGAGCCAGGTATCTTTGTTAAGCAGTTAGGGTGACTGAGCCCCAGAAAGTAGCCTTGTGATCTCCACTTTCTGGCTTCTGATTTCTTCCTGAGATTTGATTTTCCACAAACAACCTGGACCCCTGCTGGGAGGGAGGATTTTCCTAGGATTTAAATCTAATCCTAACCTTGTGTTTGGTTAAATTCAGCCACAAGAACTTGGCTAGTCTCTTCACATGAGACAGCCCCTAGCAGAGACCAATCACCTGTCTCTCTGGCTCACCTGAGCTCAAATGTAGGGCCTATGGCCATAAGGTTATAAATATGTTTGTTGGGGGAGGACAAACTCTCTGGGCCGCCTGACCACTGGTGAACCTCCAGGTGCTGGTGAGTCTTTCCTTTTCTAGGCCCAGCGTGGCCAAGACAAGGGGAGAATCCCACAACTCCTGCTTTCCACATGGGTTGTTTACCCCCTCTGCTCGCCGCATGGCAGGGGCTCTTTGTACTTTCTTTTCTGTCTTGTCCACAGTTTGATATGCCTTTTTTTTTTTTATTTTTATTTTTGGCTAAATGCAAATGTAAACCCAGGGTTTGGGGATTCAAGTACTTTCCATTCCATTTCAGTAAGGACTGAAAAAACAACCTTTACTTATTCAGATGTGAAGGGATTGTGAAAAAAAAAACAAAATCTTTTAAGTCAGTAACAGTGATATGATAAATTTTAGAGATTACAGAAGAAAGAACTCCAGATTGCATACCTCCAAATGGATTAATGTGAATTTTCACTGAGCTGAGATCTTGTAGAAGTCTCCACTTAACAGGTTTTTTTTTTTTTTTTTTGAATGCAAAAAAAGTAGTATTATAGTAAAGTAACTAGCTTGTAGCTGCTTTTATTTATTTATTTATTTTGTTAACTGCTTGTTGTTAATTGCTATGTTTGCTTCGCTTAACTGATCACTGATCTTCTCACACCAAGGACCTTCTATCCAAGGAAGTTTAGCTACATGTTTGTCAGTGTCCCCTAGGAAAACAGGATTCTCTGCTGTAGAGATATCACGCCCCAGTAGAGACAGAAGAGGTGATCTCGGAAGGGAGAGGGACAGAGGGAAAATGCATGGCTGAAAAGTGACAGCTTTATTTTGAAACACTGCCCTGAATGGAAGCTTTTTTTTTTTTTTTTTCCTGGGTGGGCCCAGGTAGAAAGTGGAGAACTGAAAATTTGGTTTAATGCTTCTCCAGAGTCAAGACTGCCAGGAACTCCTTGAGGTAGGTCGGAAGAGCCAGAGCCCATAAGGTAGGTGATACAAAGCAGAGGATCATAAGACAAGCTCTGATGTCCAAACAAGCACTTTTATTTAGGTAGAAAAGTCACCCACTACTGGTGGAGATAGAAAGGTCTTTTACTCCTTCCCTGGAGATGGGAGGGTCTCAACAAAAGGGCAAAAGTAAAATCAGCTTGGGCATTCAGCCATGCTAGTCACGGCTGGGGACTACCCCGTCCAGAAAGCGTGCCTGGTCCGCATGGCCACTCTCAGCTTCCTTCCTTGTTTAGCATGATTCATACCAAGGTTAGAGAAGTCTGAGTTCTTCATAAAGAGTGTGGGCAAATCCTGGGCAGGATCCCTAAAGGATGTTGCCATCTTGGGGTGGGGTTTCTTTTCTCTGCCAGTTATAGAATTAAAAGGCAAGAAAAACGTTTGAAGACAAAACAGTCCAATAAGGCAAAGTGTATTTAAAGTGAGTGGTAGAGAAATACAGTCTCCTTTAGGGAGGAAGGGATCCAGAGCTTTATTGGCTAAGAAATCTCCCAGTGCCAATTCCTGATTGGTCATCTTAAATGAATATTCCAGAAGGAGTATATTGGATGCATCTCATACTACAAGTCCAAGGCATGTCCAAGCAAGTTTGCCAAGAGAGACCTCCTGAGCCCTCCTGCAGGAGTATTCCCCAAATGCCTTATCTTTTGTTCTCAGGGGAAGAGAACCAGGAATAGATGCACGCTTTCGGCCATATTGGGACCCACCAGTACAAAAACGAATAAATAAATAACTGTTAACTAGGAACATCTCCTCTCCATATGACCCTACTTCTTTGAGTGATACTTAGGCTGTTAGCTCTGCTACCTTTTCACATGCATTGGAAGAGGCTAATGCTCCTGAAGAAAAAAAAAAAAAAGATTGTATTTTTCTTCTTTAAATATACTGAAAACTGCAAAGCCAACCTTCAAAAAATTCCACCTTCAAAGCAATTTCAAAAGAAAGAAAAATGTATCATTCTCTCACAATATGTGAAATATTTGGTTTCTCTGCATGAATAGAGATAATGTAAGAATAGCATCCTTACTTTAACCTAGTTGACACTGGTTCCAAAGTCCTTGAGTGAGCTATCATTCTCCTGTGATTTCTTTTTGTATTTAATTTAATTAATTATTTTTTTGTTCATTTTTATTTATTTATTTATTTGAGAGTGACAGAGAGAGAGAAAGAGAGAGAGAGAGAGAGAGAGAGAGAGAGAGAGAATGGGCGCACCAGGGCTTACAGTCACTGCAAACGAACTCCAGATGCGTGCACCCACTTGTGCATCTGGCTAACGAGGGTTCTGGGGAATCGAGCCTTGAACCGGGGTCCTTAGGCTTTAGAGGCAAGTGCTTAACCACTAAGCCATCTCTCCAGCCCAATTAATTAATTTTTATGTATTTTTTTTTTTTGTGTGTGTGTGTGTGTCCGTGTGCCCATGTTTACGGGTGCACCTGAGCTTCTTGGAATTTCAAATGAACACCAGATGCTTGAGCCACTGTGTGTATCCATCTAAAATGTGTGGTTTGGAAACTGAGCCTTGGCCAGCAGGCTTTGAAAGCAATAGTCTTTAACTATGGAACGATCTTCCAAGGCCCTAAAGTGATTTCATTTAACTTTCTAAGCGGCAGGTCAAAACAGGAAATGACATCAAGAATAAGATCGGTAAGTGTCAGCCTTAGTGCATGCAAAGGGAAAACTGGGTATTTATCTAATTCCAGGAGATTTGTGGGACTGAAGCTTATTTAAATAAAAGGATAACATTATCATTCAAAAAGCTCACAGATAGTCTGTGCTATCAAATACATCAATGATAATGAAAAGTAAAGGCAGGGAATGACATTAATATCAGTTATTTCTGAATAATGATATTATATGGAAATTTCAATTCTTTTTTACAATTTGTGTATGTTCCCAAAAGTTCACTATATTCATCTGATATAATAAAATTTAGCAAATTAATTTGTAAATTTATAATGAATTATTTTAGTAAAGCATTGGATTTAATATATGTGTCATTGCAATAGAGTATAAGAGGCCATGGACAAAATGATTAAATATTCACTTGAAATTCTGCTAGACTTTAAACAGTTTGAATTAGCAGACTAACTTTGACACAGTACAACTGAATATGAAGTCAATTTGTATCATGCTAAATAATGACTGATGAATTCAAAGATAATTTTGTTAATAATTATATTTCCAGGACAAGGTAATACTAACATATTCCAAATAACATTTTAGAACTAGAAATTGAGTTCACTAATAATAAGGAATAAGAAAATATCTAATGCGTTGGAGAGATGGCTTAACAGTTAAAGTACTTGCCTGAAAAGCCAAAGGAGCCAGGTTCAATTCCCCAGTAACCAAGTAAGCCAGATGCACAAGGTGGTGAATGCTTCTGGAGTTTGTTTGCAGTGGCTAGAGGCCTAGGTACAACCATTATTTTTCTCTATCTACCTCTCTCAAATTTAAAACAAAATAAATAAAAACATATCTAAAAATATCATTAGTTTCAATATGTCAACATTGTGATGTGAGTTGAGAGCTAAGTTAATTACTGCCATTTACAATTAGGGAAGCCATTTTATAGAATCTTGCTTGACTATACACTTGTCCTGTATTTAATGAAGCATTTAGGAAACAATAGAGTCTTTCTTAAAACATTCGCCATCACTTTAAAGCTTCTAATTTTGCTTCCCCTGATTTCTGTAGAGGGACATTTAGGGCTACCCCCTGAAGCTGCAGAAGGACATATGACCTCCCTACCCCACATGCTGTCCTCCATGCATGTCAATGGGACCACCACCATACGACTTGACTGTCTTTACAGGGAGCAGAGACACTTCATTTTTATCTCGGTCATGACACCTGTGGGACTTCAGTGTAGCAGAAATGAACTGAGACTTTTCTGGGTAAAATGGAATATGTGTTTGTTATATTTAAAGAGAAATTGAAAAAAAAGTCTACAACAATGACAGCTATTTGCTTCGATTTCAATTGACTTGAAACACAAGTAATCAAACTTGATTTACATTTAGGCAACTAGCAAGATCAGGTTTTTTTTGTTGTTGTTGTTTGTTTTTTGTTTTCTTAATCATCTCTTCATGCTAGTCACCATGACAATGTTTTCATGGTTGCTGGGATTAAAACTCATGTCCTCATGTATCCATAACCGTACTTTACTAACTGAGCCTAAAACTTATATTTTTGAAAACGAGAGAACTCTAGTTCTCTGTTGACAGTGAATGCACTTAATTATGGGTTAGATTATAAAGAATAATAGGAGTTATACATTGCTTCTCATGGAACATGTGACATATATATTACATCAAGTTTTCCTAAAAATGTGTGAGTGTCTGAAACCTGTATGTTGCAATCAGGTTCACATTGCTGGCAGAAAACACTGGACCAAGAGCATCTTGTGGGGGGGGGGGGGGGGGAGGTTATTTTGGCTTACAGACTTGAGGAAAAGCTCCATGATGGCAGGGGAAAAATGACAGCATGAGCAGAGTGTGGACATCACTGCCTTGCCAACATCAGATGGACAACAGCAACAGGAGAATGCGTCAAACGCTGACAAGGGGAAACTGGCTATAACACGCATAAGCCTGGCTCCAACAATACACTGCCTCCAGGAGGGTTTAATTCTCAAATTGCCATCATCTGGAGAATTTAGAACACCTAAGTTTACTGAGGTCGCCTGAATCAAACCACCACAGTATATAATGTGCAATTTTACTTTAAACTCATGAGGGTACCTTAAACTCAAATTTCAGTGTTTATGGGGATAGAGAGATTAAAATCTCTTGGATTCCTCAGGTAAACAAGCAATAATACAAAGCATATTGTGCCATTATGATGACTGAAAGCAAGATGTTGAGCTGCCAATAACCATTGTTTAAGGATTTTCATGTGTATGACATATAACATGTATGCATTTACCATTTATCACACAAAATATTATAAGATCTTGTTTAAACATAAAAATGCATATGTGTATATATATGTATATATACATTTATTTATTTTGAATTATTCTCACAGTATAATGGTGATTTTTCTCTAGATAAGAATGTATATTGGTAGTGCATAGTAAATTTTAAAATATCATAAATATATAAGAACTCTCCAAAAGCAATTGATTAATTATAGAAATGATGTCTGTGATTGCTAGCTCAAAAGAATACATTTTACTAACACCATGAATTCTTTTCTCATCTCCCTTATAATAATTGGATACATATATGTATATATATATATGTGTATATATATATATATATATATATACATAGTATTATTATAAATATTTCTTCTATTTCTCAGATCTAAAGCAATGAACACTTCATCTGGCCAGTCTTGAATAAATATACTTGGCTTATATAAAAGTGTTTTATGACTTCAGATCTGATTAATACCCATGAGCTCCCATAAAGTAATCGATGCAGCTAAGAACCAGTTAATCAAGCCACACATATGAGCCTTTTCTGTTTTCAGCATGAAAAGAGTGACTCAAGACCCATTCTTATAAAAATTACTATTTTCCACAAGTAATGACAGCACTTATCTAGGGAGAAAGTGCTACCACTGCTTATTTCATTCAAGAAGTTCTTAGAGGAGAGAGAATTTAATATAAGGCTTTTATTAAAAGACAGCTGCAACTTAATATCAAAGGCAATATAGGACTTCACAGAAAGAAAAGAAATCTAAAAGTTTTATGGGCAGTCCAGATGTATGTACTCCTATTCCTTAGTTTCTTCTTTTTTTTTTTCCTTTCCCTACATCTTTCTGCCATTACATCCTCCCACAATTGTAAGGCAGAAGACAGAGCCATTATATTTTCTTAAAAAATATCAAACACTCTGTTCATTATCTCTGCTATATTTGTATAAATTTTCCTTAGTCTTTTCAAATCTTATTATGTTTTTTCTTAAGTCATCTCAGAAATAAAGCAATTATCTACATCCCATAAATTATTTTTATTATATATACTATGTTTAAATATTTATAATTTAATATTAGTCATTCTTAACCCTAGATTAGTCAAGTATTTAGGAAACGTTTTTATTAAATACAATAGAAAGCAAACATATGTTTAAATATAAAAGTTCCTCAAAATTATTAAAATGAATTCAGTTTATTCTGAATCTTATAAAAATGTATAACTATGTTGTAATTAACTATATGTTGTGTTTGCAAAATTTACTATTGTGCCAATGGGTAGGAAAGTGAAGATTCTTATTTATTTTATTTATTTTTATTTTTATTTTTATTTATTTATTTATTTTTTTTTTTGGTTTTTCGAGGTAGGGTCTCACTCTAGCTCAGGCTGACCTGGAGTTCACTATGGAGTCTCAGGGTGGCCTTGAACTCACGGCGATCCTCCTACCTCTGCCTCCCGAGTGCTGGGATTAAAGGAGTGCGCCACCACACCCGGCTAGGATTCTTATTTAATACTTTTTAAGATGTTGATACTGTAAATCCTGGAGTTTTGATTGCAATATATCCTAGTATCAACCCCTGGTACAAAATTCTTGACAAAGATAGAAAAAAAAAAGCCAAAATGTGGGGGAAATCATGAAGCAAAAATGTTACATATGGCAAATATAGTTGATATTTACCTATTTGACACCCCCAAATCTTTAATTGATTAATATCTTGGAAAGAGTAGGGAATATGTTAGAACCATGTAGAAAAAATATATGATTAGATAATACACACATAACAGGATCTATCCATCTATCATGCCTATCATTTATCTATCTATCTATCTATCATCTATCTCTGAACTTAGCTGTGGTGGCCCATGCCTTTAATGCCAGCACTTGGGAGACAGAAGTAGGAGAATATTAATAAGTTTAAGATTAAGATTGTCTATTGAATGATTTCTAGGTCAGTCTGGGCTAGAGTGAGACCTTATCTCGAACAAAAACTCAGCTGTATGTAAAACATCTTTGCTATCTTCAAGGTCATTTACATTTACACTTACTGTTAAGTTTAAGGAACCTCAATATATTTCATTTTATATCCTTCATCTATCACTTTTCTTTATAGTAACAAACTATTCCTTGAAAATTGCTATTTGTTCTCCAACTCCCAGTGCACACTGGGTAGTTTCAGCTGAGAAGGTAAATCTGGCTTTTGCTGCTTTATTCTGCATCTAAACGTATTTTCCACCTGTGATGAACACTCAATGTGGAATCATGACATATGTCATCCTGAGAATTTGAATGAGTAACCAGTATACATGTCCTCGAATTACCTACACCAAACCGTGAACATTAGATGAGAGATTGGATGGGGAGCCGTAGCATTTCTCTTCTGTTGATGGTGGTGATAAGAATTGACACAGGGACTTTGGAAGAGAATCTGCAAGTTCTTACAAAAATAAAATCAGAGCTAGAGAAATTGCTCAGTGGTTAAGGTACTTATCTGAAAAGTTTAATAACCAGCGCTCAATTCCCTAGTACCCACGTAAAGCCAGAAGCACAGAGTGGCACTTGTATTAGGAAGTCATTTGCAGCAGCTAGAAACCCTGGCACTCTGTCTTTCTTCTCTCTGCTTGCAAATAAATAAATAGCTAAAAAAATAGAATAAGGGCGAGGCATTGTTGCACGTACCTTTAATCCCAGCATTCAGGAGGCAATGGCAGGAAAATTGCTGTGAGTACAAGGCTAGACTGAGATTACAGAGTGAATTGCAGGTAGGCTGGGCTTGAGGGAAACCTTGTCTTGATAACAATAACAAAAACAAAGAAATTAAAAAAAGAATCAGCTTTACAATAAGTGATATAAGCTGTATACATATATATACATTTTTATGTATAAATATAAATTATATATGTATATATATATATATATATATATATATATATATGTATGAGAGAGGGAGGGAGGGAAAAATAGAGAGAGAGAGAGACACAGAGAGAGACAGAGAGACAAATGAACTCCAGATACATGGGTCACCTTGTACATCTGGCTTATGTGGGTACTGGGGAATTGAACCAGGGTCGTTACACTTTGCAGGTCAGTGCCTTAATCACTAAGCCATCTTTCCTGCGTATGTTTTTTGATGTCTTCTTGAAGGAGTAGAACCTGACTGTACATCCATGCAGTAGGTTTGCATCAGTACTGAGAATTACTAAGGTATCAAACCTCGCAAAATGTTTGTCTCATATACCTGGGCACTTTATAGTATGACTCATTCAAGTTGTTAAATTTTGAATAGATTGGCGTGCAAACTTTAACTTTCAGCATGCTTTAACTCTCTCACAGAATTATGATGTTATTCAGTTAAGTATGCAACATATAAATAAAATAGTCCTTGTCAGTAATGTGTAAAACATGACCAAGATGCTCAAAGTAATTGACTCTAGAATACTTTTATTATTTAGCATAAGAATAATGTGTTCTATGAAAGATTGGTTAAATATATAAAATTAAACTGAGCTGCCCATTCTGAGGTTAATATAAATTTGCTTGCAGTTGTAAGAAACTAGCATAAATCTCATGCTCTCTTTTGGTTTTCATAATTATTAACATCTTGAAATATACAGTATACTATCTACATACAGGTATTCTCATAGAGACTCTCAGTATCGAGAAGTTACATGACCAAGGACTCCTCATGATCTCTTTGTAAATGACATATGTCCTCTCCCTTTAGAAAATGGGTGATCTCCCAATTATTATTATGTGGTCTTTTTATGCATGGTTATGGATGAATCAACCTTGTGGAAATTACCTTTATGACAGCAGAGTTCTCTGTCAAATTGCCGAGGGTTTTGCCTATGACAATGCATTGTTGTCTTTCCTTTTCTCTTGAGTGCTGAATAGCATTCAAGTGAATACTGAGGTTATATACAGATTATGGCAATAACAAGTAACATTGAAATTATTATGATTTGGGGTGAGGTTTGAAGTAGGTTCTCACTCTAGCTCAGGCTGACCTGAAATTCACTATGTAATCTCAGGGTGGCCTTGAACTCACAGTGATCCTCCTACCTCTGTCTCCCGAGTGCTGGGATTAAAGGCATGTGCCACCAAGATCAGCTGAAATAGTTATTTTTAATGCAGACTTTTGCAAATATATCATTTATCTGACATAATGGCTCAAATTTGCATTCTCTACGTAGTATGTTTAGTGGCATTGTTTATTTATTTTTTATTCTTTTCTCTTTTTAAAATAATTTATTTGAGAGATGAAGAGGCAGATAGATATATAGAGAAGACAAATGGGTGATCCAGGCCCTTCAGCCGCTGCAAATGAATTCCAGAAGGATGTACCACTTTATGCATCTTGGCTTATGTGGGTCCTGGGGAATCGACACTGGGTCCATTGGCTTTGCAGGCAGCCACCTTAACACTTTAATCACTAAGTCACCTCGGCAGGCCTGTGTTTTTTATTTGTTGATGTCATCCAGACACACGTTCTGCATGGTAGCAGAGCATGATGCGAGTGATTCACTTTCTCCATCCCATTGCTATATTTTTTAACTTTTGCTCTGCAAGGTAGGAAAAGTTAAATCATTGTCATTTCAATATTCATTGCCCTAATGTTAAATAATAAAAATCATAACTTAATGTGCTTTGCTAACACATTTTTCAATGTTTACAAATCATATTTTTCCCATATACTGGTGTTTTTTCAGTCTTTTATCTTTGAAGTCTGTGATTAACTGAAGACTCCGAAGTTTTTGTTTCATTTTTTAAATATATATATATATATATGCATTATATATATGTATAGGTATATATGTGTTTGTGTGTGTGTTTCATTTAAATATATATTTGAATCCTGGATCCATTTTTGTTTTTACTATTTTTTTTTCTTTATTAGTTAGTTTTGTTTTCAGCAAATACAGTCAGTTTGGTACCGTTATTAGGCTCATCCGTGACCTACCCCCTCCCCTTGGGCCCTCCTTGTTGAGGTATATGGGTCATGCATTGTGGAGTTAGCCCACAGTTATGGGTAAGATAAATGTCTCTGCATATCATGACCCAACATGTGGCTCTGACATTCTTTCCGCCCCCTCTTCCGCAAAATTTCCCTGAGCCATGTTGGGTTCATTTTTGGTCTGCTTCAGTGATGAGGTGTTGGGGGCCTCTGAGGCTCTGGCTCTCTGATTTTTCTCTGTGTTGATCTCCTTCCCCTTGTGCTAGTATCTGGTTCATCAGGAAAACAGCACCTTTGCTTCTTTCACCATTTTTTCTTAGTTTCAGCCGGGGCCCTTTTGAGGTATGATGGGGTAGCTCTCTCCTTAGGATCTACATCTATCTGAAAAAGAGAAGCAGATTCTCCAACGGAGAGTAAGTTAGCAACAGGACAAATGAGATAACCCTTACTTTTTTATAGAGAATTTAATAGGTGTAGGCCCTCTTGTAGCCCATGATTGATGGTAGCTTGATATTGACGAGTGGGCTTATGTTTGGATATGGTTGTGACTTGTTTCCCAGCTCCAGCTATGGGTCCCGTACCACTGAGGAGATCAGTTAGCCAAATTAAGAGCAGTTGGTTCCCCACCATGGCTGTGTGCCACTATTGCACTTGTGTGGGCATCACAACAAGTTATTTGCTCCTAAGTATGTTAGACCATGAGTTGCTTGGACAGATGACAGATATTGGTCATTTTCCCCCAGTCGCCCATGTAGCACCTTCTGGCACTAGACGCGCTGACTGTCTGGGGACTGACTGTTTTCCAACTTCCAGCCATGCCATTCTATTTTGCATGTCAACCACATAAGGTGTCTTCAGCAGTAGGGTCTTACCACTAACCTTTGGTGGGTCATCAAGTACTCTGACAGAAATCTCTCAGTCTTTTAGGAAACCTTGTAGGTCTCTCTGATCAAAAGCTCATTGTGGATTATAGCCCCATGCTGGTACTGGGAGTTACAGGTCAGTGCCCAATAAGAAAATGAGGAAAAACTAATATACAAGACTTAGAGAGAAGAGAGACATGTCAGTAGTGTACTTTATTTTCTCCTACAAAATTCTCCCAGTTTCTCACTTGAAGAACCCACAGCCATACCTTCTGAAATGCAACATTTAATGTTTTTAATGGAAGGGATATGCCTACTTGCCGATGTATTTTCTTTCAGTATAGTTATACATTGTGCATTTATTTCTAAGAGAAGAATATTCCAGAGCAACTTCTTGATCCCATAAGATGAATGTAATATATGTACAACAGAACCTTGGGATCTGAAATACAAGAACACTGGGGTGTGAGTGTATGAGCATATTATATTGAGTGTTTTACATGAAGAGTGTTTCAAATTTAAGTGCATAGTAAGGTCCTCCATACTCAGGAAACCAGTGCCTTGTCCAATATGCTCTTGTATTTACTGATCAGTGTTATCAAGGACCAAGATGTGAATGTCATATGCTTGTTACTGCTTGGAAATGTTCAATCCCGAGGCTTTTCACCTTATAGAAGAGGAAACATGTATACCTGCATGGAAGGGACCCAATAGGGAAACACACATTTATGACTGTATCTATATGTGAACATCTGGATCTATGTCATTAACAGTATACGTTAGAAATATGCCCAGTTACCTCACTATAAACATGTTAGCTATGTTATTCCCATACTGTGGTACATTTTTCATTTATGTACGAGTGTTTTCTTCTACTTCTAGAGCTTCATGATGTTTCTCTGCCTTGAAGTGATGATTTAACTGTATTCATGAAACTGTGCTGACGTTTTGTACTGCTACTTTAGATCTGTCATTTTTATTAAACCATAAATATTTCAATAGGCAATTCTTGCTTGTATAAGTTTAAGTGAGTGACCCATTGTAAATGTTATCCTTATAATTCTAGAATATTGATTTTTCATTTTTTCTCTAGATTCTTTTTTTTTTTTTTTCGAGGTAGGGTCTCATTCTAGCCCAGGCTGTTCTGGAATTCACTATGGAGTCTCAGGGTGGCCTCGAACTCACGGCAATCCTCCTACCTCTGCCTCCCGAGTGCTGGGATTAAAGTTGTGCGCCACCAAGCCAGGCTTTTCTAGATTCTTAAATATCTTTCTCCTTGGCTTTCTATAGTTAGTATATGTGTATGTAGGTATGTGTATTTGTGTTATTTTTTGTTGTTGTTCAATTTGGTTTTAGTATACATCTTTCTTTTTTTCTGAGTATCTTTTAGTATCTGTCATGATTTTCAAAACTTTCTTTGCCGTTATTTATTCTCTTGCCTCCTCTCCTGTTTTTTCTTCTCCTATGTCCTCTTATGTCAGCTTTGCATTCATTTGCTTTGGAATTTGATGTAGGAAGTTCTAATGTTTCCTTTTGAAACTTACCTAAAAGTTTCTATCTCACTTACATTGGGAATCTGTCTCTGCATTACTGATGTCTTCCATTAGCTAACAACATAATTCCAACTTCCTAATTCTATTTAAGTGCTATTATGATGAGAGCATTATCTCTTCAGATTATCCTGAATTATGTTCTTGAGACTGCTTTGCAAATTTTTGCTTAGTATAACATAAGCTTAACTCAAGAAAAATAAACTATGTAATACAGCCCTTTCCCGACCAGGAATTTGGCTCATTTAAAATGCATGCCTGTTTTATCTCCTGTCTTCAGTTTGCACTTCCCTGGGGACTGTTCTTATGACTGTGTTTTCCCTAAAATACATTCAGTTGCCATCTCTTGGTTTACTGGAGTCCTCTGAGTCAATGGGAAAGGACTGACTTTCTATAGACTTCTGTTTATATCTCAGTTTTTATTTATTTATTTACTTTTAGGAGATCAGTGTTTTAGCATTTTGACCTTCATGTGTGTTTTGTTGATGGTACAACATTTTAATTTCTTTTGTAACCTCCCTATCCTTCTTTCTTTCTAGGCAGTGATATCGTTAATCTTTCTATGTAGTACTAGAATGAGTTTATTAGGCCCCAGCCCACCTAAGTGAGGGATTAAGAGTAGCAGGAGAGGGATGAACCTGTTCCATTAGAGGTTTCTCATGGAGAAAGATGCAGGAGTATGACACCATGAGTACACATCTTCCCTTCCTCCCAGGACCTTGGATCTCAACATGGGCATCTGACAGGGTTCGTGAAGGAAAGAGATTGTCAGGGGCTCTTCAGCTCCCAGATACTCAGCAAGTAATCATGTGTGTGCTCCCATCACCTGGAGGCCCCAGTGTCCCACATCAGTCCATCCCATCTATGACTCTTGAATGATGAGTCCCTTACAAGTTTCTGGAATACAGTTTCCCTGAAGCCTTAATTCTTAGATGTACAATAAATTAAGTTATTTATTTTCAATTTGTCCAGTTTTTCATAGTAAGATTGTGAGTGACAATTATCAAACTTTTTACATGTCACAGCCAAACTGAAAGTTTAACATAGTTGGTTCCACCATGAATCTGACCCTTTAAATTCTAAGCCATCTCCAATGGAAATTCACTTAAAAATGAAATAAGGGCTGGAGGGATGGCTTAGCAGTTAATGCATCTGCCTGCAAAGCCAGAGGACCTACGTTCGATTTACCAGGACCCATGCTAGCTGGATGCACAATGGGGCACACGTGTCTGGAGTTCCTTTGCAGTGGTTGAAGACCCTGGCACACCCCTTCTCTGTCTCTCTCTGTCTCTCCCTCTTTCTCTGTCAAATAAATAAATAAATAAAAATAAAATATTAAAAGGATAAAAATGAAGTAAAAGTCAGTATGACTCTTTTGATCCTCAACAACTAATAAACACCCATGTAAAATCAGCTGTAGCTTCATTTGTGCTAGTTTAATTTGAGGAATTTCAGAGCTAAAAATGATTACTGAGGCATTATCACTGTTCTTAGGCATGACCACATGACATAGTAATTTCATTAAAACTTTATCTTAAAACACAACGACTTTACGTTAACATTTATGATTAGTAATTAATTGAAGATCCCAGGAGAGGATGACTTGCTTCAATAAATTTGCACATATGTCATTAAATGCATAGAGCCTTGTCTTGCCAATAAAGTCTATTTATTTTATTATAGCAATTTAGTTATTAAATTTATGACTCCATCCACCTGGCATATGAATCTACATTCTTAAGAGTTTACTTTAACTGAAAAGGATTTTTGCCTTCTTTGTAAGCTTAATGAAATAAAACAAGCAATTTTAGACATGATTCACCATAAAGATAGGGGTATTTTGTAAATAATGAGTATGAGTTTGAGCATAAAATAAGTTTTAAAAAGTATCATGACAGCAGACAGTTTTAGGGCATGGTACATCTAACTTAACTAAAAGAAAGCATGAGAAAGCACTATGAATTAATTGCTCTTATAGTTAACCATTTACTTATGAGAAAATAATCTAAATGTATTCATCAATGTAAGAAAAATTTCAGAATTTGATGTCAAGTAGCATTTCTTTGTATTGTTGGACTTCACTTAGGAGAAAATGATTATATATTATTGCTTGAACTTGAACCTATTAAACCACAGATCACTCTACAATGACAATTAATTGAACCATCTTCAATAGTGATGATTAAGCTCTATGCACAATAGTGTACACACCTTGTCTTACTAAAAGTTTGAATCATTATCCAGAGACAATCATTTTTTACATGTTTGGATCTAAATATCAGGCTATACATCTCCCACTTTATATGCTATAAGTGCTATTAAAAACTTGTGTTAATGAGTGTTGATAAAATTAATGACTTATAAGAGTGCATTCCTAATTTAAGCAATACATGGGGGAAGATATTACATATAAAAATGTTTACATAAATGATGTTTGTGAAGATTTAATGCACTAATGCAGACAGAAGTTAATCTATTGACTGTATCATAAACAAAGAGATAAATAAATATATTTTCCCACCCTCTGTTTTTGAGGGGAAACACCTATCTATCCTCCCTTTTGATACCAGTTTTACTGGTTCAGTAACCTAGAGATGTAAAAAAAAAAAAAAATTACCTTTCCTAGAGATATTGGGCCTTAGGTTGCTGAATTGGACTGAATTGTAAGTTGTCTATAGAAACCGGATGGCAGGTTGTAGAAATCTTTCATCTCTGTACTAGGATGATCATCTATCTCTCTTTTACTCCATCTCTGCTACTGTGTGCAATCCCACCTCAGTAATTTATCCTTAATTTGCTCCTTCCTATAGTTGAGTATAAATTTGTTCTTTCTGGACAATGGTCACATGATCTCACTCCTCTGCAGTTCTTAACCTGGATCAGCCCAAGTTGGTGACATAACTTGAGTCTTGGACGATAGGGAAGGTAGGACTTGGGTAAGGGAAGGGGGGCACATAACAACCCAGATTGAACTGGTACCATATATCCTGGAAGTAAGACTAAAAGGTGGAACCCTCAAGAGGACCTTAGAGGGTGCACCTGAATGGAAGGGCCTTGGAGAGAGTGAGATAAAACCTAACCTTAAATTTCTCCTGTTTATTTAGCTTTTCCTTTCTTCTTTTCCCTTGACAATGGCTGGTAATTCCCTGTACCAGGATGTGGTCAGCTTCCACAATGAGCTGTTGATCAGAGAGACTCACTAGATCTCCCAAAACAAACAAAACAGACTTCTGTCAGAGCACTTGACTACCCATCAGAGGTTAATGGTATGACCCTACAGCTGAAGACAGCACTGTTGGCACTAACCATGGAGAGACCTGGTTGGAATCTGGAGGAGAGCTAGTCCCCTAGTACTGGAAGGTGCTACATGAGCTGCCAATGAAAAGTGCCCAAAATTTGTCCAAACAACTCAAAGTGTAAGTGACTCAAAAGCAAACAACTTGAAGTGATGCTTACATAAGTGCAATAGTGGCACACAGCCATCCTGGGTAACCAACTGCTCTTGGATTGGCTAACAGATCCTCTCAGTAGATAGGGAACCATATCTGGAACTGGGAAACAAGTCAAAATCATATCCAGATAATGATTATGCTCTCCATTGTCAAACTCCCACTAACCTTAGACTATAAAAGTGGCTAAACCCTTATAATTCTCTCTACATTAATAATTGTTATACCATTTAACTGGCACTGACTTCACTCTGTGTTGGAGAATCTGATTCTCTTTTTCAGACAGGAATGGGAGATAAATGACCCAGCGCACTCCACCCTGACCCCAGCTGAAACCACAGAGGAATTTAGGAAATGAGCAAGAGTGTTGCTGTTGTTAAGTTGGTATCAGCACAAAAGTGATGGAGAAAGATACTGAGGACACTGAATATTACCAACCCAGAGATTCAGATGCCCCTAAGTGCCCATCACTGAAGTAGACTTAAAATGCTCCCAGCATGGCTCAGGGAATTTTGCAGGAAAGGGGGAAGAAAGACTGTTAGGGCCACAGATTGGCACATTTTGCACAGAAACATTCCCTCTGCACACCCCCCTCCACAACGCATCATACACAATCGCCATGGGATTGACCTGCATCCCTAAGGAGGAAGGCCTCTTCAGAAAAGGGGCAGGGAGGAGGGAAAGTATGGTACCAACTTGTGATGCTTACATACAAAATATGTCTATAGCTAATAATAAAAATAAGACTGGATAGATGGCTTAAATGAATATTTTTTAAAAAGAGAATAATTACCAGAGAAAAATGTCCTAGTTACCTAGCCAGCATTAGAAGAAAAAATGGCTCTTTCTGTATAGAAATATCTTCATTTTATTTTATAGTGAAAAATATATTTCTTTCAGTGTTTGTGCTTTTTTATCCTGATAAAGAAGGCTAAATTTAATCATAGAATTTGAGCATATGAATATGTCCTGCCACTGGGTGTGTGAAATATTCATATAAAGATGTCAGTGATTCATATAGATTATGTGTGTCATTTATAGTTTATTTGATCTATTTTTTTCTTATTTCAAACTAGTAAAGGGAGTATAATTTCAACAAGGATATATTTTAATATAGATTCACAGATATGTAAAGCTAAATCTGTGCTTTGCAACAAGTAATAATAAGCATCAGTGCAAAATGTTAGCTATTGTTATGCCTTCATAAGACATACTGAGTGCAAGATGAAGATTGCTTGCACATAGCCTTCAGAGATAAGCAATAACTCTCATCTCTTCATCTTGAAATGGTAATGAATCTATGGGGGCCAGGGGCAGAATGCGAGGCTTGGAATCAGATGTCCCCAGTCAACTTTTAGTGTTCTGAATGCTTGGCCCCCAGCAGGTGAAAATTCGGGAAGTAGAGCTTTGTTGGAGGAGGTGTAATCCTGGGGTTTAGCCTGCTTCAATTTGTGAGAGCTTTCCTTCACTCTATTGGTGCTATTTTCCACCTGTTGTGGCACATTGTGATGCCCAGCCTCTGTTCATGCCATGCTGTCATCATGAAGCTTTCACTCGAACATTATAAGCCAAAATAACCCCTTTCTTGGCTACAGAGATGGCTCAGTGGTTAATGGTACATGTTTGCAAAACTTGACCACCCAAGTTCAGTTCCTCAGACAGTACCTGTACAAAGGCAGAGGCAGAAAGGGATGCAGCATCTGGAGTCGGTTTGCAGTGACAGGAGGCCCCGGTTCACTCACCTCTGTGTTTGCATCTCTCTTAAAATAAGTAAATAAATAAATGCTAAAATAAAATGAACTTATATTCCCATCAGCTGCTTTTGATTGTGTGTTTTGTCTGAGCAAAAAGAAGGCACAGCATGTCAAAATATCCACTATGATAATAATTAAGTTTTGACAGACAATGTTTCTATCCATATCCCAGTGAGCTTTATTGATAAAAAGCAAAGGTTATGCACAATAATCTGGGAACATTCAAGCCATTTCACTCGCTCAAGCTCTGCAGTCTCCCATATAAAAATTAATATATAGTTGATAAAATTATTGGTGAGTTAAAATAAAAAGTATTATTAAGCCCAGAGGGTCCAATAGCCTGAGTAGGAGGTTGTTCATATTTTGTAAGGACAACATATACTACTGTATTTACACATCTCAGGTTTGACATGTAATGACAGGAATTTCATCATGAAGGCAGTCATCTTCCAAAGAGTGTAACAGTGTGAAGCCAGACACTGAAAATGTCAACATTTCACACATCATTGATTCTTAATGTTTCCGAAGCTGTTTCTTAGTGTCCTGAGGCCAATAGTTAAAAAAAATAAAAATAAAAAAAAGAAATCTGATTTGTGGTATTTTCAAGGAGCTCAACAACTTAGGATTCAGAACTAGTAACACAATGATAGTTTTGTTTGCTTTGCTTTGTTTTGATCCAAGTTTTGCAAGGATTTGTCATTTGTGCTATGAGAAACACCACACAGAACAGTGCAAACCATTAAAATTTGCAACATGAAAATTGAAATAATTTCTCAAATTATAAATTAAAATTTATTTGTAATTTTTCACTGGTCTTGGGGGAAAATGTTTTCATGTTTAATTGTTGAGTGTGTAGTGTATTTTTTCCATACCTAATTTTAAGTGATTTTTGTCCATAATCATGCTAAAAAATTTTAAAGTATTTTGGTACATATAATGACATCATTTCTACATTTGGCTAGTCAATATAGCCCAGTGATTGATGTAAACCTGTTGAACTATCCTTGGATCCCAGAGAACAATCTCATTTTATCTTGATAAGCTAATATATATGTTTGTTTTTGAATATGGTTTGTTAATATGTTTGATGGTATATGGCTGTATGATGATCAGAGATATAAAGTTGCAATATTCTTTATTCAAAGTGAAACATTGGTTTTGACCTTATGGTAAAGCTAGCTTGTTTTGACATAGAAATAATCATAATTGTTAATTATAAAGCTTTAGTAAAATTCAGCAACAAAACCGTCTAGGCATGTCCTTAAAGTGAGTCTTTATTACTGTTTCAAGTTCTTCATTCATAATTGGTCTATTCAAATTTTCTATTTCCTCATGACTAAGTTTTGGTAGGTTAAGTTTTCCTTGGAATTTAAATTTTCAATTAAAATTCATTGCCAAAGTAATTAGGGAACTTGGTTCAAAGTTAGAATAAATTCAACTCGATACAACAATGTGTTTGTAAAGCTTGGTGATGCTATCAAAAATAGAATGAAGAAATAAATCCAGTAAACTCGCACATAAGAAAACTTGGAGTACTTTGATACATTTCTAAGGAACTATATTAAAATAAATAAGAAAATAAATACTGTTCTTGACAGCTACCAAAAGCCTAATAAAATAATTAGTCATAAGTTTAAGCAGAGAAGTCAAGAGTCTATACAACAAAATATGGAATTTTCTTTAGAAATTAAACTATTGGCTGGAGAGATGACTCAGCAGTTAAGGCCCTTGACTGCAAAGTTTAAAGACCTGGGTTTGATTTCTCAGTATCCACATAAAGCCAGATGCACAAAGAGTGACATGTATCTGGAATTTGCTTGCAGTGGCTAGAGGCCCTGGCACACCCATTCTCTCTATCTGTATCCCTTATATGTCTTTGGCTTGCAAATAAATAAAAATTTGTAAAACATTTTAAAAGTTGAGACACAAAGAACACAATGATAGTCTATGCTCACAAATTATAAAAGTAGTATTAAGATAACTATACTATTCAAAGCAACCTCTTATTTGTATTGGAATCCTGTCAAAACTCCAAAGATATTTTTCCTTAAAAATGGGAAAAAAAAATATGATGTAACTCATAGAACTACTAAACACCTAGAAGAATCAGAGAAATCCAGATCAAACTGCACAAATCCATTACCATCCCCCTACCACATTCAAATCATATTATTATATTACAGTAATGTAAACACCATGATTCCCACCTAAAATTATAGGTGAATTCAAAAAGGGACAGAATAAATAATAAAAAAAGTCCAGAAACATATTTAAACTTAATTGATTTTCTTTTTTTCTTCTTTGCTTAGGTTTTTTTAATTTTTTTTTAAATTGACCAAAAGTCTATACACATCATCCCTGTATACTGACGGGATCCTCAGAAGCAACCAATTATATCTAAATAAAAAATATTTGCAGAAAATTGCATCTATATTTATCATGTAGGCTCTTCTTGTCTCACTATTCCCATAGCAACATGACAAATATCAACATAGCATTTACAGTGTCTTAGGTATCATGAGTAATACAGAGAAGATTTAAAATGTAACAGGACATGTGTAGGTTTTATAAAAATGTAGTAACATTTAAGGTTCTTAACTAGAGGACTATATTATTCGGGAGGGTCCTGAATGCAATCTTCTCTGGACTCTCATGGGACAATTTGTTTCTTGTGTACAGCTGCTTAGATTGAAGTTTTGAAAAAAGTATACATTGTAGAGTGATCAAATCAAGCAAGTGAAGCCCTGATTTACTAAATAATCTAATACTTATTTTAATGAGAACATTTAAAACCTACTTCTTGACAATGCAAAAATATTACTTTGTCATTTATAATAGTCATGTTGTACAATGGGTTTTGAATTCGTTGCTTCTAATTGAGTGAAATTCTGTAAATCTTGATCAACATCTTCTCAACTCTTCCCTCTTTTTCAGTCCCTGACAGCTATCAATTTGTCAATATTACTAAGAGTTCAATCTTTGAGATTCCATGTGGAAGTGAGATGAAGCATATAGCCTTTCTTTTCCTGGTTTATTTGAAGTGTTGATTTTTAGTAAATATGCCAAAAAAAACACAATGGTAAAAGCCCAATATCTTTAATAAATATTCATAATAAAGCCACATATAAATTTATTTATATATCTTATATATAAATATATATTGTATATTTACAGATATATATATATATACACACACATATATATATATATATACACGCATACACACACACACACATATATATATATATACATATACATACATAGGCATTACACAAAGTATAAAAATCAAATAAAATATATTCAAGACTTAACCAGAAGCTATGAAACTACATAACTAATAGAAGAAATAAAAAAATATATATATATTTTTTGTTTTTTTGAGGTAGGGTCTCATTCTGGTCCAGGCTGACCTGGAATTAACTATGTAGTCTCAGGGTGGCCTCGAACTCTCAGCA
Organism: Dipus sagitta; assembly: GCA_036346955.1. Classification (NCBI taxonomy): domain Eukaryota; kingdom Metazoa; phylum Chordata; class Mammalia; order Rodentia; family Dipodidae; genus Dipus; species Dipus sagitta. The sequence goes on from CM070788.1 coordinate 16,319,887, forward strand.
ATCCTCCTACCTCTGCCTCCCGAGTGCTGGGATTAAAGGCGTGCGCCACCACGCCCGGCTAGAAATAAAAATATTGATATTAGAAAAATATTTTTGAATTTAACCCAGATGTCATAGGAAGGATAGTATTAAATTAAAATCTCATCACAGTTAAAGAAACAACAGAGTAAATTGACAACTAATAGATATTTGAAAAGCATTTGACAATTTTTATGCAAGAGCATAATATTTAAAATATATGAAACATAAAGAACTTCATGGCAAAGTCCAAACAATCCAACTGAAATCCAGATGATCAATTTGAATAAATATGTTGCAAAGATACAGAATGGACTAACTATAAATGTATAATCCAAGCATTCAGGAGGTCAAGGCAAGAGGATGGGGCTCCAAAAGCCAGCCTGTAATACAAAGCAAGCACAAAAAAAAAAAAAAAAAAAAGAAAAGAAAAGAAAAGAAAAGAAACCCAATTTGGGCTGCAGAGAGGGCTCAGCAGTTAAGGCACTTCCCTGCAAAGCCGAAGAACCTGAGTTCAATTTCCCACTACCCATGCAAACCAAATGCTCAAGGTGCACATGGGTCTCCATTACATTTGCAGTGGCTAGAGGACCTGGCATGCCCGTTCTCTCAATAGGGTCTCTCTCCTCACCCCCTCTCTTTCTTAAACAAGTAAATAGGTAATAAAATATTTTAAAAACACAATTTGATGTCATCTTACATCTCTTAGAAGGGCTATTATCAAAGAGAGAGAAAATAAGTTTGGATAAATGTATGGAACAAAAGGAATTTTTGTATACTCTTGGGAAGTGTGCCCATTCACATAGAACTTATGGGGGGGGGGGAAACCCTGGCGCTTCCTCTAGATCTTACAAATAAAACCACGACATCATCTCCCCTATCTAGCAGAGTGTATATATCTTAATGGGTTGAAATAAACTGTATGTAGAGCGTACAATGGAACCCTCATGCTCTTTGCAGTATTTTTCTCAGTAACAAAATTATACCTCAACCTAAATTTTCATCACCAAATGGACAATGAAAATGAGGTAAGAAGCCACAACAAAATACTTTCACCCATAAAAAAGGGCAGAAATAACTTATTTGTATAAACCTGAATTATTTTGGAGATGTGATGCTCAGTGAAATAAGCCTGATACTTAAAGTATGATATGAAATGATTTATTTTAATTGTGTTTTAAAGTAATCCCCAGTAAGAAACAGAATGTCATTGCCTGGTGAACCAGGAAGCATAAAGATTTTGATCAAAGGATACAATGTTTGATTTAGACATGAGAGATAACTTCAAGAGATCTGCTGTACAACATGATGGATTAAATAAATGACACACTATATTTTTAAAAATGCAAAGCATATGTTTTAATTATCCTTCCCACTAAAAATGTATGTAAGGCATGAAATCTTAATTAGTATATTAGATAACACACACACACACACACACACACACACACACACACACTCCTATTCAATAGCATGAAGACAAGATCTAAGCTTTGAAACTGAAAGCCTTTGATGGGCAGGTCCATTTTTTTTTTTGCCAGTAGCTAAAGTATTTGAAGATCAGGAGTCCTATCAGAGGCTACAGCTCAGGAAAGAACCCTGGTTTGACAAGTTCAAAGTTACTGGTAGATTTATAAGTTCTGTTGGAGAGACAAAGAATCAGAATCATATAATTTTTTTAAATATTTTATTTTTTTAAGAGAGAGAGAGAGAGAATGGGCATTCCAGGCATCCATCATCTTGTGCATCTCGCTTCACGTGGGTACTGGGAAATTGCACCCAAGTCCTTAGGCTAGGCAAGCAAGGGCCACAACTGCTGAGCCATTTCTGCAGCCCTATTATTGATGTTATAAATAAATCTTTGCTCTGTGTCAGCTATGTGAAAAATGTTTTTCAATGTGCATTTTTGCATAGAATGTCTTTTACTGTGGGGTTGGTAATGGTAGAGACAATTAAAGGAGACCAACATGAATAAATTTTATCATTTCATGTCCCTGAAGCAAAGCAATATTTCCTAAAGAAATATTTCTGTACCATTATAGCCAAATTGGTTTCCCTTCTTATACTATCTAAGTAAATATGATAAAATCACATTTAAATATTTCTATGAAATATTAATATGCCTCATGCTATAAAGGCTATTTCTCAAGGACAGATTGTAATTACTAATTCCTAGTGTGTGTTTTCAAACTTCATAGAGCAAGAAATGAATTCAGAATAAAGTAGTACACAATAACTTTGGCAATGTTGAAGACCAAAGGAAGAGATGAGCAAACTTTGGTCTGTGAGATGGATTCTTCATTAAATTTGGACTATGGGAAGAGAGAATCCAGCACATCAACTATAAGAACATTGTGCTTTAAGAACATTGAGTCAAATTTACTATGGTACAAGTTAAAAATCAAAGGAGGCAAAGAAGTGAAAGTATAACTCTTAAGCAGCTTGTGCTTTTAATAAAAATTGCATATTTGCATAGCCATGCATAATATATTATGAATATTTATAGTATATATTTCCATGGTACATTTTGTATTATGAAAGGCAACATTAGTAAACAATCCAAAGGGAAGAATGGATATGGTTTTATTATAATCTTTTATTAACCAAAATCAGATTAAAATTTCCACAGCGTAGTTAGTCTAAGGTTATATAAATGTACCGTGGTAAAAATTTAGCTGGAGAGATGACATAGTGGTTAGGGTGCTTGCCTGCCAAGCCTGAGGACCCAACTTCAATTGTCCAGTACCCACATGATGCAAGATGTATAGGGTGGTACATGTCTGGAGTTCATTTGCAGTGGCTAGAGGTCCTGATGTGCCTATTCTCGATTTTTCTGTCTGCCTCTCTCTCTCTCTCTCTCTCTCTCTCTCTCTCTCTCAAATAAGTAAAACAGAAAATAAAAAATTAAAAATATAGTTTACATCTGAAAATACAGACATTGAAAACATAATGTTTGGTAAGGGGTAAAGCTGGCTCTTTGGAAGTAATGAAGTGTTGGGTCCGAATGTATTATCTACATACAATTGTGAAGGACAGGAGGTGTGAACTGCATGTTAAATCCTTCCCTGGGCCTACTGACATATGTGTTTATGTGAAATGAATATGGTATTAGGCTCACAGTTATCAAACTAAAAATGCTAAGGGTTATTCTAATTAAAAAACACTGTTAGTAGTGAAAAGGTGGTCAATTTAAAATCAACTGATGAGTGGATAATGAAGATATGGCACATTTATACAATGGAGTTTTACTCGGTGGTAAAGAAAAATGAGGTTATGAAATTTGCAGAAAAGTGGATGGATCTGGAAAGAATTATACTAAGTGAGGTAACCCAGGCCCTGAAAGCCAAGCGCCACATGTTCTCCCTCATATGTGGTTCTTACCTACAGATGATTGGGCTTCCGTGTGAGAAGGAAAAAACTCAGTAGCAGAGGCCAGTAAGTTAAAAAAGGAGATAGAAAGGGAAGAGAAAGAAAGGGAGGAGGGCTTTTATTAGGTTGGTATTGTATATATGTAAGTAGAAAGATTGAGATGGGGAGGGGATATGATGGAGAATGGAATTTCACAGGGGAAAGGGGGGGAGTGTAATACCATGGGATATTTTTTATAATCATGGAAAATATTAATAAAAATTGAGAAAAAAATCATGTTTTCTTGAATTATAATGTCAGTTAATATACAGTTTCATATTTGAGTTTTTTCAATAGAAATGCAAAACTTGAAAATAATTTGTGAAATAATATTGTCAGCATGGTTGAGGTTTTGCCTCATTCCTGTATCTTTTACACAGTGGTACCTAAAGACACATGGGATGACTGGAATAAAGGTCCTTGTATAGGAAAATAACTGAATTATTTTGGTAAATTGTGAAAGAAATTTTAATTGGGATTCTTTTCAGCAATAGTTATGATTTACCTTTTTATATTCAATTATAAACAAACAAGTAAAACAAACACACAAACACAGTACATATCTCAAAAGTCATGCCATTTTCACATCAATATATTTCTACTACGTGATATCACAAATAATAGAATGACTTTGTCAGGTAGGATAGATTGGTACCTTCTGTTTTTATTCACTTTGGTCAGTTCTAAGTACATAGACTTTATGTACTTTTCAAATCTTTAGCAAAAGTGGAGAGAGATTAAACATCATAAGCTTTGGTTCAGCTGCTAGTAGGTTTAAACCTGATTTCCTCAGAGAGAGAGTAGCATGATATATGAGTATCTCTTGTGAAAATTAGTTTACATGGGAAAGCAAAGTTAATTTTTTTCACAGAATATAATAACCACCAGATTGCAAAGTGCTGACAATAAAGATTAAAAAATAAGCAAACATTTTCTGTCAGCCTCAATGGTGTTTCTTCTTTATTTTTTTATTATAACTTAGAACCACATACTTATTTCTCATATAATATGGAAACATTGCTAAGTCTATCTTTGTAGGTTATGACTCCAGTATATTTTCATTGCATTTAAGTAGCTGTCATATAGCTAAGAATAAAATATCAATTGCTTGTAGACTTCATTTTATTTTGTGTACTTCAAAATTATTTGAAATATTTAGAGAATGGAAAAAAAAACAACGGTTTTTATATTGTCTTGATTTTTATTAACTTATATAGTACAATCTACTCTTTTATAATTGTTCAGTTAAAATATGACATTTTGCATGTAAAGTATAGTATATGATACAGGATATTGACATAAAATGGTTTTAGTGTATATTTAGTGTATACTTCTAATATACACTTCACCATGATAATATCATGGCCATCTAAACCTTCTGTAGTAAGTCAAATATAATACACGGCTATTGGGAGAATTACTAAAATTTTTACTGATATAATAACAATATACTCTGTTAAATTTTTTATTCATTTATTTATTTGAGAGAGAGTTAGACAGAATGGGCACTCCAGAGCCTCTAGCCATTGCAATCAAACTCCAGAAGCATGCACCTCTTGTGCATCTGGCTTACATGGGTCCTGGGGAATTGAACTGGGGTCCCTAAACTTTGCAGACAAACACCTTAACCACTAAACTATCTCTCAGCCCAATAGTGAACTACTTATGGCACCACTAGTAAGTAAAGTGATGTAGCATTTTCTTCCAAGATTCATGATGTATGTCCAAGCCAGAATGATAACTATGGGGTAAAACTCCAATCCCACAAGATGAATTTTTTCAATATATGGGTTATCATTGTGTGTTAGGTGAAGTTTGTCCTAAGATGAATGCATAATATGTAATTTGTATGAGCACTAGCTCTAGGCAGTTTCTATGTATAGCAACTTTTTCTTTATGAAATGCTGTTAAAGTCATTTATTTACATGAGTGCCACAAAATAGAACGAGGGTTAGAGAGATTGCTTAGCAATTAAGGTGCTTGTCTTCAAAGCCAAAGGACCCTGGTTCAATTTTCCTGGACTCACATAAGCCAGATTCTCAAAGTTGCATGAGTCTGGAGTTCATTTGAGGTGGCTAAAAGCCTTGGCACACCCTTTCTCCTTCCTTCCTTCCTTCTTTCCTACCTTTCTTTCTTTCTTCTTTCTTTCTTTCTTTCTTTCTTTCTTTCTTTCTTTCTTTCTTTCTTTCTCCCTTTCTTTCTTTCTTTCTTTCTTTCTTTCTTTCTTTCTTTCTTTCTATCTTTCTTTCTTTCTTTCTTTCTTTCTTTTTTCTTCTTTCTTCTCTCTCTCCTTCTCTCTCTCCCATAAATAAATAAAAATAAAATATTAAAAAAGGACAATAATCATTTATAGGTACACTTGCTATGAAAACATAAGTCTTCCTACTAAACAAGCTAGTAGACTTAAAACATGATTTTTTTTTCTGGAATGGAAACTTAAATTTGCCCAGTTCTTACTTTTCTTCTCTTCTCTAAAAGACTTCCCTCTACCATAATTCCCATCTTTACTTAGTAATTACTTGTAATCCTAACATTGTAGCTCCATTATCCTGAAAAATACTATTGAAGAGTTAGAATTCTCAGTGTTTCCTGTTACTACAGTTATTTCTATGAAAGTATTTACTCACTTTTCAGAATGACACACTCCCCACTGCATTGTGCATTCTTTTGATTCAGCGTGTCTGTATTTATGTGTTGTAAACTCTTGTGTCTGACATTGCTTGACCCCATGTGCTCATTTTCCCCAGTGTTGCACCTATCTGTAGGGACTGAAGATCAATGTTAGATGCACTGTTCTGATGTCAGATATGGTTTGAGCCTGAGTTTCTCATCCAGATATTCCTGAGCCTCTTCTCTGCTCCATGACTAGGGTCATAGGCATGCATGATCAAAGCAAGCTGGTTATATGGGTTCTGGAGACTTGAACTCCTGTGGTGTCAGAAACCCTCAGACCCTCATGCTTTTTCAGGAAGTCCATTTAAGCACTGAACCATGTATTGTACATTCTTAACAGTATTTGAAATTTCAATCTTCTCATCGTATTATGACAATTCTATTTTAATACTTTGGGAAGTGTCTAGGGAAGGCCATGGCAAGAGTAAACCAGATTTACCCACAAGAGTACTGAGCTAATTTAAATTCCATGCAATAATTTTATCTCTGCAGATATTGCATTCACTCTCAGTTTCAAAAGCCTTCCAAAATTTTTCTCTGCCTAAATTTTCTTTTTTAATATTTTATTTTTATTTATTTATTTATCTGACAGAGAAAGAGGAAGGGAGAGAGAGAGAGACAGACAGAATGAGCATGCCAGGACTTCCAGCCACTGCAGAGGAACTCCAGATGTGTGCACCCCCTTGTGGATCTGGCTAAAGTAGAACCTGGGGAATCAAACCTGGGTCCTTTGGCTTTGCAGGCAAATGCCTTAACTGCTAAGCCATCCCTCCAGCCTGGTGCCTAAATTTTCTATGACTTTTTATTTTTACTTTTTCAAATTGAGCTAGTTGGTAGATTTCATTCCTTTTTTTTTTTTGGTCTTTCAAGGTAGGGTCTCCTTCTAGTCAAGGCTGACCTGGAACTCACTATGTAGTCTTAGGGTGGCCTGTATTCATGGTGATTCTCCTACCTCTTCCTACCAAGTACTGGGATTAAGGGCATGTGCCACCATGCCAGGCTTAGATTTCATTCTTGAGTATAGCTAAATCATCTGATTTACCCTATTTTATTACAAATACTACATCTTTCTTCCCTATTTGCTTTTTGTGACTACATTTGGTCTTTATTTATTAATTATAGACATAGTATGAATACATTATGAGTTAGTACCATTCATTCCCTCATCCCTGTCCTCCTTCCCCTGGGGGACCTCCTAGTGGGGATGCAGGTATTCCCCATGGGACATACTTTTTGATGACATTGAACACTTACAAGCAGAGTGAGGAATACATGAAGGAAATCTGGAGTAAGTGAAAGCATAAACCGTTTACACTTATATGAATGTGGTAAAAACAAACTAAACTGAATTTTCTAAGAGAACCAATGAATAAAAAGACAAAAGATTCATATGACTTTTATTTCTACTCTATGAAAGACTAAAATTTGGGGCTGGAGAGATGTCTCAGCAGTTAAAGGTGCTTCCTTGCAAAGCCTGATAGTCAAGGTTCAATTGCACTGTAACCAAGTGAAGCCAGATGAATGAACTGAAGTCATGTGTCTAGTCTTTGCAGTGGCCAGAGGCCCTGGTGCACCCATAACTACTATCTCTGAGTGACTGCCTTTCTTTATCTCTCTCTCATAAACAAATAAATAAATAATTTTTAAAAATATTAAAATTTAATTTTACTTATGGAACATCCTTTTAGTATTAGTTTAACAATTGATATAATATTTGGGCGATGTAAAAAGAGTATGTATGATACATCACTAGGTATTTAGTGGATTAAGATAAAATAAATAAAGTCTGTACTGTAAGATCAGAAAATAGTCACAAAGACATATGCATGAACAATTTCCAAATTGTTGATTTTCCTTGTACTAAAAATATATTAAGAATACTAATACAGATATTGTGCTGACACCACATAGTATAATCCTTATTTGCAAAGGCAAGTTCATATCTCTCTCTGCATCATTGCTATAATACAGAAATCAATAGATAGCTCAAATATTTATTGAACTTAATTATACTTAAGTAAGGTGATTTATATTTATCTACTAAAGAAGGTACCACTCATAATGAGTCTTTCTTCATCAACTTTGGAACATTTTTCTCAATGAGCAATTTTCTGGATAACCAATCAACTATTAACAATGATTAAATTTAATCTAGTTTTAAATCGAATTAATGTGGAACTAAACACAGAGTTCATGTAGATATCCAAGGGTTTTAAATTAAATATTGCAATATATTTATCTTAAAGCATTTTAGTGTAGGCAATATCTCACTACTTCCTGATATATAATTTTGGTGTCATATCTAAAGAGTAAATCTTAGATTGTTCAGCAATATTAATTCACAGAAAAAAAATTAAAGACTACCTCATTATTTTGTATACATCTTGTATGTAATATATCAGTGAAAAGTCATATATATGTACTTATAGACATAATTATTGAGAATTGGTGCTCAAATGAACCAATTGTTTGTTTTTCATAAGTCACATGTTTGGTCTAGGAATTACGCACCTAAATGGAGATGAGAATAGACCCCTTTATTGGCTGGACATAATGGCACATATCTTCAATTTGAGCTCTCTGGAAGCAGTGGATTGCCATGAGGTTGATGTCAGTCTGCAGCTATAGAGTGAATTCCATATCAGCCTTGGCTAAAGGTAGTCACTTCCTGGAAAAGAAAATAAATAAAAATGAAAAGATCTTTTTGTTTCGTGCTGAATAAATTTTCAATCTATTTCAGCAGATTCTGAGTGATCTGTGAAGAACTCCAAGAAAATTCTCACTCCATAAGAAATTTTATGTGTATATCCTTATTCAATTCTATTGAGGAAAGTGTCCATTGCCTTAGTTTAATTATAAAGTAAATAATCTGTCAGTAAAAAATCATTGCTAACCCTTTTTAGTAGATTGCTAGTGCATGGGACAACATCTGTGTGCCCATCAAGTGTGAAATTAAATGATGCTATCTAGGGAGATTGGCACTTGTTGCATGGCAACCTATCTCAAATGCTGTAAGTTTGAGAATCGACTTGAAAACTGGCAATTAGTAATTGTTTGAGTAGTTATCTGCATAATTTCCAAAACAGATAAGAGTCTAAAAAACTAATTTTAGTACTTTCTCTAGTAATCTAAGCATCTGTAGTCTCCATGAAAGTTCCAACTAACCCAACACATGCAAGTTAACTGAACATTCTTGAAAAAGGATATTTTGCTCTGCTATAACTCAGTGTTAAAGACACATAAAAATTATTGAGGCTCTTTTGAGTGAAATGTATAATGTTTCTCGCTGTAACTTTCCAGCTTTTTCTGAAATACAAAATTCATCATCAGGAACACAGCAACAATCTTCATATAGTTCCTCTTCAGCTTTCATGACTTCTTTGTGAGATTCTTAAAAGATACGTGAGATTCTTATTTCATTACAAACTTTTCTATATCAAGTCCTTGAACTGTTTTCTCTTGCTCACTCCCAAGTCAAACATGCATACATAATGTCAGAGCTATATTAAAAGGAGAGAATATTGAAATTTACATATTAGTTTCTACATTCTTAACCTTAATGACTATTACTCAAATGTTCTTGAAGAATGCCAGTAATTAAATCCACATTACTTTAGTCTAATATTTACTGTTGATGAATTGTCAATATAATTTCAATTTTGTTATAAATACATACATATTTACATATATGATTATGTATATACAATATATACACATAATGTAGTAGTTTATTATGTATCTAAACACACGCACATATATATATATGCATATATATATATATATATATATATATATATATATATATATATGTTTTATCGATACCCCTGATATCTTTCATGTAATATAGGGGAGACTTCTGGCTTCTCTATTCAGGATTAAAATTTCTTTATTCAATCTCTATATAAGACTTCATGACATTAGAAATGTTGGGAAAAGATTTGCTAACTCATTAAAATATTATTAAGACCTAATTTATCATTTTGATCATTTTGAGCAATATCAATGTGAATGACACTGCAGTGAGTTTTTAAAAAATTAGCATTACATAGCCATGTCTTAAAGCTATTTTAAAGTTGTTGAATCTCATTACTTAAACTGCATCACCTCAAGAGAAAAGTAGAATTTGTTATTCCATTATTAAAAATGTGCTTTTAATATATTTTGCATATCCCCTGTTTTTTTTTTTAGTATTCTAACATTTATTTACTTATTAGATATTTTAAATTATGCCCTTTGCTTCAAAGCCTCAGGACACAAGATGGATAAAACCTTTCATTAAATATTTAAATACAGAGAAGAAACAATCAAACAGTAACATAATAACCAAACAGAAAACTCCCAGCAGAAAACTACAGATCTCATTTATTGAGAACGAGTTCTTATTTAGAAAAAAAGAATTGCATGTGGTTTCCTTAGTATTATATATTATTAATTTGTGAGCTGAGTGCAACCAAATCAGAATTTTATAAGGTGACTTTATCTTCAATTATTGAAGAAGTTGATCAGTTTGACATTCTTTATCATACCCCTTTTCAAACTTGTTAAATATTTTAGGTACATTATTAACAAAAAATGATTTAGGGCAAGCTAATTTATTCAATTTATTCTGATATGTTGAAGGCTTATACAAGCTATTGACTTACTGATATAATTTACAAATATATAGGCTATAAGTTTCATTATTCTTCTTTGGTATATTTACCTAAAGAAATAAAGTTCGCTTTTGCAAACAAAGTTTAAGAGAAAAATATGCCTCAATTCAAAGGCATGATTTGGCTTTAATGCTAGTCAGAGTACCACGGTCAGTTATTATACTAGAAGATGGACACAGCTTTGCTGAAGACTCTGCAGTTATCTTGTGAGTCTTCAGGAAAACTTAGCAAGGGATAAAATAGATCTTCAGTAAACATTGATTCCTTTGCTATTACTCAAGGTGGGCATCTTCAGGGCAGAAGGTATATTTTTATCTGCTTTGTGCCCACTCGTTGACATTATCTGACTTGATTCCTTATCTAAATTCTTGTGAGAAACATGAAAACATGCTTAGTATCATGACTGATAATTTTAATTACAGCAAATTAAATATCCCTTAGTTTCTTTTCTTTAACTGTCCTCATTAATTTATATCCTATTGATTGAACAACTGCAAAATAAAACAGAGAATACCAAAATAATTATTAGGGGATTGGAAAGGTTCTTTGAAAGAGGTGTGATAGTCAAGAAAAACCGGTGTAGGGTTTTTGTTATTAATTATTTTTATTGCATAGGTTGTGGTATGACCTTCTCCACAGACCCCATTTTCCTGTGTGCCCTTCTCAGTAGGGTCACTGGTGTTCACTGTTTCTGGGGAAAGTTGTCCCTCAGCCTGTTTCTAACCTCCTTGTGACTCTTACAATCTTTCAACCCTCTCTTCCACAACCGTCCCTGAGCCTTGGTGGGTGTGTTCGCAGTTCGTGCTTCCTGCTCTGCAGCCACTGTATTTCGGTTAGGATGTGTTTCCACACACCACGGGGTTGACTATTATTTTCTTGAGTGTAGATGTCAGGCTAGCATTTGAAGAAATATCGGTGTTGCTGCTTCATCCACATTTTCTTCTGGGCCCGGTTACGTGTGGTAGAGGTGGTGAATCCTGTGGGGAGCCTTTGGTTGTCTTTTCTTGTGTTGATGGATCTTGGATCTTCCCAGTACTGTGTGCAATCTATAAGATATAAAAAAAAAATCTCCAACCAAGCACGAAAGCAGCTTTGACTAAAGGGATATGCCTAGGAGCTTGAGAGAAATTTCATGAGGCTATCCACTCAACTTGTACAGGGAACGCTGGGGGCTTCTCTCTGGGTTTTGTGATTTTCCTGACTGTGGGGGGGGGGGCTAACTTGGTGCCCAGGATGAGTTACGTGTGCTCTCCCACTGAGTGGGCTTCGTGTGGAATCAGAGGGCAGATGGTTACATACAAAGATTGTTCACCACTGCTGCACAAGGGTGTGGATCTTGATTGGTTGGTGGATTGCAGTGACTTGCACGGTCTCCTGCTTATTCGTGCTTCTGATGACCATTGTCACCCAGTAGCTCCATGGCTCTTTCCAGCGCATGAGGGTTTGCCAGGTGAGCACTGGGTTCCCTCTCCATTCCCATGGTTGTCTGTGGCTGTTCTGAGGAGGAAGCCTGAGATGCGTCTTCAACAATAGGGTCATGTTGCTCTGTTCTGGTAAACAAGTGCTTGGCATGCAGATTTCCCAACTTCTCACTGTTAACCTGCCTGTCCCTGGGATCCACAAGCCAAAGCTCATGATTTAAGGATGAAGAATTCTTCACCCTCTACTGGGCGCTTTAGCCTGGTCTGTCCACGTCCTTTAACTGGGAGTTCTATCTTGTGTACTGGTGTCCAGGTGGAAGGTTGCTATTGTGCTGACCACTTCAATCTTTGTTTTTATGTCTTTTGGTTCTAAGGTAACTTAGACGTGATAAGACTTACAAGAGCTTCCCAATTTATAAAGTGCTTCTCTATGTCCCACTGTCATGACTGAATGTTCAGATGTCTTTCAGATATTTGTTATATCCTGCATTTAAATAACCAAATATAAAGTTGCGTTGTGCAGTGTTGCTTTTTTTTGGTTGTGAAAATATTTAAGATTTTAAAAAAACTGTGGGTTCTGACTGGACAATTTTGGCTCATTTTTTTCCAGCATGATATTTCCAAAGATGGTATGTGATTTAGGACAACCATAATCAAAATGAATTTTGTTTTCTGTATATGTGTCACATATTTTCCTTCTTAATATCACTCATAATAAAAAATATATATGGCCCATTTATATATAATTATCACATTTGTGTGTATATATACATATGCATATGTATATGTATTTACGTTCGTGTGTGTTTGTGGTTGTGGAGTTCAGAAAAATAACCTGAAGCATTTTTCTTCAGTTTTCATCCACCTACTTCTGAGACATGCTTTCCTTAATTGGTCTAAACCAAGTAGGCTAGTCTGGCTGTTCAGCAAATCCCAGAGTTTTGTGTTTTTGTCCCAAGACTAGAATTAAAAGCATGTACCACCGTTTCCTGCTTGTTTTAAACTTGTGTTCTGAGGATCAAACTTTGGACCTCATTCTTGCAAAGCAAGTAGTTCATCAACTAAGCTCTCTCCCCAGACCCCACATCATATAATAATAAAACATTTTAAAACAAATACATCACAAAAAATGTCATTGTTCAGTTTCACTTTTTGTTCTAACCTGAAACACTGAGACATCAAAGTGGGAATTTTCTGTACAATCTAAGTTATATTTCAAAACATTTTTTTCCACACACCAGTCAGAATCCTCCTTAGAATTTACTTAGAAGCAACAGAAATATTTGAAGTTTTATTTGCTATGCAAATTCTAGCATACACTTTCTTACTGTGCCATGGAAAATAGGTATACCTTGACTATAATCAACAATTTCCAAGTTTTAGTTCCTGTTCAAAAAGGTAAGCTACCTAGGCCTAATGGCCCATACCTTTAATCCCAGCACTTGGGAGGCAGAGGTAGGAGGATAACTGTGAGTTCATGGCCACTCTAGACTACATGGTGAATTCAAAGTCAGCCTGGGTAGAGCAAGACACTGCCTCAAAACAACAACAACAACCAAACAAACAAAAAAAACAACAAAGCAGGTAACATATTTGTTCCAGTTGAAAATGTGCTGTCCTCTCCACTTGTGGGCAAGTTATCACTCAGTCCCTTGCCTCTAATACTGACAAAGGAAGAAACTGACTTTTAATATGACTTGTCCATCCCCATTCGATTTTGGATTTCTCTAAAAAGCAACACATAGACAAAGTTTCATTAGCCAGTAAGAAATAATCAGTTTTCTTTGATGACACAAATTTTTCAGGTCCAACCTTCCTGAGTTCATTTTTATCCACACACTATACAAAAGCAGAAGTAGCAAAGAGCTCTGATAAGGGAAATACAGGTTAATTGTCTAACAGGCTTTGCACTACCCACATAAAGGTAACAGAATGGAGAAAAGCTGCATTGGACCCTTAGCAGAAAGCAAAAATAAATAAATAAATAAATAAATAAAGAGGGAACCTGGTGGGGGGCAAAGTTAGGGAAATTAAACACAGTACCACCTTTTTGCCTTAGGGCAAGGTGAAACCTAAACATCTTTACCCTTTTAATCATCCATGAAACTGATGCCATTAAGCAACTCAGACCTCATGGGCAATCTATATCATTTCTTTCCCACTGACATTATTGACTTGCCGGTTTTCACAATGTGACAGAAGCTTGTCCAAAAATATTCTGTGGTATTTTTAGTTTCCAGTGTTTCTATTGTGTATGTACTATAGATTACATGAAATTCTGCAGCCACAAGATATTGCTCATATTCTGGGGCAGACACAGAGTAAAGTCAGGATCATATCATGCTTAAGCTGATCAAAGTACTCTACCCGTCCACTATCTTCAGTGCATAAAAAAACCACTAAAATTACAAGATAATCCCCATCAGGAGAGGATGCTAATAACATTTCTGAAAGCCTCTCGTCTAAAGGTTAACAGGAAGAAGTTGTAACATTGTAACTTGAAGATAGACATGTCTCTCATTTATTTTTATGAGTAGATTGTGAAACTTCCGCAGAATTTATTAGCAAGGATACAAGTCAATTGCATGTTCTGGTCACATAAGACTTTAAGTAGGCCACCTTGCCAACCACACAAATTCAAGGCAAGAACACTGTAATAGTCTAAAGGTGGATAATCACTTTAACTTAGCACCCTTTTTAGAACAAAGTAGAGGGAGAAAAATGTTTTTAAAACTTCCATGTTGGCTGCACTGGTGCAGGTTTTTGTGAATGAGAATGTGTTCTACTCTAAACTGTGGAGTACATAAAGGGAAGCAGGATTCAGTATTGCTTTGTTGCAGAAGGCAAGATTTATGGGAAAAAAAGATTGTAGAGAGAAATTCTGAAATATTAGAGAATTGCAAGAAGAGGGAAATCAGGGAATCTAAAAGACTAAGGTCTTTTTCTCTCTCTATCTGCCTCTTTCTCTCTCTGTCTGTCGCTCTCAAATAAATAAATAAAAGTGAACAAAATATATATTTTTTTTTTAATTTGGGAGTGAGAAAAACTTAAGAAGAGTGAGCAGAAGGAGGTAGGAAATGGAATAAAGGAGAAAGAGAGAGAACTGGTGCATTAGAGACTCTTACTGTTGCAAATGAATTCTAGATGTATGCTGCATTTTGTTCATCTGGCTTTACATGGATAATGGGGAAATGAACTTAGACTGGTAGGTTTTATAAGCACATGCCTTTAACCGCTGAGCCAACCTCCCACCCGAAGACTAACTAGGGAAGTTTTAATGTTTTATTCACAATTTTAATAATGCATTTTTATCATGATCCCCTCACACTACATTCTTTTGTTCTTTTATTTCCTCTCCATTTTACTCTTTCCTTTCCAACTAGTCCCTCTTCTAATTCAATGCTACTTCTTGCCCTCCTCTATCATGCGTGGTGACAGTTGTTGAGCCAAATGATGGGCAGGCCTTGTGCAGGTGATGACACCTGCTATGAGGTCATCAAAGCACTGGCCACTTTGTGTTAAGAAGGCAATGTTCCCAGTCACTCCAGCTCGACCTTTGGCTCTTACATTTTTCTTTTTTCCACCACCTCTTCTGAAATGTTCCTTGAGCACTACAGAATGTGACAGAGATGTCTCATTTAGTGCTGAGCGCTCAACAGTCAACCTATTCTCAGCACTATGAGGAGTTCCAAACTTTCCCTGTAGTCACTATGAACTGACAAAAGAAGGTTGTCTAATCAAAAGTGAGTGTAGCATTAATCTATGGGCATAAACACATGCATTTTGTCAAACAATTGTCGTAGTTTCCTTTGAAGGACCTATGAACTTCCAATCCACAGGCTTTTTAAAATTAGATTTTATTTATAAAATGCTAGAGTGATGGCTCAGTTATTAAAGTACTGGCCTGCATGGCCTAATGACCTGGGTTTGATTCCTCATTACCCATGTAAAGCCAGATGCACAAAGTGGCACATGCATTTGAGTTTGTTTACAGTGGCTGAAGGCCCTGGAGTGTCCATTCTCTCTTTGTGTCTCCTTCTATTTGCAAATAAATAAATTTAAAAAAAAACCAAAACCACACCTCTCCCCATCACCATTCCACTGAAGGATCTTAGAACATCTCTGATCAGAAAAGTGAAAGATGTATACAATAAACAAAAATACTGAGTAAAGAACTGGAGGAAGACATAAGAATGTGGATTAGCTTCCCACGCTAATGGATTGGAAGAATCAATGTAATTAAAACGGCCATCCTACCAATAGCAATATATAGATTCATTATAATTTCAGAACAAAAATCCCAGTAACATTCTTCACTGAATTAGAAAAAATAGTCTCAAAATTCAGATGAGTGGGGCGTGGTGGCACACACCTTTAATCCTGCACTTGGGAGGCAGAGGTAGGATTGTCATGAGTTTGAGGCCACTCTGACACTACATAATGAATTCCAGGTCAGTCTGGGCTTGAGTGAGACCCTATCTCAATAAACCACAACAACAACAACAAAGCAACAACAATAACAAAAAGAAAAAAATACAGATCTCCACCCAAGTACTAACCAGGCCAGACCCTGCTTAACTTGCAAGATCAGATGAGACTGGGCACACATACAGGGTGGTGTGGCCGTAGACATGAGCTAGGCGTTTATAAGAAACTATGCAATGACACTTAGGTGATTAATACTAACATGAAGACAGTAAAGACAAAGCCATAGTGTGTTTAGTTAGTGTACCTTTAAGAAACAGCATATAAACTGTCCATCCATCATGAGATGCAATAACTCAGCATCTGTAGAGTTCATCCAAAGATTACCCTCCAAAGGAAATGGTATTTGCTAATTCTATTTTTTAAATACTAACCACTGATTTAGTGTTCATTTACTATAAATTTACTGAATATTTAGATACATGTCTCTTGCCTACAGAAAATTATAAATATCTTGAGAAATAGCTACAAAATAGTAATGTGGCAATTTCTAGTTAAACAGTGAAGAATTTGGAGCATAAAAAGAAAAAATGAAAGAACCTTATTGTCTGTGTCAGAAAGGAAGAGCATTAACTTGATTAAACTTTTATGTTCTTTCTTTGCCTATTTGAATAATATATCTATGTTAAAAAAAAACCCTCAATCAGCCTTCTTTTCAGTTTGGTCACCCACAAATGTCTTTCTAAAGAACATGAGAATGATGTTCTTAATCAGAGAATAAAAACCCATTCTTCAGAGCAAAGACAATGGATGCACTTAACATTTAACCAAAGGACCCAGGTTTGATTCATGTAAGCCAGATGTACAAGGTGGCGCATGCATCTGGAGTTCGTTTGCAGTGGCTAGAAGCCCTGGCACGCCTATTCTCTCTCTCTTTCTTACTCTCTCTCTCTCTGACTCTCTCAAATAAATAAATGAATAAAAATAAGATATTTAAAAAATAAGTATTTCTAGCTTTTTACCATGTGCTACATTGACTTCATAAATGTGCTACCAATTACAAACATTTTAAGCAAAGAAGTGTGATGTAGAAATTAGTATTAATTCTTGAATTGGTGATTGGCCTTTCTTTTTGTAGTTATCCTCATCTACCTATGCCCTCAGATACATGATACTTATCTTTCCCATCTCTTGTAGAAGTCACCCATGGCGATTCTTGCATAATTTGTCATACCATATCTTCTCATGGCAACATATAGGCATGGGATGATTTTGCATGAACCTTTCTATAAATTTGTGACTTTTTTTCCCTAATATAAAGCATGATTGAAATTGAGATTGCTAAGAATATACATGTGCCAGAACATGATGCATATCTAGGTAACTTTAGAAGTTATCATTACATACACAATTTAGTGTTGTTTACACAATTTAGTGTTGTTTACACAATTTAGTGTTGTTTACACAATTTAGTGTTGTTTACACAATTTAGTGTTGTTTACACAATTTAGTGTTGTTTACACAATTTAGTGTTGTTTACACAATTTAGTGTTGTTTACACAATTTAGTGTTGTTTACACAATTTAGTGTTGTTTACACAATTTAGTGTTGTTTACACAATTTAGTGTTGTTTACACAATTTAGTGTTGTTTACACAATTTAGTGTTGTTTACACAATTTAGTGTTGTTTACACAATTTAGTGTTGTTTACACAATTTAGTGTTGTTTACACAATTTAGTGTTGTTTACACAATTTAGTGTTGTTTACACAATTTAGTGTTGTTTACACAATTTAGTGTTGTTTACACAATTTAGTGTTGTTTACACAATTTAGTGTTGTTTACACAATTTAGTGTTGTTTACACAATTTAGTGTTGTTTACACAATTTAGTGTTGTTTACACAATTTAGTGTTGTTTACACAATTTAGTGTTGTTTACACAATTTAGTGTTGTTTACACAATTTAGTGTTGTTTACACAATTTAGTGTTGTTTACACAATTTAGTGTTGTTTACACAATTTAGTGTTGTTTACACAATTTAGTGTTGTTTACACAATTTAGTGTTGTTTACACAATTTAGTGTTGTTTACACAATTTAGTGTTGTTTACACAATTTAGTGTTGTTTACACAATTTAGTGTTGTTTACACAATTTAGTGTTGTTTACACAATTTAGTGTTGTTTACACAATTTAGTGTTGTTTACACAATTTAGTGTTGTTTACACAATTTAGTGTTGTTTACACAATTTAGTGTTGTTTACACAATTTAGTGTTGTTTACACAATTTAGTGTTGTTTACACAATTTAGTGTTGTTTCCCTGTAGTAAGATAGGTACACACATGCCTTGTTGCCTCATATAAATTATAGCCTGCAAACATGTTTCAGTATTAGCCAGGTATGCTGTCACACACCTTTAATCACAGCATCGAGGAGTCAGAGGTTGTAGGTTTACTGTGAGTTTGAGACCAAACTGGAACTACAGAGTGAGTTTAGCCTGTGATAGAGTGAGATCCTAGCTCTCAAAAAGCAAACAAAAAAATCAAACAAAAAATTAAGTCTTGGGCTGAAGAGATGACTTAGTAGTTAAGACACTTAACTTTTTTAAAAAAATTTTCTATTTTTATTTATTTGAGAGCAGCAGACAGAGAGAGAAAGAGGCAGATAGAGAAAGAGAGATAATGGGCATGCCACGGCCTGCAGCCACTGAAAACGAACTCCAGACACGCATGCTCCCTTGTGCATCTGGCTAACGTGGGTCCTGGGGAATTGAGTCTTGAACTAGGGTCCTTAGGCTTCACAGGCAAGCACATAACCACTAAGCCATCTCTCCAGCCCAAGACACTTAACATTTAACCAAAGGACCCAGGTTTGATTCATGTAAGCCAGATGCACAGGGTGGCACATGTGTCTGAAGTGTGTTTGCAGTGGCTGGAGGCCTTGGCACACCCATTCTCTTTCTCTATCTATCTATTTCTCTCTCTCTCTCTCTCAAATAAATAAATGAATAAAAATAAGATATTTAAAAAATAAGTATTTCTAGCTTTTTACCATGTGCTACATTGACTTCATAAATGTGCTACCAATTACAAACATTTTAAGCAAAGAAGTGTGATGTAGAAATTAGTATTAATTCTTGAATTGGTGATTGGCCTTTCTTTTTGTAGTTATCCTCATCTATCAATGCTCTCAGATACATGATACTTATCTTTCCCATCTCTTGTAGAAGTCACCCATGGCGATTCTTGCATAATTTGTCATACCATATCTTCTCATGGCAACATATAGGCATGGGATGATTTTGCATGAACCTTTCTATAAATTTGTGACTTTTTTTTCCCTAATATAAAGCATGATTGAAATTGAGATTGCTAAGAATATACATGTGCCAGAACATGATGCATATCTAGGTAACTTTAGAAGTTATCATTACATACACAATTTAGTGTTGTTTACACAATTTAGTGTCTTTAAAATATTTTTATTTATATATTTGCAAACAGAAAGAGATAGAGAGAAGAGAGACAAACAGAGAGAATGGCACCCCAGGGCCTCCAGCCCCTGCAAATGCACTGGAGACCCATGTGATATTTTGTGTATCTGGATTTGCATCAGTACAAGGAATCATACATGGGTTATTAGGCTTTGCAGGCAAGCACCTTAACTGCTGATTCAAATCCCGAGCCCCACAATTTAGTATCTCACTAATACTTCTTTCTAAAATGCCTTATTTTTTTTTTTTTTATTTATCTGAGAGATGGGGGTGGGGAGCAGAGGTCAAGGGAGAAATTGAGAGGATATGGGAAGACCAGGGCCTCTTGCCACTGCGAGCAAATTTCAGACACATGTGCCACTTTGTTTGGATTATGTGGGTACTGGGGTATTGAACCTGGGTTGGCAGGCTTTGCAAGCAAGCATCTTTAAACAATGAACCATTTCCTTCGTGCCCTTATTAACACTTTGAGTGAATCACCTGGAAATAGTTTTTTGGAGGGAGAGCTGAACTTTCCCTTATCTATCTCTTCTCCAGGATAAAAGGGGAACATTTCAGAGTTCTCAGTGATTTTCTTGACTATTTCTTAAAGCGTAAGAAAATTTTAATTTAATATAACTAATAAATAATTATATCATAAATGAATGTTGTGATAATTGAGTTATTGTGAATGGGAAGTGAAATTAACATAAACTATTTTAGCTATCATATCAACTTTTGAAGATATTTGTTGGTTGTTTTGAGGTTCACTCCCTTCCTTCCTGAGTTCTTTAAATGTTATATTTACTGAAACAGAATTTATTGTATGATATTTACTTATTGGTATACCACCTAAAGCAAACATCCCAAACAATTGATTTAATTTGTTCCTGGCAACTCTAAACTTCTAATTTTTTTTCTAGGAAGAATATTAATGTATATTATTCATTTTCATGAATATTAAATTACTTGAACACTAAATGTTTTGTGTTTAAGGAATTTATATTTCAAGCTAATCCAGTTTTAACATGTCTGCAAAATTGAACAGATCATGAAGAGTTTGAACTCTGAAATGAGAGCAAGCTGCCTTGTAAGTTCAACCATGCACAGTGAAATCTTCTCTCCACCAAAAATGATTTAATTATAACGTAACCACAAATATAAGATTTTATACCTAAAATCAAGATATTTGTGCAGGAAAACAGGGAAGATATCCTGAAATATCTTATTTTTTTTTTTTTATCTGTTGTGGTCAGTGGCTTTGGTTTTTACTCTCAACAGAGTATGGTCAGGCATCTGAACTCCAACATCCAGACAGAGGACTATATTTTGAATGACTTTCTTTTATCAAGAAATAGACCTTCTTTGCACACTGAATAACCTAAGAGCCAACTTTTTTTCTGAATCATGATATACTAAGCAGAATGTTTGAAAAGTACACAATGGCTAACATTAAGAAAGAGCTATGGGGCTGGAGAGATGGCAGAGCAGTTAAGCGCTTGCCTGTGAAGCCTAAGGACCCTGGTTCAAGTCTCTGTTCCCCTGGACGCACGTTAGCCAGATGCACAAGGGGGTGCACATATCTGGAGTTCCTTTGCAGTGGCTGGAGGCCCTGTCGCCCCCATTCTCTCTCTCTCTCTGCCTCTTTCTTTCTCTGTCTGTCGCTCTCAAATAAATAAATAAAAATAAACCAAAAATTAAAAAAGAAAGAGCTATGAACAATTCTAAAGGTAGGACAAAAAAAATCTTACATGTAATAAATATATATTTTAAGCTAAAACATTTATATTCAAATATTGCCACAAATTTAGATATTTGCTCAGAGGAGGTTGATTTTATTCTAATGATAGAGCAGTTATTACTTACAGTTGACTCAGAAAGATGAGTAGCAGCTTCTAAAATAGCATTCAGAGAGATGAAATAATGTAAAGAGAAGTGAAAATATTGACTGGATTGTCAATAAGAGTGCAGACAACAAGACATCTACAGAACAATGGGTGATCTGTGAAAACACAGTGTGATTTTTTTCTTAAAATCAGTCATGGCTTGAAAAGTAGACGTCAATTACAATTGAAACAAGTGTAGTGTGCAACCATCCATTCAAGTAAGATAATCTCATGTATTTTAGAGTTTTCTTAAAGCAATCTATATAGTATAATTCTCTCTCTGTATATATACATATATATGTATATATATATATATATATATATATATATATATATATATATATATAAGCACATACATCTATACTCATATATATTCACAATTTTAGCTGTCCATGGACATATACTGAACACTATATCTCAGGAAATTTTCCATTTGAATCAATAATAATCAGCCACACATGCTTATGAAGCCTACACTTTAATTTAAACACAGAGAGAAGAAAAAGTGAAGGAACAAAAGTATATTCCAGTGTAAATGTTAAGAAATCATCAAAATAAGGAAGAATAGTTTGGGAAAGACCCAGCTAGTTAAGAGTTGGGCATTTACCTGAAGCAAATCCCGCTTTGCAAAGATCTAGAGAAAGGATGTTTAGATACAAATGGGAAAATAGATACATAGGGAAGTACAGAGAAGCTCTCAGTACGTGAGAAACTGGAGTGAATGAATTAAGAATGTGTAAATCAGACAGTCTTTTAGAAGGAATGGATAATGATAATGAAAAGATAAGTAACGTACAGGAATAGCAATATAGTCAATATTGACTACTTCAGTAATTTAGTTTAATATTTTTATGAAATATTTTATTTCATTTATTTGCAAGCAGAGAACGATAGAAGTGAGTCAGACACAGAGAATGGGCATGCCACGGTTTCCACTCCCTGCAAATGAACTCTACGTACATGTGCCACTTTGTGCATCTGGCTTTACATGGGTATAGGGGAAAGGAAACTAGGTCCTTACACTTTGTAGACAAACACCTTAACCGCTGAGCCATCTCTCCTGCCTTTTAAAAACATTTTTTAAATGCTTTACACATTACCAATTCTAGGTACATTGTAGTTGTTGTAGTATGAATATGAAATAGGGTCATATGGTGAGACCAAGTTCCCCAACTGTAGGTATCTTTTTGGATGGTTCTAGAAACGTTTACTGATGATGAGTCCTAGATACAGGATACAGGTCAACTGAACGAACAACCTTCAGTGTGACATCTAGTTTCTGGTCTCTTTCTGCATATTGTGAGTTGTCTACCCTTCAATTAGGAATGGAATTTACTTGTATTTTATAGTCCAAAGAAGTGAGGACTCTATTAACATCTAAAGGATACATAGAGAGAAAACTCTAAAACTGGATTCATGAGGAGAATGATATAATGGGAAAGCCCTTGTTCTATTTTCTATTTTTTTTAAATATTTTACTTATTTATTAGAGAGAGAGGGACAGAAAGAGGCAGAGAGAGAGAGAGAGGGAGAGAGAGAGAGAATGGGCATGCCAGGGCGTCACCTACGGCAAATGAACTCCAGACAGATGTACCATCTTTTATATCTGGTTTTACATGGGCACTGGGGAATCAAACTGTGGTCCTTTGGCTTTGAAGGCATGTGTTTTAACCACAAAGCCATCTCTGTAGCCTGAATTTGTGCTTTTTGGTGAAATTAAATATTACACAATCCAATGTATGAGGCCAGCGAGGAACACATTCCAAAGTTAGACTTTATAAATGTTGATGAGAGGTTCTGCTAAGAATTAGTGGGAAACTTTATTTTATAACCATGTCAAAATAGGACTTGTCCCTGGCCTGAACAGGTCATCTAACATACAAAACTTGCTGAACGTAGCACATTGAATTGGTAACATGAGCCACATGGGGAAATTACTATTCTAATTATGGAAGTACACATGTGAAGAAATTTAATTCTATAACAATTGAAGTTTTAAGCCAATTGTAACTGAAAGAACCTGTGTCACCATAAGTAGCCACATCGGAATCACATCTGTCTAAGGATGTATTAACTACAGGCAGAGCTATGTACCAAGAAGAAGTGAATAGATCAGTGTGGCTCTGTCTACATCAAGTTTGCCATGTGGTGATCATCTCCACATTCCCTTTCATGTTTGGTCTTTGAAATAAGTAGCAATGTATTTCATAATGGCAAAAATCATTTTTGATTATTTTTATTTATTTGAGAGCAACAGACCCCAGATGCACTCACCACCTTGTACATCTGGCTTACGTGGGTACCAGGGAATCGAGCCTCAAGAGAGAAAGAAAGATGACTTCAACTTGGAAGTCCTCTTTGGTTATGGCATACCACAGTTGGAGGATGATACTTTTCAATACTTTCTTTTTGTTTTTATTTGAAGCATACCTAATGGGCTGGCTTTTTTAATGAGAGAGAGAACAACACAATGCATTAGAGAGACAGAAAGAGAGAGAGCTATATAATTTGAAAATATTCTTTCAAGGAAGACAGATAAGCTTTTTTATGTTTCTAATAGTTTGCATATGCGTCTGCCTTGAAGCTATAAGGTTAGAGTAGAGTTCTTGCCTTTTAACCTTATTTCAAAGCAAAAATCTAAATTATAAGTGAAGATCTTTTTAAGGGATAAAACTAAGAAATCACTGGATGAAATACACACTGTTTTGCTGTTCACAAAGACGTCGTATATAAACTTAGATAATAATTGTGAAAAATTCAGAATCAGGAAATGCAGTTGGATATAAAAATTGCTCTACCCATCTCAATTTGGTCAACTCTTCCCACAAAGAAATTACCATGCTGCATTCTTTACTTGTAAGGATATGATTCACAATACTTGATAAAAGTAAACCAACAATACATTGCCTTTCAGCTGGGCATAGTCACACACATATCTATAACCCTAGTCCTTTGAGAAGCAGAGGCTCTGGAATCATCAGGGCTCAAGTGTCTCAGATAATGTCTCTGGGTAAAGGGCTCAAAAACTAACTGGCAGAAAGGCTACCCACTGAGATGTTCAAAGTCCTGTCTGGCCACCACAGGTAAGCTCATGGAATACCACAGGCACACATTTTCCTGTATACATTACACACATACCACCACCACCACACCACACACACAAGAGACTGGAGAATAATTTGGCTCTCTGACAGAGAGTAGCTCTGCGTTGAGGGTTAGGCCCCATCTGTCGCAGAGGAAAGAAATATGTGGTTGAACCATAAGAGAAGGACATCCCCTGATGTTCTCTTCCTGACTTCAAATTACACACTCACAGGGCACATGCATCTACACACACGTGAGCATACATACATATACTACACACAGAAAATATTGACAATACATGTGCATGTTATAACAATGTTCCTTTAGAAACAATAGAAATAGAAATAATGCTAATATTTGATAAAGGTACAGATTACTAAATACTTTAATTAAGAGAGTTTTCATATAATATTCATTTTGATATCTTAGTTTTATAGACAAACAAAAGGGGTAAATCTTTTACATTTTATAACACACATAATAAAAAATATAGGATGTAGAACCAATCTCAGTAAACACAATGGACATACAAGCTGTGACCTGCCAATGCAAATCACTTAAGGGTTGAGTCTCTAATTGTACTACCACGCATATATTTCACTTACATGCATTGTGTAATTAAATTACTATAATCCCACTAAAACATACGTTTCTGACCTGATCTTATATATGTTCATTACGCTGATCATGTATATTAGCTGTGGTCACAGTGTGCCTGACCCTGTTTATCATGAGAGAGTGTGGCACACATGACAGGTTATTTCATGAACATATAATTAATCAACACAATGAAATATGTGTATAGGTGCAGTACACTTGAAACTTTCAATAAAATTTCATGCAGTAATTTAAATCAGAAAAACATAAAAATGTGCTTATATTATATGAAGAAAATCCTTTTTATTTGGCATGTGACATTGCAAATTATTAACAAGTATTAACAGTTTTCAGTTATATTTTAACAATTGTTGGTGCTCATAATTTGTACAATTTCCAGATAAATAACAAGACATAATTTTATTTTCCCATGTATCTCATTTTAACCAGTAATACTCCATTCTCCAGTACATTTACAGAGAATAATTGCATAAAATTAAAATTGACATTTTATAACATATTTTATTGAATTATACACCTTATTTTATTTTACTCACTTAATTATTGGTGTATATTTCATGATGTGTTTGTCAGTGTGAGCACACATGTGCATAGTGTGTATCTGGAGTCAGGATACCAACTTGGTCATTCATCATTGCCTTCCACCTTTGTTGAAGAAAGCTGTAGCATTGTTTATTATTGCGTTCATCAGGATAGCTTCATTCAACTGTCTCTAACTTCTGTGTAGCTCTAGATGTGTTATGATTACAGACGAGTGTGACTGGCCAAGTTTCAAGTGGGTTCTGAGATTCTAAATAGGGACATCTGCTTGTAGAGCAACAGTTTTATCCACTGAAACATTTCTCAGCCCTTATTTTTTTTTGCATTAATAGATGAGTCATGTAACAAATGCTTTTATAAATAATCATTTCATTCACATATGTTATTTTTAGTGTAAGAATGTACATGTGGGCTGGAGAGATGGCTTAGTGGTTAAGGTGTTTGCCTGCAAAGCCAAGGGACCCCTGTCCAATTCCCCAGGACCCACATAAGCCAGATGCACAAGGGAGCGCATGTGTCTGGAGTTCATTTGCAGTGGCTAGAGGCCTTGGCGTGCCAATTCTCTGCCTATCTCTCTCTCTGCCTCTTTATTATTATTATTATTATTATTATTATTATTATTATTTTGGTTTTTCGAGGTAGGGTCTCACTCTAGCCCAGGCTGACCTGGAATTCACTATGGAGTCTCAGGATGTACTCGAACTCGCAGTGATTCTCCTAACTCTGCCTCCCGAGTGCTGGGATTAAACGCTTGCACCACCATACCCAGCTTCTCTCTGCCTCTGTCTCTCTCTCAAATAAATAAAACATGGACTGGAGAGATGGCTTAGTGGTTAAGGCACCTGCCTATGAAGCCTAAGGAACCGGGTTTGATTCTTCAGGTCCCAAGTAAGCCAGATGTATATGGTGGCACATGCATCTGGAGTTCGTTTGCAGTGGCTAGAGGCCCTGGCATGACCATCCCCCCATCTCAAATAAGCAAATAAATACAAATAAAATTTCAAATAAATAAAATATTATAAAAAATAAATGTACATGTGATTATAGTCACTCTTACACAGAAGACTAAAATTTAATCTTGTTAGCCTTTCCTTCAAAAGCAGTAGAGACATGAAACAAATAAAATGTCCTTTGTAAATATTGTATATTTTTATTAATTTATTTATTCATGAGAAATAACTCCAGTCACTTGTGTCATGCTGTGTATCTGACTTTATATGAGTATGTGAGTACTGAGGAATTGAACCCAGGCCAGCAGGGTTTGCAAGCAAGTGCCTTTAACCACTGAGCGATATCCCCAGCCCAAAAATGTCCTTTTAACTATTAACTCTTATTTTCTCTTATACTGACAATAAAACAAAATAAATGCTTGAAGATGTACAAATGAAGAAACATTGCATGTACCTGTAATTAACTAATAAGTCAAATTGTTATGAGTAATGAATCAACAAATTTTACATGTTCAATATCGTTCCATACGTAGGTGACAATAATGATCATTTTCTACATTGCAGTCAGAGATCCATAGTTTGAATGATTTCCAATAATTTTATACTTCTTTTAAAAATAAAAGCTGCTATTGCCTTCTAATACTGTGGTGATGTAAATCTCATGAGATTTTGTTTTTCCTTCTATTTTCTTAAAGCCAATATATGATTTTCTTACCCAGGTTTCTCATGGTATCTGCCAGTGTTGACCAAAAGTTTTTCATGCTTCTACCATTACATCTTTATTACATGGCTGATTTAATCCATAAGGCAAATGATATTGTAGTATCAGTTCCAGTTGTTAAAATTGAGTTAGACAGGCCTGGAGAGATTGCTTAATGGTTAAGGTATTTGCCTGCAAAGCCAAAGGATCCTGGTTAGATTCTCCACGACCCACGTAAGCCAGATGCACAAGGTGATGCATGCATCTGGAGCTCGTTTGCAGTGGCTGGAGGCCCTGGGCACCCATTCTCTCTCTGTCTCTCTCTCTGCCTCTGTCTCTTTCCATCTTTCTCTCTCTCAAATAAATAAATAAATTAAATATTTTTAAAAATGAGTTAGACATATTGTTTCATTGTGTTTAAAATCTTGGTTTGAATGTGCACATCTTCAAAGTAGCATCTTATAGGTGCTCCACACATTTGTAACCACTGTTACTGTTACTCTCTTTTGTCTGTCTTATTACATTTTTTGTGTTGTATTACAATAGTAACCAATACATTCACAGTGAGCATGTGCCCAGAAGCGCGCGTGCGCGCACACACACACACACACACAAATATTAGCTTCCATGGACCAAAAATCACATTACATTCTGAAATAAACTTTCAAACTCATTTGGCTTCTGTGGTTTAGCTTCGTATATGAATCCTTGATGACCAGGTGACCTTTAGTCTTTAAATCCTTTGCTACATGAATAAAACAACATTGTTTTCACACAAAGGAAGCTTCATGTTATTTATGCAAGTACACTTTGCTGTTTCACAATACTACTAAAGTCAGGATAAGAACTGCATTCTAGAACATTATGGAGCTAATTTATGGTGTATGGATGGCACTGACTTGATCTCTCAGTAGCAAAAATGTTATGTTTCTATTTCAGCGATTGCTGACTAACGTAATAATACCAGGGCAACGAACTCTAAATACAAGTTAAGCTATCATGATCCGTGGCCTCATGCAACTAGTGAACCCTGTGGAGTCTTGCTGAATATGCGAAGTGATTTTTCAAAATTTAATCATCATAAATGTCAGATCATGGTGCATTGGCTGTCATTCTTTAATTCTGGGGCAAAAATGTGTCAGTGTTTCTGCAAGTTGCAAAGAAAATGTCTTCTTTTTTCTAGTATTAAATAAGCAGCAGCCTGATGTTCCTTGTTCCATTTTGCTACTCACAGTAAATGTAATAAAAATACTAAATTATGTATTAAATCAACACATTTTGAATTCATTGATTCTTTCACACAAAAAGTAATCACTTTGTATATTTTTTAATTATCACCAGGTAGCATAAAACCCAATTCATCACATCAAAAATAGTAAATGGGAGCTGGAGAGATGGCTTAGGGGTTAAGGCTTTTGCTTGCGAAGCTTACTCATGTCCAAGGTCCAAGTCTCTAGGTCCCATAGCCAGACACACAAAGTGACCCAGGCACACAATGTCGTACATTATCCACAAGGGGCACATATGTCTGGAGTTTGTTCCCAGTAGCTGAAAGGCCCTGGTGTGCCCATTCTCTCTTTTTATCTCTCTCTCTCTCAAAATTAAATAATAATAATGAAAGAAAATGTTTAAAAAAATAGTAAACCTCTTATTCACAAATCCTGATCACTTATTCCAGCAACAATATATAAAATCACCACATTGCCTACATGGACCATCTTCTGGTAAATGTATGAGCATTTTCTATTATTAATTATTTATAGTGAGGAAATATGATATTAAAATTTAAGTTATATACATGTGTGTCACTATTTTTATGGTTGAACCTTTTATAGAAAATTAGGTAAGATATTTACTTGAAATATTATTTACATATGATGAAAAATAACTTTTTGCATTTTTCTGAAGTAGTGTCTCATTCTAGCCAAGGCTGACCTGGAATTCACTATGTAGTCTCAGACTGGCCTCGAACTCATGGTGATCCTTCTATTTAGGCCTCCCAAGTGCTGTGACTAAAGGTATGTGCCAGCAATCCTGGCTAAAAATACCATTTTTGATGTATGATTTGATCAGATCTGACAAGCATTTAACCCCTGTGTATTTAGCATGACAAACAGATATATAAGAATTCCTTACTCGAGGAACAATATTTTGAATTTATTTCTAAGTTTATAAATTATTTCCTTTAATAATTTTCCAACTTCAAGAGAGGAGATTGCCCTAATCTTTCTGGAAAGAGTCTTTATAATTTGTTAGAACAACATAGGGATCTATATAATGTGGTCATCCTATTTCCTTTATACCCTTCATATCCTTGAACATTTTCTTGAACCTCTGAGTCACTATGACGTGGAGACAATATTGTTTCACAGACACTGGCCTTACTTGAAATAAATACACTAACACACTTTAAATAATTTTAAATAATTATTTTATATAATTATATACTATGCATGAGTTATTCATTTACTCCCCATATAATTTTCTGACAAAGTTTATAGTATGCCTTCTGTTCTTCTATTCATTTCTGGAAATAGAGAAATTAACGGTGAATCAGTAGTACCCCAACATGCCATATTAGTGATTAACAGGCAAAGAAATCAATGTGACTTAGCAGAACATTTCTCAAATCCTAAGAGTGGTGAGAATGCATGGCTGTCCCCTGAACAAAGGGTAAGAAGAGTCTGGAATGATAGGTCTTTCTAGACTGTTCTATAATTATATTGCCTAGAGGCTTTCATGTTCATGGTGGCTACTATTTGAAAATATCTTTGAGATAATAATCAAATAGAACTGTACAAATCATGGACTATTTTAGGAGGAACTCAGGAAAATTTAGAAAACACTATTTCATTTAAAAATTCATTAGAAACAAAAGAAAAGATAAAAACAGTATAATCTAAAATGAGCACAATCTAGCAGAAAAAGCAATAGCAAGGGGCCATTAAATTCACCCCCATTATGATGTGCTAGAAAAAGCAGATTATTTCCTCACACCCACAGGGTTGTAATGCCATTTTCTAAAGTGGTAGAATTGTTAGGAGTTGGCACTGTTAAAAATGATAAATGAGGCAGCACAAATTTCATAATTGCAAAGTAGTTTTCTACAACTGGCACTCCAGTTTTTTTTTTTATAATTTTATTATTTATTTGAGAGAGACAGTCAGATACAGAGAGAAAATGGACACGCCAGGGCCTCTAGCCTCTGCAAATGAACTCCAGATGCGTGTGCTGCCTTGTGCATCTGGTTCACATGAGTACTGGAGACTCAAACCTGGGTCCTTAGGCTTCACAGGCAAGCGCCTTAACTGCTAAGCCATCTCTCCAGCCCCTCAAAATATTTTAATACTGCTGAAAAGAAGGGTGATTGCACCGGGACAGTGACATGCTTTTCCTATGCAGTTGTTTTTTAGTAAAGTTTGCAGCAGGGCTTCGAAAGATAGGGAAAATATCAGTTGGTCAGAACTGTGAAAAACACAAAGAAATATTTGTTGTGCCTTTTCCTTTATGTAAGATAGAAAATATATTACCCATTGGGGAAAGATTTTTCATATTTTATTAAAATGTGGCTTAATGGATGAGTATTTAATTACTTTTTTTTTGTATTCTCTTTAAGGATAAAAATATCCTACGTCAGCATATTGTTGACATCTCATAGTTTTAATTTGATTTTAATCTGAGTGCTTTTTCTATTTAAGGAAAATATTGAAACCTAGTAATAGCAACTCATTTTACCTGACATTTACTGAGCATTTCTTCATAGGATCCACTTTGCAAGGTGGATTTTAACTAATAAACTTTATTGATCCATATTTCATAAAATCAATTTAACTCAATAAATTCTGTACTTTAATGGATTTTGACAAGCACTATTTTGTGACACTATTGTGATCAAGTTACATGGCAAACATCTCCTCTACGTTCCTTAACTGTTAAGACCCTCCACCGATTCACAGATTGTAAAGACAACGGACTTCTTGTGCCCACTGTACTTGTTTTAGTGGAGCATGTCATGACAGAGTTGGGTGAATTGAAACCAAGTATTTTTATTAATATTTTATTTATGTATTTGAGAGAGAGAGAGAGAGAGAGACAGGAAGAGGCAGACAGAGAAAAAGAGAGAATGGGCATGCCAGGGCCTCCAGCCAGTGCAAATGAACTCCAGACACATGGACACCTTCTGCATCGGCCTTAGGTGGGTACTGGGGAATCGAACCTGGGTCCCTAAGCTTTGCAGGCAAACACCTTGACAGCTAAGACAGTTCCCAAGCCCTTTGTAAAAAAAAAAAATATTTTTTATTTATTTGAGGGGTGGGGGGAGAGAGGAAAAGGCAAAAAGAGGGAAAGAGAGAGGAAACCAATTATTTCTGACTGACTTTCTATGCCTAGATAGTTGTATCTTTTTTCGACATTTGGAGCATTTTCTTTTATTTTTTTTAATATGTTGTCTTAGCCCTTTGTTTCTCTTTATCCCTCTTTAATCTGCTCAAATATTTGCTGTGTTTATGCTTTCCCAAAGGTCCCAGAAGCATTCCTCATTCTTCTATATTCTTTTCCACTCTACAAATGGTCTGGTTGTAACTTTTATGATGGTTTTCTTGTGGCTTACAGTAAGATTTTCAGGTTATGGATGGAGGATACAGAGCCAAAGGGACATGCTCATCAAATTTATCAAAGATGAATAATAACAATGTGAATCATCACTATCAAGACTTCATTCAGAACCTATCAGCTTCTTTCACAGTAAACATCATGTATCCACTGTTAATGCTGCTTTTCTCCCATTGATTTATAATATTGTTTACAGTCCATGCTAAAGATGCAGGGGATTATTCTGTTATTAATAATTATTTTACATACAGTGATTTTATCATCTCACATTCAACTGTCTATTAAATTATTAATAAATATAAGTATAATACAGTAAATGTTTTATAGTTATGAATAAAATCTGATGCTACTTGATTTGTTTTTCACTCATGGCTAATTCCATTATGATATAATTTTAGGATGCTGAGAACCATTACATGCTGAGTTGTGCATGTTTAAACACTTTCAAATTGGACTTTCAGGGAGTTCTATCATTTTGCTTGTATTATATGTATGAGTATGAGTGTTCCTAATGACAGTTAAATAGATGTAGCATATTAAACAGCATTCCTTTCTTTTATTTTAGTAGATCCCCCCTCAAAATGAAAATAACCCCTAGTAGAAATATCTTTCCTCTCATGTTAATTGAAGCATAATTCACCATTGCTTCTTTGCCCTCAAAATCATTCTCAAGTCAATGTGAAGGAAGTTTTCCTCCATGTTTTCTTCTACGATTTTTTTTTTTTTTGTGGTATGTGGTATGTTTGATGTTCAGACTTTAACACCATTCTCATAAATTTTTAAATATTGTGAAAGAGGGTTTGAATTTATTATTTTCTATGAGGACATCTAGTTTTCCTAATCATTTTCATTAAAGACACTTTACTTTTCTATTGGTAAAAACAGAAATGTTAGTTTCTCATTGTCTTATCCATTTTGTTGTGGTTTATATAGATTTGTGATTTTATGTTTGTAGACTCACTCAAATGAATAGAAAACAAGGACTTAAAATATTTAACACTCATATCACAATATAAATGGGATGTACTAGCTGGCATGGTGGCGCACGCCTTTAATCCCAGCACTCAGGAGGCAGAGGTAGGAGTGTCACTGTGAGTTCGACGCCACCCTGAGACTACATAAATGGGATGTACTGTGTAAAACATGTAATATCAGAATTACATATCTTTAACATTAATAAATTGCAAAAATTATGACAGTTTTACAAACGTCCCTTGAAACAATGCTATCTTCAAGAGTAAAATGTGTTTTAACTGTCATAGAATGGAGGAAGCACAATTTCATTGATTTTAAAGAAAATTCATATTTATTTGGAACACATTTTTAAATTGTGAAAGAAGTCAACAGGTAAAAAGCAAGCCAACTGTGTTTATTAGGAAATCATCACAACCTTACCTTACTATTTGTAATCTGAGTTTATTCAGTGCTCTCAACTTGGAAAGAATAATCAAATGTATATATAACAATTAAAATGGTAATGAGCCAGGCATGGTGGCGCACACCGTTAACCCCAGCACTCGGGAAACAGAGGTAGGAGGACTGCCATGAGTTCGAGGACACCCTGAGACTCCATAGTGAATTCTATGTCAGTCTGGGCTAGAGTGAGACCCTACCTCGAAAATAAATAAATAAATAAATAAATAAAATGGTAATGAAATGAAATAATGACTGAGATCATTCTTTTTTTTTTTATTAGTTTTGTACTCAGTGAATGCAGTCAAGTTGGTAACATTGTTAGCCTCCTCCCTGTCCTATCACCCTACACAGGGACCCTTCTTATTGGGGCAGCATAAATATTTGACTCAAGACTAATAAAGGAAAAACAGTGAACTCTTCTCAAATTCTCTTTCCCCAATCAAAAAGTTTCAAAGTAACAGTGAATGCAATGGATACTAATCATATCATGTCCTGAGAATGGCACGATGTTTAGAGCCCTGGAACTTATCCTGAGTTATGCACAAAAATACTCAGGTTCAGCTGTAGTCACACCGCTCTGCTGTAATATACTATAGCTTGTATTTTATATGCCCATGCTTTGGTACATATTACTAAAATATACACTATGACTTCCCCTCCATTTTCTTTTTTCAGTTTGGCTGGTTGAACAGGGATCTCTAGTGACCTTTCTGTGTCTGAGTGTTTAAGATGGATGCTAGGGGTTGAGCTCAGGTCCTCATGATCGTGATCCCCAACCGAGATTACTATAAGACATTGATAAAATCTTTAAGTAGATCCATATATCATATACGCAGACTTGATCATATCACATTAAACAAATGTATCAAATTGTCACACTCTACCCTCAAAGGTATGTATAATTAGATATCATTCATAGAGATTAAAGGTTCCAAGTGAGATTATTTTCTTCTTTTCATGCATCTTTCCTATGCCAAAACACTATAGCAAAAGAAATTACACCAAACACACACACACACACACACACACACACACACACACACACAGACACACACTTCCAACATTAAGTCAGTAAAACAATATTCCATGATCAGAACACTATGTCTTTTTTTTTTTTTTTTTTTTTTTTAAGTAGAGTCTTGCTCTAGCCCAGGCTGACTTGCAATTCACTATGTAATCTTAAAGTGACCCTCCTCCCTCTGCCTCCCTAATGCTGGCATTAAAGGCAGACACCAAAATGCCCAGCACATTTTGTGTTCCATAAGTGAGTATATGTAAGGAAGGAAAAATAAAATTTTAAAATTTAAATTGAGGTTTGTAGATTTATTTTGCATTATAAATGTGAATTTTAAAGTTTAAAATATTTAAAAATGCATATATTTTTAAAATAGTTAAAAGTACGGACTTAAAAACTATGAAATATTAAACATGCAAACATTCATTTTCAATTGATATGTTGTTTTTATGAGAAGGCCTCATACAGGTGACTCATGCTGTCCTGGAGCTGCCTATTATTGCCCAGGCTGACCATCAACCAGTAAGTTGTCTGTATCAACCTTCTGAGTGCTGAGATTACTGGTGTGGTCACCACAGCCAGCCCTCATACATTAATAATAATAATAAATCATAAACAAATCATATTTTACCTCTCCTTCCTCTTGAAATTACCACTGTTCTCCAGAAACTGCAATGATGAATTTCCCAAAAATAATTCAATCAGAAACATAAGATATTTACATCTACCTCCTAACTAAAATTCTTTTTTGATTTTCCAGTTTCAGAAATAAAAACATATATATTATTTTTAATTTCAAGTTAAACAAGGTTTTGCTTATAGTAATTCTAAATGCAGGTTTCACTTTTATACTCACCACCCATTTTAATTTACTTGTGGTATATGCTTCAGTCAGCCTGGGATTTCCTTCACATTTATTGACCCAGTACCATCTTTCACTTTTACACTAAGCTGAAGCCCACTACTTCTGAGACCTTATACTTTATAACCATTCTTTGTGACGTTGGCAGCATAATCTTCTCCTCCTCTATGAATATATGATATTGAAAACATATTTTTATGTCTCTTTTATAAGAATGATGGCATCAATCACATTGTGTATTTCTGCTATCACTTTTCTTCTTTTCTGTGTTCTTGCTTCTAGAATCTATGTCTCACTATGTTAAACTTACCATTTAAATACTAACCTATCTAAAGATTCACAGAATTTGAAGTTTGCTTTGAAATCTACCATTTTTACAGATAATTTCACTCATCACTGAGTTTCTTCATAATTTTCTCTTGCTCTAGTTGATATTCTTACATAAAGGACTAATCATACTATGATTTTCTAGATCTGTTTGGATTTTAGATTAAATGCATGTAATGCTTTTTGTTATATATGCAAAAGATAATTATTGAAATGTGTAATTCCTTTCTCTTTATTTTTATTTATTTATTTATTTATTACAGAGTTGGGGGGGGCAAGGAAATTAATGGGCATGCCAGGGCCTCTAGCCACTGCAAATGAACTCCAGATCCATGCACGTCTTTGTGCATCTGGCTTATGTGGGTACTGGGAAAATTGACCTGAGCCTGCAGGCTTACAGGTAAACACCTTAACTGCTAAGCCATCTCTCCAGCCTCTGATTCCTTTTATAAGCAACAAAGAGCCAGCCACGGTGGTGCATGCATTTAATTGCAGCAATTGGGAGGCAGAGATAGGAGGATCGCCATGAGTTGAAGGCCACCCTGAGACTTCCTAGTGAATTCCAGGTCAGCCTGGGCTAGAGTGAGACCCTCCCTCGGAAGAACCAAAAGCAAACAAAACAAAAAAAATGTATGTATTTAAAAAAAAGCAACAAAGAACGTGGGAGATAGGAATATGTCTCAGTGGATTTGGCACTTGCCACACAGTCCTGAGTACTGGAGTCTATAGGGGTTGCTACCACTTACATAAATGCCAGGAAGTTGTGATGGCCTATATGGAACCTCATCACTTTGTAGGCCCAGACAGGCAATTCCTGGGCACAAGGCTAGCCAGAATAGCTGATTTGCTGACCCCTGGATTCAAGTAGATGATCCTGACTTATGAAACAAGGTAGAAAGCAATTGAAGAAGCCATATCAATTTCTGATCTAGATATATATAATGCAACTATACACATGCAGTGCCATAAAAGGGCACCAACATGGTGCAGATACACACATGTAGACATGAATACGAACATACTACACTCATGAAGACATGCTTACACACACATATACAACACACATATGCGCATGCTCATGAACATACATACATGTAGACATACATACATACACACATATATATATGTGTGTGTGTGTGTGTATAGTATATATATTCATATGCAGACACATTTATACATAAGCATACACACATGCAGAAATGATTGCATACTTATTGACACACAAAAATAATTATATCAAAGAAATCAGTAATACGTTTTAGAAGGCTGGAGAGATGTATTAACAGTTAAGATGCTTGCCTGCAAAGCCTAAGGACCCATGCTCAACTCTCCAGGTCCCTTGTAAGCCAAATATACATGATGGCGCATGCATCTGGAGTTCTTTTGCAATAGCTAGAGACCCTGGCATGTCTATTCCCTTGCTCTCTCTTTCTAGTAATAAATAAATAAAAATAATAAAACAAATGTGTAGATATTAGTAATTAGAAAGAATTTTCCTTCTTAATCTTTATGAGTATATTACGTTAAAGTTAAACACATGTCACAGAATTCAAATGTACATTGATAGTTCAAGAGAGAAAAAACATGCAAAGTTTTATCAGAACACATTTAGGTAATTAAAATCCCAGAAAAAATATCCACTAAGAGTAGCTGGGCTTTTAGGGTTTAAGTGAGTGTGCGGTCAATTCCTGCATGCTGACTGGGTGTAAACTTCTAAATTGAGCCATTGATTTAGAGCTCTCTCTGAGGTTTTCATCGTCCCTGTGAGGTGGAGGTTTCCTTTCTGCTTCATTCCAATGCAGTTGTGCCTGTCAGTAGAATTTGTCACAGTGGATCCCAAGCATAAGCTGTTTGATCATCGCCCCTTTTTGGAGGATAAGACCAGGGTGTTTCACATGCTGTTTTTTTTCTCTGCATGAACATTTGTTTCTGGTGTTTTAAATTCATGTTTCATATGCTCTTAATTTTTCCATTCTTCTTTTCTGGACTCTGAAATTGTGGACATTAATCCCAATGCAGTAGCACCCTGCTTTCATTTTTAAAAGCAGGCAACCCCATCAAATGATGAGCTGTTTCTCAGCATGCATTAGAAAATTCTTCCTATTCTGGGCTTCCTCAATTCCAGAGAAACATTTCTACATTAAGTTAATATTTTAATAGTTACAATTAATCACTGCAGAAACACATATATCATCTTATTTGTATAAGGTCTGGATTTCCTGTTCTTCCAAATATTATATTAAAACCTTTTATCCAAATAGATACTAAAACACTTTGGAAATATTATTGATGCATTGTCTTTAAAGACTCAGAATTAAATTTAAATATTTTGCTGATTTTAATGACACATCCAAAATATACAAGTATTACCATTGCTTTTAAAATTTATTTGCTCAAGATGTTTTATGAAATTCAGTGAAATCTTGCATATTTTTAAAATACATATATATGCACTCTTTGAAACTAAGTAATTTGTGCTAAGCTAGTCAACATGTTTCTCTGTCACTTTGATCAAGATATAGATCTTTGCCAGAAAAATAAAAAACACAATCTTCTTTTTAAGGTCCTTCTTGTTACAAGCAAGGATAACTTTGTTTTTGCATTTGTATGGATTTATCTTGTCAGTTCTTAAACTCTTTCTCATTTGGCTGCCTCACTGTGTCTATGCTTATACTTCCCTTGGTAGTCCAGAGGATAATGTACGTTTTGCTAAAAATCATCACATTTCACTACATAGTCAATTAGTCTGTGCCTGTCAAAAGGTCTTGTACCTAGTGAGATGGCATGAATTTGTGCCGTTGTTGAAATATACATCACTTCTCCTTTACTTCATATTGTAGGACATACAAACTTTACAAAGGTCTAAACAGTTTGATTGGTTAATGAATAAAATAAACTTAGATGTTCCAGCTGATGTTATTATCTCTAATCAGATAAAGTCCCCTCCAGATCAGGGTAATGCATAAAGGTGACTATGTTCCAGTGGCTTCAGGGTAGGTAGTTTAGGGCTTGGTTTCAGTTTTAGTTACATACCCACTGTTCCCTCTGTGTCTTTCCTTAGGTCTATTTCTCTATGGTACCGAAAGACCAAATATTTCACTGAGGAGCGAAATCTTCCAAAAACAGCAAAACTTGCTAAGAGTGGCTCTGACTGGATCAGGCCCTCCGGAAGCCAGAGTTGTGGTTTAATGAATGACCGCAGCTAACAAGGTCCTTAGAGCTGGAGTGGGCTTTCCTCAAAGCACTTTTCATATAGATCAACTGCCCTCAGGAGCATCTTGGCTGACAGAAGCCAAGGGATCTGTCAGTTCTTAGACCGGGCCAACTACACCTGCTCCAGATGGTTTTGTTCATTTAGAACATTAATAGGTAGTGTTGCAGAGAGCCTGAGACATTGAAGTCCTTGGCACACAGCACAAGGGCCTGAATTAAGAACCTCATCACCCTTTTAAAATTCAGGTGCTGTAGTTTGTACCTGTACTGGGGAAGTGGACGCAGGAGG
Organism: Dipus sagitta; assembly: GCA_036346955.1. Taxonomy (NCBI): domain Eukaryota; kingdom Metazoa; phylum Chordata; class Mammalia; order Rodentia; family Dipodidae; genus Dipus; species Dipus sagitta. The sequence continues at coordinate 16,359,466 of CM070788.1, forward strand.
ATCACTTGGGCTTTCTCGCTAGATACCATAGCTGAACTGTTCTTCCATACACAACCTAACCTGGCCCGACCCTGCTTAGCTCCCTAGATCAGAGGATATCAGGTGAGTTCCAGATTCAGTGAACAAGGTAAAGAGTGGTTGGAGAAGACACACAACCGGATGCTCTGGTCTTCATATGCGCATGTCCACACACATACAAACATGCATACAGATGACATACACATACACACATGTGCAAAATAACCACAAATAAATAGCATAAAATTAACATTTTATATAAGTATCCATGCTTTTCAAGTACAACTTTCATATATTCCTACAAACACATTTTGCTTGATGCTAAAGCAGTTAGGAGTGTCACTCCATTTCCATATCACCCATCCAAAACTGAGATACAGTGGATGGGTGATAGTACACTCAAAAATGAAGAAAAAAATCTACACAATATTTAAATTAACCAAAACACTACTCAAGAGCATATCAATTGCACTGTCAAGTAAACAGTCAAATGACACTTATGATGCCACTTTTGTGGTCTGTAATCAATTACTATATAATGTTATTGATAATAGCCTATGCACTGTATAGAACATGGCTGGTGTGTTAGTTTTAAAGAATTCCCAACACAACACCCAACAAGCTGACTCACCTCCATATAGTAATTAGGCCAAGGGTATAGCTCATTGTAAAATTTCCTGTGCTTATTCCCAGGACAAGAACAATTCCCAACCCCAACATAACTAATGAAAGGTATGTATGAATAGATAAATGAATAAGTTCTAGAGGTTAGAGTTCAGAACCAAGAGACTGGCAGCCGTTTTCTGATGGCTATAAGAGAAGGCTTCCTTTACCTTAGCCAGAAAATAATGAAAAGGGTGTGCTCAAGTCTAAGTACTCTCTCAAAGGACCTCTATAATCTTACAAGAAAATGACTGTCCTCTATGCATTCCAGGCTTATCCCACTTTAGTTGTATATGTGCATGTCTCAAACAAAACTTATCTTTGACATTTTAAGACTAAAAAAATTAAGGCAAAAACACTCTGGATAAAGCATTGGTCCAAAAATGACACCTTCACAAATGTGATGGGTCTGCAAGACAAGATGAAATTCCCGAGACAGTCTGTCCAATGGCTTTACCAAGCCACATTTTTTTTTAATTTCTGTAAAAACTTCCTTTGTTTCATCGTTCTTAAGTATAACCACAAGACTTTCACATGCACTTTCCCATTGCAGTGATCTGTTCTTCAGAATTACAATTCTAATTATGTTCTGTATCTTTTTCCGAGGTTAACATATCATGCTGAAATTGGTGATTAGTCCTTTATCTGTGTAGTTTGAGGGTATGTTCAGGCAAATTTCATTTCTTCTGCTGGGTAGAAATTTTTCAAAATCTCATAAGTTTGTTAATATTTGGAATCTCTCAAAATAAGTTAAAAAACTAGTAATAGGAATTCTCAGAAAATTGTATCAAATAAGTGAAGCCCTGGTCCACACACAGAAATATTTTAACCAATTTCAGCAGTACAGAACTAAAATTCAATGAATCATGCTGAGATTAAATTTTAGGGGCACTGAGTTCGGACAACAATGGAATACTGAAACTGGGAGAAACTTTAAGGGCTTCTTGAGTTTCTGTTACCTGGGTATCAGATGGTAGCATTAACTGAGGTACTCTACACATACCCTGCACTTGAAGGGAGGGCTATGTAGGTGCTGAGGCATCCCGACCCTCTACACCTACCATGAATGCAGAGGGAAGATTTATTCCTGCGACTACTTTATATATCATTACACTCATGATTGATTTTAAAAACTTTTCTTTGTAAAATAGTGAATACCGTTAATTCTGCTGCATTCTTTTCCTATTTCTCTAAAATCCAAAGTTGATTTTATATGTTTACCTAAAACTCCTCCTCAATCTTTACACTTCCGAAACAACTGTCCTTAATTTGATATTTTGACTGGTAGTTTGCTTTTCCTCCTCCCCAAATCTCCTGCACATTCATGTTCAACAGGGAAATTTTCATCTTTATCTTCTTATCAAAAAGGTTAGTAACTTTCATTTATAGAGAAATCAATACCTGATTGCATTTGTGAATGACAGGAAATGTCATCCTGTTTCACATGAATAATAGATTTTATTCTAAATATTCACTTTCCCTAGGTCAAAAAAACCTTGTCACACCTTTATGGCTTTGATAATATTGAAATCTGATTTGTGTTTGCATGATCTCTATTCATTTTATTTTTACTTGTTGGAATTTTAGAGAGATGGCTCTTAAATATGCGGCCACAGGGAGTAGCAATATTATGCTAATTTTATATCAGTTTCCCAGAAGTGAGGAGGAAGCTTTTAAGCAAGAACAGAATACTGAAGACTAAGGTTGCTATTTGTATTTGCCTCTTCTCACATATGACTTACACAATTAATGCTCAGGATCTACCATGGTGTAGATTTTTTTTGTAAGATTTTACAGCATGTGCATTGAGTAGCATTAGAAACATCCATATGGGAATGCTTACCATAGTGTACTTTCTTTGCAGGACAGTATATGCCTTACTCTATACCTGGGAACTGTCCTAGAACTCTTTAAAAACATGAGTGTCCTTAATTATGCAAATTAATCATGAGGAAACAACCAGCCATATCTTACAAGTAAGGGTCTGAAGTTTAAAGTTCATGAATGCTAACAGAGGGTCAAAGACAAGGGATGGAGAGATGGCTCAGTAGTAAGGTTCTTGGCTGCAAAGCCAAACATCCAAGTCTGTTCCCTAGTGTCCACATGAAACGAAATGAACAAAGTGGTACATGCATCTGGAGTTCGTTCGCAGTGGCTGGGGCTGTGGTGTGCCCATTCTGTCTGTCTGTGTCTCTTCTTCTCTCTCATAGCTTACACATAAATAATTAAAAATATTTTTTAAAAGAAAACATCGAATATGAGAAAATGACAATGGACCAATGGTGTATTGAAGAGTTTCAGACACTAAAAATGAAATGTGTTAGGCTACTGCCTTTGTCAAACACTTAGGAATTTAGGTCAGTTTAAATATAACCACATGTGTTCCAGATGGAACTATTCCCACAATGGTTTCTGTTGACTGAGTCCTGTCATTCTAAATAGCACAATTTCACACTCATACAAAATAGAAATTCAGAAATCCAATGGCCACTTTGAAAAGCATTTAAAGTGAATATTGTGTCTTCTTTCTGATGAACTTCTATCAATGTATTGTGACAAAGAAATGACAAGACTCCCTCAGTTATGGTTTGCCTGACAAAATTTATTTCTCATACATTTTTGAAGGCTGAATTGGTGATTGTAGGATTCTTGATTTTAGTATTTATCTTTTGCATTGTTCTTTTCCTCTTTGATATCATAACTTATATAACTCATTTCATTTTCTCATTGGTTGCTAGATATTGTAGAAAAAGTAATATAATTCTCATCTCCATTTCTCACATAGACAATTGCTTTCCCCACTTTACTATTAGCTTTTGGTATTTTTATTTTTGTTACCTTTGATTAGTGCCACTTGAAAGTTTTATGCCTGCCTATATGATTGGCTCCTTTTCTTCTTATATATCTTTTAAATATTTTATTTGTTTATTTGTGAGAGAGAGAAAGAGGCAGAGAGAATGAGGAGGGGGAGAGAGTGGGCACACCAGGGCCTCCAGCCACGGCACAGACTCCAGATGCATGTGCCCCCTTTGTGCATCTGGCTTACGTGGGTCCTGGAGAATTGAACCAGGGTCCTTTGGCTTTGCAAGCAAACACCTTAATCACTAAGCCATCTCTCCAGCCCTTTTATTGTATTTTTCTTGTTCAGTTTTTTGTGAGGTAGGCTCCTGTAGGCTGGTGTATTTTCTCCTATTTGGTTAATAATCAGCCATTTGTCATTTTTATTAGTTATGGACATACTCCATATATAAGCAACATATTGGTACCATCCTTACCCTCATGCCGACCCCTGCCAAAGGGACCCTCCTAGTTGGGGAAGCTGGTTATCTCCATGGAGATTGTGGGTCATGCATTGTGTGGGTAGCCATCAGTTATGAGGAAGAGGCAATGTTTCTGTGTGTAATGTCCCAACTTGTGGTTCTAACAATTTTTATGCCCCCTCTTCAGTGAAATTCCCTGAGTCAGGTTGGGTTTGTTTTATGTCCACTTCAGTGATGGGCTCTGTGTCTCTGGATCTCTGGTTTGGTAGGAGCTGAGTGTTCTCCATGTCTATCTCTGCCACAATTGTGCTGATACCAGGTTCACCAAGAAAGCAGCAAACACACATTTTAGAAAATGTTCAACATCCCTAGCCACAGGGAAATGCAAATTAAAACAACAGTGAGATTCCACATACCCAAGTAAGGATAGCAAGCAGTAAAAAAATCAAATGAAAACAAATTTTGGAGAGGATGTAGAGAAGCAGGAGCCCTCATTCATTGTTGATGGGAATGTAAGCTGGCACAACCACTATGGAAAGCAATATGGAGACTCCTAAAAAAGTTGACTATAGAGTTACCAACAGACACAGTTATTCCCTTACTCCATAGTTACCCTAAAACCTCCACATCTCAGTTCAGAGATATTTGCTCAACCATGTTTATAATTGTTCGATTCATAATAGCTAAGAACTGGAATCAACCCAGATACCCATCATTGGATGAATGGATAACCAAGATGTGGCATATCTACATGATGGAATTCTACTCAGCAGTTAGAATAAAATGACACAATGAAATTTGTAGAAAAATGGTCAAACTTGGAGCAGTGAACTTACCCAATCATAGAAAGACAATCATCTCATGGTCTTAGTCATCTGGGGCTCCTAATTTGGATCAGCCCCAGTTGCTGACATACCTAATAGTCATCTCAAGGACCAGACAATAGGTAAGGTGGGGCTTGAGGGGAAGATAAAGGTGTGGAGAGGAAACACAAAACTGAACCCAAATGAAACTGGTACCATAAAATCCTATATACTGGAAGACAGACTAAAAAGTTGAACCCTCATCAGGACCTTAGAGGAAACCTGAATCAAAGGGCCCTAGAAAGGGTAAGATGAAGCCTAACCTTAATAATCAGCCATTAAAAAAACACTTTTCTGCTCCATTCTCTCTTGCTCTTATTTCTGGTATTGTAATGGTGCATGTGTTATAGCTTTGTGGTTGGAATCTTCAGCATTTTCTTGCACTTTACTCACATTGCTACTTGCATTTTAGTGTGAGGAACATCTTTTGAAATAGTTTCAAACTTTCTTGCAGTTTTCTAGGTTGTGTTTAGTGCTTTGATGAGTACATGGAAAGCTTTATTAATTTCTGTTATAGTTTTTCGATGCTGTTATCAAGTACATTACCGTTTGATTATTTCTAAACTTTCCATATCCACAAGTATACCACTTCCAAGTTTCGGCCAACTTTCCAGTTAATCTACTGGAGCTCTTAATACAGACACATAAGTATGTCACTTTGCTGTCTGATAATTCCAAAAATATGTGTTGTATCTGATTAATGATTGATACATACAGTATACTTATTATTTACTGTATCTTATTTTTTTTAAAGTCAGGCATTAAGTTCATGTAACAAGCATAGAAATAAACGGACTTTTAATGTATTTTTTAGTATTTTATTTATTTATTTATTTATTTAATTATTTATTTATTTGAGAGAGAGAAAGAAAGAAAGAAAGATAAAGAGAGAGGCAGATAGAGAATGGGTGTGCCAGGGCCTCCAGTCACTGAAAACGAACTCCAGACACATGTGCCACCTTGTGCATCTGGCTTAAGTGGGTCTTGGGGAACCGAACCTAGGTCCTTTGGCTTTGCAGGAAAGTGCCTTAACCAATAAGCCATTTCTCCAGCCCTAAACAGACTTTTAAAAATATTTTTTTTAATTTTTATTTATTAATTAATTAGGGAGAGAGAGAGAGAAAGAAAGAAAGAATGGGCCTCTGGCCACTGCAAAGGAACTCCAGAGGCATGTGCCACCATGTGCTGTTAATCCTTCAAGACCAGGAACACATTTAACTATTATTATTCACTATCTTTTCTGCATGTCTTCTCTCCTACCGCAAGCCTAACCTGGTTCATGTATAAACATGAACATAAACAATAACCTCCCATGAGCTCCTAATAGAATGCCTCCATGGATAGTCCTTGCACCCACCGTCAGCTATGGGTTTTAGGTTTGTTTGCTTGGTTGGGAGATGGAATTAACATTGCCTTTCCAAAACAAGTATGGTTCATGCTAAAGCAAAGTTTTGATGGATGCGGTGCACCAAGGTGTGGAATTCTAACATACCATTCCAATAACAAAGACATTCAGTGTAGCAAGAATTTTAACAGCAGAATATATTAAAGAGGCCTTTCAGGCTGGAGAGATGGTTTAGCGGTTAAGGCATTTGCCTGTAAAGCTAAAGGATCCCAGTTTGATTCTCTAGGACCCACGTAAGCCAGATGCACAAGGGAGCACATGCATCTGGAGTTCATTTGCAGTGGCTAGAGGCCGTGGTGTGCCCCCCCTCTCTCTCTGTCTCTCTCTGTCTCTCTCTCTCTCTCAAATAATCTATCTATCTATCTATCTATCTATCTATCTATCTATCTATCTATCATCTATCTATGTATCTATCTATATATTAATAAAAGAATCCTTTCATTTGTTTATAAGTTTAATTTTCTTTTCATTCTAGGAAGCATCAATAACACTTCACAAGCATCTATATTAAATTCATCTGGAACTCTTGGACCTCTTTCCGCAAGAGCTTCGTCAATATCCACATTGAGCTTTGTAACCACACTGTTTAGATCTAACTAGCACTACTGTTGTTTAATGTGGCAGGATGTGTCCATTCCCACCTGATTCTCACTGACTTTCCTCAGGAATATATAAAACATTGCATTGATGTATCTTTTCATCCATAGATACAAACTCCCTTTCTTCATTTGCAATTAAGTCTAAATGACCTAATTCTAAGGAATTTGTCTTGTAGAAAATATACCAGAAGGAAATATACTTTAGAGTCATGTTGGGCAAAAGGGGGCCTCTATTAAATACATTTGAGAACTAAAGCAGTATTTAATCTTCTGTGTATTGATCCAAGGCTAAATGTGTCCTATCTGAAAAGATATAAGGCACGGACTGACATTATATCAGGAAATGTAAAACTGAGAGTCTTAATAACCCTCTAAAGACAGATGGCTGTGGCTAGTGTATCAGTCAAAATGTAGTCACAAGAAGGAAACCACATAGTAATTTAAACTGGGAAAGGTCAATAAAAAGAATTATTAACTATAAGGGGGCATTGGAGTAATGTGTGGTTGCCTAGAAAATATATGTAACCTCAATAATACAAAGCTTAGAGCTAGAAATTGTTGGAGAAACCCAAATAGTGACACACACACACACACACAAAAAGAGGGAAGTTGCCAGGTTTGCTGGCTGAACCTCTTTAAAAATAAACACTCTCCAGCTCATACTGTAAATCCATGTGACTTTGGACATGACCGTCAGTTCTTTGCAGGAAACAAAACTATCAAAGAGGAGAGATTACAAGGAACATGATGGTCTGAATATATGTTGCAGTCCATATGTACTGGATGCTGAGGAATCTATTCACACCTGCAGAAGACAGGTAGGCAGGTGGGGGGAAGAGACAGGAGCTCTGGAAGGTAACCAAATTAGCACCTGGAATTTGGAGGAAAGCATCCTGTGTCCCTGGCATAGAACTTATGTTTAAGTGAAATGTTATTTTGTGTTGCTGGTTAGTTCATTTCATTTCTGCTGGGATACAGTCCTCAGTTATTGGCAAATATGTTATGGACTGGAGAGATGTCTCAGAGGTTAAGGTAAAGGTGCTTGCCTGCAGAGTCTAATGACCTGGTTCTGATTCTCCAGGACCTGATTATTCAGGATCCACGTAAAGCCAGATGCACAAAGTGGCGCATGCATCCGGAGTTCATTTGCAGTGGCTGGAGGCCGTAGTGTATCCCTCTGTATCTCTTTTGCTCTTCAAATAAATAAATGAACATTGTTTAAAAATTCTTAACCACGATTCTTGTATGCTTTTTATTCTTAAAATTATCTTCTGTTTAGTCTTTCCTGCATGTGAGAGTCCAGGTACGTGAACTTTATCATTTTAATGGTTAGCCTAAACATTACAAACATGCTGATTTGAATATATAGTTTTCTTTTATATCTTATATATTTTTTTTCTTTTTATAGTGTCAAATAAGTCCTTTTAGAACAATGAATTATTTTTAAAAAGTTGACTTTATAAGTATTTGCATTCAACAAAAATAACTTTTAAAAATTAAACGTGGCAAAAATATCTGAGGCAACACAAAAAGTAAAATTATTACCATGATGTTTTAAAGGAAACAACAACAAAATAATATCCTGAGAACATTTGAGGCAAATAACCTCTGGAATTAAAGTCACATACAGGTAAGTCTCAAGAAGGAAACAGAGGAATGCAGCAGCATTTACCTTAAAATTATCATCAGATTCATACTATAGATTCATACTATAGATGAACATTTTTAAATTCACTTTTTTTAGATCTAATATTTCATTATTTGATTATAAGTTGTTTTCTCTATTCTGCCAAACTTGGTCTCTAGCTCTATAAAATGGCACAAACATTATCCACTAGAAAACATATAAGTGAATATAGGAATTTTTCCTACATCAGCTTGTTGGATAGATCCTTGATATCTGGTATTGGATTTGTATCACTAATTCCTGTTGGCTATGAAAAGTGATTTGGCTATGTAACTAATATTTTTCTATATGCTCTCAGTCTCAAGGAGACTCTTGTTTAAACATTTACATTTTCTAAAAGGTAAGAAAGGATACTATAACTTGAGTGAAGGAGAAAATACTGATTTCTGAGAATCAATACTTTAAGAAACATTCTCAAGGTTTTCTTACATTCAAATGTGCACGTAACTTACTGTAAAATATAGAAAATATTACGTTCATTTAAGGCCTAGAAAATATTGAATGATCACACAATTGTACCAAAACAAGGGAAGAAAAAAATAAAGATGTAATATTGTTGCTTTCAAATGGCAGGCTTACAAGTAAATTACTGTGCACTTAAACTTTCAATGACCCCTCTCTCATCTTGCATATTGAAAACAGCATCCTGAAGCAGATACAGAAATTACAACACTAGACAACTTACTTTGAATGCTCATACTAGGTTCAGGGAGCTCTTCCGGTTAAGGGTTCACTTCTGGTTCCATTTGGAAGCTGTTAGTTTCTCCTTTAGAAGTACCCAACACACAGAACTTAAGTCATCATAGATTTGCTTTTCTGAGGTGTGCAGGCTTGTAATTTCTTGTATCCTAGAGATTGTTTCCCAGAAAAAAATCCATATTTTCTTACTCGCTGAAAAATTCAAGTAAACATACTTGGCATACATAATGCTCGAAGTATCTCTTAATATACATGAGGAATCCACTGATAATCTATCTTCTAAGACTAAAAATAAAACAAATGAGACATTGAGAATCAAAACCATACCTGTTTACAAGACTCAAATAGGCCTTTGTACAACTTATGTAAATATCCCTCAGTTATTTGTTCCAGGAATTATTTTTCTACAGAGAGTTGGGTCGAGGAACATTTAATCCTCTTAATATGTACTTGAAACCTCTCAAGAGCAATTTTGTGAATGAAACGTTCTGGTTTGTGTATAAAGCATCTTATATATAAACTTCTACTGCTCACTCATTTGGTGGGACTCAGTCCACTACTCCTGAACAGTTCTAATTTTGATCCAAGTTTTTCTTTGAAAGACCCATTTTATATCACTTGAACCCAAACTCCAGAGCCCTACAAGTATGCACCATGTAGGAATTTCACCCTTTCTGTGGTACTCATCAGGTGGGTTTTAATACATGCTGAGTAGTCTGAGAAGATCTGCAGTCGTAATGTTTGCAATCTCAATGCTTTCTGCAGTTTGTCTTTATTTTCGAGCTAATTGCTTCTCAAATCTATTCTAAAATTATTTTAAGTGAAAATGATGATCCAACATATTTTAAAATCTTTTCTAGATTAATTTCCTGAAGTTTTTTTTTGTTGTGCATTTGACAAAACTCTTGAAAATATCGTTTATTTTAACATATAAACTTTGTAGAGAGAAGGGGAAAAAATAAAACTACTGGAGATGTTTGAGAAGTATTTAGACTCCCATGAGTACTTTTGGTTCCAAGATACTTAATTCCTCATTTTACCAATGAGTCCTCATTTAGATATTTTACCTGGTAATATTTTTCATGACATAATTATCAACATGTTTAATTAACTATTGTTACTTTTTAGGGTTACTCAATCAAGAGTATGACTTTGGAGGCTTATGGAGTTGACTCAGCAGATTAGATTGCTTACTTTTCAAGAATGTGGACATGAGGTTGACCCGTGAACCCAAGTAAAAATCTGGGAATGGCTTCACATGTCCATAAACATATAGCAAAAAGGCAGGAAATGGAGACAGGAGGATGGAGTTGGAACCATAGACAACCAGTCTAAAACATCTAGTTGTTCCTGGTTCAGTGAGAGGCTCTGATCCTACAAAATAAAGAACAAACATGGAAAAGAATATTTCTTGTTCTCCTCTGGCTCTGAATGAATGCACATGAGGTGTCTGCATTTTCACATACACACATGCATACACACTGTACACACACACACATAGACACAAACATACACATGCACTCACACACAGACACTGAAACACACATACACACACATACACAGGTACAAACATACACACACATTCACACACACACACACATACATACACACACATTCACATACACATACACTCACATACTACACACACACACACACACACACACACACACACACCAAAAGAAGAGATGAAAAGTAATAAAAGAAAGGTCATATAGAATTTGGCAGACTGAGGTAGGAGGATAACTATAGAATCAGAGTTTGGGCTGGGGAGATGGCTTAGCACTTAAGTTTTTTGCCAGCAAATCCAAAGGACCTGAATTCAATTCCCCAGTACCATGTAAAGCCAGATGCACAAACAGCTGTATGCATATGGAGTTTGTTCACTTGCAGTGGCTAAAGTCCCTGACGCACCCATTCTCCATCCTCCTTTCTCTGTCTCTCTGTTTGCAAATAAAGCTTTAAAAGTGTTGTAAAAGACATGTGGTACTTGGCTTTCTAGACCTTAGTTACCTCACTAAATATACTCCTTTCCAGGTACATTCATTTCACTGAAATTTTCATATTTTTGTTTTTCCTTTACCACTGAAGAACCCCATTGTATAACTCTACCACATCTTCATTATCCACTCATCAGTTGAGAGATATCTAGGCTGGATCCATTTCCTAGGTATTGTGAAAAGAGTGTCAATAAATATGTATGTGCAAGTATCTCTAATATAGTGAGAAGAGTCCTTACGATATATGCCTAGGAGTTGTATAGCTGGAAAGGCCTAAGTGAGGTCAGAGGAAGAGATGGAGTAAAGGAAGGGTGGGGAGTTAATCAAAATCTAAGTGGTTATGAATAAGCCATATGGTAACCTACTTTTTGGACATTGGCACACCCAGAAGCCATAGATTGTTACTAGAAAAATTTCAGTGCCAGGGATGGGATGCCTTCCAGTGAGTTGTGTTGGCCAGGGAGGCCCCTGATGCCCCCCAAACATTACAGGCAATTGCCAAGGCTCTTGATTTCCCACCAAGAATACATGGTTAAGACCCTATTGCTGAAGTCTCCACTTGCTTGGGCTGCAAGGTCACTGAGAAATCTTGCTGGAGCTGAGCTGAACACCTTCTCTGTGTAGACTAGCTGACAAAAACTGGCAAAAGCTATGCTGCATGCAGCTGTATGGAAGAGTGAAGTCATCAGTGGAGATTAAACAACAGAGGACACTGCAGGTCTTAAGTATGGCCAGCCAGGCCAAATGAGCCAGATGATGCAATGGCGCTATGTTTGTTGTGGGGGAAAGCAGCCACTCTCCAACTGGACTGGAGGCATGCCCCACAGAAGGGAATACATGACTGATACTGAAAAACCTCTGATGGGATTGGTCATGAGCCCTAGGAATGTAACATCTGCCAGTGTCTGGCTAACTACTTATATTATGCTCACCAAACTGCCTGGTAAGCACTTCTCTTAATATTCATACCAATGTAGTAGTGCTACCCTCACATTTGGTTAGAGAAGCATCTCTTTTCAGATGGTGGTGACCTCTGGGATGACTCAAAAGGAACCATCGTGCTGAAAAGAAGTGCAGAGGAGGGGCCCAGAAGTGACGGAGGGGTGACCAGCACTGAAACCTCTCTACCACACCTTCCAAGGTTCATGGTCCATTACAGAAGAGGTGACGGAAAGAATGCAAGAGCCAAAAGAAGGGTAGGGCTCCTTACAATACACTCCTCCAGACACAAAATGGCCTGGATACCCGTAATTCCACAGTGCCTGTCACTACCTGCACAAGAACTTCATAATAGGAGGGAACGATGATTACATAAACATAAAAGACAGACTGTTGAGAGTAGGAGGGCACATAATGGAGAGTAGAACTGTTAAGGGGAAAGTGCAGGAGAAGTGAGAATTATTATGGTTTATTTTCTATAATTATGGAAGTTGTAAATTTTTTAAAAAACGTGAATTGTAGCCTGGCGGCGTGGTGGTGCAAGCCTTTAGTCCCAGCACTTGGGAGGCAGATGTAGGAGGACCACAGTAAGTTCAAAGGCACCCTGAGAGGACATAGTGAATTCAAGGACAGCCTAGGCTAGATGGAGACCCTACTATGAGAAACAAAGAAAAAAAAAAAAAAAAAACAGAAAAAAGAGTGAAATGGCAATGAAATTTGATATATACAGTCTCACCATAATTACTAATTTCCGGTATCAAAATGTATATGAAAGGTAGTTTCTTTGAACAAAAGCTTTATCACCCTTGTCTTCTTAAGTGTGTAAATACTATTTTCACCCTGGTATGTTTAATGCGATGACACTGTTTATATCTTGTGACTAAACAGATTTAAGAACTACAAGTACGAACTGTATATGAAGTATTAGCAAGAAATTAACAGTGAATTAACTTTATCAATATCACTGACAGTATGCCTATATTGTTCATGAACCTTCTACATTGTCCCTTTTGTGGAATATTTGCCTGCATCTGGGCTGGGATAGCATTTATACTTGAGATTAGCCACCCATGCTAGAATATTGACTGAATCCTTATAATTCTGACACTAGTCACCAACATAAAAGGTGCACTGTCATTATTTAGTTAATAAAAAGTATACTTTGGATAGCTCTCATCTCCTTGTTATGGCTCGCTCATACAAAAATATAACCCAAACTTCTGTTCAAACTTCTATATCGGCTCACTCAGTTAAACCTAAATATTAAGCTATAAAGTCATATATATGTTGTAGATCAATAAGCTGGCAACAATACCTAATGTATTAGGAAGATGGTTTTAACATTTTAGTAACTTTGAGATATTAAAATTTTATATGAGAAATCTGGAATATAATTTTTGAATGTGTGTGTATGCATGTGTGTGTCTAAGAGAAAGAGAGAGAGAGTGCATGTGGGAATGTGTGTTTGCATGCATTTGTGTTACTGAGGATTAAACCCAGGACCTCACCCCAACCCTTTTTGTATTTTCTACTTTTGAGACAATGTATTGTTGAGTGGCCAAATTCACCCTGCAGCCCAGGCAGGTCTTAAACTTGCTGTGGTGGTTTGATTCAGGTGTCCCCTATAAATTGGTGCTCTGAATGTTAGGTTCCTAGCTGTAATACGGGAATTGGAGCCTCCTGGAGGTGATGTGTGTTGGGGGTGGGTTTATGGGTGTTACAGGAAGCGTCCCCTTGCCAGTGTTTGGCTCATTCTGCTTCTGCTTTTTGCCATCTGATGTTAGCCAGGAGGTGGTATCTACCCTCTGCTCATGTTATGGTTTCTCTGTGTCTTAATGGAACTTCCCCTTGAGTCTGTCAGCCAAAATAAATCCTTTCTTCCCACAGGCTGCTTTTGTTAGGTTCTTTGTGTGGCTACTCATAACTGACCACAGCATTTACAAACCTCTCACCTCAGCTTCTAGAAAAGCTGGTATTATTAGCTTTTTGCCGCAAGGCCTGATGATTAGCTAATTTGAAAATTACTGTTATTTGTGCTTAATACTACACTCTTGGTCTTACCACAAAATCCCTTCATGTTTCTCTCTAATTATGTTAGTTTCATTTGATGTTTTTTTTTTCCTACTTAATATGGTGTTATTTATACATGTGTTAATAAATCAAACTTATGAGAAAACACATTGATTAGAACTGCATAGCATTTTTCAGCACTAGGAAAACTAGCTAACAGTGGGAGGGGCCTATATCTCAGTTCTGTCTTGATTTCTTGTGGTCCTAAATCCAAAGCATGTGGTGTCTTCAGCAATAGGGAATCACAATCTAGTTTTGTACCATCATAGCACTATAATGTGTTATGCACTCCCCTGAAGGAGAAATTTCACAAATGGTCTTACCCACATGTTGAACTTGTGAGCTAGGTAGAATGTGTTCCCTAGTTCAAAAGTGGCATGACAGTTATGGGACTGACAATTGTTCTCTGGATCTGAAATCCATTCCATGGAAAAGAATGCATGTCTGGTACTGAAGATGTCCTTCAAATTTTAGGGTTGTGGAGGTCATACACCACGAAGAGAATCCATCACTGTCAACTGACTAAAATGAGTATGCTGTGCCCATCAAATTGCTGCCAAATGCCCATATATTAATGTGTGTGCTCACACCTTTAGACAGAGAAGCTTATCTGTGCAGTTGGTGGTGACTGCTGGGGAGAATCAAACTCATCAACACGCTGAGAAGGAGTGACTGGTGGATGCTCATCACTAAAAGGCGTCTCTGCCAGGTGCTCCATGGCTCAAGGAATATTGGGGAAGAGGGTACAGAAAAAAAATGCGAGAGCCCTGTGGTGGGGAGGAATGCCTGGGAGCACTGTCATCTGGACATGAATTGGCTGTTGTTTGTGACCTCACAGCACCATCATTACTTCCACAATTTCTGAAAATTATTGAGCTCATGAATCTTTAGCCATGGATGATGAATGATGGTAAATTAAAAAAAAAAAAAAAACTGGTATCAAAATAGAAGAGGGACTACTAGGAAAGAAGAAGGGATTCAGCGGAAGGACCATGCAGGAAAAGGATAAGCAAAAGTAAAGGGATGAGACTAGTACATGAATAAAAATGGTCAATCAAAGAGTTTAAAAACAAAGAAAGCACATTGGCAAATCAGTCATTGTATAATGTTCATCAAGTTAAGCTTTAGTTAGCACATCAAACTGTTTAGGCACTCTTTCTCTGACTCATTTTGACTTTATCTTCCTACCAAATATAGGAATCATAAAATGGTATCATAAATGTATATTGAATATATATATTATTCTCTGTATAATCATAGAAGTCAATTCATTTCACTTGCCCTGAAATCCATCTGTCTATTGGACTGTAGAGAGCGATTGAGAAAGCAATGCAAGAGATAGACCATTTATGACAATAAACAATCATATGGTTGAGGGAAAATAAAAATGAATAATTCCTCAAGAAAGGTGAGATTTTTTTTCATAAGAGTTCAAAATATTATTGTGCTGTATTTGGCATGTTTCATGCTCCACTTCCATATCTTCCTTAACTCAATAATATTATGAATGTTACTAAGTCCACATATCTATTTGAGAAACACCATCATTATACAAGGTGATTTGGAAATGAAAACCAGTGTAATGACTAGGACTCCCCAGTCCCCAGTGTCAATATTTCGTACCATATGTCTACTAGAAAGCCGACTAAGGACTTGCATGAGTTTCAAACAAATTGTTTAAACTTTTGCTGTAACATACATCAGATTTGTCACTTTACTGCTCTCAATCATAGATGAACATAGTGATTCATGATTTTGGGTCTCTAGAGCCAGAAAAAATAATTAGAAACACTTATTCTGTTGTCTTATCATCTTCTTCCTGTCAACATGAATTTTATGAAAATTAAACTTTTCTATAGCTGAAAATACAAGCTTCCTTTGAGATGAATTTAAAGACATTAGGTATTAATCAATGAATATAAAAGCTTTATAATAATAGATGGCTTATATCTTTTTTTTTATCTACCCAAAATATGTTTTAGGTGCTCTTAATTTTTTTTCTCAAGTTAGAGTAGAAAGAATTACATGCACTTAGTTATTACTACAGATTTCATTTTGTTTGATTGCTTAACTCAGGAACAAATGTATGTCTTTATGAATCTCCTGAAATCAACCCATGTAAAGCCCTCCTAGTGTTTTACCTATATATTTCCTGTATATCCTTCGTTAGGCCCTCCTTTCCTATTTCCATGCAACACGCGATGATCACCAATCTGAACAGTCTTGAGAGTTGTCCTATCAAATATATCCTGCTAGTATTTGTACTTGTTAAATATTTAAGTGTTATTTTCAATTGTTTTGTTTGTATGACTTTTACATAAAATGGTCCTGTACTATTAATATATTCTATGTTTTTTTTTTCTCATCCAGTTTTGTTACTTTTCTGCTTTCAAGGATAGATGAAAAGAATGATTCATGATTATGGGTTCATAGAATCCAAAACATTATTTTCATTTTTTCTCATGTCATTTAATAGTTGATGGAAGAGGGTTAGTAATGTTCTTCAGTGGTGTAGATTGGTAACTTGCTCATTCTTCAGTAAATAACCTCCCAACCATGATCATGAAAGCAACCCTTATTTAACTCTGTGGCAAAAGAAAAACATGAATATGCAGAAGGCAGGAGTTTAGAATGAGATTTAAAAGGTCTTAGCAAGAGCAGAATGGGTATAAGGAGGAGTAAATGAGATAAGAAGATCAAAATATATTATATGCATTTTTATAAGTTTATTTTATTGATTTATTTATTTAGCGAGAGAGAGAGAAAAAGAGAGAGAGAGAATATGTCATATATGGGCATGCCAGGACCTCTAATCACTGCATAACAGAAAAGAAAAAAAAAAAAAAACTCCACATGAATGCTCCACTTTGTGCATCTGGCCTTACACGGGTACTGGAGAATTGAACCCAGGTTGTTAGGATTTCCAGGAAAGCACCTTAACTCCTGAGCCATCTTCCAGCCCCCATTATATATATTTATGAAGTATCAAAATTCAAAATATGAAAAAATAACGCTTACAATCTTTGTTATAAATTATGCTGGTAATTGAAGCCAGGGCAGTGACATGCATTACCACTGAGGTGGCAGTGTCAGTAATAATACCTTTAACTTCAACATACTCATTATAAATATCTTACAGGTTATTTTTAACACCGGTGTATTATGTTATAGAATAAACATATCTACTTTCCATATTAATAGCCCTAGTAATAAAGTCTCATTCCTCCCAATCTTTGTGTTTCCAATTGACATTTTCACCTGGCTATTGCTTTGTATAGCCCACAGAATCCTGCTGTCCTAATGGAACTTCGAAAAGATTATCACAGTCCTCATGATTTAGTTAGACTTGGAGGAGTATGGAGACCACAGTAGCTACTCCCCATTGGGCTACTGTCGTTATCTACTTCAAACATTCTTTTTGTCCACTCTCTAGCTCTGCACAGGGAATGTGCTTTGTGGTTACCAACCCATCAGACAGGTAAAGTGCTCCTACATTTTTGTTCCCTTAAAGATAAGACAACATTGAAAATACCTATTACACAGATACATTATGAAATTCATAGCCTTAACAGTGGATGCAGACATTACCCTCAGCTAAAGAGAATTAAATATGAATAGCCATGGCCTGGAAACATGGATCTAGCTTGCCTCAGTATGCTTCATCCTGAAAGTGGTTCCATGTGATATTGTTAGTTACACAACAAAGAAAATCATAAATCAGGACATTTGTCAAACACATTGGAGGAGTACTTTAAGTAGGTGTATTTCTTAATAAAGTGCGAAACATTTTTTTATAGATTCAGATGCTATCTGATGATGTTCTAATTTTGAGAGAGTTGGAAGTTCATCTACTGACGATGCATTTTAAACCTAATATCTGATAGGATAGTCTAAAGGGTTTTGGACTGACAGAGAGATAAGCAAGCAATTGTGATTACAGAAACTATGAGAAATATTTGGGCTCTGGATTTGCAACACTCAAAGTCTCCATTATCCTGAAGTTTTAATCAGCCTTATAGAGTCTTTAATGCAGATGTGACAGTTCTCTGGAATTTAGATTACCAGAGTTGACTCCATGGAAAGTATCCTTAGTGGTGGTGTCTCAGTGGGAGACTTTTCTTCCATAGGGACCATAACACTGAACATGGAAAAGGTTTTGTGACTGTACTAGAACTATTCTGCTTCCCTGAGAAACTCCAGGAATTCTACTGACCTCCAAATATCCTCCAGTGAAGAAGTTCATAATGGAGAGACTACAGACTCCACACATTTCCCTTATGTATAAAACCCATGAACTCCTACATTGCCAGTCTAACCCATGCTTGATTTTAAAAATCAACTAAAAGTTTTAGCTTCTATGGTGGTTTGAACCAGGTGTCCCCCATAAACTCATGTGTTCTGAATGCTTGCTTCCCAGCTGGTGGAAATTTGGGAGGTGGAGCCTCGGTGGACCAGGTGTGTTTCCCGGGGAGGACCTTGAGGTTTATTAGCCTCTAGCTTGCCAGTGTTAGTTGACTCCTGGTGCTGCTGCTGCTGCTGTTTTCCACCTGATGTGGCTGAGGTAATATGCTACCTGTGCTATGGCATGTTTTCTCCTGCCATAATGGATCAAAGGACCTTCCCCTTAAGACTGCAAGCCTGTATAAATCCATTCCTCCCATCAGATGCTTTTGGTCAAGTGCTTTATTCCAGCAACCAAAATATAACTTCAACAGATTCATTATTTTTTTTTTGAGTTTGATTTTTAATTTTATTTATTTACTTGCAAACAGAGAGAGAGAGAGAGAGAGAGAGAGAGAGAACAGAGACAGACAGAGAAAGGGTGCACCAGGTCCTCCAGCCACTGCAAACAAACTCCAGACACATGCACCCATTCTGCATCTGGCTAACGTGGGTCCTGGGGAATCAAATCTGGGTGCTTTGGCTTCGCAAACAAGTGCCCTAACTGCTAAGCCATCTCTCCAGCCCAGCTTCATTTATTCTTACTGATGTCCATGATGTCAGAGTTTCTGCATCATCCACAGGCAAAATTCTACCATTTGCCTTTTTTCTTTCCTTAACTTTCAGATTACTTACTTGTCCTATAATCTCATCTCTTTTTTTCTGTTGTATTTGTGCAAATTTTGTGCTTTGTGAAATTAGATCTACTATCTTGTTAATGTTGAATGGACACCAATATCTTTTCTACTTATTTGAAATTCAAAATTTATTATATGGCAGGCTTTCTATATATTTTCTCTTTCTAATTTATATTGAAACATTGAAATATCGTGGATAATATTAACATGATTCTGTAAGCAGTACCCAAATATGTTGGTTAATATGGCTTCATGGAATAGTTTTATCACTAGTAAGGGAAATGCCATCCATTGCTATCACTTCTCCCGGGTAAGAATTGAGAGAATTTAATCCTTTCTAAAATATTTGTAGATATATAGTAAAAATAGACAAGATATGCTAATAGTAATTCTGTTTATTTTTTTCTAAAAACAGTTTAGGTAGAATCATCACTGTGGTTAATTTTTTATCATTTTTCACATGTTTTGTGCAAGAAGATCATTTTTTTTCTCCAATTACCTCTCCTCATCTTTGTTTTCTGTTTTGTCCCAGGAGGCTGACCCATTTATAGAACATGAACTGAATCCTTTGTTCTCGGTTTCTGCTTTGGATTTTGTCACTGGCAACAACAAACTAAAATTCATAATTTGTGAAAAGTGAGCCCTTCAGAGATGGTACCTAATCCAGTGTCATTTTTTATTGAAGGCTGTGACATCTGTTGAGTAGCATTCTGCTGCAGCCGCGACATTCATTGGAGTTGTAGAATCTCTTCTCTCCTGATGTTCCTTGAGCTTTCGGTTTCAGTTTTCCAACAATTTCATCAGAACATTGTTGATGAACTTCAAAGTCAGTCATTCCAAATCACCTATAACCTTACTTTTGATGGGATTATCTGTTGAATATCAATTTAGTCTCTGTGTTCTGGTTTGTTTCTACAGAAAGCACTCTTCCTTAGAGCACTTTCGGGACAGGAGCACAGAAGGCACACCACATAACGAAGTGATGTTTCTGTAAACATTGGACTGGCATAGTTAGTGGTTCCGTCATGTTATAATATAACCTATGCATGTAGCATGTTTTACAATCTAACTTTGTGTAAGTACATTCTGTTTGCACAAGGAAATTGCTTAAGAATCAACTTTTTCAGGAACCACTCTAATCTCCAAATGATGCATGACTTTTTTTCCCCCCCTACATAAAACCTGAAGAAGGTAGTTGTCACCTACAGCTGGATTTGCAAATTTCTGTTTTTTCCTTAAGAATAGGAAACCTTGAATCTTAGATCAGATCATTCACATGCAACATACAATAGTACATATGTACAGCAAGAATATGTTCCTAGAGTTTATTCCTTTAAATCAATTGGTTCTTACTATGTTATAATTCTTCCAAATTATTTTTATTAATTTTATCTGTGATAGAAACTGCATTGAGGTTTATACTTCAAGAAGTTCAGATGGTTGCCGGGAATGGTGGCGCACGCTTTTAATCCCAGCACTTGTGAGGCAGAGGTAGGCTAGAGTGAGACCTTACCTTGAAAAACCAAAAAAAAAAAAAAAAAAAAAGTTCAGATGTTCAACATAGAGAGGGAAGAAGAAGAAGTCATGGTACGATGAAGCAAATGAACAATATATAAATGACAAGAAGGTAAAGGCCTAGAAATAATTAGAAGAACAATGTGAATTCCACAAAAGACGACAAAAAATACAAAAGCAGAAAATTAGAGTGGATGTGAAGTGTAAATTAACTCAAATGTGTAATCCCAGAAAGTCATATATATGTTAACATCTACACAGCTGATTTATAATTTAGAACTTCTGATTATGGAGAGTTGAAAATTTGCCATTATGAATACAGATTTTTTTTTTTCTTTTCTAGTTTTTTTTGAGGTAGGGTCTCACTCTAGCCCAGGCTGACCTGGAATTCACTCTGTATTCTCAGGGTGGCCTCGAACTCATGGAAATCCTCCTACCTCTGCCTCCTGAGTGTTGAGATTAAAGGTATGTGCCACCACGCCTGGCTGGTCCGAAGGTAGTGAGTTATCTCAATAGATTGTTCACAGCCAGCTACAGATTGAACACCATTTTTAATATGTGACCCTTTGGGGAAGTAGCTGTCCCTGTAGTCAGCTCCTGTGAAAGCCCCTCCCATGACGTTTGCTGGGCTGAAGGTGAATGGGACAATGTTTCCAGTGAATGACTCCTAGAAGACATAAAGCACATTCACCACAAAGAGAAAAAGTAATCCTGATAACATTTCCATCATGGTTACTTTTATGATTTTGTGTAGTAGTAGGTATGATTCTCTCTCTCTCTCTCTCTCTCTCTCTCTGTCTCTGTGTGTGTGTGTGTGTGTGTGTGTGTGTGTGTGTAGATTTGATGCCCCATGCATGTGGAGGCAGAGTAGGTTGTGGAATGGCCCCTTCCACTGCTTTCCCACTTGTTTCCACGAATTCTGAATTCTAGAGCTCACGAATTCTGGATTCTAGAGCTTGCTGCTTACACAAGCCCCAGGGCCCATGTCTCTGTGTGGCACAAGAACACTGGGGGAACCAGCGTGTGTGACCAGGTCCAGCTGCGTATGCGGGTTCTTAGAAATCAAACTCAGCAATGTCTGGTGCCGCTTGGGCACTCACACTTGAAAACGAAGTACTCTTAACTGCTGAGCCATCTCTCCTGCCTGAATTTCTTCTTAAATTATTTATTTATTTATTTATTTATTTATTTATTTTTGGTTTTTCAAGGTGGAATCTCACTGTAGTCCAGGCTGACCTGTAGTCTGAGGGTGGCCTTGCACTCATGGCGATACTCCTACCTCTGCCTCCCGAGTGCTGGGATGAAAGACGTGCACCACCACGCCCGGCTATTTTTATTTTTTTTATTGACAATTTCCATAATTGTAAGCAATAGCCCATGGCCATTCCCTCCCTCCCCCCCCTTTTCCCCTTTGAAATGCCACTCTCCATCATATCCCTTCCCCCTCTCAATCAGTCTCTCTTTTATATTGATGGCATGATCTTTACTTCCTATTATGATGGTCTTGTGTAGGTAGTGTCAGGCACCGTGATATCATGGCCATTTTGTGTCTGGAGGAGCATGTTGTAAAGAGTCCTACCCTTCCTTTGGCTCTTATATTCTTTCTGCCACCTCTTCTGCAATGCACCCTGAGCCTTTGAAGGTGTGCCTTAAATATGTAAATAATAATGAAAATCCTACTAAAATCTGTGAGAATGAAAAAAAATTGCATAATGATATTTTATGCTTTTCTTTTACTTGCTTTTAACTCCTAAATGAAACTTGTAGACAAATTTTACCATTACACCTTCACTCTGTAATTCACTAGGATGAGGCTTTCAGAGTCCATGTCTTTTAGATCTATTGCCTCTTTCTATGGAGCTGGGTGTTGATATTAATAAATCTGAAGTAATGAGTGCAAATAAAAATTTTCTTTATAAATTTTCTGTGTGCAGTCTTTGCCACAGTGATTAAAAAATGATTTGAATTGAGTTATTGCTGTGGATATGTTATTCAGAAGCCTTTGTAACTGGCTTTATGGGAAGAGATTTAAAAATGATGTTGATGATAATAATAATAATAATAATAATAATAATAATAATAGGAGATGTAGACCAAGAATGTTGAAAACGGAGTTTAAGAGATAAATAGCATCTCTGAATATGCAGGCAAACTGGAAAGTAATAGTCAAGTTTGAAAAAACCTTGAAAAACAACAGCTATAAGACCCCCAACTGCAAACAATGCAGCACAACAAGAATCCTTAAATTGGATATAGGAGCAAAGAGAACACCATTGTTTTCTCAAGTGCCTCTGCATTCAAGATCAGTGAATCAAAATGATTCTAGATATGTATAAAGACATGAAGTACTGAAAGAAAAGAAATAATAATAATAATAATAAAGTAAGTGAAACCAAAACAGCAAGAAGGAGATCATATGCAACAACAACTCTTATAAGGTGTCATCCAAGGAGTGAGTTGCTCTCCAGTAAATACCATTACCCACTTTAACAAGTGATAGGCTACTTCTGTGGTCCTGACATAAGCATACTAACAAGTAGATCTTTATACTTGACTCACTCATACAAATATCCAAGATCGCCTCATAAATTTATTTACTCAGCTACCTATTCCATTATTAAGTGTTTGCTTGTATGGTTTTATTTTTCTTTGTGTGGTCTTTATTTATGTTTTAGTTTTTTTATTATTGTCGATTTCCATGATTATAGACAGTAAACCATAATTCCCTCCCTTCCACTTTCATCTCCACAACTCCACTCTCCAGCATATGCTCTCCCCCCTCCATCAGTCTCTCTTGTATTTTGATGTCCTCATATTTTCCTCTTATTATGATGGTCTTATGTAGGTAGTACCAGGCAGTGTGAGGATACAGATATCCAGGCCACTTTATGTCTGTATTTTTAGGAGTCCTACCTTTCCTTTGGCTCTTGCATTCTTTCCTCCACCTCTTCCTCAATGGCCCTGAGCCTTGGGCGGTGTGATAGAGGTATTTCAGTGCTGAGCACTCCTCTGTCACTTCTTCTCAGCACTATGGTGTCTTTTGACTCATCCCAGAGGTCACAGCCATCTGAAAAGAGAAACTTCTCTAACCAGAAGTGAGAGTAGCATTAACATATGGGTATGAACATTAACAGAAGTGTTTACTGGGCAGTTTGGTGAGCATAGTATATGAATGTAGCCAGACAGCAGCAGGTGTTAGCATTACATAACTAGGGCTCATGACTTACCCTATCATGGTTTTTTTATTATCAGCCATATATTCCCTCCTGTGGAGTGTGCCTCCAGACCAATTAGAGAGCAGTTGGTGTCCTCCTTCACAGACTTGCCACTATTGCAAGTGTTAGCTCATTTGGCCTGGCTAGCCAAATTTAAAGCTTTCAATGTCCTATGTCGTTTATCTCCACTCATGACTCCTCTCTCTCATGGAACTGCATGCAGCATGGGTTTTATTTTTTTCCAGTTTTCTGTCAGCTGGTCTACATGGAGGAGGTTTTTAGCTCAGCTCCAGCAAGATTTCTTAGTGGCCTTGTAGTTCATGCATGTAGGGTCTTGAGCAACATGTATTTATTTATTGGAGAGAGAGTACCACACACATACACAGATAGAGAGAGAGAGAGAGAGAGAGAGAGAAGAGAGAGAGACAGGATGGGTGCACAAGGGCCTCCATCCACTGCAAACAAACTCCAGACACATGTGCCACCTTATACATTTGGCTTAAGTAGGTACTGGAGTATTGAAGCTAGGTCCTTAGGCTTCACAGGCAAGCATCTTAACTGCTAAGTAATCTCTTCTACAGCCTTATCTGTTTGTTTTTACTGTCCAAATGACTACCTGCTGATCGAATCACTGAAAGGTGACTGAAACGCTAATGTTACAAAGTTGGTGTTTTACTTTCCCTGCATATGCAGACATGTCATGCATCGAATAAAGACCATCAAATGTATGGCATCCATTTGTGAATTAGACTCAGTCAGTGTCTCCAGATTCTGCTTTCCAAGTTTGCGTTGCTGTCGCTTACGCAGTATATTAGTGAGCATCATAACTGCTGATTTGCAGTAAGTTTCCTTGGGATTTGGAACTGAACATATATGATGTTTAATGTTTTCTTTTTTAACAGAAATACCACGTTCACCTTAAATAATATCTAAGTGAAGCTTCGATGTCAAATGTGTAAGAACCTAGTACTACAAGTCCTCCTATTAGCCAAACTCCCTCCACTTTAGTTTGTGCTGTTTCAAGACATCCTTTGCTCTGGGAAAAGTAGTTGATGGCAAATACTGGAATTACCAATGAACCAACAAGAACAGTCACTCTGCATTACATTCAAAACCTGTGGAAATCATTAGTTTAAAATAAAACTGCGGGGAACTGGCGAGATGACTCGGCGCTTAAAGTTACTTGCATGAAAAGCCTGACTGACTTTCTGGGTTCAATTCTTCTGTGCCTACGCCAAACCAGATGCACAAAGTGGTACATGCACATGGCGTTTATTCTTTGAAGCATTAGGAGACTCTGGCATGCAGATTTACATATTTTCTCAAATAAATAAATAAATAAATAAATAATAAAATAATAATTTTTTAAAGATCAGTATGTTAAATATCTATACCAAATACTATATCTAAAAAATCGTTTTAGGGCTGGAAAGATGGCATAGTGGTTAAAGTGCTTGCCTGAAAAGCCATACGACCCTGGTTCTATTCCCCAGGACCCATGTAAAGCCAGATGCACAGGTGGCATATGCATCAGGAGTCCATTTGCAGTGGCTGTACGTCTGGAACACCCACTCTTTCAATAGCTGTCTCTCTCTCTCTCAAATGAATAAATAAAATATTTTTAAAAACAGCTTTAGCT
This sequence comes from Dipus sagitta, assembly GCA_036346955.1. Lineage (NCBI taxonomy): Eukaryota > Metazoa > Chordata > Mammalia > Rodentia > Dipodidae > Dipus > Dipus sagitta. Next base: position 16,385,113 of record CM070788.1, read on the forward strand.
CATGACAAATTAAATGGTCAGAAAAGATTTTATATATATATATATATATATATATATATATATATATATATTCAGGTATAGTTTTTGATATGTGTATTTGTGTTGATAAATGCAAACAAAATTTTTATTTGTAGGTAATCTGGTTGATGAATATTTTGAGTGTTTCTGACTAATTATTTGTTTCTGAAATAATAATCTACATTTCAATGTACATGAAAATATCCAATACCTTGTTTAAACACAAAATATTTAATATTATTCAGATTTATTAAAAAATCTAATGTTTAGATTTTCAAATCAATTAGAAGAATTAGTCTTCATATTCACAATTTAAAAAAATGTCCACAAGCTTACTCTGTATGTTGATAGATATATCAATATATGTGGTTATTTGACTAGTTTGCATATCTTGAATATGTTTTATTGTGGAGAACAGAATATGTTCATATATTATTTTAAATAATCATTGAAAAAGTGAATAATTATGAACATTAACAATGTGATTGTTCAAATATAATATGAATTAAATTATCAGAAAAAAATAAAAATTTGTGAGTTTGAAGATATAATTTTGATGTTTTTCTCAAATATAAAAATATTTTGAATAAGTATAGTTTAAAAGCATTTTGCAACATTAGTGAATATAATTATGCATACTATATTATATTCACTAACTAAACATATTTCTAAGGAGAAATGAAAAACACATTTATGTGTCTTGAATAAGCTTAGATTACTATTTGGCATGTTTGAATAACTTCTGTTTACCACACAAATCACTGAAGTAATTACAAAAGGATAAATTAATATTGGCAATCTATATATATCAAGGAATATGCTTGATTTTTATTGAATAGCTATGACAAAAAACACACATTTTGCTGAACTAAACATTTATAATTAAATCACATTATTGAAAATAAAGATTAAATACTAATTAGTTGTGATTTATGAATTACAGTCAATATTGTATTAAACAAGCATAAAATACTACTAGCAATCAGGAAGAAAGATCATTTGTTAATGACATTTATTAATAGGTGGTTATGTGCAGTGTATTTTCTCTGATTACTTTAATAAAATTGTACTTTAGAAAATGTGTCTTAACTTTCTTTGAATAAAATTAAAATTATTTTCAAAGACCAACTTGAATAGAAAATTCCTTGCTGACTTGTCATATAAAGTATATTCTCCTGAAGGTTAAAATTATATGATGGATTTCTAGAAGATAAAATGGAATATTTCATTGTTTTCTTACCACAAATGTATACTATATGAATATATACATATATACTTGTTAGATTATGCATTTTATCTTAAGAATTTCTGAAAAATATATTTTTATCACCATAATTATATTCTAAACCTTAGTAAATTTCTAAATACAAGTAAAGTGTGTATAGCATTTGATTCATCCCCCCCCCCCAAACTTCTGTGTTCTGAATGCTAGGTACTCAGCTAGTAGCAATTTGGGAATTGTATCCTCTTGGAGGCGATGTATTATTGGGGGCAGGCTTATGGGTGTTATAGCCAGCTTCCCCTTTCCAGTATTTGGTACACTCTCCTGTTGCTGTTGTCCACCAGATCTTGGCCAGGAAGTGATATCCACCCTCTGCTCATATCATCATTTTCTCTTGATATTGTAGAACTTTTCCTGGTGTATATAAGTCAAAATAAACCATTTTCTCCCGCAAACTAATGTTGTTTGGATGTTTTCTGCCAACAATGTGAACCTGATTGCAACAGCAAAATTGGTACCAGGAGTAGGGCATTGCTGATAGAAATCTGATTCTGTGGCTTTGGCCTTTTGGGACTGCTTTATGTGGACAAATTTAAAATCTTGTCCTGAGACACCTTGCAGTGCTGTAAGTATAGCTTGATGGACTATTCTGGTGAGAGCTGAAGGATTTGAATGCAGTAAGAACTAATGACTGTGACTGTGAAGTTTGGGGAAGAAAGAGCTGATTCTGGGATAGAAGCAGTTCATGTGAGAGGGTTGTTGTTATGACTGTGTCCTGAGAACTTGAGCATGGTCGCATTGCAAAGAAATAGACTGGTGTGAGCAGAGGTATATCTTTGGGCTGAAATTTCTGCATGTTCAGCTGCAACTATATGAGAGATTACAACCTTTGAGATTAGACCAGCTGACCTGCACTGGGACAGAGGGAAGAATACAGGTTCTTTGGAAGTGGCATGAATGCTGATGGAGTGTCCAGCTTTCAGTCTGCTTTATTTCCTGCTGGATTAACAAGTTTTAGCTCACTTGGTATTATAAAGTACAGCACATGCAGGAATGAGTGGGCCATTAAACTTGCAGCATGGTTTTATATTTTGGAAATGGCCATGGGCAGTGTCAAGCAGGCTTATTGGATTACCTGCATGGAGACCGTCTGGAGCCCTGAGGATGAACTTCTGGTTGCAGTGGAGAACCAATGTAGGTTCCGGGATTATGGGATGACGGCCTAAGAGAAATGCCAGCATCAAATGAAGTTTGTTTGGACTGTGAGTAGCCTAACTGGAGGACAGAATTGGATCTCCAGAGACTCATTACTGGTTAGAATTGACTTGGAGACTCATCACTGGTTACGATTGTTGTACTTGGAGCTACAGTTTGATGTTTCCCCTTTTTAAATCTTGTATTGTTTGAATATTTCTTTTCTGTACCCAATTCCATCTTTTACAGTGTTAATGTTTATTCTGTGTCATTATACTATTGTTGTTGTTGTTGTTGTTATCATCATTACTATGGTATTATGGCTAAATTAAAGACCTGTGATTATGGATATGTTTGAACAACATTGGGATTGATTTAAAAAAATCTATGATATTTTTAAAATTGGACTGAATGCATCACATTTTACATCATGTATGGTTATTAGTTTGTGGGGGCAGGGGTGGAATGTACTGGTTTGATTCAGGTATCCCACATAAACTTCTGTTCTGAATGCTAGGTCCTCAGCTGATGGCAATTTGGTAATCGGATCTTCCTGGAGGCACTGTATTGTTGGGGGTGCGCATAGGGTGTTATAGCCAGCTTCCCCTTGCCAGTGTTTGTCATACTCTCCTGTTGCTATTGTCTACCTCTGCTCATGCTATCATTTTATCCTTCCATCATGGATCTTCCCCTCAGATCTGTAAGCCAAAATAAACCCTTTCCTCCCACATGCTGATCCTTGTTGGGTGTTTTCTGCCAGCAATGTGAGCTTGATTGAAACAGTCTAACAAATTATTTTTCCAATGATTTTATTAATAAAATCAATTCCTTCTTACCACCATTTGACTCCTCTGACTGCAAATTATATAAATTATATGTAGTATTTTGTCTGTGTGTGCATTTCTATAACTTTAGTAATTTTTATGCTGCAAACAATCCCTGGATGCTGTCAAAAGATGCCTGAACAACCTGGTCCTTCCTTAGCCTCCACCTTCATCTGTTGTACTGCATGGTGAAATTAAACTTAAGTTGGAGACTCATTCATGATTCCTGAATATAGGACAAATTTCTAAAGAAAATTTGCTCTTTGAAGTGCCACATGAGTTAGTTTAATTCTTACAATGTAAATATAACTTAGCCAATATTTGTCAATTATGTAACATGTGTAACTTTCCTTAAATAGTTCATTTCCTACACTATAATGTTGGCCCTTTCCTTGACCTGTGAACTCTGTGTCCATACATTTCACCATCTGTTGTATTTGTTTGTCCTACTCTGCATTGGGAGAGCTGGAAGAATGCTGAATCATTTGAAACTAAGTAGCCAGAATGTTGAAAGTGTTTTTCTATTCTTCAAAGTCAGCTTTATTCCCATCCCTACCGGCAGATTATAAAAAAACTGTAGCCCATCTGATACTTTGGAACGATAAGAAATATAGGAAAGACAGGTTCATTGGATTTTCAGTGAAGGTTTTTGTTTGTTGTTTTTTTTTGGGGGGGGAATAACCACTGGGCAATATGAGACAAGCATGTTGGAGTCCCTGTGTGGGTACCCTAGGGAGCCTTGAGGATGAATTATGGTCTACGATGGAGAACACAGGAAGTTTGAGATACCTAAAATGTGAGATGGCAGCCAAGGAAATCTGCTGGCTCAAGATGGAGTTTTCTCAAGCTATGGGCGGTTCAGCTGTAGAGGTGGATTTGTATCCTCAGACATTTAGTCACTGAAGATTTTATATATACTGGGAGCTGTATGATTTGATGTTTGCCCTGTTTGTTTTAGATCTTGCTCAGTCTTTACTTGCAATGACACCTTTTGCCATGTGAATGTTTACTCTCTGCCATTATGTTTTTCTGATATTACAGGTTCACAGTTATGGGTCCTTGGACTATGGGGATGTTTAAACACTATTGGGGATTGAATAATAACCTACAGTAACTTTTAATGTTGGACTGAAAGCATAGCATTTTACATCATAGATGGGAATCTATTTGTGGAGGCCAGGGACAGAATGTGCTGGTTTGAATGAAATTTTCCTCATAAAATCACGTGTTTTGATTGCTTGGTCCTCAGCAGATGACACTTTGGCAGAAGAAGGTTTGCTGAAGGAAGTGTGTTGTTGATGATGGGCTTAGGACTATTAAAGCCTCTTCCCCCTTTCTAGAGCTCAACTCAATCTTACGCTGCTGTTTCCACCTGCCATGGAAGAGGTGTTGTTTAGTTCTGCTGATGGCATGCTTTCCCTTGCCATCATAAAGCTTCTTCTTGAGCCTGTAAGCTAAGTTAAAAAAAAAAAAAAAAAACTTCCGTCTATTGCTATTGGTCAGGTACTTTATCCTAGCAAGGAGAAGGACACTTCAATTTAAAAAGTCTATATTGCTGGGCATGGTGGCTCACACCTTTAATCCGAGAGGTAGAGAGGTAGGAGCACTGCTGTGAGTACAAGGCCACCCTGAGATGCCATAGTGAATTCCAGGTCAGCCTGTGCCAAAGTGAGACCCTACCTCAAAAAACAAAACAAAACAAATAAAAGTCTGTCTTATTATACCACAGTCATTCTGTGATTGGATATAAATATTGATGAAGAAAAATTAAGACATGACAAAAGTTCCTAAGCAATGGAGCTACTTATTTGTCTTTTCATATAATTTTAAATACAGTAATAAAGATAATAAGCAAAAGCAGGTAATGGTTAGTATAAATGCATTGTGGTACTGCACTGGGCACTTTACACACTTTGTAGAAGTAAGATTTTTTTTTAGTGTTTATAATCAATTTATTAAACAAGTTATAATGTGAATCTGAGGGATTGAACTGAACAAGATAGCCATAGTTAAAGAAGGAATCACCAGCAACTTGTATTCATGCCTAGCTTCAAGAAGAGTCTGTGCTTGTGTCTTATGTGCCAGTATAATTATTATTAAAGTTGTCCATTTTTCTCTCAAAAAGTTTCTGTAAAATAAATGTTTATACTTATAACCTTTCGTTCTTTCTCAGGAGTTTTGAAGTTATAATATAGTGTCTGATCTTTTATTTTTTTTCCCTTCCACTGGAGGAATACTATTTCTTTTTCTGGTTATTAAGGTATTTCAAATCTTTGGAATACTGATTGCATTTCTCCCTTTCTTTCTCATTTTTGTACTGTGTGACTAAGGACAGCCAACTCAATTCTACCCTACAGATCTCAATCTCTTGTGTGTTCACCAAAGTAAGTGTCATTATTTTACCCTGAAACCCAATTTGGAAAGACTTTGTAGCAATCCAAAAGATAGTGAGTAAAATAAAGTTTGGAAACTGAACACATCTTTTACTTCTTCAAGTCATATTCACTCAAATAGTCACTTGGTGCATACTTCATGTTGGGAACATTCTACCTGCTTTTGAAGATACAGAAGTTAATTGATTATTCACCTATTTACCCTCATGCTTGCAACATTTGGGTATAGATGAATTTAAAATATTGTAAACCACTTAGAGTAATTGAAAATGTCACAAGGGAAAAAATGAAGTACATTAAGGAAACAATGGTAATTGTGAAACATATTTAGTCTTTGTCTTTAATTATTTTCCCATAAGATGAAGAAAAGACAATATTTTAATACAGGTAAAACTGTTCAAGATTTACAGATGAAATGTATTTAAATTATTGGTGAGAAGTTTCTTTTTTTTTTTTAATTACATTTAACCTGAGGGTGTGGCTCAGTGGTAGCACTAACCTAGCATGTGTAAAGTCTTGGATTCAACCCCAATCATTATAAAAACATGCATCTGTTTTACAAACTGATGAACCAAGTTAAATTTGTATTGGAAATACCTAGAATCACTAAATGTCTGAAGGTGGATCATTATACATTTTTTTTCTCTTTCCCACATAATAGCAGTTAATTTGTTTCGATGCTTATTCTTGATAATCTCTGAGAGTCTTAATATAATTGATTCATTTATTTATTTATTTATTTATTTAGTTTTTATTTATTTATTTGAGAGTGACAGACAGAGAGAGGAAGAGGCAGATAGACAGAGAGAGAGAATGGGTGTGCCAGGGCTTCCAGCCACTGCAAATGAACTCCAGACGCGTGCGTCCCCTTGTGCATCTGGCTAATGTGGGTCCTGGGGAATCGAGCCTTGAACTGGGGTCCTTACACTTCACAGGTAAGCGCTTAACCGCTAAGCCATCACTCCAGCCCCTGATTCATTTATTTCTAACAATATACTGATGAGGTAAAACATAATTTAATGTAATATAATATATATTATATTATATTATATTATATTATATTATATTATATTATAATAATATAATAATAACCATTTCGCAAATAGAACACTGAAGCCCAGGAATGTTAAGTCATGTCACACAAGGAAGAAAGACAAATGTAGTAATGCCACTGTTATGCTAGCCTGAGTCAGGACATACAGGCCTATCTCATTACTAGAGGACTAGCCTAGCATGTATGAGGGCCTCTGTTCAATCCCCAGGATTAAAAAAGAAAAAAAAAAAAAAAAGATAATATGTATTCCTACATCATTAGTTCTGTAGCAAAAAGGCATCAGCTATAATAAGCTCTGTGAGTGTTTTGATTAACATTGCACTAAATCCATGATTTAGTGAAATGAATTCAATAGTTTGACATATCTAGTTCTATTTTGAATAAACTGTCCTGACATAAGTGGAACTCTCCTATTTACCAAGGAAAATACTTTAAAAAGGAAATATTTTTCTCAAAAATTTGAGGGAAGTTTCTCAAGTGGAAGGATAATGTTTTAATTAAGATTCTTTCTATTTTTCTAGTAAAACATTTTTCTTAGGCCTTTTTCTTTTACAAAAAAATGTAAAAAAGAAAGAAAATAAAGGATGAAAACATTCTAAACTTTCCTTAAATATCTTTTTCACTCTATCATTTTTATAATTTATTCAAACAGTTCATTGGCTAGTGGTAACTTGCACACTAGAAAAAATGAATAGAAATTGTGAAGGAATTATCCTGATCCCTATGGAACTATAAATCAAAAAAAAAAAAAACTTTTTTTTTTTTTTCAAAAGAGTGTGATAGAAAAGTCTCTAGGGAAATTTTACCTAGCTAATTAATTCAGTCTGCCACAGTCATGTTGTAAGGAGATCACATTATAAGACTTATTCTTGAAAATTAGATGTTAGTTTTCAAGTGTTAATATATTAAAATGAATGCAAATCTTCTCAAATAGTTACTAACTATTGTGAATTTTCATTTAGTTACATCAGTTACAGGTTTTACAGTATCAAATATTCAAAAGCTGGGTGATCTAAAGGAAAATTCTTAAACATGACTGATTGTCTAATTCTTAGATCTAAATAAAACTCATTTTTTTGAAATCAGTTCTTCTCTCCTCAATTAGTAATATAGAATGTCTGAAAATTTAACTTGGCTAAGTAATATTGGAATGTTTAGTGACACTGAATATTTATCATCATTATTCATGTGAAATAATTGCCTGTGAATCATGTTAACAAATAATGAATGCAGACTGCTGTAAGATAATTCATCATAGTCCAATGTTAAAAGTTACATAACAATATTTAGAGTTGATATCTAAAACAGGAAAACAAGGCAATACTAAAATGTTAATTACATCAATGTTATTATATTGATTAATTTATGTCATGATTTTGCTCCTGTATGTGTGTGGTATGAGTGCATGTGAATATGCATCATTGGACCCACCGTGTCTGTGAGTACACATGCACTTGTGCTTGGCTACATTTGCATATGGAATGCGTGTGGAGGCCAGAGGTTCACATCCAGTGTCTTCCTCAATGGCTCTCCTCTTTATCTACTGAGAGAGGGTCTCTCATTGAGTCCATAGTTCATAGTTTACTTATTATTATTATTATTATTATTATTGTTACTGTTTTTTTTTTTCTTTTTTTGAGGTAGGGTCTCGCTGTAGCCCACGTTGACCTGGAATTCACTATGTAATCTCAGGGTGGCCTTGAACACTTGGCGATCCTCCTACCTCTGCCTCCCAAGTTCTAGGATTAAAGGCATGCACCACCATGCCTGACCTATAGTTCATAGTTTAAGCCAGCATAGCTAGCGAAATTGCCCTGAGTCTTCCCATCTCTGTCTCCAGAACGCTGAGATTACAGGCATTCATTATGCCCACCTGGCATTGGCATGGATTCCGAGGGTCTGAGCTCTACTCCTCATGCATCCGCAGTGAGTACTTTATCCACAGAACCATCTTGTATGTATTTCATGTTGTCTAAACCATTAGAAAGAAAAATTAAAACACCGTTTAATAAATGTTTGTACAATGTGTTAGGAGGGCAAGGGAATAAAGGCATACTTCCTTTATCTAATCAACAACAATGACTGATAATTCCAAGACATAATTAAGCATTTTATGCAGACAATACATCTCCTGAAAGTCCTTGCCATATTAACATTGAAACAGACAAAATGCATTGGAAATTAGGTGATATGCTTTGGGCAATACAAACATTCTCACAAACTTCTGGTATAGACCTCATAAAAGCTAGGACAATTATGATGAGGTTAAAAAAATCACTCAGAGTGTTCATTTGATACTCTCCTGATACTGTTTGCTGGTTATTGATGTTACTATGGAAAATCCTGTCCTCATAATAGGACTAATCATGGGAACTTTAAACCAATAAGATTATGAGAACCTGAACAACACTGTTTTCCTGAGTGGTTATATATTTCAGCACTATTTTATCAAAATGAATGCAGATGTAGTTGCTGAATCCAAATGAAGTTTACAGAAACATCAAGGACTCTCATTTCCCTTCCATCCTAACACTGGATCTGAGCTCCATTGTCCAGCATTGTGGTTGTGAATCTGGTTTGACCACAGTGACGCATACAGAAAGGGAAATCTGCTTCACACTTTGCAGTTTTATATTTAGCTTCAAAATTTAAGATAACACTCTTCCCATTTATTTATTTATTTTTCCTAAAAGATGATCCTGACTGCTTATCCAAGATTTCTCACTTGCCCACCATCCTCCCAAGTGTGTGTCTCAATGTCTTGTTTAACAGCTAATCATCTCTGACCTCACTAGGTCCCTTACCCTGGGGTTTCGTAGATCACCTCTACATTCATCCCTTTACCTATTTCCTCAGATCCCTGCTTCACTACTTTATTTACATAGAGTAAAACCTCCAAATCTAGTTAAACTCAAATTCGTTTTTGTATATACAAATTCAGAACACCTGCAACTTGAATGTATTGGTAATGAGAGAAAACTATATTTCACATTTTTTCAAACTAATGCATACAAAATTCAAGAGTATAATTTATCCTCATCCTTCACCAGCACACAATTCAAGTTATACATATTTATCTCATTACTTGAAAGTCTTAGTCACTCTTAGTTCATCTATTTTAAAATATTTTCTTTATTTATTTGAAATAGGGGGAAAGACAGAGGGGTGAGAGAGAAAGAGAGAGAGAGAGAGAGAGAGAATGAGCAAGCAAGAGCATCTTGCCACAGCAAATGAATTCCAGATGCAGGTGCCACTTTGTGCATCTGGCTTTATGTGGGCATCAGAGAATCAAATCTGACCTATCAGGCATTGCCCCAAGCACTTTCAACCACTGAGCTGAAGTGCTAGATCATATCTAGTCCAAAACAACTAATTTAGTCATTAGCAATATTTCTACAGTATTCAGATGGATTTCACAGATTCCCACTATCCTCTCATCTATTGACAAGCATCCTTCAGGATTGATTGTCATGTCCAATTATATCAGTAAAAGAAATTAACATCTAAAAAACCATTCTTTAGTTTCAATATCACAAACAGGCACATGATAGTTCATTAAAACAATTTTAATCTGTGTGGAATCTGGATTTCTTTAACAATGGAAAATATGTAATAAAGTATCTGCCATCATAAAATAATGGCTGGTAATGATAAATTTCATGTAAATTATATATAAAACATGAGAAAATAGATCTTTAGTAACCAAAAGCTGTACTAGATTTATTTAGTTATAGTGGAGCTTCCTAAAGATTTGACAATTAACAAATTACTTAAGTGATATGAAGAAATGCTAAATGAAAATACTAATATCCAAGATGACAGCAGAATTGAGTATGGGAAGGTTAGCAAGATAACCTGTTTGTAGACAGCTGTGAGCAATCAGAAAAGTGGTATCGGATTCTGTTAGAAAGAGAGCTCCTGCTTTGTTTAACTCAGCTTTGTGTCTCCCTTTTATTTTTTAATTTTTGTTGTTGTTGTTGTTACTTCCATTTATTTATTTGAGAGTGACAGAGAGAGAGAGAAAGAGGCAGATAGATAGAGAGAATGGGCACACCAGGTCCTCCAGCCACTGCAAACGAACTCCAGATGCGTGCGCCCCCTTGTACATCTAGCTTAACGTGGGTCCTGGGGAATCGAGCCTTGAACTGGGGTCCTTAGGCTTCACAGGCAAGTGCTTAACTGCTAAGCCATCTCTCCAGGCCATCTGTCCCATTTTTTTTTTTTTATCCACTAACTTGCACCTTCAGAAAGCTGGAAAAATCACAGCAACATAGACAGATGACCTTTTAAGTTGACTGTCATTAAACACATATTTAGCATTAATTAATTCTACCTGTGGCTCTTCTAATATACCTGTACTGTGTGCACTTTTTTTTACTTAGCTAATGACTTCAATATATTTCATCCCTCCTCAAATCCTCAGCACCTCTTTTCCTGTTCTTATATATCGAGATCTTGCCTTGAGTTTCTGTGACAAATACGGACAGGATAGAAGTTTAGCAAGCTGCCCCCTCCCTGCCTGCCTAGCCGCTTGCCTCTGTGCTCTATTCTCTGTAGGCACTCTCACTGTAGGTAAAGATGTTTTGTTTTGTTTTGTTTGTTTGTTTTTGTTTTGGAAGACAACCAAATTTTCCAGGTAGTATAGTACCTTTAATCACCCCTACCAATTTTGTGCAACATTGTCTAATTAAGTACAACTTAAACTATTATTTTGGTCTCATATGGAATCAACCAAAAGCACTTTCTTATGAATTTTAGAGAATGACTTGGATCACCTTCCCTCTGAGCAAACACACTTCTTCCATTTAACTCCATCATGCAACAGCCCACTGCTAATGCTATGTAAAACAGACTTTAATGATTTTTTTTCTTGAAGAACTGCAATATCTTCATACATTTTTTTCCTGTGACAATCTTTTCTCTTTTGCACTCAATTCATAAAGTAGTCACATCTAGAGTGATACAATTAGGCTTTACAAAATACTGTTTAGTTTTGTTTATTCTCAGTAAGACAAATTTATCTGTTCTAGTTTCATGATACATATTTGAGGGATCCAGGATTGAAATTTGAAAGGATGAGTGAGGGATGAACGCTTATACTAAACTCTATACTGTGTTTGAGGCACTAGATATAATAAGTAACAAGTCCATAGCAAATCAATGCTCCTTCCCAGTCGTGGAGCTCATTTAATGTTAAATGTAAGTCCTTCTTAGTCAGCAGGGGACACCATAAGTGCTTTCACCAACAGTGTGAGTCCACATAAAATCCTCAAATCCCCCCAATATATGTTTTATTTCCAACAATTGAGGAGGCACCACCTTGCAGAAAACTTGTGCTTAGGGTATATACATGTATTAAGTAGTAATTCATGATCTATATATATATATTACTCTCATATGTTAAAAGTAACATGGATTGAGCAACCGTAATGAAAAGTCATCCTCTCTAAAGCTCCTGTCATAACATCCCAACTCCCATGCCAGTAATGGAGCCACTAAAACTTAAAGCAACCTGCAATGTAATTGTATTTTTACTTTATTGTCAATTTAGTTTTGCAATTTTCGCTTTCACAGGTACTCATGTAAATGTCTTTTTGATTGCAGTATGTTTTGTAGTACTGTTGAATTCTGAATAAAGATGAGGACTATACATCTTATATGTTTTCTGAAAATAAGAAAAAAAACAATTAATAATGAATGCCATTACTTTCCAAAATCTTCTAAGACTACTCTGACATAGTCCATTTGACTTTACCTTTTTGAAATTTGGATACATCATTCATTGTAATGACACACGCAGCACACTAAACAGACCAATGAAGGAGTTACTAACTTCTAGGCTATTTAGTACCCACATGGTTTTAACAAACAAACAGCACATGTCTCATAGAATGGTACCCACTGTAAAGTCTGTTCCTTCCAAATAAAAGGAGCGGCGGCAAACAAACCGGGGACGTTACCTCATGGATACTCATGCTTGGACTTCTTACCTGGCAAGCTCTCATTCTTGTAATGAAATACTCAAGAATAATTTGTAATGTTTTATTTCTTTTTCTGTATGGATCGTTATTGCCCTCTTTCTTTTTATATTCACTAGTTAGAGGTTTAACGTGGGACATGCATCCATCACCTTTTAATTTATAAGTTATTAAATGAGTGAGCCCAGTGTAGAGCATGACTAGAATCCAGGGACCCTGAAGGGTGCACTGGGCTTTCCTGGATCCATAACGCTGTGGAACCTCTGAATGTAGTCTTTTGCTCACTGGTGGGCATACCTCATATGTGGAATAAGGGCTCATCTGAAACCTTAGATGTCCACGGAGATGACGATGGGTTCAGGCGGTGGGTTCCCTGGCCTTTCTTTGAAGCCCGTGGGGTTCTGTGGTAATAACGGTTTGGAAAGCAGCAGGCACTTCCTTGAAAAAAGAAACCTCAACATCACCTTATGTTCATGAGCACAAGTCAAGCATATTATTACCTGTTATATTGAGCCAACTTTCAAAGAAATAAAACTAACCATATGGTTCATTAATGATAAAATCAAAAGGAGGTAATGAGGTTCATAAAAAACCATCAGCAGGTGGCTGTATTATATCTGTATATCTTTAAAAACTGAAAGAAAACTTGGATTAGGGGAATGACAGGCATTAGGATGCAAAGAAAAAGTGTGTGATGGGGAAGGAAAGATGAGCAAAGTTTTTAGAGAAATTAGTTCTATTATTCATTCAGGGTGAGGTTAAGTGAACACATTGTTTTAAACTTCCATTTAAACTATAAATTATTATTTATTTTTATTATTTTTATTGGGGGGGCATACCAGGGTCTCTAGTAAGTTCAAATGAACTCCAGAGGCATAGGCCACCTTGTGCCTCTGTCTTATGTGGGTCTGGAGAATTGAATCTGAGTCCTTAGGCTTTGCAAGCAAATGCCCTACCCAGTAAGCCAGCTCTCCAATCCTGAATCTATAAATTATTTTAAACACATGTTAAACACACAATTTACACTATGGTTTTTATATTCCATTTTTTAAGATTTATTTTTATTTATTAGAGTCATAGAGAGAGAGAAAGAGAGAGAGAGAGAGTGAGAATGTGCAGACCAGGGTTTCCAGCTACTACAAATGAACTGCAGACACATTCATCTCCTTGTGCATCTGGCTAATGTGTGTCCTGGGGAATCGATCCTGGGTCCCTTGGCTTTGCAGGCAAGAGCCTTAACTGCTAAGCCATCTCTCCAGCTCTTATGTTCCATTTCTTGACAGAATTTTAAAGAATAAATTTTATATTTCATATTCCTGCTGTTATTGCAGATTTTCAGCTGTTTCATGTGTTCACATCTATCTTCTATCTATCTGTCTATATTTATAGGTGACATATACATAACCTAATGTGGATATAGCACAGATTTTTCTTTGCAAGTTGCAAGGTTTAAAGCTTTTCATGAAGTAGCAAGCATTAATTGGAAAAGTTCTAAAAAGGCAGTTTCATTACTTAAGAAATTCGATAATCTAAAGCTACAATGAATTTTGTTAAAATTGGTTTAAATTTTACAAAGAAGTCTCCTCCTGTGAGTCTCAGTAGTTTCCAGGGTAGCACAGGTAGGGAAGTACCTGTGGGATTACAAATAGGCACTGTGATTAGAGATTTCTTTTAACCTGGGGGGAAAACACAATTACGGAAAAGCTTGCTGAAAGCTTTCCAAAGCCGCGTGAAAGCCGTGGCTTTCACTTAGACTCATGGAGTGGCATTTTGCTGGCTTTTACCTAAAGTGTATGACAGCCAGCATTTGATTCCCGGAAAGACTTGATTTTTGTTTGGCTCAGCAGGCAATTCAATTAAAACACAATGTTTAGTTTTAAAAGGTCTGTTGTTATGCAGCTGCGGCCTTCTCATTTATAGGTGTTAAATAGTGGAACTTTCCTTCTACTCTGTCTATTCATGACACACATCTGTTTTTAAGTTTTGGATACACAGCTTTCCATTGTGTTTTATTGCATATTTTTCTTTACCAAAGAACAGCAACTTTAATTCAATTCACAATGCTGAGCCAAATACATCACTTCTTGTGCTCATAAATGCATCACATTACCTAGATTATATTATGATTATTATTAACTCTTCTCAAAGAATGACCATTTGTGTAATCTAAAATAGTTCAAGACAGAACAAATTGAAGAGAAGTATAATTTTTATCCTACATCACTTATATTTCAACCAAAACAATCCTTTGACTTTTATTCTAGTGAGAGTGTGACTATCAAGAATTTTTTTATATTTTCATGGTCTTTCCCATAATATAACATTTTAAGGGACTGCAGCTCTAACTTCTCCCAATTCTTTTCCCGAAAAATAATTTAATTTTCCTACATAACTCTTAGGATCTAGATTATATTAAAAAAACCCTCAAATTCATGATAAATCCCTAATGTACATGAAACATAAAAGGAAAATGGAAATCTAGTTTAGTACCTACAGAGTTAAAATATATCTGGTAGCACATAAAAACTGTAGTAAAACATTTAATATACTGCCTGGGTTTCTCAAGAAGCAAACTACAAATATTTCTTTTTGGAAGGTTTTCAGATAGTAATGTTCAATAAGTAGAGACCCAATGATGTTATCACTGCTTGTCCTGTGTACCTAAGGGGAAAATGAAGAGATAATAAATAAAATGAAAGAAACCTCAAACACCACTGAACATTGCAGAGGGTTATTGTCCATTGGTCAGAAACACCAATTTTATTTCACACACATGCAGAGGAGTTTAGTGAAGATATGGGTGCCCTATTTGAAATTATCCCCACAGATTAGACAAGAAAAAGGGGAAATGACATCAAAAACGAGGTAACAGCTATAACATGAGAGGAAGGGTGGGGCATGAGAAGACTTGGGAAACTTGTATTAAAAAGGAATGAATGATTGTATAAATAGTGAAATGCTACAATGTTAAGTTAATCCTACAATCTGTCACCACCAAAATGTCAGAGCATGAAATATTTGGGGACAGTTCAGGAGTCCACCACAGAATTTTTATCTCCCCTTCTTTTAGGCTCTATCAATGTTCTTGCAAAGCAATAAAGAGGTCCATGCAAATTTTTGTAGAAGCATTTTCAATGAGCTGAAGTAAAGAACAAATAAAATTATACTTTGTTTTGTTGACTTTATAAATATATCCTGAAAATGGAGAAGTCATATGAATAAAGGAATAATAGTCTGAGATAACAATGTTTATTCTCAAGTATCTCTAGCATTTGCATGTGCTTTCATGGGAGCAGGACATGGGAAACTATGAATAAAGACATTTTACTAAAACAAATGTCATGAGTCATTTCAATATATCATAGGAAACTACTTAAAGGTGAGATGTTAAACTTCAATATAAAAATTGGGCAAAAAGCCCTAGAAATTTGAAGACTACTGAGGGTATAGATAAAGAAGCCATGATTATATTAATATGAAATAGAACTTGGTTAAGATCAAATTTATTTTAGAATAATATATTTCAAAGGCATGATTCCTTGTTACAATAACACCCATGGTTGTTTATATATTGAACAGCTAGAAATTTTCTCACTTTTACTTTAGTTGGATTTGTTTAAGAAAATTCAATCCAAACAAAGTTGACATATTCCATTCATATGGCCCATCGTCTGATACAATTTAAAAATATATGCTTGTATGTTTGGGTTCAAAATTTATTGTAGAAACATTGGATTATTTTTTTCAAAATATTTATGTATTTGAGAGAAAGGAGAGAGAGAAGGAATATGGGTGCACCAAGGCCTCTTGCCTCTGCAAAAGAGCTCCAGAGGCATGTGCCGCTTTTACATGGATACTGGGGAACTGGACTTTCAAGCTTTGTAAGCAAGTGCCTTTAACCTCTAAGCTATCTTTACAGACCTGGATTTATTTTTATCAGTGAGTCATCATTTTCATATGTGCTGGAACCTGACAATGAAGAAAATAAAAAAAAAATTGCCTTAACCTATGATGGTTTATATTATCTGTCAACTTTACAGGACTTAGAATCACCTAGGAGGGAGGCACCATGTTTGATTTATGTTAACTGAGGTGGAAAGACCCACTTTAACTGTGCGCAGGGTCCTGGAGAGCTGGCTTTGTCCTAGCCCTCATCTCATTCTGCTTCGGCAGTGTAGGCTTCCAGCCTTCTCAAACTTTTGCCCAGTGATGGACTGCAAGCTAGAACTGTAAACTGAAATAAACCCTTCCTCCCTTAAACTTACTTTTTGTTGTTGGCTTTTTGATGTGATATTTTTCAGGATTGTTTTTTTTTTTTTTTTTTTTTTTTTTTTTTTTGAGGTAGGGTATCATTCTAGCTCAGGCTGGAATTCACTATGTAGTCTCATGGTGGCCTCGAACTCACTGCGGTCCTCCTAACTCTGAGTCCCGAGTGCTGGGATTAAAGGCGTGCGCCACCACGCCCGGCCTTTTCAGGTATTTTGTACCAGTATTGAGTTGACTAATACTTCAACTAATTATATTTGACTAAAGTAACAGGTGGAAAAATAAATAAAATAAATAAAAAGTAGTCATTTAATATTATATAAAATGTGCTAAGTATTGTGATGAAGCAGACAAAGGGAAAAGAGCAAATAACTTCAGTAGCAGGAATAGACCTGAATGATCATTTTGCAGTTGTACATAGGAGACTGAGGTTAGGAGGCTGAGTCTCAGTGTAGAAAAAAATCTTCCAACACAAAAAAAAAAATGTTTTAGCTAGAAGAGGCAATTATGACTGCAAAAGAAATAAATGACAGAGACAAGTAGAGAGTGTAGATTATTTGTAGGATATTCAGAACAGTTTAATTTTCCAAGAAATGGGAACTACTGGAGAATTCTGAACAAATATCAATTCACACATTATCAGTTGAAGCATGTATCTGCCTAGGTGTTTATCCATCTAAACATTTGAATAGCATTTCTGATGATCCTTTCTAGCACCCCAAAAGTTGCCTTGGAATGAAAATTAGACAAAGTAAGAATTCACTGCTGTGTACTTTTGCACATGAACACAAGCGAATTTAATGGTTTTGGAGAAAGCTTGGTAAATGGGTTGCATTAGGATATGAGGCCTCGTTTTGGGGGAGCACCCTCATAACCTACCCCCAGAGTACACACTTATGCATTCACTTTCACTAGAGTAGGAGGTGGAATGTTCATGGTGCTGAGATTAAGTCTAGGTCCACCGAGGCAAGCACTTTACCAATGAGATGTGTTCTCATCATTTAATTAATAATAAGTAAAATAATAAATAGATATTCTTGTAAAACAAGGCTCACATAGCCCAGCACATTGACCAAGTAGAGATGAATAAACGTCAGCAATCATGAAGGCATTGGAGGGATCAGACTCTTCATGCCCACACGGAGCTTGAAGATAAGCTGGCAGCGGAGGATTAGTGCTCCCGACAGTCTGTACTGAGGACGGCACACCAAGCCTGCTACTTGGGATTCACAGGTTGTCCATAGTTGCCCTGCTGGGCTGGCAAACATCACTGCTTAATTACAGAGCTCCTCTAGGGGTGAGGAACACTGTGAGTCATAAACACGCTAATGTGCAGCTTTCAGGTAACAGCAGCTGGAGGATACCAGCAGCCTAAAGGAGGTATCAGAGGCAGGCACACGAACTTTAAAGGACAAAATGAGCATCTTCTTTGTGTTTATTCCATGTAGTCCATGAGTTCTACAATCAGATAAGCATTCTTTATAATATGAAGGAAGAAGCAGTTTGCAATCAAAGCATTCATGTTGAGTAATGTACACAGATATGTAATTTGCCATTAACAAGGTGAACAGTCTTGGTTAGAACATAATACACTGCTATACATAAAAAGTTCTGATGCATTCTATTATGGCATAGTGGCCTCTCACATATACTGTGTTTATGGATTTATTTTATATTCCTTAGTCACACTTATTGTATTCATACTTTTACCTGTCTTCTTGCTGTTTTCATTATATTACTGTGAGTATTAGGGGCCTTACCCATCACTATATAGTATATAAATGAATTATTACTAAATCCAATATCATGAAGATTTTTCTCATTTAAAATTTATAAATTTTCACTCAGCTCTCATTTATAGGTCTTTCTTTGATCCATTTCTGAGATAATTTTTGTATATTATAAAGACTATAACATTGTGTCTCCATGTAGATAATGATTTTTCCAGCCATTATTTCTTAAAAGATGTCCACTTTGCCTTAAATGGGGTTCATAACATTATCAAAATCTGGGTATGCCTGAGTTCAGTGGAGTGCTCTATGTTCCATTCCATTGATCAATATATGTAAGTCCCAAGAAAAGAAAACTACCGGTCTATTTCCCTGATGAACTTAGACGCAAAGATCCTCAACAAAATCCTCGCAAACTGAATCCAGCAACACATCAAAAAGAATGTGATATTATATTATGTTTGTTTTCAAAAGATATGAGTCATATGAGTTTGTTTTTCATTTACATGGGATATTTTCTCAAAATTAATTTGGCTGCTTGGAAAACATTGAGATTCATTATGAATTTGATCATGAATCTTTCTACTTTTGCAGTATTGGTTAGAAAAGGCATTTTAAAAGTATTGTTTTTAAAACCCGAAAGGAAGAATGCCCTTTCATTTAATTGTGTTCTCTTCATTTCATTCAGTTCCAATTTCTCTTTCTTTGCTAGACTTTGCCATCTACAGTTAACTTTATTCCTAAGTATTTCGTTTTCATAATTTTGATGCTATTGAAGATATTTTCACACACCTAAATGCATAAATGCATATAAATGCATGCAGTTATATATATATGCATGTACATTATATATAAACCAATAATTTTGTCAATATTTGGCTTTAGTTGCATATCTTAAAACTATATCATACTATTACAAATGTCACTGTGTCTTTATGAATCAATCTTTGCCATAAGGAAATATACTCTTTAATTCTATGCTTAAAATTGCTTTTGTGACATTTTGTAGTCATGTTTCTTTTTGTATTTTTGCAAATGTTATTTATTTGCAAGCATAGAGATATAGGGAGAGAGAGAGGGAGTGCATGTGTATGGGTGCATGAGGGCCTGTAGCCACTGAAAACTAATCCATCTGCATATGCCACTTTGTGCATCTGGTTTTACGTAGGTACTAGGGAATTAAACCTGGGCTATTAGGTTTTTCAAGCAAGCACCTTAACTGCTGAGTCATCTCTTCATCTCCATAGAGCCATATTTCAAACTTTTAAATTATTTTAGTATATTTTATTTTACTTCAAAGGTTCATGTAAAGGTCTATTTAACTTTTTATTCCAGTTATTTAAATATGGCTTTTTAAATTTCAAGTTATATTTACTTTGACAATGTCATGCATGTAGCCAATATGTCTCTTTTTGGGGGGGAGGGGGCTTTTTTTTCTTTTTCTTTTTTTTCTTTATTAGTTAGTTTTGTATTCACCAAATACAGTCAGTTTGGTACCATAATTAGGCTCATCCGTGACCTACCCCCTCCCCTTGGCCCCTCCTTATTGAGGTATATGGGTCATGCATTGTGGAGTTAGCCCACAGTTATGGGTAAGATAAATGTCTCCGCATATCATGACCCAACATGTGGCTCTGACATTCTTTCCGCCCCCTCTTCCGCAAAATTTCCCTGAGCCATGTTGGGTTCATTTTTGGTCTGCTTCAGTGATGAGGTGTTGAGGGCCTCTGAGGCTCTGGCTCTGCGATTTGGTAGGAGTTGATTTTTCTCTGTGTTGATCTCCTTCCCCCTTGTGCTGGTATCCGGTTCATCAGGAAAACAGCCCCCTTGCTTGTTTCATCAACTTTTCTTAGTTTCAGCCGGGGCCCTTTTGAGGTATGATGGGGTGGCTCTGTCCTTAGGATCTACATCTATCTGAAAAAGAGAAGCAGATTCTCCAACGGAGAGTAAGTTAGCACCAGGACAAATGAGATAACCCTTACTTTTTTTTTCTTTATAGAGAATTTAATAGATGTAGGCCCTCTTGTAGCCCACAATTGATGGTAGCTTGATATTGGAGAGTGGGCTTATGTTTGGATATGGTTCTGACTTGTTTCCCAGCTCCAGCTATGGGTCCCATACCACTGAGGGGATCAGTTAGCCAATTGAGAGCAGTTGGTTCCCCACCATGGCTGTGTGCCACTACTGCACTTGTGTGGGCATCACAACAAGTTATTTGCTGCTAAGTAGGTTAGACCATTATCCTCTCTTGATACCTTTCTACTTCTATGGGATCCCATCTTCTTCCAAAGTAATTACTTCCAATTTTCCTACCTCTTATGTGTGTGTGTTCATGTGACCCGCTGCGTTTAATTAAGGTTGCTTGCATGAGGGGAATGGCTGCTTACTGAAGTTTCCACAATTTACCACTGGATATACCACTGAGGAAGATGACTCTCCCTCAGAAACACCACCAGTAGGGAGAAATGGGGCCTCATGAGCTCCTTTCCAATTGATAATGGAAGGTTTATGGGCCTAATGTTGTGCATTTCTTGGGATGGTAATCAATAGCTCTGTGAGTTTATGAGGGCTGAGTTTGTATCTTATCAGGAGACAGCATTTCCCAGCACTCCTCTCATTTTCCAGCTCTTTATTTCTGCCTCCTCTTCTGCAATGCTCCCTGGAGCTTTGAGGGGGTGATATAAATATCTCCTTTAAGAATGAGTAATGAACAACCACTGTGCACTTTGACTCAAAAGTCAAAAGGTCTTTCCACTGCAAAAAGAAGCAGAGCAACACTAGTCTCTGGGTATAAACTACCCCATGGGTATAAGTGCAAACAAATTCTTGGAAGGCATTTTGAAGACATCAAACAACAGTAGTAGGTTTCCTCCTAGGTCTTCTGACTTCCTGAGCTGTGGCCTTTAGATAAGCTTTATAGTACTAGGTGTTTAAACCCTCCTATACATTGGGTCTCAACACCAAACAGAAAGCAATTAGTTACCTTCATAAGAATCATGCCACTACTGTACCAAGTGGACAAGTTTTACCTGGCTGGTAGGTTGTATAGCTCACAGGATCTACAGGTTAAAGCTGTTGATGTCTTTTCTCCACCACAAGCCTGCCCAGAACTCTCTATTTATACCTACCCAGTAAGGAGGAGGCTTCTTGATCAGTTCCAGCTTCGTTTCTCAGTGTCCTGTAAGGAAGTATGTGGTGTCTTTCTCAATAGATCTTACCATCTTGCTCTGATGGGCAACGCAGAACAATGCTACTAACCTATATTTCTCCAGGGGTTGGGTGGTGGTACTCTGAGCCCTTCCTGACTAACAATTCAGAGGGATATTTAACACATAACACTGGGGTTTTCACTGAATAACCCACATTTCAAGAAAAGCATTACCTACTCACTCAGAGTAGCTCCACTTGGTCAGCATAGCCTTAACTCATCCTAGCAGATGACAATGCTGAGAGTCATAGAACTCCTCCCAGGTCCCTAAAAGTCTCTTCTATAGTGCCATTATGAATATCCAAAATATACAGTTAATTCTGGCAGCCTACATGGTCTTAATCACCCAGTAAAAAAATATAACCACAATATAAACAAAACATTCAGACTAATAGGCTCCCCTGTTTGATACTGGCTTACAGTACTAAACTCTAACATTAACTCACCCCTTCTGCTTCTGCCTGTCCCTGATTACTTTTTAACATCACCTACCCTAGCCCCAGCTCCTCCCACTTTTCTTAGCCAGAATCAGAACTGTTCCTTGCCCCACCCTCTTTCCTTAGCCATTACCCTATCTCATCCAGGGATAAGTACACTGCCACCCCAACGGGCACTCTCAAACTTAAACTCTCTCATGTTCCTACTCTTCCCCTGATTCCAAAATGCTCCTCTTTAATACACCGATGTCCCTCTCTCTCCTCTGTCTGGCCCCAAACCCTCTATCCCTCACGCCTGAGTGCTTATCCTCCCCTTATGCCTGGCGTTTTGATGTCATAGCTATTCACAAAGATAATAAGCTCCTTAATTCTTCCTTCTGTCCTCTCATGGGCTGCGGAGAGCCCTTCTCCCTCACCTTCTCTATAACAGATGTTGCCAGCGACTGCCCCAAAGCCAACTCAGTACAGGGGTGGCATGAGAGAAGTCTCTGTTTCATTCAGAACCAAGTTGTAACAACACGCTGGTGCCGGCAGAGGGTGCTCACTAGCATTCTCCCCACTTGGCCACCCCTAGCCATCATGGAACTGTCTGTTCATCACATGCCCTGAAGAAAAACCCACCGACTGCATTATCCTGCCTCTCCTACAAGAACTCATCACCCCTACGGCCAACATGAAGAAATTAACCTTCATCTCTGACCATTAACGAAAGGCTGACATGTTAGGTCAGGACAGGCTCCCAAAATGGAGTCACCAAGGACTGCAGGATGGTGACAGATATAAGGAAGTAGATTATCCACATTCCTCAAGTGACCAGCCATTATCCTTTCCTTGCCTAACAATGCCCCTGGTCATGGTTTCCTGCTCCTATCACGTCAGTCCCCTGGTCACTGTTCTGGTCTCACACCCTGGCTATTTGAAATGGCTAATGTAAAGAACAAAGGAGTTATTTTCCCTTCCTCACCTTCCCCCAACTGAAAAGCCCTATAAATCCCACTATCTGGAATCTCAGGTAGGCTGTGCTCCTGTCTTGTGAGCCAGCTCTGGCAGCTCCTGTTTTTTCCTGAATAAAAGCTTTCATCTTTGCCTCAGCGTGGTTTGTGTGGTCTTGGTCATGCCCCAACCTTACAGGTATATTTTAGGTATTCAGCTGACTCAGATTCTCTCCCATTCTGTAAGCTGCTTCTTCACTCAATTGAGAGTTTATATTGCTGTACATTCTCTTTCTTAACTCTAATGTTCCTATGATCAATTGTTTTCCTTATTTCCATAGCAACTAGAATCTTATTCAGAAAGTCCTTACCTGTCCCTATGTCTTTTAGTATATTCCCTACTGTTTTGTCCAGGAGTTTCAAAGGTTTTATATTAAGGTCTGTGATCTTTTTGCAATTATTTTTTTATTGATTTAAGAGATAATGAGAATTTTTTTTCTATGTAGATATCAAAATTTCTCTGTACTACTTTTCTTCAGCTTTTTTTTTTTTAAACATCTTTGTCAAAAAATCAGATGACTATACATGTCTGGGTTTATGCCTGGATCCTCTGTTCTGTTCCATTGATCTGCATATCTGTTTTTCATTTTTTTTTTGCTAGCACCATGGAGATTTTATTCTACAGAGTCTATAACATTTCTTGAGATTTGGCACAACAATGCTTTCTGCACTATTCCTTTCTTCATGAATGCTATGGCTATTTCAGGTGTTTGGCATTTGGTACTTCCATATGAATAATGATGATGGAACTTATATTGTATTGCACTGAATCTGTAGATTGCTTTTTGTGGGATGGCTATGTTCACAATACTGATTCTTCTGATCCATGAGCATAGGAGGTCTCTCCATCTCCTCGTGTCCTCCTCTATATGTTTCTTCGATGCTGTAAAGTTTTCACTGTAAAAGTCTTTTATGTCTTTGGTTAGATTTATTCCATGTACTTTTCTGAAGATATTTTGAATGGAATTGCTTTCCTGATTTCATTCTCAGTATTTTTGTCACTGGCATTTAGGAAAACTAGTGTTTACTACATCAATCTTATATTCTGCCATTTTTCTAAAAGTCCTTATCACTTCTAAGCATTTTCTTTTTTAGGCTTTTGTGTTTTTTACATGTAGAATCAAATCATCTGAAGATAAGAATATTTTGACCTGTTTTCAATATAATAAAAAAGTGAAGAGAGTATAGATCTTTTTTTTCTTATTTCTGATTTTTAGATGAAATACATTAAGATACTATTCATTTTTCATGGTACTGCTTTCTCATATAAAGTCTTTCTTATGTTGATATATGGTACCTCAATTTCTGGCTATTTTCATGAAGGGGTTTTGAATTTTATATCTATCTATTGAGATATGCATTTTGTTTTTTGTTTTTAATCTATATGACAAATTACATTTATTGACTTACAAATGCCAAACACCCCTTCATCTCTTTACTTAAACCAACTTGATCATAATGAACTATTGCTTTGAAGGCTTCTCAAATACTATAAGCATGCATTTTATTTAGAATTTTTGCATCTGTGTTCATCAGGGTTGTTGGTTTATAATTTCCATTTTTTTGTGTCTCTATTTTATTTCCTTATCAGTATCATGCTGGCTTAATAAAAAGAGTTTGGAAATTTTCCTTTCTTTTCTTACTTAATAATAATTTGAGAATAATTGTTTCTGTTCTTTAAAGATCTGAGAGAAAATAAACAAAAAAAAATTAAAAAGGGCTGGAGAGATGGCTTAGCAGTTAAGCCCTTGCCTATGAAGCCTAAGAACCCCAGTTCAAGGCTTGATTCCCCAGGACCCATGTTAGCCAGATGCCCAAGGGGGCGCATTAGTCTGGAGTTCATTTACAGTGACTGGAGATCCTGGCATGCTCATTCTCTCTCTCTATCTGCCTCTTTCTCTCTCTGTATGTCGCTCTCAAATAAATAAATAAAAATAAAAATAAAATAAAAAAAGATCTGAGAGAATTCACCAGTTAATATATGTGGTCCCAGGCTTTTTTTCAGTCAGTGGAGGACTTATGAATAATATTGCTTCAAATTTACTGCATGTTTTAAGTCTGTTCACATTACTTATCATCTTGTTTAGATTTGTTAGGTCATATGCACTGACTTTGTGTATTTTAGATAGGTTATCTTGCAGCTTTTTTTTGTTGTTGTTGTTGTTTCAGTCCATGGCAGTCCGATATAATATAAGGAGTTATCTCAATTTTCCATTATTTGTTGAAACTAGCTTCATGCCCTAATATATGATACAGTTTAGAATAACCCCCATGGACTTTTGGGAAAGGAGTGTTTATTTAAGTGTTAGGGCAGAATGTTCTGTATCTAACAGTCAAGTCAATTTGTTCCTTGATGTCTTTTCACTTTCCTCTTTCTCTGCTTTTACTTTTTGTCTCAATGACCAGACTGTGGTTGAGAGTGGAGGATTGCAGTCATCTATTATTACTATGCTACGTTTAATCTCTACCTTTATATCAGATAGGGTTTGAGTTATGAAGTTTTATAAACCTATTGTTGGTAGCAATGTATTTATTATTTCAATGTGTTGTAAGTGAATTATTCCCTTGTTTAGTATAAAGTGTCCTTCTTTATCTCTTGTAAAACATTTTGAAGTACATCTTATTAGTTTGAGAATAGATATGCTTGCTTGTTTTCTACCTTTTGCACATGATTTTAGCCTAAGATAATGTCTATCTTTGATAAGTCTATTTTTTTAAAATTTATTTAGTATTCTGATTTATTTTTAATTATTTATTTGAGACAAAGAGATGGGGAGAGAGAGGGAGAGAGAGAGAGAGAGTGTGTGTGTATGTATGTAAATTGGTGCTCCAGAGCCTCGAACCACTGCAAACAAACTCCAGATGCATGCACCACCATGTGCATCTGGTTTACGTGGGACCTGGAGAATTGAACCTGGATCCTTAGGCTTTGCAGGCAAGTGCCTTAACTGCTAAGACATCTGTGCAGCCCATGGTAGGACTGACTTTGATAGTGAGATATGTGCCTTGACAGCAGCAAAACAGAGGCACCTGCTTTAGGATTTCATCTGTTAATCTGTATCTTTATTTGGGAATTGCAATGATATTAGGACTTATTAAGTGGTTTGTTTAGATTACTGTAGTTGGTTGATATGCAATATTTTGTCCTTGCTTACTTAACAATTGCTGTATTTGTCTGCATTTTCCATGTTGCCACTTGGCAGTGTGTATTCCTCTCTTCATTCCAAAAATAATTATTTAGCTCACTTTTATCATGATTTTTTTTCCTTTCTCTTTCATTCATAATATAACTTTTCTGGATAGAGTGATTTCAAATGGTGGCTGAGTTCTTTTGGAACATTAAATGCATCCCTCCAAGCCCTTGTGGATTGTAGAGGTTTCAGTGAGGAGCTAATGCTGTTAGGATGGACCTGGTTTATATGCTTGGTCTTTTCTCTGTTACAGCATTCATTATGCTTCCATTTTTTTTTCCTGAATATTTTGTGTTTTGACTTTACTATCATAGGGAAATTGCTTTAGGTTCTTATTTATTTGGTGAAGTGTATGCCTTTTATACCTAGATGGGCATCTCTTTCCCTTGACTGGGGAAATTTTCTGTAGTACTGAAAATATTGTCTATGATTTTGGTATGCATTTTTCTTCTCCTAAGCTCATATTTCATAGATTTTTATCTAACATGGTGTTTTAAGAATTCCCACATAGTTTTCATATATATATATATATATATATATATATATATATATTATTGTGTTTTGAATATAAAACATCTCAATAGGCCCACATGTTTAAACACTTTGTCTCCCAACTGGTTTTGCAGTTTGAGAAGCTTGTGGAACCTACAGGAGGTGGAGACTTTTTGATAGAAATGGGACACTGGAGACTGGCTTTGAGGTTTTATAGCCCAGCCCAACGTATTTTTCTGTTTTAGTTTTCTGACCACTATGGGATGACACAGATTCCTATTCTGAATACCATGCATTCCTCACAGTAATGGAATGTATAACTTTGGAATTTATATGATGAATTAAACCCATGTCTGCCTTAATTTACTTCTGGCCAAATTTTTATTCTTATCAATGTAAAAATAACTGATGTCAAAACGTGGTACCAAGAGGTAGACACATGGTCATGATTAGCATGACCATATGTTCTTAGCCTTTGGACCAGTTTGAGTAAGGAAAGTGTTAGAGTTTGGGACTTTGATGTAAGCAAGACCTATAATGTTGTTAAGTAGAACTTAATGAGACATTTTGCACAGGGAGTTTGAAAGATAATAATGATGAAAAACAGAATGTTTAGGCTCTGCTCCTAAGGTATTAGAGGACAACATGGACTCCATTTGGGATAAGATTATGGGCAGTTTGTGTGATGTTCTGGAGGAAAAAAAAAATCTGGCTGAATTCTACCTGTGTCCTCAGAACTCAGGAAGAGTTAAATTTAAAGGTAACCCAATCATGTCTTAGGCAGAAGAAGTTTCAAGGAAAAATAGTACTGAACATATGGTTTGGTTTTTATTTTCTGCTTTTAGTCAGACATGATGAAAAATGAAAATACAGAACAAAACAATATTAAAAATATGAAGTGTGGCAAGGGAAGAAATGTGAGAAAATTTAAAGTTGTATGCAGTATTTATAATCGTTAATGAGCTTATGCCATTAAGGAGAAGCCCTAATGATCTAGTAATAAAGATTCATTTTAAAGGAGGGAGCCTCATGGTAGAATGCTGAAGAAATGAGCTACTCTCCATCATCAGAAAACAGAGGCTGCTACAACTGTGATCTAAGGCCAGGCTTCATTCTGGCATAACATCTGAATTTCACGGATTTGCTCACACAGTACATGTTTTGGATTCATGGAAAATGCATGAATAAGGGGACCTTAGAATATTGCAACACAATTCCAGAATACTGCTGTGCCTAGACAATATGCCAGGTCAGAATCCTTGCATGGAAGCCGTGAGAGGCCACTGTATGAAGCTGCAAAGCTGAAATCTAAGCTTCAGTGGAGAACCCAGGGTGTCGGAG
Organism: Dipus sagitta; assembly: GCA_036346955.1. Lineage (NCBI taxonomy): Eukaryota > Metazoa > Chordata > Mammalia > Rodentia > Dipodidae > Dipus > Dipus sagitta. The sequence goes on from CM070788.1 coordinate 16,413,453, forward strand.
ATGTCAGAACCATGGGACATGAGCCAAGTGAAGCTATGAGCATAGACTGGAGTTGGCCCAAGAGAGTGGCTATGTGCACTACATGAAGATGATTACATGTTTGGAAATGGAACCACTGCTAGGGCACTGAGAGTGTCCACTGGGAGAATTAGAGTTAAAGAAACAGATAAGACCCTGAGCTCCAGATGGGAATGACTGTTCCTCTACTTCCTTTGTCTATCAGGCCTGATAGGATTGTGCATATCTCTTCCTCATGCCTTTATTGTGCATGCATTTGATTTACCTTTGAGGGTAAAAAAAAATTAAAATATTTGATTTTAATGCTCAAAAAAATCAAGAATCAGAATATCATAGTGATGGATATTTTTCTATTTTTAATTATTCATTATGAAAGTGAGGGCCAATATTCTATAGATGTATAATTAAACAAAGACAATTCGAACCAAAAAAATCTATATTTTTGTACAAATATCAAAAAGATATGTCAAGATGTAAAAAGACAAAGACTACTGTTGCCTCATTACTTTTCTTACCACTTTTGTGAGCAGAGGAGACCCTCAAACCAGTGTCTCAGATTCATGTCTTCTGACGTGCAAAGATTTGGCAAGTATGGGCCTGGTAGAGGGGTAGGTTAAACAAAGATTTAGTAGAAAAGACCATGAAATAAGGTAGAAAATAAAAGTAAAGCAGGAAAACTCTGCTGGTAGCCTGCATGGTAACTCAAATAAAGTTTTCTTATAACCTCGAAGCTATTAATTAGGCATTGATTTGGGATGGGCTTTACTGGGCGAGTTTAAAAATACATGGAGGACCCTGATTGGTTGGTGAATCAGAGAGTCGTATAGATGAGTACAGACTCAAAAAAAAGAAAAACAAAACAGGAAAAGAAAAACAAAAAACCTACTGGCAGAGTAGTGTGGTTGCAGGAAGGAAGGATCAGAAAAAATGCTTACAAAAGAGAAAACCAGGAACTAATAAACAGGTATGACCCTGATGGCCATATGGATGAATCATGTTTAGCACTGGAATCCTTCTAGTCTTTCCAGGGCAGGCTGACATCTATATATTTTGGGCCTGTGTCCCTAGATAACTACTTAAAAAGGAAGAATATCACGCTTTTAATTTCTACCACTTAAGTCACCACAAAGACCGTTTGGTTTTCTTTCTCTTTCTCTTTCTCTTTCTTTTTTCTTGCCATGGAGGCAATGATAATTTGAAGATTATAGATGGCAACGTCTTCCTCCTGAAGGAGGGTAGGAGAAAGCTAGCTTTTGGGGGGGGGGGCAGTTTTAGTTAGAAATTGACACCCAAAGAGAACCAGGAGAGGCCACCCCACACGACACCTCACCTTGGCACAAGAACGGAACTCTTGCCAGGAATGAAACTCATGTCTGATCAAGATTTGTGTTCAGTGGCCTCTGCTGACCACAGTCTAGCATGCTACCCAGACAGGCAGTCCAGGTGGGCAGGCCCTTGAGTCCTTCCTCCAAATCTACAAACCACTCAGGTCTTCCCTTTCATACCTGAACCTGATGCTACAATGCCTGCATTTCGCCTGCTGCCCACCGCCCTGAGCAATTCTCTGTGGATTCCCTGTTACCTCTGCTCATTCACACATGGCATTGGTTCCTGAGCTGAACTTTCCTGCTTGCCTCTCTTTCATACGTTTGGAGTATTTTCCCACTTTGATTACTTGTGTGGTTTCCCTCTGGTTTCTGAGTTTACCACGTGAGTACTTGTTTTACGCTCCAGGTCCACCAGGTGGGTGCTGTCACCAACCCTAGGCTTGCTACCTGTGTCATTTCTTTAAGCTGGGGGGGGGGTAACCATGAGTGTCACCTTCTTCATTGCTTATTTCTCCTCCGAATCTCCTGGTCTCCTCTTTGTCATACGCCCTCACATTTTCCCTTGAGCCCCACCATTTGCACTCTTAACTTCTCCACATGGAAAAACCACATGGCAGATGCCATGCAGGTGCCTCCTAAGTCTCCATAAATAAGCCCTAGATTCCACTTCCCTCGTGCCGGCAGCTTGGCTCTAGTTTCTCTTCAGAAGCCTCCGTTTATCTTAAGTGAGTTTCCCACGTGCCTGCGGCTCCATTCTAACCCCTCATTAAAGGCCCCATGTGTCCCTAGATAACTTTCCATGTGTGTGTGGATTTACCCTAATCTCTCTTTAAAAGTCTCAGTTTCTGTTAAGTCCCTGTGTTTGCAACTTTAATCTCCCTTTAAAGGCTTCAGTTTCCCTTAAATCACAATCTCCCTTAAATAAGCTCTGCAATTTGTGATTTCCCCCCTAAATAAATTTAATAATTCACAATATATCATCCTTCTTGAGTCTGTCTTTATTAATTCTTTATTAGAGGTAAGACAAAACCCAAAACGTGGGGTTCAAAAAATTTTGTGAGACCCCCTCCTGAACAGGAAAATCTGATGTCACTGCTACTCTACTTCCCACGTGCTTAGATCATGTGCCCATCCCAACATACCTGCCTAACGTTCAAGAAATCATGATGCCCAAACAATATTCCACTCATTCTTTTACTTAAAAATAATAATTTTCACACCTTCCCACTTTTAGTATTAACTGAGTATTATGAAATTTCTGATGTCCTAAAACTGAGGGCTAACTGGCTAAGTAAGTAAGCTCCAGGCTGTTAAACATTTACAAAGGAAGGGATTTTTTTGAGCTGTATTTGGTCCTATCCTCTCACCGTAGTGGGGTACCACCTGCTTGTCATGGAAAATCAGAACATGATATTTGCAATGTAATTTGTGCTTCTAGCCGGACACTGAAATTAAGTGGAGTTTTGAAAATTAACGACCTAAAACATATCCAATGCATTTATAGTTTCATTTCACTCTATCATTGTCATATAAAATATGCTATTTCAGTTTTGAGCCCTGATCATCTTAACAAGATTCTGATTTCTGAATTTGAAATGATGCCGTGCTGTGTGGAGATGGTCTGCTGGATTAGCACAGCCATTGATACTTCATTTCTCTTAAAGAAATTACTAGGATTACACAAACTCAATGCTTCTACTTTCGGCACTGAAATAACTTTAAAGCAACTTTGTAAAAAGACATATCCTCTTTATTAGTAAAAAATACACATAGCTTAATTAATATTAAAAACTAAATTGTCAATCAAATAAGTCCCAAACTTAAAATATGATCATACAATTATGTTTAAAGAAGCCAGAGGAAAACTGGCTAGTTAGCACTTCTCTTTAAATTTTATGTCTGATAGACAGAAAAAAAACTAAAGACTGTAGGTGGAATAAACAAACATTGAGCGGAGAGGTGTGTGGCCTCCCCTGGAGTCTGAATTCTAAAGTTTGAGGGATTCAAAACCATTTATTTTGCTCATGAAAGTGAGAGAGGAATTAATTTATGATTTAGGGAAATGAGGTCTTTGGGCAACAAATTTTATGATTCTTTAAATGAAACTATAAATGAATCCTCACATACTTCTGCCTTGGAATGGAAGCAGAAAGCCAAGATTAAACATATACAAAAACAACAAAATGAAAACAAAAGCCTAATGTTTGATATGGAACCTAGCTAGTCGGCTCAGTCAGAAATAACAAACAGGACAAAGTATTATAAAAATAACACTTTGGAAAGCAGTTACTTTATATGCTAATTAAAAAAAACAAATTATAATTAGAACAAAAAATGCAGTTACCACCCTAGTAGAAGCAGGTGACTTCACTGTCAGTGACCATAGAAAACATTTTGTTTAAGCAGTAGAGGGGAAATTGTACATCAAACACTATGTCCTCTCCAGTACTGATATGACATAAACCTATGACAACTGTCCAATGCCATTTAAATCAGTAAAAACTGATATGAATGATTAATATTCTCATACAAGAAAGGATAGGTCATGTACTCAAGATCCATTAATATCTGTTTTTCATAAATGAATAGAAGGTGCATCCAAACCAATTCTTAAGGTCTCTTATTAATCAAAAATTACTGATAATGAAAGGTATTTTTTAAAAATGCAGAAATGAAAGTAAATTTTCCATGTCAGTTTTTGATATAAGTAGAAAAACAGTGTATGTTTCACCTTTAAGAGAGTGGACAAAAATCTCCATCTATTTGCAACTTATTTTAGAAAATAATTGTTGCTTTAGGAATATTTCCTCAAACATTTCATGAAGAAACATCTTCGGAAATTAACCGACCATTGAATGCTATGAGAGCTCACAATATACATGTTCTGTTGTGAAATCTTAAGGCTATCAATGTTAACATGCTCATATGCTTTTGACAGAAGAACTCGTTACATCCTGGCTTTTGGCTGCATGAATTTATCCCTCATCCATATATCTTCTATGTATGAGAGATTATTTGTCATATGAACATAAATATTCAAATACCATCATGTCAGATAAATATTTTATAAATAACACATAATAATAATACACAAACAATAAATACATCGCCTGAATCTAAACAGAAGCTATCCTATTAGAACAAATTAAAATTTCATATCCAATAAAACTAAAATAAGTAATTATTCAAAGGTAAAATTATGTCATGATTATGAGTTATAATTTTTTGAAATTTTTTTGTTTATTTTTTATTTATTTATTTGAGAGTGACAAACAGAGAGAAAGAGGCAGATAGATAGAGACAGAGAATGGGCGTGCCAGGGCCTCCAGCCATAGTAAATGAACACCAGACACATGAGCCCCCTTGTGCATCTGGATAAAGTGGGTCCTGGGGAATTGAGCCTCAAACTGGGGTCCTTAGGCTTCACAGGCAAGCACTTATCCACCAAGCCATCTCTCCAGCTCAAGTTGTAATTTTTAAATCTTTTATTTATTTATATTTTTTTAAGGCAGGCTCTTGCTCTGACCTGGAATTCACTATATAATCTCAGGCTGGCCTTGAACTCACAGCAGTCTTCTTACCTAGGTTGTCTCAGTGCTAGGATTAAAGGCATGCACCACCATGCAGGGGCTGATTTGTAATTTTTTTTAAAGTTTTCATATGGAAATCAATCTATCAGACATTCTGCTAAGTTTAATACATCAAATGCTACTACTCATCAAATTTCTTTCCTCATCCCCCTCTCTGACACTTTTCACAGAGGTCCACAAAAATATGTGGAGAATATCTGACTTGAAGATGCCATTTAGAAAAGGAATTTTATTTCTTTCGTCTTAAAAGAAATCTAGCATGATTGATGGTGAGGAACATTGACAATAAGCAAATACTACCTTGTCTTACACTATTTATAAATCCAGTTTTGGCAGGAGTAAAGCTTACTGAACATTCAATAATGCATTCTTTGGGAGGCAGAGGTGGGAGGATTCCTGTGAGTTTGAGGTCAGCCTGGTAGTAGAGTGGGTTCCATGTCAGTCTGGGCTAGAGTTAGACCATGCCTAAAATAAAAAAGAATTCAGTATATCAATAGAGTGAAATTATAGTTTTGTGAGTTGGGATATTGTGTGTGTGTGTGTGTGTGTGTTGTATATTGTTTATACACACATATGTCAGATGCATGTGCCCTTGTCCATGTGTGAAGTGGTCAGAGGAGAACATTATGTCACTTCCTCTACTGGTGATCTACTTTGTTTCCTTGAGAAAGGAGTCATTCACTGAACCTGGAGGTATAGTGAGTTAGACTGACTCACCAACACACTCCAGTGACCCTTGTTTCTGTCTCCTTGATGACTGGGGTAACCTGTGTGTATGGTTCTGGGGTTTTAACATGGTCCTAGGGATTGAACTCAGGTCCTCATTCTCGTGTTTAGCAAATACCCTTACTCACAGATCCATCTCTAGAGCCACTAAAAATTATAGACTTTTATGTCATATATATATAATTTTATTTTACTATTCAATACTTATATTTCTTTTTCATTTTTCATTCCTGATTCAGTTTGTTTGAATTTTAAAATTGTTCAATTTAAGTATCATGCCAGCCTAAAACATTATAACTATTCACTTAGTTAGTTATTTACTTATGGAGGGACTGCTTATATCTGTTAACCTATTGCATTCAGAAATAACTGATGCTAAGTAACAGACACTATCGAGAGGATTTTTTTTTTTTGTCCTAATGAACAGTGCCAGCAAATGATATCTGTGGAAAGGATCAGTAACAAGCCTATCACAAGCCTCCCATTACAAAGCAGAGAGGAAAATGAATAGTCCAGGTTTTCTGGCTTAATAGGTTTCAGTCCCCATTTTCAAGGTAACATACCTTTCAGTTTTATATACTCCAAATCTCCATTGCACTTTAAAAGATTAAATATCATGGGATCTACAGAATTGTAATTTAAAAATAAAATAATCTTTTGCAGCTACAGCGTGACAAGTTGCTAACATTTACCTGGCCATTTAGTGTGTTCAGAATAGGTTTCTGGGGGAAAAAAAAGTGCCTATATTTGTGGGACTCATCTTAAGCCAATTTTGAAAAATCTTCGCAAGTATGGCCTGCTTAGCCCCAGATCAAATATGAAGCCTGGGACTCACATGCAAACACCATCACATATGCACCGATACAGCAAGGAAGAGAGACATTGTGAAGGATCCTTCCTGTAGGCTTATTTCATCGGTATAAATTCATCTACATTTAATATTCATTTATGCCATCCATTGATATGTGTGAATTTTATCTTATTGCAAATTGCTACTTTAGACTGATGAGGTGTGCTCCTTCTTGATTCATTAAACATTGCCCAATTTCAAACATATTTGTCTGTCCTGAGGGAAAGTTGTGAACCACAGAGAATGTATTTCTCCACTACCCAAATTGTATAAATTAGAATTCTTAATGTAGAAATAGTAGAAATTTTATTTATTAATAATAATAAATTACAAATATTACTCCTTTTTTAATTTTTCGGTTCTTTGAGGTAGGGTCTCACTCTAGCTCAGGCTGACGTGGAATTCGCTACGTAGTCTCAGGCTGGCTTCAGACTCATGGCAATCCTCCTACCTCTGCCTCCCTAAGGCAGGGATTAAAGGCGTGTGCCACCTCGCCCAGCCAGTGAAACTTCTAGTCAGTAAACATAAGCCAGAAAATATATAAGATGATATGAAATAGAAAAGGAATAGACAAAATGGCCCTTATTCCCAAATAATTGATACTATAAGAAATTTCAGCATACCTTAGAGAATGTACTAGAATGGCCGAATCCAGCAATAACATTTGCAATAATTTTAAAGTAAAAAAAAATAAACTGAATAAAATTCCAGGCAACATAAGTGAGATGAGAGCCCAGGGATAGAAGAAATTTCCAGTGATCATGGGCCACCTACTGCTAAACACAACACAAGGTACAATTATGAGAATGAAAGGCTCTGCCTTAAACAAAGTACATGGTGGTACCTATCTTGGAAGGTTCCCCATGACCTCCAGAGCTGTGCCAGGGCACATGCACACCCATACTCTTGCACATGAGAACACGCACACCAAGAAAATGTCGTAAATGTCTTGGCAAATTTTTACTTATGGTGGACGGCAGAATCACAGCTATTATTTTATTTTATATGAATACCTTCTATATTGTTTATGAGGTATATTATTTTTATTTACCAAATGTCATTATTATAATTTATTTTTTTATCTTTGACACAATTTCATGCTATAGAGCTCTGCCTGGCCTGCTATTTAGTCCAGTCTGACTTTAAACTTGTAATCCTTATGGTTCAACCTGCTGAGTACTGAGGTGAGACATGTACCAAACTTCCAGCTTACATATTCCTTTTATTACTGCTGGACCAGGGTTGTAGCTGAGACCAACTAGGGTGATGTAGGGAATACACTACCTCAATAGCAGGCTGTCTTGTACTGGAAAGCAAGCCGGTCACCCGTGAGGGCAGCCAGCCCCTTCCACGGGTTTGAGGCAGCTGTGCTCAGATGTGGTTGAGCTGAATATTTAAAGGAAAGGGGCCGGCAGGGCAGAGAATGGGGAACAGAGAAAAAAAATGCAATTGAAACAGGACTGTTTCTTCTGCTGACTTGTGTTCCCAGATATGACTCTCAGGTCTGACTTGACTAGTTCTTAATAATATACCTGTTTGCACGGTTTAGGGCAATAGTCCCTGTGTAGCCTGGGACAGTGGTTCCCGCATAGTGGGTGACTTTATCAGGCTGTGGATTGGAAAGGGAATTGCTCTGTGTTAAAGACTGTTCCAGGGTCAGCATATCCCAGTAACGTCTGTGTCTCATTCAATGCTAACTGGAACCCCAGACTCATTAACCCTTTCAATTACAATGAATCATTGTCACATAAGCTTAATATATCCTCGTTTCTGTGACTGTACACCTTGCAATTGAAGGAAACAATTTCTAGGTTTACCAAATAATCATATAAACACAGCAATGGTATATGTTCGGATCAATGCATAATCTTAATTTTGGAAAGCCATGCATAAGTTCTGGTATGTCAGAATATACATAAATACACACACACACACACACACACACACACACACACACACACACATATATAATTTAACAAGGAAGTATACATATTGCATAAAGTTTGATTCTTTATTTAAAATCTTCAAAATGTATGGACATTATATATTATAGGATTTCATAAGTCTTCTAGTATTGCCATTTAATACAACCATTTTTCTGACCCTTATTTAAAATTGGCATGTCTTCATTAAAGTAAGTTATATAAATTTATAGAACTTGAAAGTAACAGATTCAGCACATTTTTAAATTAGAAATCCAGTGATGTTAATCAGGACATGCTGTTGTTGCATATATGTGATAAAAAGGATGCTTGTTCCATTTCCATGTAAATTTTAATCTGCTCCTGGCATACAAAGCATGAGCTCTTTCTCTCTTCCTATGATAGGTTTTGGAGTCACTCTGTTCTTGGTGGTGTCAGGTGCATTCAGTGAAATGGTATTAAGAAATGCATGTAATAGGAAGTACAAGACGAAAATGTGTTTGAAGCCAACTTGAAGCACCAGGCAGCACTGCCTGAGGAATATAGACAAATAAACATCAATTATTAAGGATGCAAACAGAGATACTCTGAGCTAGATTTTGATTATATTTATGAAGCCTTAACTTTTAGTTAATTACTGCTTATTTAGAAGCAAATGTGTCTGTTCCTTTCTTGCCATTTTTTTCCCTTTAAACTTAAGCTAATTGAAATCTGTAAATATGTTTATGGTTGCTCATAATGCAGAAATCACATGTTGGATGTTGGACAGACAAATGGTGTGTAGCTCATTTTCCATCTATGATTTTGTTTTCTTTTGAAACATACTTACATTATCATTACACCCCTCATAAACTCTTTGCAATTTGCTCTGAACACATAGAAGTTTGTATTAAATTTTGTACAATTCTTTCATTTAATATTTTCTTGGGGCTTGTCAATGCCAGCAATATTACTTGACAAGAAAGTAAAAGTCTTTAATCAAGAGAAAGTTCACAGTTTGAGCTAATTAGATGCCTGCAGTAGACAGAATATTGGAGTAAAATTAGTGATATGCTATAAAGTATGGTATGTGTCACTAAAAGCTGAATAATTCTGCTTAGTGAGGAAATAAAATTGCCCAGAGTGGTAACCCTTAACATAGACTTGGAGCGATGAGTGGCCATCCTCAGGAGGTTACATTCATTTGTCTTTTTCCGTAAGTATGACAGCCATGACAACAGAGAGGGGCAGAACTACATGTTTTTAAAACTTTGTTTCAGGCTGGAGAGATGGCTTAGCTGTTAAGGCATTTGCCTGTGAAGCCAAAGGATCCAGGTTTGATTCTCCAGGACCCATGTAAGCCAGATACACAAGGGGTACATGTGTCTGGAGTTTGTTTACAATGGCTAGAGTCCCTGGCATGACTATTCTCTATCTGTCTCTTTTCTCTCTATCTCTCTGCTTGCAAATAAAAATAAATAAATAAATAAATAAATACTTTGTTTGTAGAATGAGTTAATGCAACTAAAGGGTTAACAAGCATATAAAGTAGCACCAACTTAATATTTTACCTTATATTTCTTTGTTTCCAATATCTGGGTGATGTTAAAAACATTAGAAGAAAAGTTGATGACTATTCAACACTTTATGTCACTATTACCAAATTTAATTTTTTAAAATATTTTATTTTTAGAAGGGCATGGTGGGTGGTACACGCCTTTAATCCCAGCACTCAGGAGGTAGAGGTAGGAGGATCGCTGTGAGTTCGAGGCCACCCTGAGACTCCATAGTGAATTACAGGTCAGCCTGGAACAGAGTGAGACCCTACTTAAAAAAAACCAAATATATATATATATATTATTTATTCACTTGGGAGAGAGAGAGAAAGAGAAGATAGCGAGAATGGGCACACCAGGCCCTCTAGCCACTGCAAATGAACTACACATGCATGTGCCACCTTGTGCATTTGGATTATGTGGGTATTAGAGAATCAACCCTGGGTCATTAGGCTTCACAGGCAAGTGTCTTAACTGCTAACCTATGTGTCCAGCCCTCAAATTTGTAAAAGCACTTTTATTGTTTTTGCAATGAGAAAGAAAGGGAGGGGGGAAAAAAGGCAAACAGCAGGCCCTCTTACCACTGCACACTCCACACATATATGCCATTTTGTGTGAGACCTGGAAGTTTTAGTCTGCATGGGCAGGCACTGCAAGCAAGAACCTTTAACCACTGAGTCGTCTCTCCAACAACTAAATCTGAATTCTTATTGCAAGTAAAACTACATCATTGTGTTTATATGTACACTATAAATTTCCCAAATGGGGACTTTTTTTTTTGTAGTTGTCTGTTTTCATTTCAGGGTTGCATTTCATACCCAAATAGTACAGACGCAATCAAGGCCCCCTGTATGGCACATGCTAAAATTCCATTTGGGTGCTTTAGTGATAATTATTCTTAAATACTCTTTTAGATATTAGAATTAATAAGATTAAACAAGAAAATCTAAATATAGACTTAAAAAAAAGAGTACTTCAGGCTGTAGGGCTGGCCCTGCTGGTTAAAGCACTTGACTGTGAAGCCTAACAGCATCCACATGAAGTGTGTGTGCACAAAGTGTGCAGGCATCTGGAGTTCATTTTCAAGTGTTAGAGGCCCTGGAACATGCATTCATTCTCTCTCTCTCTCTCTTTGCTTGCAGATAAATAAATAAAAATATTTTGAAAAAAATCTGTTGATATATTTAAATAAAAGTTAAAATATAAACTATAGCAAAATTTGTGATTATGGATGTGTATAAGTTTTCTCAGCAAACCACTTTTCAAATGTTTATTCAAATTTAAATTGATCAGCTGGCAATGAGGCAGAGCCTCATCTAATTTATCCAAGACTCTTAATTGCAACCACAGTACCAAAACATAAAGAAATATGAAAGAAGGAAAGAAAATAGATAGAGAGAAGAAAAATAAAAAAGAAATGAAAAATGCTGTTTTTATATTAAGTTAAATAACTTAATTTTTGAAATAAACACAATTTATAGTTGAATGCTTATACATGTAAATGTATATATGGTGCAAAATATATGGTGCAAAAAAAAAACACTAACTGAATTTCAAATATACTTTTGCGAATTTTGGGAGCTACGAGGCCTTTCTTGGCCTAGATGGGTTGCACTAAGAGTGACTAAGGCTCTTGAGTTTGTGTCACAATGCAGTAAAATTAAGTAACTCAGACAAGGAGGAAAACAGAGCAAAAGTAGGGATCAGGGGTTTGGAGCTGGGAATATGAAGCTGAAAAAATCCCACAGGGCCAGCAAGCTTGGCAACTCCCCCAGCAAGGCTGGAGAGATGGCTCAGCTGATAAGTGAATTTCCTGGTCCAGCATGAGGGCCTGAGGGATGCCTGAAACTGCCTGAGATTAAATCTCCAGAAGCCACATAAACAAGCAGGCCAAGTCAGGTGCCCCTGGATTCCCAGCTCCACATATGGAAACGAAGAACAGTGGTCACTTTGGCTTTCAAAAAGAAAGCGAGGTCTGCTATCCGGAATACGGAACTCTACCTGGCAGTAAGGAAAAATGAAGTAATGAAATTTGCAGGAAGACGGATGGTCTTGTAAAATATCATCTGAAGTGAGGTCACACAAACTGAAAGTGACAAATGTCTCCTGTTCTTTCTCATATGTGGCTCCTAAGTCTGACCAGTGGAAGAAGAATCTAAAAGTGGGTGAGCATTAGGACTATGGGCATGTGACTGGAATGAAACAAGGAAAAGAGGAAGCAGGCAGGGAGGAGAGGAGGGGTCACCAGACAAACCAGTAGAGGAAAAATGAATTACTGGGGTAGGAAAGTAGAGGGAAGGTCAGGGAAAGCAAGTGCATGTGGGAGAAGTACACAAACCCAGAGACTAAATCAGTCAGCGTGATGGGGACTTTACTCCTGGACACCAGTATACCAAGAAAGAATCCCCAGTTATGGGTGGTGGACAACCATACAGAAATGCCCAGTAGAAGGAGGAGAAACCTTCATCCTTAAACCGTCAGCTCTGGTTTGAGGATCTCTAGGCCGGATGTGGGATAACCCTCACAGCAAGCAGCTGGCCAGGGGGATCCACAAAATCCCTCCAAAAGAATGCCAGACTTTGCCAAGCTTACATGATAGAGCCAAGGCCAGACCCCACTGCTGAAGACACTACAGTCTGTCATCCCAAAGTGCCGAGGCACAAGATGGGAAATGAGAGGAGAGCCAGTCCTCACCTAGCAAACCCTCTTGGCCCTGGAAAGTGTGATGTGACTTACTGGGTGACAGTGGTCACAAGCAGCATGAATAAGCAGGAGAACTTGCATGTCAAACAAGGGTCAGTGCTGCAGTCCGGTTCGCATTGCTGGTAGAAATCACACAGTCAAGAGCAGCTTCTGGGAAAAAAAAAAAAAAGAGGTTTATTTTGGCTTACAGGCTCAAGGGGAAGCTCCATGATGTCAGGGGGAAACGATGGCATGAGCAGAGGGTGGACATCACCCCCTGGCCCACATAAGGTGGACAATAGCAATAGGGGAGTGTCCCCAACACTGGCAAGGGGAAACTGGCTATAACGCCCATAAGCTCCAGCCAACAATACACTGCCTCCACGAGGCATTAATTCCCAAATCTCCATCAGCTGGGAACCTAATACTCAGAACACCTAGGTTTATGGGGGACACCTAAGTGAAACCACCACAATGAGCCAGACAAGAAATACACAATAGTGCTAGAACGACACATGGCCTTTGTGGGTAAACCACCCTCCTTTTGGACATGAGGTCTGCTCAGTGGGACTGAACACACAACTACAGGGAACCAAGAGAACCAGGGCATCACCAGTGGCCAGAAAAATCACAATACACTAAGAGAAGCCCTATGTGTCCCCTGTACAAGTAGAGTGAGTGGCCTTCCACATCCTGGAAAATAGCAACAGTCACCTTGATGAACCTAAGCACATTATAACAGAAATACAGAGGTCACAGAGAAGTCAGCACTAACTGAGAATGCACAAGGCTCAGGGGCTGTTGCAGTGGAGGGGCAGGTAGACTGTAAGCACCACAAGGTGGGTAGAAACACCCAGAGAGACACAGCTCCCCTCAGAGGCAGAGGCCCTAGTTATCCTACATTGAACACCACTAAGCATATGGAGGAGGGCCACAGGGAAGCGGGGACGAGGGAAGGGAACATATTACAACTTATATTATAAAAATTCATTAACCAATAAAAGAGAGAGACTTGATTAAATAAGAAGAGGCAGAAAAGAATGGATCAGGGCACCTGCACCTAGGAATGACTTCATATTGTGGGGGTATATGTAATAAATGATACCATTAAGCAGATGATGATTCATCCCATTTCTTTAGCAGGTTTCTATGTGATGCGTGATCCCTTAATCATGTTAGTGATTGACAAGCTGCACCAAGGAGCAGAGGACACTCTCTGCTCAAGAGAAAGTGGCTCTTTCCTTTCTAATGTTACAAGCGAAACAAAAACACCACTGGAGAGCTTAGACACCTGTGTGCATACGTACACAGGACCTTTGCTTTCTCCTGTAACAGAGTACTGACGTGTGTAATTTCATAATGTTACGTTAAGGATTTAGTTTATGCTTCCTTTATTTTTTTCTTGCTTTCAGCATATAACTTTGCCCTTGTGGTATAATGAACTCTTCAGCAGCTTCCTCAATTACTTGTTTTTGTTGCAGACCACCACACATCATTAATATAATGTGTTGAGATTTATGGCATATTTGATTACCAATTGAAAAATAGAAACATCAAAAACTAGAGATAAGCCATCATTAGAATATCAAGTGAGCTATTGTGATCTGCATCTGTTACTAAATGTAAAGAAAACATATCTAAGTATTTAAACACTTTGTGTAGTGAGATAGAAACTACAATGAATACTTTTTAATTAGATTTTGAGGCACTTCATGTCAAGAAAGTGTAATTTTTGGAAAGTGATTTTAGCAGTTGATGTTCATATAAGTTCTGCAATACTGTACATTCAGCATTCACCACTGTTTAAGTCAGACATTGAAGAAGCACTTATATAGTCCAGAGGTGTGAATTTTAGATTTTAAAATTTAAGACTCAATACCCCAACTATCAAAGGGAAATATTAGCTTGGCCACACTGTGATAGCGTGAAGCATACAGAAAAGTCCTGTAAGGTGTCAAGAATACCAACAGAAGATCCAATCTATTTTAAAATGTTTGATGACTAAAATGAAATAAATACTAATTTCACTTTTTATATTCCCCCAAAATACTGTGTCTATATCTGAGAATCTGCTATTTTTTATTAAAGCACAGTTCACTAAGTTGCCCGTGCACCAGGATACACAGGAATGACTGTGTTACTGCAGGACCGCTTTTGCAATTTTTCTCTTTTCTGTTCTCTAGAATAAGAAGAAATTATTTTGATGATTTTTACTTCAAGAAGTAATTTTGTATCATTGATACAAAATTTACATTATAAAAACCTATATACATAACTCAATAGAAAAGCTAAAACTCCATATCTAACTTCTATAGATATCTTTGTGTTATTATTTTATTTCCTCTACTGTTATGGTCCTTTTTATTTATTGTCATTTTTCAAAAAGTTGTGGAATTCTAAGTAAACAATAAGCCTGTTAAGCAAAATATCTGAATTTGTCTTGTTCTGGAAACATGTTTTCATTCACACTTAATCAAATTTCACCTCATTAAAAGATTAAAGTCTTTTCATCGAGTAGTAACCTTAGAAACTATACTCATATGTTTATATTTTATGAATGATGGATATTTTTAAATAAAAAGAGACCTGTCTCATATTAGAATGAAGACAGTATACTAATTAGAAAATGATTCTTTTTAAAGTTTCTTTAGCCATGAAAACTTTCATTTTCAAATTTCCTTAGAATAAATAAACATAATCTAATCATAAGATAGTTTAATGTTAATAGATATGTTTTGTAAACATACATTTTAAAAATCGATGACATTATCTTTTAATTATATGAATCTTGATTGAAACATTTTTCCCCCTTTGGCTAATGGTCTGCTACCAGCTATGATTATAAATTACTGTTAAAGGATAGAATTTTATTAATTTTACTAAGAACTTTGATTATTATTACCACTCTATATATAAACTACATGTGTCAAAATGCCACATTAACATATTTGTGGTGGGATGTGTAATTTATTAGTAAACTAATGTTTTGATCAATTTATAAAATTAATTATTCTGTAAAATTTTTATCTTCCAATGTACTAAATCTGAATGCTTTATGTTTCCTTTATAATTATAACAATATTAATGCTCCTAGTTGTTTAGGAAATGACAATTCAAAATTATTTACAATACAATTATACTATCAAAATATTTTATTTTTAAAAGTTAACAAGACTTTACATGATTTATTGAAAACTTATTTTATCTTTCTACATGTTACATTTATAGTTACCAAATCCTGCATATGAAATAGATAAATGGTTTCAGAGAAAAGTGAGTTAATTAAAAATTGATGGATTAAAGTTGAAGTTTTATGTTATCATCCAATTGAGCTTTAATTTACAAGAAAACTTTTGTGGCTATTTTTTTTCTCACTTTGTTCAATATTTAAAGCATCTCCCTTCTTCATTGTTTGTGTTTAAATCCCAATCTGAAATTTATGGTTTGCAGCTATCTCTATAAATTTACTTTATGGTTAGGTAATTGATCACAGCTAGCTATACAAATTTACTTATTCTTCTCAGAAAAATCACATGTTTCTAATTCTATCGTGGCTAAGTGAGACCTCATACCAATCTCTGCATGGCACATGAATGGGGCTGGTGTGTGTTCCCTCTTCCAGGACAGGACAGTCTTTAAGAAAGTACTTATTTCTCACTTCCCTTTCCCACTGTCCCAAGGTTGGCTAAGATTACCATGAGATCAGTGCTTAGAGACATAAGTACTGGAAAATGAATATCCATATATCAAGCTATCTATAAAATTGCCTGTGATCAAAAGGAAAAAAAAAAGAAAGGAAAAACACCTTAAATAATGTTAAATAACAAGGAACTTGACTTTGATGGTTATTTGCTACCAAATCCAATTTTTTAAAGCATAAATCTATATTTATTCTGTTTTGTTTAATAAGCTCATTTTATTTAGTTACATTTCCTTCAGTTATGTCTCCTAAAAATGCTGATCATTTTAATGAACTATTTAGTATTAATTTAGTACAGTATAAATTCTCTCTAATAATAAATTCTAATAATAATTTTTTCGCCACTAGCACATTTAGTTCAATGACTTCTTACCAAGTTTTAGAAATTTTGAAAATTAAAATTGTTTTTGCTTCTCATTCATATTTTTGTCATTCCACTTAAGAATATATTTTGCCTCCATACAACTATATAAACATATTTATGAAAAACATATTTATGTATTATATTTCTAGACCAAATAAATTTTAGGTAACAGAGTTTAATTCAGTGTCACAAGCAATTCAATTGTTAAATTATTTAAATGTACCTGAGTCTGATGTATGCTTTCTCTTTTTCAAAACTAAAAGTGAGGTCATCATTAAAATGCATAGAAAATTAGAAATTTAACCATATATTAAGCCATGGTGGAGCAGGAAGGAATCTGGATATGAATCAAAGGGACAAGGTTGAAGCTGTTGACAGGAATCATGACATGAGCAATTCTTCCCAAATCTACCAAGTAGCCCTGACAAGAATTCTTCTTTTGTTAATCCTCTCTGGAAACTGTCATGAACATACCCAGAAATGTGCTGGCCTTAACTTCTAGCTGTTTCTCAATTTCAATCAAATTGACAGTAAATATTAAAACTCACAAAAATTGGCATTTAGTAATTATTATTTGATAGGATTATGTGATATGCATAGAGAATAAAAATTATCTTCCAAACCTCCCAATGTTGCTGTTCATATTAGTGAAGGACAGGTATTAAACAGTGGTCCCATCTCTATTCCTTTCTTTAAATTTACAATTTCTAATAGTCATGATTCATTTAAACTTTTTTTTTTTCTGTGTAAGTTCCCTGGAATCTAGGTATGAAGCCAACCTATAAAAATTCTATAACCTTTCCCAACATAAAAAAATACACAAAAAATGGGTTTCATTGTGGTGTTTTCTAACACATTTTATATTTTTGTTTTCATTCTTCTCTCCCTTCCACATTTTATAAATGGACAGTCAATGCTTTTAAAAATTGTTCAGGGCTACAGAGATGGCTAAATAGTTAAGGTGCTTGCCTGCAAAGCTAATGACCCAAGTGCGATTCCATAGTACCCACATAAGTGCAGATGGACAAAGGAGTGACTGTGTCTTGAGTTTGCTTGCACTAGTCAGAGTTTCCATTATGTCTGTCTCTTTTCTTTACCCCACCTCTCTCTCTCTCTCTCTCTCTCTTTCTCTCTCTGCTTGCAAATAAATAAATGCAATTAAAAAAAACTGTACAATATCTTTAGCCATCAGGGAGATGCAAATTAAACCTATTAAAACTACTTTGAAAGATGGAGAGGTTTTTCCACCCTTGTAGCTCCCAATTGGCTTCAAAATATAAAATATACTTTGTCCAAAGAAGAAAGGAAAAACAATGCAATAGAATAAAACAAAATAAAGACAACTGGATAAAAAATTAAAAGTTAAAAAACAAACAAAAAACCCCACTTTCAGGTTTCTCCTCACCTCACTCAGAAAGATTATCATCAAGAAACTAACGATAACAAATGCTGGTGATGGTATGCTAGGGAAAAATAATACTTACTCACTATTTGTAGAGATGTAACTTGGTGTAGCCATTATGGAAATCAGTGTGGAAGTGTCTCAGAAAGCTAACATGTATACTATCCTTCACTCAGATATACCACAACCAGACATAAACTGAAAGGAATCTACATCCTACCATAGAGATATGTCACACTTGTGCGCATCGCTGCTTTACTCACAGTAGTGTAGAAATGGAATCAACTTAGATGACCACCAGCTGAAGGATGGATGCTGAAGATGTGGTACATACCCAAGAGTTGACTCAGCACCCTAAATTCTGAAGAGAAAGTATGTAAGCTATACCATCCTTCTACAACTTCCTTGGTCTCTTTTCTTTATAGAGTTGATGGAAAAATGTTATCTATTTGATCCATCCTATTTTCTTTGAAGTTTTTTATTTATTTTATTAATTAGTTTTGTAATCAGTGAATACAGTTAAGTTGGTACCATTGTTAGCCTCCTCCCTGTCCTCCCTCCGCCCCCTGCCCCCTCCTTGTTGAGGTACATGGGTCATGCATTGTGGAGTTAGCCCTCAGTTATGGGAAGGAGAAATTGTCTCTGGGTATCATGACCCAACATGTGGCTCTGACATTCTTTCTTCCCCGTCTTCCACGAAATTTCCCTGAGCCATGCTGAGCTCATTTGGGGTCTGCTGCAGTGATGAGGTGTTGGGAGCCTCTGTGTGTCTGGATATCTGATTTGGTAGGAGTTGATAGTTCTCTGTGTCGATCTCCTTCACCCTTGTGCTGGTACCAGGTTCACCAAGAAAACAGCACCCTTGCTTGTTTCGCCAATTATTCTTAGTTTCAGTCGGGGCCCTTTTGAGGTATGATGGGGTGGTTCTCTCCTCAGGATCTGCGTCTATCTGAAAAAGAATGCCCCTAGTGAACGTCCATAGGCATCATGCTTGGGTTATTTGTCACAGCTGACTGCACCTTTGTTTTCTGTGTACTTCATTTGACAGCTTTTTTAAGGTATCACTACCTGTGATTAATTCCGAATTGCCTGTTGATGCATGTCACTCTGGTACTCTATAACTATGGGAGCTGTCATCACGGAATATCTTTTGTCTTTATCTATCATAATCCTCTGGATTATGTGGTGAATCCAGAGTTGATGACTGCGCATCTGTGCTTCCATCTTCTCTTAACACTGCTTTAGATACCCAAATGCCAGCTGAGCTCCTGCACTCAGACAGGACAGTGTGTTGCTATATAATGGAGGTAGGGCATAAACAAAGCATGTGCAAGGATAATTTTCTTAGATCTGTGTTTTTTTTTTTTAATTTTTGGCATGATTTTGGTTTTGGATTTTGATCATCACATCTATGTGAGGATACCCTTTGTTTTTAGACCACCAGAATATGACAATTTTTATAGACTTTTATGCAGCTGTACTAGACATGTAAGGAAATTTTAAAACGAATCCATCTATATTTGATTGTATTACAAATTGTATTATCCCCAAATGATTCTTCATCCATATTATTTTGGATTAGAAAATATCACTCCTTATCACCCATTTAGTTAAAATCCTAATGTGTAAATATTTCTTTGTCCTATGTGCCTCATTCTTTTACAGCAAAGCCTCCTGATTCTACATAGTTTATAGCATAAAAGTGAGCTCTCAGAATTTTTATTTCTGCCAGCCTGATTTGCAGTTATTAATTATGAGTTTGATCATGACCTTGTATTTGTGCCTTGGTACAACCTAGATTCTAGAAAGTAGAAATTACATTTAAAAATATATTTGTGTGAGAGAGATCATGATTTGGCATGTTAGGGCCTCTAGCCATTTCAAATGAACTCCAGAAACATGTGCCACTTTTACTGGCTTTACATGGGCACTGGGAAATTGAACCCAGTTTCTTAGGCTTTGCGGCCACTGAGCCATCTCCACTGAACAATCTCCCCAGCCTTCAAATTTATTATTTCTTTCACAACCCATAGCCCACAACCCCTTGGTAAACACCAGTAATCCCACTGAGGAGGGACCTCAGTGGAATGGGGCCAGGGAGGAGAACAATGATGGTACAAACACATAATGTGTCCATACAAAGTTCTACTTAATAAAAAAAAATGTTTAACAGGGCTGTGGAGGAGATTCGGTGGTTAAAGATGTCAGCGCCACAAGCCTACAGAATACAGTATGGATTCCCAAAACACATATAAAGGTACATATGAAAAGTCGTGAAATCTATCTGTAAGACCATGTTACTTATGACGGTAGGAGACAGAGTAAGAATATGAAAACTCATGTGCTAGCTGACCTAGCCTTCCCAGTGGTAAACAACAAAGGCACTATCTCCAGCAAGGTGAAGGGAGGGGAACAACACCTACAGGTTGTCCCCAGACCTCTACATGCACACAGTGGTGGCTATGTGCACACACACACACACACACACACACACACACACTATATCTTGGTAAAGGGCTAACAATTATAACAATTACTACTCCTCAAATCTCAAATCAGTCTCTCCAGCCATTTTCCTTTTGGGTCCCATCAAAATCCAAATCCTTATATTCCATTTCCAGATATGTTTTGATTTAAAGTCCCTCCCCTTCTATCCCCCTTGCTGTTGGTAATAAGACTTTCTGCTTTCCTTAGAGACCTAAAGAACAGCCTCAGTTCCTTGAGATACCTGCTTTCTATTTCAGTATCACTCTTATGGCTTTCAAAAGGGATGCTAATCCAATTAATTCAAGTAGATCCTTATGATGTAATCCATTCCTAATTACTTGGGGAAAGAACAAGAAATAAAAACCTAGAAGCTAGTTCTCTTTATTCTTATTCCTCTCTTAATAACACATTTCAGTCTGTTAACACTTTGTCTTCCATAGTGAAGATTCATAGCATCTCTAACATTGAACACTTGGTTGGGTCTTTATCCAAGAGTCCAGTGTTTAATATCATTCATTCAATATTTACTTTAAAAGAGTAGATGGAGGGAGGGAGGGCATTACCATGGGATATTGTTTACAATCATGGATGTTGTTAATTAAAAAAAATTAAAAAAGAGTAGATTCCAATAAGCATCGCACTATTTACTTAATACTTAATGCTACTATTGTATCATTAGAGTTTACCTGTCAATGTTAGGTGATGGTGTTGTCACCCATATGATACAAACAGAGGCATGGATAGTTCTTTCATACTAAGGCTCAAAATCTTGCTTCTCTAAGAACCTGACCATCATCCACACACTTGAGTACACTATCATTTTAATTATAAAAAGACATGGCAATGGAATCAGACTACTAATTATTACACATTGTACCTGACACCAGAATACAGATAAATGATGAGTAAATGCACCGAAAATCAGAAGAGTTTAACATGGCAGCCTTGATGAGTGGAAGACCCATGTGATCCTTACATGAATTAGCACAACTAGTGAGTGGTCATTTTAAGAAACCAAAATTTATTTTGGGAAACATGTCTGCTGCTTGAAAATTACAATGCTTCTTCCTGGACACATTAGCAATTTGTACTGTGTTTAATAATTTTTTATCTCAACCTATAAACATATGTGTAGATTTATTTGCTAAGTTGATGATAGTAAAATATATAAATACTTAATTTGAATAAAATGTAATGGACTAGCCTATCATTTGACTGTGCAATTTTAATTTTCCAAGGATCTGGTATTTTCCAGATTTACCTAGAGGTTCAATGTAATAACAGCTCATCTACCTGATTTTGCAGAGACTGATATCAATGATAAATTTCATTTCAATACATAAACATTCCACTATAATAAACTCAGTGTTAAGAAGAAAAAGGAGGGCTGGAGAGATGGCTTAGTGGTTAAGATGTTTGCCTGCAAAGCCAAAGTACCCCAATTTGATTCTTCAAGACCCACATAAGCCAGATGCACAAGGGGGCACATGCATCTGGAGTTCGTCTGCAGTGGCTGGATGCCCTGGTGTGCCCATTCTCTCCCTATCTCTCTCTCCCTCCCTCCCTATTTCTCACTCTCAAATAAATAAATAATTAAATAAATAAATAAAATATGTTTAAAAAAAGAACAAGCAAAGACTCATATTTTTATTTCAACACATATATATGCATATATTTAACATATATATGTATAATTTATATAGAGATAGATTTAAAAATATTTTTATTTATTTGAGAGAGAGGGAAAGAGGAAAAATCAGATATTGTAATAGTTAAGGTGTTTTCAACTTGCTCTGTTCAGTAATCCATAGAAATACCTGTTGGGTGGATCCTTGAATGCTTCCAGGAAGAATTAACTGAAGGAGGAAGTCCTTCCTCCAGAGTGAGCCCTTTCCCCCAGAGAGGGCAGCCGTCTCAGAGGGGGACTTCATAAGGAAGCTCTGGGTCAAGAGAGCCCCTTCCTTCTTCCCACTTGGCTGCCAGAGCTGACCTGCATGCTGCCTTCCAGCATTGAAGACCAGCACGGACTGAAGACCAGCGTCCTCTGAAGACCCATGTGCATCGAAACCATGAAACCTCCAGGCCTTCCTGCACCATCTGCAATGCCAGATTGGGACTGCTGAGGCATCTGGCCATGGACTGAGCAGCTACCAGGTTCCTTGACTCTTGTGCCTGCAACTGCTCTTGGGCTACCTTAATCTAATCCAATAAATTCCCTTTGTAAAATAATTTGTTCTAGAGAGAGTAGTTATGCCAGGTCCTCCAGCCACTGTAAATGAACTCCAGACGCATGTGCTATCTTGTGCATCTGGATGATGTGCGTGCTAGAGAGTCAAACCTGGGTTCTTAGGTTTCACAGGCAAGCACCTTAACTGCCAAGCCATCTCTTCAACCTGAATGTTTCTAAAATTAAGAAAAATACAGGAAGAGTTTCCATTATCTAGATATTCACTACAATGATATCTTTTCCTTTTTTTTAGTGGGAAAATGAGGCAAAAGTATCAATAACAATGCAGAAAATAATAACTATGTTGAACCCAATATTTAGATTTACGGAATGTTAAACATTTTATATACATTTGCCTTAATCTTTATTTTTTTTAATTTTTGACTTATTTGAGAGAGGGAAAGAGGCAGAGACAGAATGAGACAGAGAGAGAGAATGGGTCCACCAGGGTTTCCAACCACTGCAAAGGAACTCCAGATTCATGTGCCATCTTGTGCATCTGGCTTACGTGGGTCCTGGGGAATCGAACCAAGGTCCTTTGGCTTTGTCGGCAAGCACCTTTACTCCTAAGCCATCTCTCCAGCCCCTTAATCTTTATTTTTACCAAACTATAATAGTAATAGTTGAGGTACAATAAATCATAGTACTTCACATGGATTCCCTTATCTTATATCATTAGATGTAGGATTTAATTTTCATTTCTACTTTTAAAACATGTTAATGATATGTACTAACAACATTTATTAGTATTAATATAAATTTAAATTTTGTATTTTTTCCTTATTAAGTACATAAGACCACATAGCTTAGGAATTCCTTGTTTGAGATAGAGAATGCTTGTATGGATAGACTTTGTTCTCCATAGAGAGTGGCTGCCACATAGGTTGTCTATACTCGAGTTTGCATCACTAGATAACATTTAAAAATTCATCACTTCTCACTTAAGGAATCATACTTTAAATATTATAGATGAAAGTACCTAATTTGCATTTGTAAATTTGAAATGGGAAATTTGCTCTTCAAAATGTTGATAGGTAAACAATTCTTCATTAGCTAAATGAGTTCCCTTTCCTTCACCCGACTCTATTACTGATAGTTTAAGTAATCAGAAAAAAAGTCCTGCCTATCTAAATAACTTAATAATATGCATTTTGTTAATTTGTGTTTAATCCAAGTACATTTATGTTTATTTGTATTCATACTGATTCTTGTAAAAGCACTTACCTCTCTATTTTTCCTGTTTAAGTTAAGATAGATGCTTTTCCAAATACAGTTTTGGTATCCATATATTTTGCACACAATTTATTTTCTGATATGTGAGTTATACATTCAATTTAATATATAAGAATTAATAGAAAATCAACATTTACTTTATGTACAACTTTCTGCATATCACAAAATATGTCAATCATTTGATAGCATTTATTAATAAGATTATTGTTTGGGTATATTACATGTTTCTAACATTTTTGTGATACCCTTTTCATTATTGTAATGTAGACCCAACTAGCTTATGTTTAAAATTATTGTTTGTCCTTTCTGAAGGACTTCCAAATCTTTTATAGACCTGAAACTTAGAAAGAAAAGAGAAATAGTTATCAAAGAAAAGCAGATGAGGTTGAGGAATGAGTGACCTGCATCATTGCCTCGGGGCACTGTAAATATACCTCAATTATAAAGAAAGGTTGCAAGAGTTTCTGATACAGTGTAAATGAGGGTTCAAAAGGATATGGCTATAACAAGTACAGTGTGTACTGAACAAAAAGTTGGAGCAGTGCATACCTAGGGAATTTTCCTCAAGGGTACTGCAACCTTGTTGGAAACATGTTTTTTACCAGACAATTTTAAGCGTGATTTCCACTCACAGGGCACCGTCCTTGAAACACAAATTAATGGATTATAAACTATGGATCTATTTGTGCAAATTTAAACTCATTAATGAACAACAATCTTGAGAAATATATAATGCAGAGAATATAATCATTGCTGTTTTGTTTATAGACCCTTTAGGTACATCTTGAATCTATGAATTGATAATAATTAATATATTAATACTTAAATTCTGAAAATATTCTTAGTGCTCTGTATTTTAATGAAGTTTTTTATGTGAAAAATTATTATAATTACATTGTTATTACTGAAGCATTTTTGCAGATGATGCTTGTAAGAAACAAAGAGGGAAGGATTTTATCAAAGTAGGTAACAAGTTATAGTGGTAGGATTCAAACTCTTGTTAGTCTTTTCTCAAGAATCAATGACATTTAGATTTCTTCAATAGTGCTAATCAACGTTTTTATAGAAACTTCTGATTCAAAATTGGCCCTATTTACCAACAAGTAACAATAAAGATGGATATGAATTAATCATAAACATAATAGCTATGTGACATTGATGTATCATTTACATGCACAGTTGATTTCTAATTATACTTTTTTACTGTGTTAAGAAAATTAATGTTCTGCACTGTGCTGGAAATTAAACACACAACCACACTCTTACCTCTAAAAAGAACAAAGCAATCAGTTTTCTTACAAAGGTTCAGGCAGGAAATATGGAATTTGGGAGTCAGATCACCTTTTTGTAAGTATAAGGTTAAGGTGCATTAACATAAAAAAGCCACAAGGAATGAAAAACAAAATGGCTTTTGCCTTGTCCTAGTATATTTTAATTTGCAATATTAGAGGCAAAATAGCATTGTCAAAAGAGCCAAAATTTTCTGAACCTGTTGATAAGTATTTTTAAGTATTTTTGGTAAAAGCACAAGTAAAATGCCATTATACTGCATTATACAATGAGGTAACGTGTAATCCTATGATAAGCTCATAAAGGTGAGAATCCATGAGTCATAGTTGCATTTCTTTATTCTAACATGTCAGCCGCCTTAGCACGTTCACAAGCATTCTAATTATATTCTCCATATTGAAAGAAAAGAATGTTGCCACTCAATAAGGATGTGTTTCAAGTTGTCTTGGCTCTTACCACCTATACTATGTGCTGTGATATGCGGGTTGTGTTTCTGAAATATATATTATGATCACTCTATTTGTGTATAAATAAAAGTAGTTCTCCCTAGCAATATAGCTTAATGTAAAACATGTGTGTCATTAATAATTGTGATACCACCTGGTCAATTGTTTGCATCATTGGGATCAATGTTCACAACAGTGAAGTTAATGCATGTGTGAAAAGTAAATTTCAGTGCAGCATGAAGATGTCAAGCAAGGTGCAGTATATAGATAGCAGAATGAGCACAGTTACTATGGTGACAGTGTTTTATACTAGGATTTTATGAATGCCAAAAATGTACTGATATTTCTGTTTTGTGCTTTTCATGGTAACTTAAGAACTTTTATTATTCCAAATATATAACCTAATACAAATATTTCTTATTCATAACTGCTGTTTTATTTATTCACTTGAACACATGAAATAAATTCTATTGAAGGGATATCAATCTCTATTTTAAAAGGTACTTTTAAACAAGTTATTTAAATACACAATTAATAAGGGTGCAGGTATAGATGAATTTGTGGGTTTATTTTTCTTATTTAGATTAAAATGTTTTAAATGTCAATTACTTAAATTCTTTAGCTTATGCACTTATAAATATGAAGCAATAATTATGAATATATTTACCAATTTACAGAATTTGAAAGTTATAAAGATATAAACTATGCAAAATTTATTTCAATGTTACCTGGTATTGGAGTCGAAAAATCACTTACAATGGTTGATTAAACATTAATACTAGGCTCCTGGCCTCTCTGGACTCTTCATCTTAAATACAGGTCTATAAATCAAACATATAATGCACATATGACAGAGAATATAGATATCTGCCTTTCTGTGCCTGTGCTGGCTCACTTAATATAATTTCTATCCAGTTTCCTACGAATTTCATTTTTTTTTGCACCTAAATAAAACTCCATTGTGTCTATGTAGCACATCTTCATTATCCATTCATTGGTTGATGGGTATGCAGGCCAATTTTACATATCCTAGGCTGGGAATATTTCATTCTAGTAAAGTTTAGAGACTTTGGGTATATGCTCAGGAGTGGTATAGCTGGCTCAAATTGTAGATATACTTTTTGTTGTTGTTCAACTATCTCTTCTTCATGAAAGATTCTTCCCTTGAACATTCACAGCACTTTTCCTACAAATTCTCAGATCTTAAAGCAGATGCTGTCTCCTCAGAGACTCCTTTACTTTCCCCAACAGAGAACCTCATACTTATCATTTTATAAAACCTAGGTTGCTTTCATTTTCTCCATAACATTGAATATTTGCCTATATTTCATTACATTTTACTATTTCCTATTTACTAGTATATGAGCTCTGGAGCAGGGAAGTGATTGTTGTAGTATTTTCATTTGGTATCCCTTCTGCAATGAATGTGTGTTACCTAAGCAATAAATGACTGTTCTAGACTTTGATCTCTTCAAACATTGCTCTGAGTGCCACACCATGTAATAGGCATAACATAGGACATAGAACCATTAGAAAAAGCCAATTCTTATTTTATTTTTAGTACCAAAATTCAATCCTAAGTGTTGTATTTAAAGTGTGGGTTTTTAGTTCTGGCAAGGGTGTTTGAAGCTCGCTTTTATACACCGAGCTTCAGATGGATTTAATGTTGGGCCTTGCCATTTGCAAATGTCCTAAATGCTGTGGTATGTAAAAATGAACATTGCAGTCTGGAAAAAAAAATGGCTTAGCAGTCAAGACACTTGCTTGTGAAGCTGAAGGACCAGAGTTTGATTCCCTAGCAAGCTAGATACACGTGGTGACACGTGTTTGGAGTTTGTTTGCTGTGGCTAGAGGTCTTGGCATACCCATTCATTCTTTCTGTCTCTCTCTCTTTCATAAATAAATAAAATAGAAAATTATCTATTGTTTTAAGAGTGCATTGCTTGATTTGCTAAAATATGTGATTAAACTGTCTTATATTTGCATGCATTTATATACTGTCTTTATAGATGCTTTTTGAGTCTAGATTTTATGGGTGATGTGGGTGGCTTGGGAACTGAACCAAAGCTGGAAGACTTTAAAACAAGCGCTTTTAACCATTGAGCTATTTTCCTGGCCCCATGTTTCTTCACTTAATGAATTTTCATATCAGGCTTTCCAATTATAACTTCACAGAAAAAAATGGCTCAGGGAAGCAAAATTATATTTTACTTTTTCTATTATTATTATTTATTTTAGATTTTCCATGTAGAGTCTCACTCTATCCCAGGCTGACCTGGAATTCACTATGGAGTCTCAGGATGGCCTCGAACTCACGGCAATCCTCCTACCTCTGCTTCCCGAGTGCTGGGATTAAAGGAGTACGCCATCACGCCTCGCATATTTTACTTTTTGTATTATTATTATTATCACTATTATTAACAACTGTATTTAAACATTCACATGTGATTATTATCACTAGTTAGATGGTCACAGGCTTGTTCAAAAACTTTTCACAACTTATGTTAAGTGTAATTACAAATATGAAGGCCTATCAATTCAAAACTTACTATTTTCAGTGTTAAGAAAGTAAAATCAAACTTTTATCATATGGTCTTTTTAAATGTTATATTGACATTGATAAACTGTAGATTACCTTACTTATTTATGCCAATTTGGTACAGTTAATTAGCTGTAATGGGTTATCTTTAATGACTAATTTTCAGTCCCTAACTTTTCTCTATTCAACATGGGCATTTTGTAGGCAATCATATTTGACCCTGTATGAAGGAATTTATTCTCCCACAGAGTAAGTATGACACATTTGAGCTATGAAATAATAAGTGAAAAGTATCTGATAAGTTGACTTATTACTACCATGGTGCTGTCAAAATTGCTTCTCTCCTGTGGTCTCTGCCTGATGTTCACTGTATGTATGTATGTAGTTCCATTGACTACCTGTCTTTGCACTGGCCATTTTTCCACACTTCTTTCTCCCTATGTAAGAATTAAAATGACAAATTTAAAAATATATCTTTGAAAAAAAATAATTATATATTTGTAATAGTGTTCGAAAATCTGCTTTAATAATTAAAGTAGAAAGCATTAAAAACCTACACATGGACTGGAAAGATGGTGTGGTAGTTTGAATAAATGTCCCCCAGTAGATTCAGGAGTTCTATTAAGTTTTTTCTGGGTTTCCAGTTACTTGACTGGAAGAGCTTTCCCTTCTGCTGGAGTTCTTGAGAGTGTTTGCTTATGGTATCATTGGTGGCTTTTTTTCTCTCTGCTTGGGTCTGTGAAAGGGGGACCAACTTATGTCATTATAGAACTTCCCCTGGATATGCAAGCTTCAAATACATCCTTTCTTCCTTCCACAAACTGGATCTGATCTGGAGATTCATCCTAGCACCCTGAAGTTCTCTATAACAGGTGGATTAGTGGTTAAGGTATTCCCCAGAACCCACATAAACTACATGCCCAAGGTGGTGCATGTGTTTGGAGAATGTATTCAGTGGCTAGAGGTCCTGATGCATCCATTCTCTCTATCTGCCTCTTCCTCAGTCTCGCTTTGTCTCTCTCTCTTCCTCTGTCTATCTCAAATAAATATAATATTGTTAAACACCTACACATATATGATTCTATGCAAGAAGATATTTTTATGTCTTTTAAGATTTATGTTTAGGGCTGGAGAGATGGCTTAGCTGTTAAAGCACTTGTCTGCAAAGCCAAAGGATCCAGGTTTGATTCACAGGACTCACGTAAGCCAGATACACAAGGTGGCCCATGTATCTGGAGTTCATTTGCAGTGGCTGGAAGCCCTGGTGTACCCCTTGTGTCTCTTTGTACCTGCTGCCTTCTCTGTCTGCTTCTTTCTCTCACTGTCTAATAATAATAATAATAATAATAATAATAATAATAATAACTCTTTAAAAAATTATGTTATGGCAATTTTGTATATGTATATATTGTATTTTGATCATATGCATCCCCTTGCCCTATGTTTTTTTTCTTTATTAGTTAGTTTTGTATTCAGGAAATACAGTCAGTTTGGTACCATTATTAGGCTCATCTGTGACCTACCCCCTCCCCTTGGTCCCTCCTTGTTGAGGTATATGGGTCATGCATTTTGGAGTTAGCCCACAGTTATGGGTAAGATAAATGTCTCTGCATATCTTAATGTGCCCTGCTTATACCAATAAACAGGCATTTATTCTCTTCAGTGGAGCAAATTCAATCAGAATGTTGTTGGTTACACCATAGCACTACTCTATCAGTAGCATTTCTTGCCAAGAATATCAATATTGTAGGATACAGGGTCCACACCTGAGCAAGGCTAGAGATACCCTTTTCCCTCAATAGTCTGCATAGCACCTCCCATCACAAGTAAAATTAGAAAGCAGGGAGGACATTTCCAGTTCAGGGAAAGCTTGATTCCTAAGTGTATCTATGCAAGAAGAGTGTGCAATATCTTCAGCAATACTGTCTTACCATTTAGTTAGACTTTTTACACAAGTACCTTAACAACTTAGCCATCTCTCCAGGTCAGAAGGTATGTTTAATCTGACATCAAAAACATGTCTAGAGGGCTGGAGTGATGGCTTATCAGTTAAGGCTCTTGCATGAAAAGCTAAATGACCCAGGTTCGATTCCACACAACCCATGTAGGCCAGATGTAGAAGGCACCACATGCATCAGCAAGAGATAGGGAGTTTGTTTGTTTGCAGAGGCAGAAAGTCCTGGTGTGCCCATGCGCCCTCTCTCTCTCTCCGCCCCCCTCCCTGTCTCTTCAAGTAAATAAAATAAATGAAAAAAAACTTTAAAAAGTCTAGAAATTAGCAATTCAAGGTTACTGAACTTTCCTGTCTAATATAAGTTCCATGTAATAATGGTCCTATATTCTACTTACTTTATAATTCATAATGAAATTTCAAGGAGGATATATATTTCATAAAATTTTAAAATATTATTTTGGTGATTTACTCACATTAAAAATAGTAAGCATACTTACATAAGTGTTTACAGTCTTCTAGTACTTTTATTTTTATTATGTTTGGAGTAACTATGTCTTCTATATATTAAAATAGTAATACTAATTTTATTTAATTGATATAGTGTATAATGCTCAGGAAATTTTATATAGTTTATTTATTGTTTATTTGCAAACAGAGGTAGACAGAGAGAGAGAGAGAGAGAGAGAGAAAAGAACAAATTGGCAATTGGTACACCAGGGCATCTTGCCACTGCAAATGAACTCCAGATTTATGCTCCACTTTATTCATCTGGCTTTACATGGGTACTTTACATGGAAATCCAACCTGGACCTTCAGACTTAGCAAGGAAGCACATTTAACCACACAGCCTCCAAATTTTTATATAAGAATTCAACCCAGGTGAATAGCATGCTCCTACATGGGTAGGATATGTTTACATACACATAAATTAACCATTTTTCTATAGCATACTGTTTAAAGATATTTTTTTTTCTTGTTTGATTGACTACTATTGATACTGATTTTGCACAGCGCATTTACACTTAAATGTAAAATATCTAGGTAAGAAATGCAATATTTCATAATAAATTTGTTAGAGGTAAAATTCCCATCACTTTGAAATCAAGTCAAATTTCTCACCATTTATAATTCAGTAGGACTGCTGTCAAACATGGCTTCCAGAGTCTCCTGGGTATTTATATTGGAGGAAGCTAAAATGCGTGGATGCAAGGTGCTGCCTCAGGAATCTCTTTCATTATTTTCATCTGCAGACACAGGGTAGCTGACCTTGGGGGAGGGCTGCCATGCAGTGTCCTTATAGAGTTGTGGAAGGGGCTTCAAGGAGAGTGAGCTAAAACTCCCAATGCTCTGTAAGTCTCTCAGTGTTGTCAAGTCTTCTTAATTTACTTCCGCAGATCCTCTTCCTCATTTTTACAGTAACATATTTCAGTTTTATCACAGACTTTTTTAACTCCTAAATAGAGTTGTGAAGGATATAAGAAAAGTGCTAAGCCAGCATAGTAGTCATGGAGAACTCCCTAGCCCGAAAATGCCAAAGGAAAGCTGATGTTAAATCAACACAAAATTACAAGAGGGAAAGATTAGGGTGGCAAGAACAAACCCATAAAGCTATAAAGGATGAGGCCATAAACGTAAAGCAGTGAGATGAGAAGTAATGTTTATTAATCGTCGAGGGACTTTACATCCTAGGAGGTCTCATCCTTCCTTTGAAAGGAGTCTAAATAAAGATCATGGTGCTGGCTTTTTCATTTCTCCCCCTCTGTAGCAGTATCTGTATATCATATATTTTCAGCTGCCTCCCTGAATCACAGGTAATTGTGGATGCGGCTTCTCATTTACAACAAACACAGTCTTTGAAGAGAAAGCAAATTTTATCCATGGGGCCTGGTTAAATGTAGGGCCATGATTTCATTTTCCTAGACTCTAAGAAACAACTAAAAAGGTATTTAGCAGTTCTTTTCCCCAACAAACCTGCTCAAATGTTCTAGTCCCAGTGACAGGTTTAATTAATTACCTAAAATTATGAACAGAACCCATGCTAAAGTTAAAATGGTTGATGCATATATTAAACTAGTTTCTCTCTTTGATTCATTTTGAAACGTAGGCCCTATGATTGTTTTGTATTGATAACTTGAAACCATCTTCAAATACCAGAAAGGCAAGTCTTGGAGGATGTTTTTGAGTAACTTGATAAGTTAATTTTGATGGGAAAACTCCACCCAAATTGTGGGTTGTACCATCCTATGTGATGTCTTCCCAGACTGAATAAAAAGAAGAAAATGAAGGCTCGCTGACCACCAGCATTTATCTGTTTATTGAATGCAGTTGAAATGTAACCAGCTACCTAATGTTCCTGACACTATGCTGCCCTGTCATGAATGGACTATACCCTCCAACTGTGAGTCAAAATAAAGTATAACCTCCTCTGTTGCCTTTATCAGACTTTCTGTCAAAACAATAAATGTTTGTTTAAAAAAATCCCTGAAAATTTCACAAGTTCTATTTTTTTTTAGTAAGTGTAATAGTTTCAAGAGATATTTTAGGGCTGGTTTCCTTGTTAAATACTTCAGAAATGTTACGACCCTGTGAACTTTTGACACTTCAGAATGTGTACCCACGCACTGTCTGTGTGTAACTGTGTATATACTTTCAGTAACACGTCAGCTGTATGTTTTCTCTAGCAGAATGTCAATGTGATCTACACACTTTATTATGTATGTAGTTTATCAAATTCACACTTTATTAACTAAAGAATGGCTGTGACCTCCTTAGTGTATGAAAAGTACAGGGTTTTCTTCTGGAACCTCACATGACTTAGGTCATACACTGTAATGGTTTGTCTTCCAGAGAGTTCAGTCTTGCTTCCCACCAGTGGGTATATATATATATATATATATATATATATATATATATATATATATAATTTCCAAAGCTATATTTTATAAATACATTTTTAAATTGTATTTATTAGCCAGAGCCAGAGAAAAAGAGAATGGGATGGCCAGGGCCTTCAGCTGCTGCAAACGATCTCTGGTCATGTGCATCTGGCTTTACATGGATCCTGGGGAATCAAACCCTGGTCCTTTGTCTTTGCAGGCAAGTGCCTTAACCATAAAGCCATCTCTCCAGCCCTTACAAAGCTATCTTATGTTATACTAAGAATCTAAATATTTATGTTTTCTACAAGTATTTTCAGTTAACATATCATAACTTCTTGCTTTTGGTTTATTTACCAAATATGCACAATACTTCATTTCATTTTTAGAGGTAAACTTGTTTACTGTAGCAGAGACAAATGCAGTTCATCAGCAAAAACTGCCAGTTTCCCTGAGAGTATGTGAAACTGTGTTAGCTTTGAAGCACATTGAAAAATATTCCTGCTCACTCATTTACACTTCTATCACTCAATGCTGAGTTTACTTCTACTGTTAAATGAAATGGCCACAAACTCCTATACACTGAACCACAATATCATTCCAGAAATTATCTTTCCTCTAGTAATGGATATTTCTTCAAAGGTTTATAAACTTTACATTTTTCCATTATGAAGAAACCATTGGTGTAAAACTCCAAGGGGAATGGAATTTTGTGTTTTTGTTTGGGTAATTTGAGATAGCTAAAAAAAAAATGTTCTGGAGGATTCACTGCATCCAGAAAGTATCTCCAAATTGCCATTTAGTCTGTGGCCCTTTCCTGAATGTCCATATGCATCCATTTCATACATTTTCCAGGGGGAGGGGGCATGAACACATGTTGACTCACCAAGAGGAGCCTAAAAAATATACTCTGCCCAAGTGTAGCTTATTGAACCCTGGAGTTCATTAGGGTTACTTATAGATATATGGGTGTCTCAAATACAGCTGCTTCACTAAAAAAAAGGGATAAAAGGTTATGATTCACAATAAGGCTGATTCTTTTTTTTCAGAAACATGTAACTTATTAGTAATTTATATTGACAAACACTTAAAGATATTTCCATTTTATTAATACATTAACAACTCTTCTATATTACAAAATTTATTTCAATATAACTGTGTAAAGGTAGGAAAGTTTATATATTATCACAAACATAAGTGTGTGGGTCAGTACTCCTATTATAGAAGAAAAGGTAATCAGGAATATTTATATCAAATACATTTAAAGTAGTTTTACATATTAGAACCTTTATAAATGAAGATGCTTTACCTGGGGAACTTTCTGTTCTTTTGTTTATGGGTCAAAGAAAATGGAAAGCCATGTAGAAATGTTATTGGGAAAAGGATGGAATCTTTTTGTTGTTGTTGTTTTTTGTAGTCAGTGAATAGAGTCAAGTTGGTAACATAGTTAACCTCCTCCCTGTCCTCCCCTCTCTACAGTGACCCTTCTTGTTGGGGTGTATGTGTCATGCATTTTGGGGTTAGCCTTCAGTTTTGGGTAGGAGAAAATGTCTCTTCGTGTCATGACCCAACATGTGGCTCTGACATTCTTTCTGTCCCCTCTTCTGCAAATTTACCTGAGCCATATTGGGCTCATTTTAGCTCTGCTTCAGTGTTGAGATATTGGGAGCCTCTGTGTCTCTGATATCTGGCTTGGTAGGGGTTGATTGTTCTCTGTGTCTATCTCCTTCATTGTTGTGCTGGTTCCCAGTTTGCCAAGGAAACAGAATTCTTGCATGTTTCCCCAATTATTCTTAGTTTCAGCTGGGGCCCTTTTGAGGTCTCTCCTTAGGATCTGCATTCATCTGAAAAAGAGAAGCAGATTCTCCAACAGAGAGTAAAGTTAGCACCAAATATACCTTCTCCTGGTCCTTGTGAATCCGGTGTCACCTCTGAGGGTCTGGTGAAAGTTCCACTATTTGGTCTGTCTTTTAGGATGTAAAATTTTATGGTACCATTGCCTTTTGGGTCCAGTGATAACGAATATCTTTTAGAGAGAGTTTAATGGAGAGCAGGCTCAATTTGGATATGGTTCTGACTTGTTTCCTAGCTCCAGCTATGGGTTCCATTCCACTGAGCAGATCAGTTAGCCAAATCGAGAGCAGTTGGCTTTCTACCATGGCTGTGCACCACTTGTGTGAGCAACCCATCAGGTTGTTTGCTGCTAAGTAGGTTAGACCCTGTGTTGCTTGGACAGATATTGCTCATTTTCCCTCAGTCACTCATGTAGCACCTTCTGGCACTAGATGAACTAACTATCTGGGGACTGACTCTTTTCTAGCTTTCAGCCATGTCACTCCATGTTACATGCCAACAGTGTATGGTGTCCTCAGCAGTAGGGTCTTACCACTAACCTATGGTGGGTCATGAAGAACTCTGGCATAAATCTGTCTTCTTTTGGGTAACCACATAGGTCTCTCTGATCCAAAGCTCATTGTGTATGATATCCACCTGCTAGTACCGAGAGTTACAGGTCAGCACCCAAGAAGAGAAGGAAGAAAAAGAAAAGTGATATAAAACAGATAGAGAGATGAGAGAGAAGAGCGATAGAGAGATAAAGGTCACTTTCCGTGGTACCCTCTTCAGGGCCTTGTGAATCCAGTGTTCCCTCTAAGGGTCTGGTGAAAGTTCAACCATTTGGTCTGTCTTTTAGGATGTAGAGTTTTATGGCACCATTGCCTTTTGGGTCCAGTTTTGTGTCCCCCACTCCCTTCCATACTCTCCCCTCCCTCCTTACCCTCCCTGTTGTCTGGTCCTTGAGATGCTTGCTAGGTATGTTGGCAACTTGGGTAGATTCAGGTTAGTAGCTGTAGAGGAGTGAGACTATGTGGACACTATCTCTATGTGATTGGGTGAGTTCTCTGAGAATGATCTGTTCCAGGTTCAACCATTTTTTCCTCAAATTCCATTGTGTCATTTTTCCTTACTGCTGTGTAGAATCCTGTCATGTGCAGTAAGGGAATAACTGGGTCTGTTGGCAACTCCATAGTCAGCTTTTTTAGGATTCTCCATATTGCTTTCCAAAGTGGTTGTACCATCTTACATTCCCACCAACAGTGGATGAGGATTCCTATTTCTCCACATCCTTGCCAGCATTTATTTGCATTTGACTTTTTGATGTCTGCTATCCTTACTGGGGTAGGTGGAATCTCATAGTTGTTTTAATTTGCATTTCCCTGATGATTAGGGATTATTAACATTTTCTTAAGTGTGTATTTGCCATTTGTATTTCTTCCTCTGAGAACTCTCTGCATAGTTCTTTGCCCCAATTTGTGAGTGAGTTGTTTGACTTTTTATTGTTTAAGTTTTTTGAGTTCTTTGTAAATTCTAGAAATTAGGCCTCTGTCAATTGGATATTCAGCAAATATTTTCTCCCATTATGTTGGTAATCTATTGGCTCTGTTTACTGTATGTTTTTCTGTGAAGAAACATTTCAGCTTCATAAGATCTCATTGGCTGAGTGATTGTTTAAGATCCTGTGTTGCTGAGGTTTTGTTCAGGAAGTCTTTTCCAATTCCTGTATCATGAAATGTTCCTCCTAAGTTTTCTTCCAGTAGTAGCTGAATTTTTGTTGTTATTTTTACGTCTTTGATCCATTTGTACTTGATTGTTGTGCATGGCGAAATGTATGGATCAAGTTTCAATTTTCTTCATATGTTTATCCAATGTAGGGGTGGGGTGAAATCTTGCCTAGCTTCCTGAGATTTCAGATCCTCTGTATCCTCTCTCTCAAGACTATGTTAAAATTGGGACAAAATACTCATGCAATATATTCATTAAATAGTGTCTAGCATGGTTTATTCAATTATAACATTTATATACATATAGTTCTGTTTATGTCATTAAATTATCAAGATCCAAGTCTCTTTTTCTAATTAACTTTTCTGTATCATACTGATAACGTGATGCTTATAGTTAAATTTCAATAAAAATGTTAAAATTTAACTCAAATATCACATATTGTAATGATCTCTCACATTAAATGATTAGTGCAAAATCTTACTTTTACTTTTACAAATTTCAGCTCTGTCAATCCTCTATAAATATTCCATCTGAAGTCATAGAATTAGTCATTTAAATATCACATAAGTAACTACACTTCATTGTTGTAAAGCTATTCCTTATATTTGCACTTAATAATGCAAAGAATTCATAGTACATGAATGCACTAGATATCAACAATTCTGGGCTAGAGTGATGGCTCAGTGATTAAATGCACTTGCTGGCAAAGCTTGATGACCTGGGTTTGATTTCATCCACATAAAGCCAGATTCACAAAGTGGCACATGCATCTATAGTTTGTTTGCAGTGGGAAGAGACCCTTGAAAACCAATTTTCTCTTTCTCTCTCTCTCTCTCTCTCTCTGAATCTATCTTTCATCTATCTATCTTTCTTTTCTTACAAATAAATAAATATTAACAAACAAGTCAGCAATTTTTTCATATCTCATCTTCTTGATATCCTTAGTACTTTTGTCATATCTGCACATATTTGAAGACTGTAAGTCCAAGCCTTCATCTACAGTAGCCCTTGAAAATTATGGTACTCAACATCCTGACATTTATCTACACATAAATATTTTAGAAAAATAAACTGTTGTTTGTGTCAGAATGCTTATTTTCACTTGACATATTTTCCAGTAACCTGACAATACAGTTAAATTATTTTTTAAAAAAAGCCTAGCAAACAAAAGTGAATTAAGTATAGTACTTAAGCACATTGTGCTGTGTGTCCTTTCTCTGATCATGTACACAAGCCACGTCGTAGCTTGACTAAATCCCCTATTATAAATTAGAAATCTTGCATACGACTGCATGTAATGTTACCTTAACATATGTAATACTCATCTTCAACAATCCTATTAAATGAGTCAAATTAATAGTGAAATACATTAGAAGATGTTTATTCAATGTGGCCAAATTGGGAAAACCAGAAAAAGAAAAAAGAAAAGATATCCACTGACCAAACTCAAGTTCATCTTCAGGTTCTTGACATAATTTTGGGTTTATGAAGAGGCTCAAAGGTATTCACAGCCAAGCAGTCCTGGTAGATTTATTGCCTCATCCATTTCCTGGTTCCAGTAGAATGTGCAAGGTGGTCTGACAAGTTGCCAATAATAAGTGAAAACTCTTTCTGGGAGACATAAATTTCCCCTCTGACAGGCACAAGGCTTTGGGCTTTTCTTTCTCACAGAATGAGATTCCTAACAAAATTCCAACTTCTTGGAGTTCACTGTGTCAACAGCTTTACAGCCATAGGGAGTATCACAAGGGTCTCTTTAGAATATTGTCCTGCCACACTGGTTACAGCATTGGTTACTTTTCCTATTGTTTTGACCAAATGCCTTGTAAAAACAACTTAAGGGAAAAGATGGTTTATGGTGGCTCACAGTTCGAGGGACCAGCCCACGATGAAGGGATGGTCACTGGAATGTGAAGCAGGGTTTCCGTTGCATCCAAAACCGAAAGCAGGGAGAAATGAATGCTAATACTCAGCTCATGAGTACATGGACCATTGGCAAAATTACTTGCCATGAAAACGTGAAGATGCAAGTTAAGATTCACAGAGTCCCTGATTCCACTTAAATGCTGAACACACTGGCATATGGCTATAACCCTAGCACTGGGGAGGCAGAAGCAGGGAATTCCTGGGACTCACTAGACTATGACGATACCCAGCATGTCTCAAAGAGAAAGGTAGATAGTGACCTAGTAATGCACATGGACTATATGTGCATGAACACATGTACACATACATTCTTAAACATATAAAGACACATACACACAAGCATGTGAATCAACATCATACCCACAAAAGGAAATACAAAAAGCTATGGTGCACATAATTATGTTAGTATGTGTAAAGTACTTTGAAATCTACTTACCATATATTAGATTGTGTACAAATTTTATCTCATAGCAGCAATGAGTATATATTAATAAAATTAGTTAACTCATTTTGACAACACTAAAACTTAAGAAAGAATTGAAAATCTGTTACAACAGATTTTCAGTAAGCATATTAGATAGTATAAAACTATATTAAATCAATTTAGGATGAAATATACTGCTTAGAAAAATGCTTTATAAATATGATTATTGAACAGAACATTTTTACATGAACAATGTACTTTACAAATTATAATATTATACTCTCACTTAAGATTAGAAAAATATTTCAAAAAATTTACTAGAAATAATGCATTTTTTTATATTCATGTAATTTTTGATTCTATACTTGATAGTGTTGATTTTCAGAAATGATTAACATCCCAATTGTCTGAAAGAGAAAAACAAGAATATATACATATTTAGGTTAAACATCTTTATTACTTAAAATATACGAGAGACAGAATAGTACATGACATGTAATACCAGTACACTATTGAGCATTCACTCTATCCATAGTCTGTCCACTATTTGAAGGCTTATTTTACTTGAATTATATAGATATTTTGAGAAGACTGTGTTTGTGATCTGCATGCACAGATACATGCTGTCATGCAAACACATTTAAGCATGACATACATATGTATGTTACCAAAAATTAGCATAATATTCAGGATTCATATTTTTCTTTATTGTATTACAATTTAATATAAATATGCAGTTCTCAAAAAGACAAAACCCATTAGGCAAATCATTTGAGAGGAAGGTTCACTGTTGGTCTCTGCATTTTTCTGAACGTAGATGTGGGCAATCAAGTTCTAAGTCAAGAGGAAATAAAACTTATTTGCATATTACTATGCACATAATTGGAATTTTGGATATGCAAATCAAGCATTCCACATTCTGGCTTTGTTTCTGGGTTTTCTAAGACTTAATTGCCTTGAAAATTTTTAAAAGGTTGTAAAAGACTGAAGGTTTCTTTTACAATTCACAAACAAACAATAAAATCTGCCTATTATTGTAAAAGAAGACAAGATTTTGAGAGTTAAAAATATTAAAAACATAAAGCTTGCATTAAGCGTGAAAGATCTATCACTGCCTTTTTATGCTGTGTTATAAAAGATATCAAATTGCATAAGGTGGGATAAGAGATGTCTAGTATGAACGACCCCGTGTTTATTGTGGAAGGTTAATTTTAGACAGTATCTTGTGTTGGATCAACAGTAATAAATGGGGATGCTATAGTAAGATTTCATAAACAGCTCTGTCCAGATCAATTTGCAAAAAACAAAAACAAAAACAAAAATAAACTTTGTGTCTTACCAAACAAAATATATACTGTCTTTCAAAAAGTTCAGTGAGTATTTATTTTAATTTTTTCCTGTGGTACTTTTTCCTAATTTTCAGAATCATAAATCACTCATTGTTTTTGTCATATACTGAATATAACCAAAATTATTTAGGGGAAAGGACTGTAAAAAGCATTTCTTTCCCCATGGGATTTTATCCATAAACTCTAAAGAATTTCTCAAGGAGATGTGAACATTTATTAGTCTTGTCTTTAACACATTTTAAATATCATCTTGTTGTAGTTAGATTCACATTGCCGGCAGAAAACAATAGACAAAGAGTAACTTGTGGGAGGAAAGGGTTTATTTTGGCTTATAGACTTGAGGTGAAACTCCATGATGGCAGGGGCAAACAATGGCATGAGTAGAGGGTGGGCTTCACTTTCTGCCCAGTATCAGGTGGACAACCGCACTGGGGAAAATGTGCCAAACACTGGCAAGGGGAAGCTGGCTCTAATACCCATAAGCCAGCCCTCAACAATACACTACCTCCAGGAGACTCCAAGTGCTAAATTGTCCCCAACTGGGTACCTAACATTCAGGACATGTAAGCTTATGGAGGACACCTAAATCAAGCCAGCACACATGTGTAAAGATCTAAGATCAATCAGAGCAATATGAGTTTTTGTCTGTGATGATGAGAACATTGAATTCCTTGGGCAGGTGTGACTGCTCTAGAAAACATACCCAAACTTCACTGAAAAATAAACCCACTTTGTTCTCAAGACATAAAAACCTTAAAACCTTACTTCCCTGAGATTTCTGGCCTGAGATTTTCATTGTTGGAAAGCGGTGGAGACAGCCACAGAACCTCTAAGCTCTGTCTTGATGTTTTTTTCAGGTTTATAATGTCCTTTATGAAGCAAGAAGACATTATACAGTATTGTTATACCTTAAGATTGAAAGAACAAGAAACATAAAAGTGGGCTTACTTAACTTTGTGGGCAAAAACAAACAAACAAACAAACAAATAAACAAACCTATACATATGGCTACATTTCTCCTAACAGTAGCAGTAATAAAAACAAAATGGTGTTAATTTTCAACTGGGTGTGGTGGTGCACGCTTTTAATCCCAGCACTCAGGAGGCAGAGGTAAGAGGATCACCGAGTGTTCCAGGCCACGCTGAGACTACATAGTGAATTCAAGGTCAGTTTGGGCTAGAAAGAGACCTTACCTCAAAAAAAGAAAATGGTGTTAATTTTCATATAATTAGAGACTCTTTGTCATCTTGTTGGGAAGCAGTCTTTTATTACTGCATTTTCTTTTTTTTTTTCAATATTAAATTCTCTGACTGACAGAAGATTCAAGCTGACTGGTTGACTCAAAGCATTTATCTGTCAATTTCTCTGTTTACTATGTTGTATTAATTCTCTCTTTCTCTTTCTCCCTTTCACACACACACACAAACACACACGAATTGCCTAGGGCTGTCCTTTTAGTTCTCTGTAAATATTATAGCTATTCTAAATTATTCTTATTCTTTTTTATCTTTTTCTTATTTTTTTTATTTTTTATAATTAACAATTTACATGATTGTAAACAATATCCCATGCTAACCCCCGCCCCCCACTTTCCCCTTTGGAACTCTACTCTCCATATACCATCTCAATCAGTCTCTCTTTTATTTTGGTGGTATCATCTTTTCCTCCTCTTGTGATGGTCTTGTGTAGGTAGTGCCAGGCACTGTGAGGTCATGGGTATCCAGGCCATTTTGTGTCTGGAGGAGCACACTGTAAGGGGTCCTACACTTCCTTCGGTTCTTTCATTCTTTCTGCCATCTCTTCTGCAATGGACCTTGAGTCTTGGAAGGTGTGATAGAGATATTGCATTGCTGAGCACTCCTCACTTCTTCTCAACACCATGATGCCTTCAGAGT
This sequence comes from Dipus sagitta, assembly GCA_036346955.1. Lineage (NCBI taxonomy): Eukaryota > Metazoa > Chordata > Mammalia > Rodentia > Dipodidae > Dipus > Dipus sagitta. The sequence continues at coordinate 16,455,777 of CM070788.1, forward strand.
CATCCCAAGGTCACTTCCATCTGAAAAGAGAAAGTTCTCTAATGAAAAAAGTGACAGTAGCATTAATATATGGGTATGAACATTAAGAAAAGTGCTTACTGGCAGATTGATGAGCATAGTACATGCATTTAGCCAGTCAGCAGCAGATATTACACCCCTAGGTCTCATGAATGTTGAAGGTTTACAGTATCAGGGATGTATTCCCTCCCATGGAGTGGGCCTCCAGTCCAATTAGAGGGCAGTCGGTTTCCCCCAAACAGACATACCACTATTGCACCCATTGGCTCATTTAGCCTGTTTGGCCAAATATAAGGTTTAGACTGTCCACTGTGGAGTATCTTCACTGGTGATTTCTCTCTCTCCCATTAAACTGCATGCAGAATGGCTTCTTCCAGCTTTCTGTCAGCTGGTCTACATGGTTGAGGTTTTCAGCTCAGTTTCAGCAGGATTTGTCACTGATCTTGAAGCCCAAGTATGTGCAGTCCTCAGCAACAGGGTCTTACCATCTCTTCCTGGTGGGAAACCAAGGGCCTCAGCAATGGCCTACAATGTTTTGGAGGCATCAGGGACCTCCATGGCCAACAAGTCACTGGAAGGTTTCCCATTCCCAGCACTGAAAATTTTCTAGTAACAATCTATGGCTCCTGTGTATTCCATTGTCCAAAAATGCAGGTATCCATATGATTTATTTATATCTGCTTCGATTTTTATTCTCATTCTTATTATGTCTGTGAATATCTTGTCTTCACTCATTTTTTTACTTAATATACTGATAATCGTTTTGAGATCTATGCTCACTGTTGAACAGAAAATGAACTTAAATATTAATAATCACATAACAATAAGAAAAAATGTATATCATGGTAATGGGGAAAAAAAAACAACTAGGTATCCAATGAGTAGACATTCTGCAAAACTTGAGAGATTTGAGAGGTTTGAGAACCTTACAATTAATAATGCCAATGAATTTATGTCAATAGAATAAGGATGAAATGCCTTTTGATTAACAGCTACTCTGGCACTGGAAAACAGCACTGTGTGAGTGAGTCAGAAGGAAATGAAAGCTAAAATCATGAAGCAATGAAGCAAGTTATTTTGCTATTTTTCAACTCAAACAAATAGAACACATTTGATGATAATTAAATATTATGCTTTAAGACTTTAGCAAAATTAATATAATACCTCTTCAACAAAATCATGACCACTTCCAAATGATCTTTCTGTTCTTTGCCATTCTAAATTTCTGTGGGAGAGCTTGAAAATCTTTGAATAAAGGCCGTTTGAATTTGCATAGAGCTTATTATTTGCCAATTTCTTAGTTTTTTCTATCAATTTAGTTTTAATCTCGAGAAAAAAATTAAAAATAAATTCTCTAATGGGGCATTTCAGATGAACCTAACTAGAACTGGCTCACATTCAACTAATTTAAGGGGAGCTACATAAAATTTGTATAACAGGGTTGCCCATTTTTCAAGGAAGAAAAGTGATGGTATAGTTGAGAATGTTGGCAGCTTTTTGTCATATTTACCCCGTAGAATAGGCCTTGATCCAAGCACTGGGCTCATTTCCATGTACTTCACATTAACATATCTGACACAGATTGGATTCAACTTGTGTTACCCAAGAAGTAAAGGAAAAATAATCTGAGAATATAGTAGTCAATTTGCATGTATGAGTAAGCAGCATATTTCAAATAAAATGATAATTTTCCCACTATAAAGACTTCCTAAATAAAATGAAAATAAATATACACAAACAAAAACACATCAGACAATTTTGACACATGAATTGGAACTGATGAATATTTAAGCATGAGTAATTAAGAATTATTATGTTTTGTACATTATATTTATGAAATAGGATTACTAAATTTAAAGAGCAGTGAACTTGAAAATTATGGACCTACTTTGTAATTAAAATATATTCATGCCTTCATATCAGTGGCCTTGTATACAGTTTATAGAATGATTAAATGGTCTAATGAATCTTCAACATGTAGAGACTTTTACTTAGTAAAACCTGGTATAATCCCATCTTGGGCTATTATGTGGTATTTATATTTCTTCTACCTTACTCTATAGGCACATGGTATGGTAAGATAGCTATGTTTTTTGGCATGCAGAATTTAAATGCTAATATGCTAGTCAAACATTATATTATGTATGTATAAACGCATGAAGATATATCATGTCAATTTTATACACATGCATATGTATTACATAAGTAGTTTTTATCTATTTTATATACATGTAAACACATATATGTGCATATATATTTATATATGAAATGTATATATATCCATCTTCCTAATAACATTATTCATATAATCTGATGAATTAATTAAAATAAAGTAGTCCTACAATATTGAAAATGTAAATCAATAAATTCATATATTTGCAGAAAAAAAATCAGAGCTTGACATTATTTTCTCCCCATATTTTAATTGAAATATATCCAAATGCATCAAAATTCTAAAAGTCATATGATATGACTAAGCTCTATTTTTTCTTGGATTATGAAATTATGTATAAGTATTTATAAGAGAGAAAACAGGTTCATTTTTAGTTAAACACAGAGTTTTTATAGAAAGTTGGGTACAAATTTACTTTATTGTTTGGCTACTTTTTATTTTGTTTGTATTACATCAGTATAAACATATTTCTATAATTTGTACATATGTGCACTATTAAAGAAAAACTGATTATTTTTTACTTAATTCAGCTACTTAGTTCACTATATAAATATAAATATTTTGATACTTTAGATTTAGATATATATAATGTTCCAATAAAAATATTTGACATATTTATATACCCACATTTTTTCCATGTTTAAGATAATAAACATATAATTTATAAGTCAACAAAACTTGTTTCTTTTTTCTATTATGTTTTTTCAAAATCAGCTTTCTAAAGCAGGCTTCTACATTCTACTCGTTATGTTAGTGATTTCTTCAGCACTTGAGCCTCCATTTATGGTATTCCTATGAATACCCTCACCATTAATTATATGTGGCTTTGTCTTGACCAGCATCCTCGGGTCCTGTCTTTCCTGATGACAACTACCATTCATTGCCTACCAGTATAGAGATATCCACAGTGTCCTCTTTCCATGCATAGGCCTACAAAATATGGGGACATATAGCAGGGAAAGTATTGATGTTATATTTTAAAGGGCTGAACTCAAGCCTGTACTCTACTCCTTAATTAAAAACAATACTGAGTAAGCCGTTTCTCTTTTCTACATTTTAGTTCCCTTTGCAGTCAACAGCAAGAAAACAAACAATTCAACTAAAGTTAAATCAGTTAGCTCAATTAGCTATTCAATCAGAATGAACATGGGTTTTTGTTTTTGCAGTGTTTACTCAACTTTTGTCTAGAGGCGGTCAGAGAAATCTCTTTCAGAATAGCAGTTGAACACAAGCTAAAGAAAACACAAGACAATGAGTGTAGTCTAATCATTACAAAAATACTTTAGAAAAATCAGTAGATAAAAAACCAATGTTTTGCCAGGCGTGGTGGCGCATGCCTTTAATCCCAGCACTCGGGAGGCAGAGGTAGGAGGATCGCCGTGAGTTCGAGGCCACCCTGAGACTCCATAGTGAATTCCAGGTCAGCCTGGACTAGAGTGAGACCCTACCTCGAAAAACCAAAAAAAAAAAAAAAAAAAAAAAAAAAAAAAAAAAAAAAAAAAAAAAAAAAAAAAACCAATGTTTTATTCTTATTTATTTATTAAAGAGAGAGAGAGATAGAAAGAGAAATGGGCATACCAGGTTCTCTAGTCACTGTAAATGAACTGCAGACACATGTGCCACTTTGGGCATCAGGCTCATAGGGGTTCTGGGGAATTGAACCTGTGTTCACAGGCAAGTGCCTTAATGGCTCAGCCACCTCACCAGCCTGAAAAAGTAAGATTTTAATAGCCAAAATATGTCTGGTAAAATGTCTGAGCAGTTAAGGCACTCACCTGCAAAGCTAAGGAATCCAGGTTTAGTTCCCCAGGACCCGCATAAGCCAGATGCACAAAGTGGAGCATGCTTCTGGGGTTGCTTGCAGTGGCTAGGAGCCATGGCATCTCCCCCCACCACCTTCTTCTCTCTCAAAGAAAATATCTTCAAAAAATAGCAATAAACCTAAGAAAGATAAGAAGCTTACAGACTTCAAATATTATGAAACATATTGTGGATATTTTCCACAAATTACTATGCATACAATAAAGCAAGAAATGATAATCAATGTTAAGCAGAAAATAACAAATACTCCTCCTGGGAAAAGTTGTATCAGGCTGATTCTCAACATGGAACAATTCACAGTCCCAGAAAACAGAGCCTGAAGGAATGTAATCACAAGTTAACATTTCCTTTAAAACATTCTTTCTTTTGATTTTGATATTTTTTTATTTATTAGAGATACAGAGAGGGGTGGAGAGAGAGAGAGAGAATGGACATGCCAGGACCTCCTGCCACTGCAAATGAACTCCAGATACATGGGTCACCTAATGCATCTGGCTTATGTAGGACCTGGAGAATTGAACCTGGGTCCACAGGCTTTGCAATTAAGCACCTTAACCACAAAGCCATCTTTATAGCCCTCCTATAAGACATTCTAAGGAATTTTTTACAGTTTAGATATTAAATATCCCCCAATGGTTCCTGAGTTGAAAGCTTGCTCCTATGCACTGTTGTAAAGTGGTTGAAACTTAGAAGATGGGATTAAGAGGAAGGTAGTTAAGTCATTGAGGGCATGCCTCTGATGGGGATATTGAGGTTCTCTCTCTCTCTCTCCTCTTTCTCTCCCTCCTTCTCTCTTCTCCTCTATCTCTCCCATCTTTCTCCCTCTCACCTGCCCCCAAACATCATGTGATTACATAACCCTTCCTATTTCGGAATACATCAGAGGCTCAAAGGCAACAGTGATCATAATGTAAGACACAATCCATGTTTCCCTCTTTTAGATGCGATCTGAGGTATTTGGTCCCAGTGACAGGATGCTGACTGCTACAGAAAATTTACAGCACACAGTGAGGTAATTGCTGAATCATATTTGTTGTTGCGTTTCAGCCTTTGCTGGAGAAATTTGGAAAAAAAATCATGAAACAGAAAAGGCTTAAAATTCTGTAAGCAGACAAAATTTAATGGGCCAAACTTAGAAAATGCTGAGGAGAATGCATGTAGGAAAGGGTGTGTTCATGCGGCTTCAGGAGGGAATGAGAATGCTAAAGGGAATATGACTTGAAGTTATTTGCACTACATCCTTACAAAAAAAAAAAAAAAACAAAAAAAAAAACTAATTTACAGTTTACCAGTGTCCTGAATACTTATGTGAAGCTACGTATAAGTGGGTCAAAGTGATTAACCAAAGAGAGTGGTTTTAAGGCAGTCTGAAATTCAGCCCTAGACTCCAGCACAGAATTGGTAGTGATGGCTGCTTTCTATAAGATTTTTGGTGAGCATCAAGAGCAAAGAGTAGAGTAGCAATATATGAAAAACTTGTGAGTTTGGTCAAAAGCAGAGTGTTTGTTGTGGACAAGAGTTGTTGCTCAATGGACTAGTACCCACTCAAAGAAAAGCCAAGCATTTCGCACTAGGAAAATAAGCAAGAAACCTTGAGGATCTGCCAGTAATTAGAAACCCCAGTTCCAGTAGGCTCTGGTAGTTGTCTGTTTACCCCACAAGCCACTGACAGAGTGTTGTAACCCTAATTCAAGTGGTCCTAGCTACTGCTGAAATCATTGACTGTTCTGGGTGTCATATAAATCTGGCTATGTTGACAGATGTGCATAATGGAAGAGAGATGAGGTCCAAGAGACTTACATTAAGACATCAAAGGGAAGACCTGGAGTTCAGGCAGTGTATTTCAGGGTAGGTATAGCCCCTAAGAGAGTGGTGAGTATAAGAGTAAAACAAAATCTGTAATGTTCTCAACCTAGTGCATTAGACATGCCAGGAGGGAGAAAGAGAGGCTATGTAGACTACAGCCAATAAAGGCATGGGAGAGGTTTTACCAAGCCTTCATGAACCATATGCCAGTACAATGTATTGCTGTAGTCACTGGACAAGGAGGTCCAGGAGTCAATGTTTGTTCTGCCAACTTTTCCTCATGGTGCTGTCTTATACTTCAAAATGGGATGAATGTCCTGTGAGGAATTTCAGAAGTACATAAATGGTTTTACCAGGAATATACAGTCTAAGAGAGCATGTTTAACTTGGTGTTTTGATCAATGCTAGAATGAGTAAGACTGAGGAAATTTGGAAGGTGGAGTCTTGCTGTAGGAGGTAGGTTCCTTGAGTCAGGTTTAGGGGTGCTATAGCCAAATCCCTCTTGCCAAAACGTGTTGCTCACTGTCCTGCTGCTGTTTCCACCAGTGATGGAAAGGAGATGTCGTCCAGCCTCTGCTCTGTCATCATTTCCCTGACATCATGAGACTTCCCTTCAAGACGAGAAGCCAAAATAGCCACTTTCCTCCCATCAGCTGCTCTTGCTCAGGGATTTTGTTTCAGCAATGCAAAAGTAAAGATAAGAAAGGCGGTACTGGAAACTGAGACTCTGCTTCTCTAAGTCCCCGTAGCATACCAATTTATATTGACTAATACGATTGCAATTTTTAAAAGAAACATAACAACAAGTCTTGGAAAGTAAATGGACAAATTAGAATCCTGTCACATTGCTCATAGTGAGGTAAACTGGGGACAGCCACATTGCAAACAGCTTAGTATTTACTCTGACTATAAAATATACAATCACTATAGCTCACAAATCCCACCACTAGGTAAGGAGAAAGGAGATTAAACTAGGAAAAACTTGTGTAAATAAGGTGATATTAACATCAATTATACTAGTTAAAAATTTTGGGGCTGGAGAGATAGCTTAGCGGTTAAATGCTTGCCTGAGAGGCCTAAGGACCCCAGTTTGAGACTCGAGTCCCCAGGACCCACGTTAGACAGATGCACAAGGGGGTGCACTCATCTGGAGTTCATTTTCAGTGGCTGGAGGCCCTGGAGCACCCATCTCTCTTTCTCTGCCTCTTTCTCTCTCTGTCTGTCACTCTCAAATAAATAAATAAAAATAAAAAAATAAAAAAATTAACAACCAAAATATCTATCAAATGATATATATAGATGAAAAATGTTATATATATATATATATATATATATATATATATATATATATATAAATGAAGCATGGTTATTGTTAGACAATGTGTGAAGGATTGATACTTCAGCAATCGAGGTGACATACCATGGACACACATTGAAATCATTATGCTCTACAAAAGAAGAAATACACAAAAAGAATCTATTTTATTTTTTTTAATTTTTATTTTTTTGGTTTTTCGAGGTAGGGTCTCACTCTAGCCCAGGCTGACCTGGAATTCACTATGGAGTCTCAGGGTGGCCTCGAACTCATGGCAATCCTCCTACCTCTACCTCCCAAGTGCTGGGATTAAAGGCGTGTGCCACCACGCCCGGCTAGGAATCTATTTTAGATTGATGCACTATATAGTCAACTTTCTGTTACTATGGCAAAATACCTAAGCTAATCACTCTAGGCAGCATTAATTTTGGATGTTGGGTTTAGGACTTTGGGCTTATGACCACTCTGTCCCTTTGTTTTGGGGCCTGTGGTGTTCTCAAGGGATTGTACTGGAAGCATGTGCCTGGGTGAGGTTGATAACTTCATGATTTCCAGGAAAAGGGGGGTGGATAAGACACACACACACACACACACACGAGAGAGAGAGAGTGAGAGATTAACAACCGAGACAAAGATTGGGATTCCAGGGACTAAATGAACTCTTCTAAGACAAGCCTCCAGTAGCCTTCCTGCAACTAAACTCCACCTGCTATGCATGCTAATACTCTTGAATCTCATCACCATTGATCAAGCCTTCAATACATGACCCTTTGGGCAACTTCGAGATACAATCTATGAAAGTATGTGGATTACACATCAAAAACACTATTCAAGAGTTCAGTTTTATATACACATGTCAGTCTATTTATATTCTTTTTAATCTCTAATCTAATTCACTAATTAATTTGTATTTTTTTGGTGCAAAAATCAGTGTCCTAAATCCAGAGATGTAGGATGTAGATATTCTTGAAAATCAAGTCAATATTACTACTTTGTCCTTTTTAGTTATGTTGCAGAGTCTATATCCTTTGAATTTTGGAAAGTATCTACCAATAGCATGCTAATTTCTACAAAATACCTACAAAGTTTTAACAGATACATTTTGTAATGTACTATTCCCTTAGAGACTTGTCCTCCTTAAAATATTGTCACAAAGATCTTGAATGAGGTATTTCTTCTATTTTATTTAAGCCTTCTTTAATTCCTAGAAGCAGTAAAGTTACTTCTCAGTTTGCAATTCTTAAATATCCTTGGATAAAATTAATCACACTCTTGAATGATTATTAAAAATATTTTAATTTAATTTCAGATAGTTTAATATTATCACATAAATTTTATTTTTATGTCTGTGCATATTGTATCCTACAACCATCTTAAAATCTTATTGTAAGTAGTCTTAGTAAAAATTTTGTAAACCCCACAGATTACCCGCATAGGTAATTTTATTGTTTATAAAGCAAGATTACTTTACCTCATCCTTTAAAATCTAGATACTTTGCAAATATTTCCAAGACTGATTACCCTTTCTAGAACTATATCATATAGTAGAGCTCAGAATTAACTCATGGCCTTTTGCTTCATCATAGGGAACTGCATTGGGTCATTTGCTAATAATTATGACCCATTCTATGGAGCAGATATCAATGTTTGTATCAAGCCAAAGAAAATCCTGTTTTTTCCTACTTTGATAATTTTTGTCCAAAATTAAAATTATATTTTGTTAAAATTTCCCTGTACCTACTGAACTGATTAGCATTGGTCTTGAGTTTTCTAAAATGGTCTCTGGAAGTAGAAACAAGATAATCTAACTTTAATCACATATTGAAGTAGTAAGTATTTGGGTATAGTCGGTAGAGTGAATAGATATAGATTTGGAGTGGGGTTCCAAAGCATCCACTCATCTAGCTTTTCATAGATACCATTTATACCCTCAAAACATTAGATCTAGCCAAAATCACTGTGTCCAGCATATATTCAGTCTCAATTTCTTTGTATACTCCAGTGAATATTTTCAATATACTGTTTTAACATCTTTATTTATAGGACTAAATGTATAATCCACATGTCAGGCTTAAATTTATTAGGGTAATTTTTATAGCAAGCTAGCAATTTCTTTTTCAGACTTCCATAGAGAAATATAAATATCTTACTTATTAATAAAATACACTAATTTCAGACTATGAACAATATTTGGGGAGAATTGAAGAGACATCATAGCATCAACTGGAGATTTATTTATTATTTCTATAAATGGTCATATTTCTTTTTCATTAATTTGTATTTATGCATATTCTACCTTATGATAATGAATATATTTTCTTGGGATGCATATTTAATAAAATAGGGTAATATAAAATATCTATTGCAGAAATATTACCTGTATGTAATTAATTTGTCATATTAGATTTGAGTAATCTTCTTTTTTTTCATTAATAATCACCTATATATTGTTAACATTAAATAAAATTGAGAACACTGGAATACTTCAATGATTATGTAACAAAGTACAATATTTTCAGGAAGAAAAATCAAGTTATAAAATGAAGTTATAGATTTTAGAGAGTATCAAATTAGTGTGGGAAATATTACAAATGAAAGTTATTTAAGAAATAAATTAATCATGAAACTTTCTTTTTTTAGCATGAGAGCAAGAGAGAGAAAGAGAAGTGGCGTGCCAGGGCCTCAGCCACTGAAGTCTAATCCCGAAGCTTCCGCCACCTAGTGGGCATGTGCAACCTTGTGCTTGAATCACTTTTGTGCATCTGGCTTACATGGGATCTGGAGTCAAACACAGGTCCTTAGGCTTCACATCCATGCACCTTAGCAGTTACATAATTTCTCCATCCCTAATCATGAACCTTTCTTGAAGAAAGATGACAGTGTCAACATAAGAAACAAAGTTATTGGTAGTGTGGTAGTTTGATTCAGGTGTCCCCCGTAAACTTAGATGTTCTGAATGCTAGGTTCCCAGCTCATGGAGATTTGGGAATTAACACCTTCTGGAGGCAGTGTATTGTTGGGGGCAGGCTTATGGGTGTTATAGCCAGTTTCCCCATGCCACTATTTGGCACACTCTCCTGTTGCTATGTTCCACCTTATGTTGGTCAGGGGGTGATGTCCACCCTCTGCTTGTGCCATTATTTTCTCTGTCATCTTTGAGTTCCCCCTTGAGCCTGTAAGCCAAAATACACCTCTTCTTTTTCTCACAAGCTGCTCTTGGTTGGGTGATTTCTACCAGCAATGCGAACCTGACCACAACAGTAAAGTGGTACTGAGGAGTGGGGTTGCTGCTTGATACCTGACTGTGTGGCTTTGGCCTTTTGGAGCTGATTTTTCAACAGAAATGTGAAGGATTTGAAACCTTGGCCTAAGAGATGCCTTGCACTGCAGCAAGTAAAGCTTGATGGACTATTCTGGTCAGAGTTGAAAGACCTGAATGTACTAAGAACTATAGACTGTGAGGATTGGCTTATGAGGGTGAGAAAGAGTTTTGTCTGGCCTGGCTACAAACAGTTTGCGTGAGAGGTTTGCTATTAAAAATGGCTCCTGAGAAGTTGTGAAGGGTTGCTTTGCATAGAAATGAACTTGTATGCACAGAGGGATATGGCACAGAAAGAATGAAATCTTAGAGCCTGAAGTGCTGCCCATTTACCTGCAAATTGTTTGAGAGATAACAAGTATTGAGATTGGGCCAGCTGACCTGGACTGGGGCAACAGGAAGAATGCAGACTCTTTTGAAGGGTGTTCAAGAAGTGTCCTGTTCTTCAAAGTTTGCTTTATTCCCCCCTGGATTAACAAATCAGCACCCTACCTGGTATTGTGGAGTATAAGAAGTGCAGGAAAGAGAGGGTCATTGAGTTTGCACCATGGTCTTGTATTTTGGAAATGGCCATGGGCAGTGTGAAGCAGGTTTGCTGGATGCCTGCATGGAGACCCAATGGAGACATGAGGATGAACTGTAGAGTGCAGTGGAGAATGAGTCGAGCTGTTTGGACCATGAGATGGCTGCTAAGGAAAGCTGTGGGCCCCATGAAGTTTTCCAGGACTGTGAGTAGCCTAGCTTGAGGAGTGGAATTGGAATGTCAGAGACTTGTTGCTGGTTAGAATTATCGAACTTGGAGATTTTCGCTGGCTACGATTGCTGGACTTGAAGCTACAGAGTTTGATGTTTGCCCTGGTTGTTTTAAATCTTGTATCGGCTGAATATTTCTTTGCTATGTGCAATGCCATCTTTTTCAGTGTGAATGTTTATCCTGTGCCATTATGGGATTTGGGGGATTTTTTTTTTTTTTTGGTATTATGGCTCAGTTAAAAGATCTTGGACTGGGCTGGAGAGATGACTTAGCAGTTAGGCACTTGCCTGTGAAGCCTAAGGACCCCGGTTCAAGGCTCAATTCCCCAGGACCCACGTTAGCCAGATGCACAAGGGAGCGCATGCATCTGGAGTTCGTTTGCAGTGGCTGGAAGCCATGGCACGCCCATTCTCTCTCTTTTCTCCCTATCTGCCTCTTTCTCTCTCTCTCTCTGTCTGTCACTATCAAATAAATAAATAAAAATTAAAAAAAAAGATCTTGGACTGTGGGGATGTTTGAACATCATTGGGATTGATAAAACCTACGGGGACTTTTGAAGATAGACTGAATGCATTGCATTTTACATCATGAATGGTTAACAGTTTATGGAGGCCAGGGGTGGAATGTGGTGGCTTGATTCATGTGTCCCCCTTAAACTTTGTTGTTCTGAATGCTAGGTTCCCAGCTCATGGACATTTGGGAATTAACACCTTCTGGAGGCAGTGCATTGTTGGGGGCAGGCTTTTGGGTGTTATAGCCAGTTTTCCCATGCCAGTGTTTGGCACACTCTCCTGTTGCTATGTTCCACCTCATGTTGGCCAGGGGGTGATGTCCACCCTCTGCTCATGCCACCATTTTCCCTGCCATCATGGACCTTCCCCCTCAAGCCTGTAAGCCAAAATAAACCTCTTTTTTTTCCCCAAAAGCTGCTCTTGGTTGGGTGATTTCTACCAGCAGTGTGAACCTGACTGCAACAGATATAGTAATAAATTGAAAATGAAGAGATACACTCACTGATAACAGGAATATATATTATCACTAAGAATTCTGTGGCTACAATGTTATCCTCATGTGGGACCTTTAAATGCCAGGCATACATTGTAAATACTCCAGGAAATAAATATGAATAGTAAGAAAGACAGCCTGGTATTTGGGGTGGTGGGGTTAAAGCGGTGTACTATTTATAGATGTAAAAGCTAAAATTAAAATGATCTGCAAATATTTGAATGATGTAAATAACAAGTGGAAAAAGACTTCTGGAGGAGGAAGCAGAGTTAGAAGCAATGTGTGATCAATGAAAAGTGGCAGGCTTATTTATGCCAAGGAAAGACTGAAATACGCACAGAGCTTCCTGACTAAATTACTAAACAGAAATGCAATCTCTCATGAAGCATTAAATGCCTTCTCCATACAGCAGCAAAATGTGTTATTTTGTGGATTCCTCATGCATTGGCAGGCAGATAATGTGAATTATTCTCTCAGCACAAAAAAATGAAAATATACATAGTAGGTTGCTTGGTTATCTGAGTTTATTGAAAATGATTCAAATTTTCTTTGGTTTAGGAATGTAAAAGTCTCATTTAATTTTATTTTTTAATCTTGTGGATAAACATGATTGGAATGGATTGTCAGTAGCACTGTACACAAGCAGGCAAATGCTCCCTACTGTAGCTGCGTAAAGGTGAGACTCTAAGAATCTGAGTATTAACTCACATGGCTGGTCTTTTACATGCCTCTCCTCTCCAATTCTTATGTTTCAATTAATCATCAAAGCTTTCCTCCATAAACTATCATTTTCTGTCAGAAAAAGCTGCTGGGCCATGATACTGACCACAGAGAGAGGTGTGAGCAGTTGTTGCTTAAGAAGACTGAAGAGTGTTTCCTCTGTAGAAGATTCGGCATGTCTGTCCATAGGATTCATTTCTCTGAATTCACCAACAAAAAGAATGAAAACCTTAGCCCTCATGTTCATTCCTTCAAACGTTTCACTGACATTTGCATACTCTACAATTAAAAAAATAAACATTTTCATTTGAAATTTTTAATATTTCATTCCAAATCAGTGCCTACTTCTCTCTCATTTGACCTTGAATGACCTCTCAGGCTCTGGAGCTAGGTAATATGAGGAGGTGGAGGGGAGAAGATCTGCCTGTGTTACTGGGAGATGACCACAAAGGTGACAGTGAAGTACCCATCTGACGTTTCTTCCTCCCTTCCACTCTTGGGTTCACCATAAGGTAAGCATTTTTGCTGTCACATGTTCCAAGTATGATTCACTATTTTATGACAGGCATTGAGCAACATGGAAGTTCACTCATGGGCTGGAAGCTACCAAGTTGTGATTGAATACACAACCTGTTCGTAAGTAAAGTATCTCAAGCATTTTGTTACAGTTGCTAAAAGCCAGATAAACGCATAATTCATATAAAACTACATGAATCACTGCTTTTACAGAAACTTTCAATATCAACTTCTATTCACATATTTTATTTCATTTTTTACCCCAGAGCCTTGGTTCTGTTGCCAAGTACTATAATTCTTTGTTCACATATACCCTCAAACTGCCACTTCACATGGTCTATCAATTCAGTGCACAAAAGCACATTAGCAGTTGTCTATCTCTGGAAAACATTACATTCCCTTTTTAGTATAGATGGATGCCAATGTATTTAGACCTTTTAGCATCCAACACCCCATGGCAGGCTGTGTCTGCATTTCTCGTTTTTCACTGACCACAGGATAGCTGAAAATAATGCTAGTTTTTGTTGGTCTTTTTATAAGAAATATACACAAATCATTTTTCTTGATCATTCTTGTTTTTGAGCCGTATTTGAACATAAAGATCAGTCAGAGGACTGGAGAGATGGCTCAACAGTTAAGACACTTGTCTGAAAAGTCTAATGACCCAAGTTCAGTTCCCCAGTGGTGAAGACAATTGCAAAGTAGCGCATATGTCTGGAGTCCATTTGCAATGGCTGGAGGGTCTGCTGTGCCCACTTCCCTCCCTCTGATTCTTCTCTATCTCTCTTTGCTTGCAAATAAATAAAATTTAAAAAAAGAAAGATAAGTCAGAGTCAAAGAAATTCCAAGATAAAGTTTATAAAGAAGATGAGTAATATAATTATCTTCAGTAACATGAGTGAAACTACTCCAGCTGGACCAGTCACCTGAGTCCTGATACCTAAAAAAAGAAATAAGTAAAATATGTATTTTATATTTTCTATATTTTTCTACATGTATTTATTTATTTATTTGTTTTTATGTTTACGGGGGCATCAGGATGTCTTGTTACTGTAAACAAATGCCACTTGGCTTTATGTGGTTCAGTGGGGAGTTGAAATCAGGTTGGAAGGCTTTGCAAAAAAATACGTTTAACCACTAAGACATCTTCCCATCCCCAGATATGACACTTAACCCACATTATCTTCAATTTGTCTTCATGAAGTTTGTTTACTCTTTATCCACAAAGCTCTCATTGTATTCAATGCCATCATCTTCAATATACCCCTAGTATTTCAATCGTTTTCTAAATTTCACTATTACTTCATCTTTCCAGTGCCTTGGATAATGGTTTCTCACATTATTTTCTCACAACCAGATGATGAAAACACTGCCATATCATTCCCATATTTTATAAAAACTCTTTAAAAATATTTTTATTGACTTATTTGAGGCAGAGAGAGACAGAAACAAACAGGCACATAGAGTACGGGTGCACCAGAGCCTCTTACCCCTGCAAACAAACTCTAGACACATGTGCCACTTTGAGCATCTGACTTTACATGGGAACTGGGAGAAAAATATCTAGGCTATCAGGCTTTGCAAGCAAGTGCCTTTAATGTCTAAGCCATCTATCCAACCCACTTTTAATTTTAGTGTAAAAAGGAAAAGAAGAACATTGGGAGAGGGCTCATCATTTAAGGTACTCACTTACAGTGCTCCAGACTGAGTTAAAGTCCCTAACATCCTCATGAAGCCTGACACAAAACATGTTGCATTCTAATATGCATGAGATAGTGGGGGACAGAGCCAAAAGAATCCATTTCTCACAGGCCAGCAGATAGCCACAGGCAGCAGAAATTCAGTAATAGACTTTGTGCCACAGAAGGAAGTAGAGAAAAAGCATCCTGCAGTTCTCCTCAGATATCCACACGTGTGCTATGGCAAGCGCATACCAATCCTCCAATGCACACATCAGTCATAGATCAGGATAGATTTTCCAACCGTCACATCAGCATAGCTCCCCCATCTTTTATAACTCTCAAGTTGGAGTTAATTTATGACTAGATCCCAACATGAAGATGCCACTCCAGCAACTTTGCCCTTCGTTGCCACAGGATGAGTTTTATCCAATATTTATGTTGTGAAAACCAGCATGAAAATATGTAACAAGGTATAAAATATGCACAGAGGGGCTGGAGAGATGGCTCAACAGTGAAGGCACTTGCCAGCAAAGCCAAAGGACCCAGGTCCAGTTCCTAGTACCCACGTAAAACCAGATGCACAAGGTGGTGCATGCATCTGGATCTCCTTTGCAGTGGCTGGAGGCCTTGGCTAACCCATCCTCTCTCTCTCTTCCTCTCCCTCTATCTTTCTGCATCTTTCTTGTATAAATAAATAAGTAATATAAAAATATTTGCAACCAGCCTATTAAACATAATAACAAGATATCTGTTGCTGTAGCTGGGTAATAGAGTCCAATTTATGTGAAAGGTCCTGGGTTCAAATCTCAGTACCTCCCCTCAAAACAACCATGAAGGGAATTAATGCATCTATAGAGGAGTAAGCATAACTAAAACATTGAAATTCTTAAAGAAAATCCAACAAGAATAATAAATATTTTGTCAAATAAAAAAGAAATGTCTTTGTTCATCAAGTAAACACAAAGTCATGGAATGCAATATATATGTAATGTTCATACTTAGGCATCTATATTTTTATATTTGCTTTTGGATATTAATAAAATTAACTTAGAATAGTTTAATTTTACAACAAATTTATTAGTGGTTTATAATAACCTTAGCACCACACTTGTGTTTAGTTTAATGTTCATTTATATTCAAATTTTACCTATTCTCATGAACATTTCCTCAAAGGCTGAGAGATAACTGCCACTTACGTCAAATGCTGTCAGTTTGAGTAGAATGAATGAACAGGTCTTATGCTATACAGTAACTCTTCTTATATAGCTAACAGCAGAATCAGCTGGAATAATTCAATGTTCTCTTTGCACTTTCCCAAATGTGCTTCTGTATTTTTGTAGTTTCTATTGAATTTTCAGAAATCTTTTAGCCAATATTGTTGGTTCTATTAGTAAATTGAATTATCTTCAAATATGTAAAGATCCCCATGCCCCTTTTGAGATAGTCATTCTTTATTCCACTGTAACTTCACAAAAATATAAGAAAACAGCTTCTTGGTAGTTCCTTTTCACACACAAATATAATAGAACTGGGCAATAGAATTATAAGGACAAGAAGGACCATGGACAGAATCCTGCTGCTGATAATAGCTAAGTGTCATTGGTTACTTAGTGTTATACATACTTGGATGTTTAACTCATTTAATACTTACCCTGGTTTTGTTCCTTGGTAACCACAAAAAACCAGATGTACAAAGTGATGCATGAGTCTGGAGTTTGCAGAGGCAAGAGGTCCTGGCACATCCATTATTTTCCTCTTTTTCCCCATTATTTCAAGGAACTAAACATTAACAAAAAAACAACAACAACAAAACAAGATTAAGAACTTTTCTCTGCAGCATTAGGACAGAGTCCTTGACTATCAGGAAGAAGCAAGAAACCACACTTATAGAGTCTCCAAACCACAAAAATGCAAACCAACTTAAAGAGCATTCCTCCACACACCATTCCCAGGAGAGCTAATCTCATAAGCCTACATACGAGAGTGTTTTTCCAGACTCAGCTGCCAGGCATGTAGAGGCTCTTGGCACTGTGGCAATAGCAGGCCTGAATACTGTATAAACTTGCAACAGAACTTGGCATTGGCCAAATGTCTATGTTTTGATGGGCAAAGAAAACATAAAAGTCAATATTTCTTGGAGGGTTGTGTCCAAACTTTTAAGGACATCCTGTGAGACCAGGTAATATGCATTAGAGTAGAATTCTCTTCAGGGACTTAATAGAGGTCAATATAAGACGCCATGATGGCGAAGTGTAAACTTAGTTGGAGACACTAGGAAAGTAGGGCCAGACTAGACAAAGTAGGTCAGTAGGGGTTAAATTTGAAAATGGAGACAGCTCAAATTTTCTGTTTCTTTGTCTGCTACAGTGGATGCAGCCTTGGCCACACCTTTCTTTCTTCCTTCCTTCCTTCCTTTCTTTCTTTCTTTCTTTCTTTCTTTCTTTCTTTCTTTCTTTCTTTCTTTCCTTCTTCCTTCCTTCCTTCCTTTCTTTCTTTCTTTCTCTCTCTCTCTCTCTCTCTCTCTTTCTTTCTTTCTTTCTTTCTTTCTTTATTTTTTTTGGATTTTCAGCATAGACTCTCACTCTAGTCCAGGATGACCTGGAATTCACAACATAGTCTCAGGGTGGCCTCGAACTCATGGCTATCCGCCTACTTCTGCCTCCCTCCCGATGGTGGGATTAAAGGCGTGCACCACCACACACGGCTTCAGCCGCACATTTCTGCTTGCATAAGCTGATTCACTGTTGCACCCCTGCCATGATGAACAGATGTCTGCAGATAACAATGAGCAAAATAATTATTCCTCCTATATATTGTATCTGCCAGGTATTGCGGTCACGGCTATGCAAAATAACCAATATACATAGAGTGTAGAAAATATTGGAAAAAACATATCTCTCCTAAGGAAGAAATATCTGTAAAATGTAGAAGACAAACCAGGAAAAATAATTCTCATCAATAATTAGTAAAGGAATTTAATGGAAGACATCCACCTTAAGAAGATATGCAATTGAAAAGAATGGCATGAAAACATGATGACAATCGTTCATACTAAAAAGGATGTGAACAGAAGTCACACTGGTATATAGCTTCAGATATATTATTATGACAAGTATAAATTAAAACCATAGGACAGAAAATAGTTGCCTCTAATGTGGATATGGATATATTTGAACACTGTTCATTCTTAAAAGCATTATGAAGGGATATAATTATGGTGGTAAGCACTAAGGAGAGCTCACCAAAAAAACAAAAAAAGGATAAAAGTAGAGTTGTCATTTGTGGAAGTAGTTTCAATTGTGGCTATATTCCCCAAAAGAACGAAAATGTTTCCTTACATGATATTCTTTAAAAAAAAATTGTTTTTATTTAGTTATTTGAGAGCAACAGACAGAGAGAAAGACGGAGAGAGAGAGAGAGAGAGAAAGAATGGGTGCCCCAGGGCTTCCAGCCACTGCAAATGAACTCCAGACGCATGCACCCCTTTGTGCATCTGGCTAACGTGGGTCCTGGGGAATCGAGCCACTAACTGGGGTCCTTTGGCTGTACAGGCAAGCACTTAACTGCTAAGACATCTCTCCAGCCCTTACATGATATTTTTACACCTGAGTTCATTGAAACCATATTTTCAAAACCTAAAAGGTATAAATAGCATAGTATTGTATCAGATGAAAATTGTGTAAACAAAATATGATGATATATAGAAAAGGAAGAAAAATATCATGTATCATACATGCAGCCTATTTCAGGATGATATGTGAAATGAAAAGTGCACATCAGAAAAAAAAGTGGAAAATTGAATGAATATTGAATGAATATCATAATTCATTCAATGGTGGCTAAAGCATTGGTGTCTGGGGGTGTCTCATTACTGAGCATAACCAAAGATAGAAGTTGCCCATCATACTAATTCAGATAAATGCAGTTCTAATACAGGATACATACAATCACCAATGATATGATGCATTTATATACTTTGCATTTTGAGTTATTTTTATAATCGGTCTACTCAAAACTGCTGTGCTTGTGTGAACAGCATCATTATACTCCACAGGTTATGTTTCTAAAATTTGCAAATAATTATTGCAACAATCATGTCTTAAGTGGCCTCAGCAATGTTCTATTTTATTTTTGTTGTTTGTTTGTTTTGTTTTTTTAAGTCTCTGGAGTAAACACACTTTTACTTCTGTAAATAACTGTTTTAAAATTAAAATTGTGGTCTTTCAAGAATTATGTTTACAGGATTTTAGTTTCTTGAGATTTCAACAGTCAAATTTATACTATTCACAACTGTACCTTTTGGGATTATGGCCCAAACTCAGATTAAAAACCACATGGATGAGAATCTGGACCATAGTTAGAGAAAGAATATATGCTAGTCAGTTTTTTTTTTCTGTATTAAATACCTGTAAGAAAAGAAAATGAAAGGAGGAAATAATAATATTGACTCAGTTTCTGAAAACTCAGTCAGCTGGCCCCATTGTGATTAGGTGTAGCAAGGCATTAAAAACATGCAGCATGGTGAAGGAAACAAGGCAATGGACATGCAAAGAAGAACGGCAGAAAGGGGCCAGGCACAGCAACGGTTCCAAGGCTAACCCTAAGTAATATGTCTCTTCCTACAAACTCCTTGTCCTGCTTTCTATCACTTCCCAGTTGATGTAATCAAAATATGAATCCATCGCAGGGTTAATCATTAGATTAAGTCCTTTCTCTAAGAACAAAGTTGGTGCTTACTGTTAGGACAGGACAAAATGGAGTCACCAAAGAGAGCAAGAGGGTGACAGAAAGCAGGGAGTGGGTCATCCACAGGAGTGGGTCATCCACATTCCTCGAGGAATCACCCAGCCATTACCCCTTCCTTGCTTAACAGTGCCCCATGTCTAGGTTCCCTGCCCCTTATCTCTCAGGTCACCTGGTCATACTTGGTCTCACACTCTATGGCTAATGTAAAGAAAAAAGTAGTTCCCTCCCTTTTTCAACTTCCCCCAACTGAAGAGCGTATAAAGCACACTATCTGTAACCCAAGTTGACTGCTCCGCTCTTGAGTGTCAGTCCTGGTAGCTCATGTGTTTCATGAATAAAAACGTCCATCTTTGCCTCAGAGTGCCCTCCATGGTCTTAGTCACTCCTGAACCTTACACTTAGTGATTGGATTTACCAGGAAAGGATAATGTCTCTCCTAATATAATCCTCTCCTGGGAAATGTTCATATACAAATCACAACTGAAATCAAATATATATATATATATATATATATATATATATATATATATATATTATATAGACTTTTATGACCCAAGTTTAGATGTTATAGAAGAAAAATACAAACTAAATATTTAACTGCTGGAAAAGAGAATATAGGAAAAAATGCTTTATAAAGGTGTCCATGGATCCTTGAGAGTGTTGGAAGTGTTTGTCATCTCAATTATGATGTTACTTTCATAATCTTATGCATATTTGTAATTCTCATCAGTTTGTGCAATTTAAATATGTATGGTTTACATAGACCAAGTGCTGTAGATATTTTATATTCAGTATGAAAAGTTAAATTTGTTTGATCTAAATTCTATACTAAAGTTACATTATCTTTTTTTTAACTAAAATTCAAACAATATAAATTAAAACAAAGCAACAACAAAGGGAAGAACCAACCATCACTCTGCAACACTGGTTTTACCATGTGTGGTGGTTTGAATGTAAAATGTCCCTGAAAAAAATTATATGTATATATAATTTATATGTATACACACACCCACACACACACACACACACACACACACACACACACACACATATATATATATATATATATATATATATATATATATATATACATATATATATATATATATATATGGTGTGTGTGTGTTTCAAAGGTTGGTTCCCAGTTGGTGGCACCATTTTTGAAGGCTGTGAACCCTTCAGCAGGTGAAGTCTTGCTGGAGAAGTATGTGACTTGGGGTAAGCCTGCTTTTCTATTTTCTCCCTGCTAATGTGACAACGTGACTCTTTCTTTCCTCTCCTGCCATGCTTTCCCACCATGACAAGATATATCACTTGAAAATGTAAGCCTAAATATACCCTTTCCTTACAACCTGCTTCTGGTCAGGTGTTTTGTCCCAGCAATAAGAAAGTAGCTGCTCACTATATTGTTGCATTGTGAAATTAGCTGGGGATCGTTCCTTCATTTATCTACCATTATAAGGATTTTATATTTTGCCTTATGCAAAAAATATATAAATCTGTAAGTATGTTATTTTTTTTTTTTTGAGGTAGGGTCTCACTCTAGCCCAGGCTGACCTGGAATTCACTATGGAGTCTCAGGGTGTCCTCGAACTCACGACGATCCTCCTCCCTCTGCCTCCTGAGTGCTGTGATTAAAGGCGAGTGCCACCATGCCTGGCTTTTATCAGTATGTTTTTAAGCTGAAATGTAAGTCTTAGTTTTGATATATATTTCCAAAGTGAATGAGTTAGCAAAGCCTTCTATTGAGGCTCTGAGGAATTTATCATACTTTGATTGACCTCTAGGAGGTATGTCAGGGGATTTCCCCCTGCTATTTCAATAACCCCAAGGAGCCAGATACCTAGCTGGCTATCTCTGAAGGAAGAAGTTTACTTCCTTGACACTTGCTGAGGCTTCTCCCTTCCTCCTTTCCTTGGCCATAAAACAGCCCTGGCCCTATGCTGGGTGGGCACATCCCCAAGTCTCCACTGCTGAGATGTGAAGTGTCCCTCTATGATTAGACTATCTTCAAATCAAGTCTAATTTCTCTACTGTAGATATTCCTACATGTCTCCATCTTTTCATAACACAACATGTCCACAATTCCACTATATTTTTAATCATGCAATTTCCTCTAAGAGTAGCAGTGAGATCAACTAGGAAAGTGTCAAGTTTAATATCATAAATTAACATTTCTTTGACTTATAACTATGGGGTCCCTCAATAACTTGGCGCACATTCATTACTCCCTGTTCTGAAAGAAGCAAAAGCAATTTACTAGCAGGTGAAAAATATTAATGTGCTATTGAATTTCAGAAACTCCATAGGAAAAATAATGAAACTAAAGAAAATTGTTATTTTGATATCTCAGAGTATCAAAGGAGATAATGTTCTTTTGAAACCAAACAATGGTGCAGCAAAAGTCTATTATACTATCAGCAGGGTATAGACTTAATATTTTATAGTGTTCTTAGTGAAGCTACCAAGAAAGAAAGAGCCCCTATTGGTATCTATTATACTTGAAACATTGTGAAACTGGAGATACAGCCAAAATATCAATTTTCACCAAAGCTGGATTTATTTATCCTTTCTTCCACTGAACTAATTGTACTTTCATTTCTAGGATTAAAAAAAAAAAGATTGTTGAGGTGGTAATAAAGGACTTGTAGTAGGCATTAAACATAGGTATAATAAATAGAGTGAAGGGAATTGAAACAGCCATTTCTTTCCTCTGCTAAATATACTGAGCTTGGCTTTGACTATCTTTTCACCATAATATGGTTAAAACATTATAGTCCATACGATCCCTTTTTTAGCACCAACAATCTGTTAGGTCAGGCCAGGCTCCCAAAATGGTGTCACCAAGGACAGCAGAATGGCAACAGGCATAAGGAAGTGGATTATCCACATTCAAGAAACCAAGAATCTTCCCAACCATTAACCCTTCCTTGCCTTACAATGCCCCCAGGTCATGGTTTCCTGACCCCTTATCTCACAAGTCATCTGGTCACTGTTCTTGCCTCACACGCTGGCTATCTTATATCTCCCCAAAAGAAACTTTTTTTTATTCAACTTTCCACTTCTTCATCTTCACCCAAATGAAGAAGCCCTATAAGGCCTATTATCTGAAAACTCGGGTTGGCTTTGCTCTGCTCTTGAGGGTCAGCCCTGGCAGCTCATGCTTTTCCTTAATAAAAGCTTTCATCCTGGCCACAGAGTGGTTTGTGGGGTCTTGGTCTCTCCCAAACCTTACAACAATCAACAGATTGATCATCACAAAGGACAGATTCATCGTCTCTCCCTTGGTGATGGTGAAAAAAATCTATTTTTTTTTCGTAAGTATCTGAACTAGAGAAAAGAACAAAGCACCCTGTCTCCTCAATAAGCAAGAAGAATCCTCAGAGATAAGTAACACCAAAGAGTGGTTGGAAGTTTGGTTTTGATAACATATTATCAATCAACAAACATATTGGTGGAAGGAGCAAGCACATTTCAGGCTTCTGTGGCTGCATACTTTAGGAGATCCGTAGGAATAATGAGTAAAGGATTTGTCTGCACAGGTCAAACCTACCTTTACCACTGCCATTAATTTTTCTTGGACGGAGGGCCTTATGGCAGCCTTCAATATTTCAGAAGTTTCTCAGAACCTCTAGTAGGTTAATTCCTACATCTGCTGAATCTCATTTGGCTCCTGTTCAAAATATTTTATTTTTGAATGCAGCGTATTTAGATCATATAGTTGATTCACCCACACAACTTGATGCATGTTTATTTAAGAGTTTTATAATGTTTTTATGGATTTCAGGCACAAATATTTTCCCACAATCACCTGTTTTATATTCCCAATTGAAAGGCCATATCATTTTCCATGGTATTTCATCCTTCAAGAAAAGTAAACAGCCCATTCATGTTTCAGATCTCTGAAAGTCTTGGTGTATGAGGGTGGGCATGGAATCTGTGTGTACATGTGTATGTGTGAGCATGGGCAGGCATGTGCAAAAGTCACAGGACAACCTCAGGTATAGACCCTCACCTTCCACTTGCTTGAGGCAGGGTCCTGTCCTGGCTGCACATGCCAAGCTATGTGGACTGTGAGTTTCTTAGAAATTTCTTTCTTCCAGCTACCTTTTAGTATTAGGAATACTGAGATTCCCAAGTTTCATGTGACTGTTTTGTCTGGGTTCTGAGGAACTAACTTAGGTCAGACTCATAAATTTATCCACTGGCCCATTTACCCAGACTCAAAGTGAAGCGAATCTTAAAATCAAGAATGTCAATATTTAAATGGAAACATCAGGATAGCTATAATATTTTTGAATAAATATTTCTACATTGTTGTTTTTTAAATTTTTTTTTATTATGGGTGCATGTGTGTGTGTGCGCAGGTGTGCATGTGACATGGCACCTAAGCTAAGATTACAGGACTAATGTCTGGGGTTGGTTCCTGCCTTCCCTCTGCATTTGAGGCAGGTTCTCTCTTTCTAGTTATTATTTTCCAGGATGCATTTAACAGCTATCTTACCCAGTTAGCTTCTGGAAAATTCTCCTAACTCCTCTCTCTTTGCATGTGTGCTGAGATTACAGAAGCCTTCTGAGGCATCTTGACATAGAGCCTGAGTTCTGAACTCAGATGCGCCATCTGGATCATCCAGGGTCCAATCCATTGAGCCAGCTCCATGAACCTGTAACTGTTTTTTTTTTTTTTTTTTTTTTTTTTTTAAATGCTTCCACTCACTGATCTTAGATGTGACAATGTGTAATGCCAAGGCCTCTCTGTAGCTCCCTGATGCCAATTATTCTCCTTTCAACATGGCTATTGGTGTATTCCTTGCACTTTCTTGTTGTCTAGACTATTGTGGAATAGATGCCTTTTTTATTTACTTCTGAGAAGATTGTAATAGAGAGAAATCATTTTTGGAATGGAAAAAATCATGGCATCTTTATTTTTAGAATACATGACAGAGGGAGACTCCCAGACAAAACATTCTTTAATATATAGAGAAGAGTTGCATCAACAAATAAATAATGACAGGAATGTTCAAGACAATTGATCATCCATTGTTAGGATTTTCCTATAGCCACGTGGTAGTAACTATGATAAAATAACTATGGTAAATATAGTAACTATAATAAAAATTCTAAGTTAAGTTCATGAAGCTGGAAAACTACCTGGATATTGTTGTTTTTATTTCTATTTCTCAATTTATCATCATTGTACATGCTAAAATTTTCTCATAAAACTATTGATAATTCCTTAAAATGTTCATATTCATTTGCATCCATTTTTGTCTACATTTGTTTAAAAGGGTTTATTTTCCACACATAATGCCAAATTGAAAATATTCTCTTCAAATCCTAGCCTGTTATTCTAGTTTTTTTTTTAAATTTTTTTTGTTTATTTATTTATTTGAAAGCAACAGAGAGAAGGAGAGAGAGAGAGAGAGAGAGAGGGAGGGAGAATGGGTGCGCCAGAGCTTCCAGCCTCTGTAAACGAACTCCAGATGTGTGCGCCCCCTTGTGCATCTGGCTAACGTGGGTCCTGGGGAATTGAGCCTCGAACCGGGGTCCTTTGGCTTCACAGGCAAGCGCTTAACCGCTAAGCCATCTCTCCAGCCCTTATTCTAGTTTTAATGAGTATAATTTTTCACAAAGTTCAGTAAATTATGAGACATTATTATTGGTTAATTTAGTTGAGTGATTATTTGTAAATTTCTGTAGATCTTTGCCTTGGAAATGACACTTTTAAATGGTTACCAATTAGATGGTTCCTAAAGTATTTCTACAAGATAATACCTTAAATTAGGAACATATGTCATTTTAGAAATCATGAAGTTGTCATATTTGATCAGTTTTCTCTTCTTTGTTGCAGCAGCTAGTTGCTTCAATATGATAGGACCTCATTTCAAATTCGAAAACAACAAAGGCCCTATGGGATAGAAAACTTTTTCTCACCTCATGTTTTAACCAGTGGTCCTGTTAAAATTTATTGAGTTACATTTATTTGTTCATAAAAGTTTTGATTTAGAGAATATTTTACATATGATCTAGAAAGTCTCTCTTCTGTTGTCTACTCTCTTCCCCATTCAGTTGTTATTTGGAGAAGATTCAGAACCTTACTGTGGGTGGAAAAGACAGGCACTGGCTATCACAATGATGTCATACTTTATTTCTCCAAATGTACCCTATGACACTAGCAAAAGGCAAAATTGTCCATTTTACAGCATTGCTATTATTATCATGTTAAATTTGGTGATTTAAAGGTTGTGATATCGATTGCCATGAAAATCAAAGAATGCATCTTAATAAATGCATGCTATATATTTGAAGCACTCATCAAAATTCTACAAAGCACATATATAGTCAAACAGAAAACAGGCAAAACTTTACACCTCTTTTACAGCTCCTTGCGGCAAATGTGGGTGAGTTCAAGAAGTCGTCGTGGTTCACGGGGCTGTGAGGTAGAAACCAGCAGCCCTGCTTTTGTTTTCAGTTTTGGTTTTGTCTATACAAACGGAAGCTTTATCAGATCAACAGACGAGAGAATCTTCTTTCATATAAGAGAAAAAAGAAAAGGGTTCTCTTTACCTTGCTGTGCTGTTTAGATTTCCACTCGTGACATTGGAATGCCACTGAAAACGAACTCCAGATACTTGGCACCATGCTGTGTCACTGTGCATCTGGCTGTACCTGGGCACTAGGGAGTCAAACCCGAACTATTGGGCCTTGTAAGCAAGTGTCTTTAACTACTGAGCCATCTTCCCAGCCCTAAAATGTCTTTTTAAACCATGTGCTTTTCTAGTTCTAACATTGTACACTTAAAGCTCATTTGAGCGTAGAACTCAACTGGATAGTTCATTATTTATACTGTCTTTACTCTTTGCCATGTTACTTCACACTGAAGATATATTTTGAAAAATAACTTTATAAGCTGCAGTCAGTCAACACTGAAATCCAACAAAACAAAAATGATGTTTAATCTATTTATTACCTTTGTTCTCATTTATCTTAATTTAAAGGTGTTTACAGTCCTTGTTATTTTAATGAAGTTTTCTTGTAACCATTTTAGACTTTACACTGAAAGTAAAAAGTACTTACTGATAAAGTGCACCCGATCTACCTTTGCACTTTAATAATTTATGTCTCATACTTTACAGTAAAAATGGTACTGAATGTTTTATTAGAAAGGATAAAATTAAATTATTGCACAAAATAATTGAACAAATGTAACTAAGATTAGTCAGTTATTTGCAGCATTTTTTCATAATAATCATTATGTTGACTGGGAAGTTGAGATATGTTTATGTTCACTTAAATTAGTATTCAAAAAGAGGATTTGAAATGCAAGTGTGGCATCAGAAGAACACTGTTCAATGAAAAGTTAAAAAATATTCTGTATATTCCTTATAATGGTCATTTATTCTACCAAACATATTTTTAAAAAAATACTATAAATATTCAAAAATACAAATGCCTATTGTCTTTTGACTGATATTCCTTACCAATACCATAGGATCTCCACTATAATAAGGTACTTTATGAAGATTAAATGCTTTTGCAATTCAAACATGGTAAAATTGGCTTAAAGCAAAATCAAACACTAGTTTGCTGGTTCAGGATTTGAATAGTGGAATGAGAAATCTCTCTTATATTGCTATTGTGCCCTGGTCAGCTAAGAAGTAATTGCTTTTTATAAGGCAAATTTGCTTTTACTTTTCTAAGGTAATGAAATGAACCTGAAACATTTCCTTTGAAATCAAAGTCACTATCCCTGAAATGTCACCAGACAAATTCCATCATATAGTTTCAGCAAACACGTAATGAGAAAGTTGGGCTAGGAATTGATTGACAGAATTCTATTAGAAAGCATTCTCACATGTTCATCCATAATTATCTGTGTGGTAAATCAATACTGATTTGATTTTTTCTTCACATTTGTGGGCTGCTAACATGGAGGGAAAACTAAATCATATGTATTTGTTAGAGAAAAAAAAAAACTAAAGGAAAATTTTACGTCATGTTAAGATGCCTGAAATTAAATATCTGACCCACTTGTCAAAGATTTAGTTTAATGGTTGGAAAATAAAAATCATCTCAACAAATACATGTAAAATCACTAAATGTGTATAGAAACATGAATTCTATAGCACTACTTATTTGTGCAAAAATAACAAAAATACAAGTTTTAGATCAAATAAAATGTGATCTTTTTCATGGTTATCTTTTCAACATGTTCCAAGTAAGCCCTAATAGACCATACATTCATCCAGATGCTCTGTATGTCCTGAAGGGAAATGCATAAATTATACTTCAGGGATGTGTCCTTTGAGTGGGTGGTGATTTCTAATCAAACATCAGTCAGAACAGGATAACAGGGAGTAAGTATTGAATATTTCTAGAGTTCATGAAAGATGCAGATAAATAAGACATTTTGGAAATATGGTGTATTTAAGCATTCTTATGAAATAGTGACAGATTTCATTTTAGCTTTGATTTTTTAAAAGGTATACATTGTTTACAATAATTCTGTTAATAAATATTTTTTCAAAATATAAACACCACAGGGCAATTTTTACCCGAAAAGCTTTCTTGCATGCAATTTCCTTATGCCTTCATTACCTACACACATGCTACTAATTTTAAGGAATAGTTGGAACATTTCCCTCAGTTTTTCTCCTGATCATGGCAAAAATTTGATACAATCATAACATTAGTGCTAAACAAATCTATACATGAAATACAACATATCCATATACTTGTAATGGCAACATGTTATGTTACTCATTATGTTAGTGCAAACTCTTTTAAGTTAATCCCAAAATGTTTTGTTGCTGTGTCTTTATTGAAGTTTCCAACACCAATGTTGCAGAAAACTAAAGCTCAATGTTACTCTTGTCCTATATGGGATAGTTGGTCTCTCAAATATAACCTGCAAGACTTCTATTAGTTGGAAAGTTGTGCTATATGCTTTGAATTTTTCTTTGAGATGCCAATTGTTACCTATATTTTCAATGTACCTTACAACTAAGCATGCTTCTTGCCCAAATATTAAGTGTGCAATCATATGACTTCTTGCCATCTTGTGTTTTATGTCAATGATTATATGCTAAATTCTAAATGTATCTCAGAGTGGCTGAAATCATTCAAACATTTAAAGGATGATTTCCCCCTGGAGAAATGATCGTCATAGAATATGTATCAAATTTTCATCTTCCAGCAGCTTATTATTCAACAAAATTTTTTTTTACATGAAATAAGTAGTTATATGAGGGAAACATCCTGGAGGCAGAAGGAGGAAGATTTCCATGAGTTTGAGGCCAACCTGACACTACATAGTGAATTCCAAACGAGCTTGGGCTACAGCAAGACCTAACCTTGATAAACCAAACAAAAGAAACAACAACAACAACAAAAAAGAAAAAAAACAATTATGGCATAGGAATCTTAAAGCATAATAAAATTTCTGTGAAGTTACACTGAACCTATTCTTATAAAGTTAGCAAAACTCAATTTACTTGTACTATATAAGACCACAGGCTTAGTGATAGCCTCTATCTATCTATCTGTCTGTCTGTCTGTCTGTCTATCTATCTATCTATGAATGAATGAATGAGACAGAGAGAGAACGGGCAAAATAGGGTGTGTAATCACTGCAAAGGAACTCCAGATGCATGTACCACCATATGCATCTAGTCTAATTAGGTTCTGGGGAAGTGAACCTGGGTCCTTAGACCTCATTAGCAAGTGCCATAAACACTAAGCCGTTTCTCCAGCCCCTTAGTATTTTTTGTAAAAAGTATATTTTATTTATTTATTTATTTGATACAGAGAAAGAGGCAGAAAGAGACAGAAAGAGAAAGGGAGACAATGGGTGTGCCAGGGCCTTTAGCCACTGTAAATGAACTCCTGACGCATGTGCCCCCTTGTGCTTCTAGCTTTATGAGGGTCCTGGAGAATCGAGCCAGTATCCTTTGGCTTTGCAGGCAAATGCCTTAACTGGTAAGCCATCTCTCCAGCCCTCCTTAGCACTTTTTAAATTTAAGTTACAAACAAGTTCATTTACTATGTATTGTCAGCTAAAATTTTTACAAGATTTTCATACTTTTCTGAAAGGAATCACTCAGCTTTCATTCATCATCTAATGGGATACAAATATATAGTTAAAATCTACTGGATGTAATGAAAATATCTTGTGGCTAAACCTAACTAATGGAAACTAAGTATGGCATGTGCTGTTAACTTTCTGTCCAGAAATTTTAGACATTATTGTCAAGACAATATCTCAACCTGAATGAGATAATAAATTTAGTTCTAAAGAAAGTATTGATTGTTCAAATAATTTCTATTGTCTATAAAAATATGAAAATATAATACCACTTGTACCAGAAAATAATGCATTGGAAAATATAAATATTTGATATTAAATACAACCTGATTTTTCATAGACAGAAAGGTACTAAATATTGAGTTCTCAAATAACTTTAGATGCTTTTCTTTCAGAAACAAATCGAAGGCTATTTCTAGATAGCTCAGAGTCATTTTTCAGGTCAATTGCATTATTTAGCTGTTTGATTCCTATTAACAAAAGGGGACACTCACACAGCGTGTTTAA
This sequence comes from Dipus sagitta, assembly GCA_036346955.1. Classification (NCBI taxonomy): domain Eukaryota; kingdom Metazoa; phylum Chordata; class Mammalia; order Rodentia; family Dipodidae; genus Dipus; species Dipus sagitta. Next base: position 16,486,243 of record CM070788.1, read on the forward strand.
TGCTTTCTTCCAAAGGTCATTTTGTGCTGAGTAGAAAAGTGTCTCCTAGATATGTTCAAGTGAGCTGTTGAAAGGAATGCTTTATTTCAAACCCTTGAGAGTCTTGATTTTATTCATAAATGCAATCAGTCAGAATGCTTTCCAATCTGTTGATCTTAATTCTGTTTTACCAAATTGATATTTAAAACGCCAGGTTGGTTAGACTACCTGCATTGACAAAAGCAAAAGTAAAAGTCAGGGGAGTTCTAATTGCAATCCCTAATCCATGGTGCCTGTGCTTTATTGTAGGAGATGCTCGGAGAAGATCAATTAACTGCTGTGAAGTCCTCTTGACACACACGGGGTTGGATTGACTGAAGAAGAAAGGCAAACATTAGCGTAAAGTACACCATCGACAGAAGAATTAGATTTCTATACTCTGGAAGCACTTCTCATCATCTTCACTAGGTGCTTTCCATGCAGAACGAAAATTTTAAATCATATAAATGCCACATTTTTTTTTCTGTGAGTGAAGAGGTTTAGTATTGTTGCAGGAAGCTAAATAAATGTTCCAAAGCACAGAGATTTTTTAAGCTCCTGGATGAATATCCAGGATGAATATCAATATGGTTTTAGAAACTTAAATATTGATCTTTTTCTAGACAATAAAACTACATATTATAAATAAAAAGACAACTATATTTTATAGAAAGCCTCATATAAGCCTACTTAAAACACATTGGAGAGTTATCTGTGCTGGCTCAGTAACTAAAAGTGTTCGTTTGCAAAGCATATATGCTTGGGTTCAATTCCCTAGTACTAAGCTTAGATAGATACACAAAGTGGTCATGCATCTGGAGTTGGCTTGCAACAGCAAAAAGCCCTGGTATGGCCATGATCTCTCTCTTTCTCTCTCTCATAAATAAAAGCATATTTTTAAAAGGTATCTATAAATATATTTATGAAATAAGAGACGTGACTGATAATTTTCAAGTTATCAGCTGTATATCTAAAGTAAAGTACATGAAACAAAATAACAAGTGTTTTAAACCTTTGCTAAAATTCTAATTGTGATTTTTATTTTATTGATGATTTAATACTATTGTGAAAAGGCACATAATTAGTGTAACTACAACATTTATGTTGTGTTTGTGACACTTTTGTGGCCAGGTAAAAATTAAAAATTTTTTAAAGATTTTTTAAATTATTTATTTATTTATTTATTTGAGAGTGACAGACAGACAGAAAGAGCAGAGAGAGAGAGAGAGAGAGAGAGAGAGAGAATGGGTGTGCCAGGGCTTCCAGCCACTGCAAACGAACTCCAGACGCGTGCGCCCCCTTGTGCATCTGGCTAACGTGGGTCCTGGGGAGTCGAGCCTCCAACCGGTGTCCTTAGGCTTCACAGGCAAACGCTTAACTGCTAAGCCATCTCTCCAGCCCAAAAATTTAAATTTTTTAAGATGCAATTTTACTATAGCACATTTTAAATAATTCAGTATAAGAAAAAGTTACTCCTGAACTTATAACACATTTATTATGTGACACTGAACACAACAGAAGTTCAAAGTATCTTAACTCAAAACTACTTTTAATATACCCAACCTATCAAAGATTGTATCTTAGCAGGATAGCAACTGTGCAGTGTCCATTGCTTACCCTACTGCTACATTGGCTTCCTGGATATTTCTTTCATTCCATTCCATTATAGAACTGAAGATTGTTCAAATCCCAAAGCAGTTAAGGATATAGATAGATGATAGATAGATAGATAAATTTCAAAAGAGTGAGATTCTTTAAAAACTAATTAATGTTTGTTATTTATCATCTTTACCAAAAGCCACTGCTTAATTCTCTTGGAGACTATATATATATATATATATATATATATATATATATATATATATATAAAGGTAAACAATACAATCCAAAGCAATCCAATGTGAATACCAAAAACTAAACTTCAAGAACAAGAATAACATAGTGGAAAAAAGAAGGAATATAGTAGAAGGAGGATTTGGAAGGAGGAAAAGGAGTAATGTGCTGGGAGGGGATTATGATCATGGTATATTGTTTATATTTATGGAAGTTGTCAATAAAATGTTCTTTAAAAAGGATGGAAAGCAAGAACCAATACTCCAAAATTGTTTTCTGAGTTCATACTCACCGCAGTATATTTATGTATGCCTACCTACACACTACAATATATATAGACACACCATACACAAATCACACACATATCAAAAAGTAGTTTAAAATGAAATTTATTAGTATTTATATTGAGTTGAGAAGTACTTTAGTTAAATTTTAAAAACCTAAGATCAGTTAATATAGCCTAACTACTTAGTTACAATAGACATTTTATATGTGGTCATGACAAAGTTGAATTTTCAAAAGCAAAGAACTAGTTAAATAAAATGACACAATTGTAGCTATTTTTATTTCAGTCAAGGAAAGAAATATTATAGTCTATTTCATAAAGACAAATAACTCAAATTGTCAGAAAGATGTAACAATCCAATGTCTATACAAATGTATTGATAAATTTACAAAGGGCTAGAATTTCCAAATAAAGCAATGTACATTTTCTGTAAGTACAGGATTAACCTCTTCTATCCATATGCTAAAATAATAAAAAATAATTATTAAAATACTGAGTAGGGGGCTGGAGAGATGGTTTAGCACTTAAGGCGCTTGCATGGGAAACCTAAAGACCCATGCTTGACTCCCCAGTACCCATGTAAGCCAGATGCACAAGGTGGCACATGCATCTGGAGTTTGTTTGCAATGGCAAGAGGCCCTGATGTGCCTGACCCATCCTCTCCCTTCCTCCCTTCCTCCCTATCTCTCTACCCATCTCTCTTTCTCTCTAATGAATAAATAACATATTTTTTAAAAATACTGAGTAGGACTGGAAGGTGGCTCAACAGTTAAATGTGCTTGCTTGCAAAGCCTATGGCCCAGATTTGATTCTCTAATGTCAACATAAGACCAGATGTACAAAGTGGCCCATATGTCTGAATTTTGTTAGTAGTGGCAAGTTGCCCTGACATGCTATGCTCATAGTCAGCCTCTCTCTCTGTCTCTCATGCAAACACACACATACACACAAATAAAATAAATTTGTAAAAATACTGTAGTTAAATATCTTCACGGTGATTCACTATAACAGTTAGATAGATGCATTTAAAAAACATTTTAAGATATTAACATATAATCTTATTTCCATTTTACAATTTGTATTTATATGAAGAGGTAAATTGTCAAAAAAATCTTTGTCTTTATTGCTCCCCTAAGTGATTTTCTGTATAATTGAAGGAAGAAATACATTGATTTAATAACAATTCTTAAAAAAATAAACCTGTCTGGGGTATAAGCCTGCAATTTCAGCTGCTTGGTAGGTGGAGCAGCAGGGTGTGCATGTTCAAGGCATGGCAAGGCTACAGAGTAAGGTCAGGGAAGGTCTGAACAGCTTAATGCCATCCTGTCTCAGTAAAATTAAAATGTTCTTGAAGGATGTAACTCAGTGGTATAGTACTTATCTCTCATGCTATGTCCAATCCCCAGTACCCTGAAAACAACAAAAATGTTGAGTAGAGGGCTCTAATGATTTTATTCCTATTCATATTAGCTCTCACCTTCTTTTATTTTTAGGTCTGATCAAGTAAAACCATTCACATTCCCCATGTTGCCTCTGGATGGCTGTCATAGCAGCTCTTTCTCTTGTCCCGCTGCCCTTTCTGCTCAGAGAGTAAGCACCAACTTATTCAAAGTACTGACTGACCTTCTTATAAGACTGGAACTTACTCTGGAACCATTCCAGTTGTTTCTGGCCCCACTTCCATGATGCCTTCCTTTGTCTCCATGGAAAACTATGCATTATTTTGAAATCATTAAATTTTCTTAGTTATGCTTTTGTATCTCAGTTCATTTAGACATTTTTCTGTTTTGCTATAAACAAATTCAAAGAGAGAAACAACTTTTGTTCTGTTCAGAAACACATGCAATGAACTAGGAGTATAAACATAGTAGACAATAAACAAAAAAAAATATTTATAGGAACAACATTTATAGTTCAGAAAATTATTTAAGGTAAAATGAATTTTAATTTTCTCATTTAAAAATTACATTCATTGAAAAATAATCTCAACTTTTAAAAAATATTTATTTATTTATTTTCAAGGGGGGAAAGAGAGGCAGAGAGAGAGAGAGAAAGGGAGAGAAAAATGCAAGAAAATGAGTTTGCCAGGCCTCTAGCCACTGCAAAGGAATTCTAAATGCATGTGCTGTTCTGTGCATCTGGTTTTACATGAATTCTGGGGAATCAAACTCAGGTCCTTAGGCTTTATAGGCAAGTGTTTAAATTGTTGAGCCATCTCTCCAGACCAACAGTTTTGAATAAACATTTCTTTTTTTCTTTTTTAAAATCATCTTCAGTGAAACCAATAATTTAATCTTGTCAAGGCAAATTAAGTAAATGTATTTAAAATTATTTAAAAGACTAGCATTGTGTCATGCACTGTTGTTTTTGTGTGATAGAAACAATAACTTCAGGCATATACTTAAGATGCCATAAAAAGCCTATAATAAGTTAAATTGCATAAAAGTACATCAACTATAAGTCAGTATTAATGCTACCAAATGCCTAGATAACTTCCAAAAGTTGAATAAGATTGTTAGTTGATAATAAACTTTTGAACAATGAAAACTAAGGTCAGCAATTATTCATATGTTCAGCTTTCAAAGTCATCATATTATTGTGAGAATATATCATTGTGAAAATACAAGGAATAATTTTACAATGAAAATGCTGAACATACTTTATTTTCTTTCTATAAAATTTTTTCCTGGAATATGATATGTAATGTCAGCTACTCCATAAATACCATTGAGGTCTCTGACAGCGTATTTTATAGAGAATCGTAAATAACCATCCCAGTCATGTAGCTGAGACAATTACCCCGGACCATGGGCCTGGTTCTTTTGATTTAGTGGCATCTTAGAAGGACAGACAATGCATACTTGTCAAACCTAACTGCAGGTCTCTAACATGTCTGATGTTCTACTTAGGGCTCATTATGTTTGGTTTGGTTTCTATTATTTTAATGATTATTTTGTGTTTTATGATGGATACAAAAACACTTGGGAACTCTGTGTCTTTTCATGAATGGAAAATAATCACAGAATCTATGGAAGACACTGATTTCTCACTTTTGGAGAGAAAGATGGAAACCGGAAAAAACTGTAATAATATCTCTATGTAAAGTTTCATTTCAAATATACAAACATATCCATTTTTTATGCATCAAGAATTTTTTTTTGCATTTCAGCTGAGAGTCATCATTTAAATATGTTTCTTCATTCTCATCAGCCTATAACTTGCTATACTTATGTCATATTTATTTCATACATACCCTCTTAGAGGAATTGTACAATTAAACTTCCAGACAAAACTAGTTATTTGTATTTGAGAAGCACGACGTATGTGAGTGCTAATATGTATCTATATTCTTAAAATATTCATGAAATAGTGAGATCTTAAGATCTTAAGAGCTCTCCATAATTTTCTTGCAAATTTGTGTGCCATAGTCTTTCCTAACAATCTATGTTGAATTCATTTGACTACAGTTTTGAAATCTATAATGGATAATTGACAATAAACCATGCTCATGCTCAGATCTCAGAATGCATTTGATCTGTTAAATATTCGTAAATTTTTGAAATGGGGAGAAGGTTCAGTCACGTCTAGTTCTGATCCCCAGAACACGCATATGAGCCGCTGAGCATCTCCAGACCCAGGAAACCTCCAGGAAGGACATGGGAAATGGAATCTGCTAGAAGCTCATGAGCCAGACACCACTGACAAGCACAGAGGTGAACAAGGAGCAGCCAGAGGTACAAGGCCAGGACCACGGCTGACATCATCCTCCAACCTTCACACACCAAGCATGAAGTACCAGTCCTCATGCATGTTAGCCACCACAACATTTGTAAATTTTCAAGTTTAAAGGAAAAAAAAAATCAGCCATCAAAGAGACGTTCCAAATGAAAAACCATCTCTTCCAAGAACAACTCTGAAGAGATTCCTAGAGGAGTTTCATTGGTTTGAACTAACCCATAAATAACTGGCAGTGTTTCAAATGACATAATTTGGCATTCATTATAGGAAAAGAGTAAAGCAATAAATTTCATGTGAAATGGTTACTCAATGGCTATGCATTAATAGTTTACTCTATAATGTCACAGAATGTGTTAATGTAAATGAAAAAATAGTTTTAAATTTTAAAAATTTGATGACTTAATAAATATATGCTATTTCAGATTTTACCCTATTCCTCCTTATAAACACTTTCCATACCTGTTACATCTATTATAATTCTGTAATTTAATTTGGAAAGCATAAGTCATGCAACTTAAATATTACAGTCTCCAAAACATATGTGTTGATTATAAACACACCATACAAATGAAAAATAATCATTAAGCACTTCATAAAACTCAAGGTTCTCAAGCAAATATCAGTATAAGATGACTTCCATTATCTAAGGTGGACATGTGAGGCACTGTGATAATTCAGCAGGAAAATAGGTGGGCATCTGGAAAAGCCATGCTTAAGTGAAGTAAAAAGGGTCATAGGACTTTTTTTGAGATAGTAAATCAAATCTACTTGATCATTTATTTCTTCAATTTTTTTCAAATGGAACGAATACAAATATGAGACAACAAAGCTCTGTTATAAATTGATGAGGTTAAGTGAGAGATAGACTACCATAGTTGGCAGCTTCAAAATGAATAAATTCAGTCGTTGATTAAATTGCTGTCTTTCCTCAATGCAAAGACAAATTTCATAACTGATATTGAATTTGGGCAACATATTTCAATAAAATTATTTATTAGGTTATTTGAATGTTTGTGAGTATGGGCGTTTGTGTGTGTGTGTGTTCGTATTTGTGCAAATCGGTGCACCAGAAACTCTTATGGCTTCAAAGTTCATTCAAATTTCAGCTGAAGTGGCTTTCTTGGGAATTGAACCTGTGTTGGAAGGCTTTGAAAAATGAAACAGGGGAGTATACTTATATAGTTTATATTACTGGGATATTATTTGAAAATTGAAAAAAATACAAATTTGCATAGTTATTACAATACATCTTAAACATAAAAACTGATACACTTCAAAGTAACTCAACATGAAGGAAAAGGATTTTTTTTAAGTATTTGAAAGAATGTAGTTTTTCTTATCTTCAGATACTGTATTTCAGTTTTCTGAATTTATAGACCTAGTACAAAAACACAGGGTTATTCTAGCTGCCAGTATTTATTAATAATGGCTTATTCCACACTATCATTTTATGGTGGATTTACTGTGCAAGATTCTAGAAGCATAAGCTTTCACCATGGGGATTTTCATAACTTTTAGAGAGTCCTGAATATATCAGTGGCTCTGCACGGATGATTTCCATGTGATGAGTGCTGTGATTTCTCTGTGAACAACCACTGAAACGTTTATTTGCCAGATGAACCTGCAGACTCTCAAGACTCTATTGATGTTGCCCTTTCAGTAGAGATGCTGATGTTCCGGAAGGCAGAGAAAATGATGTGAAGCATGGCTACCTGAGGTCAGGTATAAACTGAGATAGACATTGCTTCCTTGTCCAGGTATAAAACCCTTTCTTACTTCACTAATTTTAACTCTGTTTTACTTCCCTCTCTTTTTGGGGAGGTATACTAGTTCTAAATTGTCCTAAACTAATCTGTGCCACCACTTATCAGAATTTCTCCATCCTTCATTCTATTGTTTCATAGAGCTGTTGTGAGAAGTGAATTTTACATTTCATATTTAATTCTTTCATCACCACAAGAATTATACATAGTGGTGATTTTAATTAGCCTCATTTAATACATGAGGAAATTTAAGCCCCAGACAAAAATGATTTTGTTTCCTTAGTTGACATAGCACATGACAGGTAGAGTCTGAAGGGGTGCAGTGATGAGCCTCATGATATATTTAAGTAAACAAGAAAAAAAGCACATTAATGTTAACTATTATCTCTCATACAAAAAATGGCACTTTAAATCTGCGGTAAATATAAATATATCAACAGCTGAAAGAATACTTCTACTAGAAATTCGACATATGTCAAAATCAATTGAAATAACTCTTCCATTATGTTATGCATTTATGTAAGGCCATTCTTCATTAACATCATAAATATAAAACAATATCCTTAGCCTATACCATAATGACTAAAATTTGATTATTTTTCTTCCAAGTTGACTTCTTATTAAATCATATAATAAAATAAAATGATTCATAAACTATGTTTATGCAATTATTATTATTTGAAGGAATATTATTCCTCTATGTCATCTTTTTGGCTAATATAAATTATTTTGTGCTATTATGAACTACTATGTATTCAATGCATCTAATCTTCAAAGCATTTACTTATGGGCTGGAGAGGTGGCTTAGTGATTAAGGCACTTGCCAGTGATGCCTAAGAACCCAAGTTTCATTTCCCAGAACCCACACAAGCCATATGCACATGGTGCCACATGAAATTTGTTTGCAGTGGCTAGAGGCCCTGCTGTGGCCATTCTCCCTGTCTCTCTTTCTCTCTCTCTTTCTCTCATAAATAAAAAAAATTAAGAAACATTCATTTATGCCTGATATTAACACATATGTTAAGCATAGAAAATTCAGAAACTTTAAAATGACAAATATGTGTGTTCTATCAAAAAAAAGTATCTTGCAAATGGAAGTATTAGAATTCAGTAACTGGAACTGATTTATCAATAAGGCACAGTTGAGTTGTACAAAGTCAAAGCTATTTCCTTGTATCTTAGATCTCAACTATAAATACTAAACCATTTACACTACAATACCTTCCTTTACTTAAACAGTATTTGAAATCACCATTATACTCACAGTTAAAATTGGTAACTAATATTAGAAATAAAAAAGATAAATAGAAAAAAACTTTTATAGTTTTTTTTTTCAAACTGATAAAGTGATGGGCAAACAAGATACCTCTACAGTTGCAAGTCCATTTGGAGTGTCATAAGCTTTCAAAGGTGAAGTAATGAGAAGATAATAAGGAGGCCCATTATTGAAAAGAGAATCACATATGTAAGGCCCAGAACTAGAATTCGAGCTAAGTGAGTATGAAAAATGGAAGGGAACTGGAATAAGAAGAAGAGTAGAAGGGGGAAGTTGTAAGAGGAAAAACAATTTAAAAATGAAGATAGGAAATGGCACAACAACAAGATTTCCTTATGTAAATATCAATCAATCACAGAGTTCAAACCCAAAAGAAAATCTTGACAGTGCACAATTGCCGTTATAAAAACAATTTCAAAATATAAGCATTGACTTTCTCTTAAATACAATGCTATTTAAGAGGAGAAAAAATAAAACTTAACTAATATACTTTAAATATATAATATGAGTAAGATAATCATGGAATAAACAACACGAGCATACTCAGAAGGTAGGCCCCTGTTAAAAGAGGCAGAAAATGACAGGGTGAATGAAATGTTAAGTCACAGTATTAGGAGTGGAGTTTTTGGTGGGAGACTGGATCATAGGATACCATATGAGTCATACATAGGTCATGAGGATTTGTGCTCTTATACAGGAGACTCCAGAGTCAGCCTTTTCCCTTTTCAGTTTGTGAGGTTACACTGAGATTCCCAGCCATGGGCAAAAACAGACATCTCTAGCTATTGAATCAGCCACCACTGCATACGTGAGATTGACAGCTTCTAGACACGAGCAATCAAAGGTTCTTACCTATAAGCTGTGCACTTTTCTTATTATAGCAGCCAGGACACACTAACACATAACTTCTAAACTAACAATTGAAATAAAATTATATTGTTAAGCTTTATGGTGATATAAACTACATGCTGAGGTTCAGACCCACAATGTGACACTATACACTGCTAGAAGAACAACATAGGATGAAATAAATGATCGGATGATATTAACATTAAAGAATGGAGTCTAATTCTTAAGATGCTAGTTATTCCCATGTGAGGTCATAGATTTAACACCAACCTAGTTAAATCTAAGCTAATATTTTTGGGACTTGATATTCTAATGATAAAATATGTATGGAAATGCAAAGCATATACAATCAGTAAAGTGATTCTGGAAAAAAAATGCAGCTTTTCCTATTCATTTTGGCATCCACTATAAACTGATCATGATTAAGTAAACTAATTAAGGTTGTTTAATTCACTACTCTCCTAAAAAAGAACTTACCGCACTGTATATATTCAAAATTATCTCAAATATGTACATACAATATCCAAATGCATGTAATAGCTAAATTTTAAAACTCTTGCCAACATAAACTATAGCTATTATAATATTTGGTTGGTGGGTATTTTAAGGAACAAAGTTCAGTATAGAATACAGTAATGAACATTGAAGCTTGCAAAAAATAAGCTTCCTCCATTTTAGTATGCACGATTAAGCTTTATTAAGTGCAAGTGGATTTATTATCATGCATAATAAATCCAGAGTGTGGTAGCATAGCTAACTCAGGGGCTCTATGCTATGATCCATGTAATCGGGATATGCAGAGTCCTGTCACTGTGGACACACAGGCTTTGTACTCCAGCCAGTTCCCTGAAATGCCTCAAACTCTCACAAGCCCATGACAAAGTCCAACATACATGCTAACAGAGTACTTCCCTGTAGCTTTGGCTGGAAACAGTTTCTATATGCTCCTCAGTATCTTTTCCTCACACAGCTTGATCTATATAACATACCTCATCCAGTGACTGCCAAGAGGAGTTAGATATAGCCGTCACAGAAGTCAACTTACAGCAAAGGTATGTATGTTCAGCAATGACGGGACCCATCACATGACTTGTCCTTGATTCCATAGTTTTTCACATGACAGACTTTTAGTGATGCTGTGTGGACCCTTATGACCAGTAATATGCTGACCAAACTTTCTAAACCTAAAATGTCAAAGGGGGACATGAGGAGCTCATTGTAGAGATCTGACAAGTCTGGAAATAGTGGACTCCAACATCTCTGTAGGAGAAGGCATGAGCCTTAAACACCAACAATGAGAGTCAATAATTTATTCTGACCAAACAGAATACATATGTATATGTACATACACATATTCATTCATTGTTTCGCAGGTTAATAAACTTCTTTAACTACTTGCTATATTTTAATTTGTTTTGGCTACATGCTGTGTTCATGCCAAGTATAACTATAGATTATGGTTTCTGTCTTAACTTTTTTTAAAATTTTTTTGTTCATTTTCAATTATTTGAGAGTTACAGAGAGAGAGAAAGAGGCAGAGAGAGAGAGAGAGAAAGAATAGGTGCGCCAGGGCTTCCAGCCACTGAAAACGAACCCCAGACGCGTGTGCCCCCTTGTTCATCTGGCTAACGTGGGTCCTGGGGAATCGAGCCTCGAACCGGGGTCCTAGGCTTCACAGGCAAGCGCTTAACAGCTAAGCCATCTCTCCAGCCCTTGTCTTAACTTTCATTTAGTTCTTACCATTGTGCTTGTGGAAGAAGTTAGGACAAAACTGGTAGTAGGATGACATACAGAACCCAGTGAGGAATCTTAACTCTGCCTTTTCTTAGGTATGTAATATTAGATAAATAACTTTCAGTCATTGTGATATGAGATTTTGAGGTTTTGGAGGGTTCCTCAGACTTCTAAACTCTAGTTTCCAGTCCTAGACCTTGTTTTAACAAAACAAAATTGTAAAAATAAATAAATAAGTAGGGATAAATTATGAGTTATTTAGTTTACTTTGGGAGTATTTACAAATTGTGAGGTTTCTTTTTTTATTAAGTAGAAACTCTGTATGGACACATCATGCATCGATACCATCATTTCCCTCTGCCCTGCTCCCACTCCACTGAGGGCTCTTCTTAGTTGAATTGCTGGTATCCACCACGGAGCTGTGGGTTCTAAATTGTGAGTGCAGCAGTCAGTCATTGTGCAGGACCAATGTCCCTGGACATTTCCTGAGTCTTGTTGGGTGTGCTTTAAATTTACTTAAGTTGTGTGCTCTCAGCAGCTTCTGGATGTCTGCTTTGGTGGGTTTTGAGTGTCCTCAGGGTCTGTCTCCATCACCCTGCTAAGGACATCAGCCCTTGCTCATCTCACACGTTCCCCTGTGGTTTCACCTGCACCCTAGCTGCTGGGGGAGTAATGGTTCATCACCTGTCAGGAAATCAGCTATCCTTGTCTTGTTGGCAGATTTTGTTTGTCCTTGGTTCTCACTGCTTTCTGAAAAAGAAAAACAGATACACCAATGGAGAGTGAGAGCAGGATAGGTTAAAGGGAAGAACAAATTTAGAGAGATTTCAATGAGTGCAGCCTCACTTTTGGACAAAGATTAGTGGGATCTTCTTACTAGAGCCCCATAATATTGAACTCCATAGGATTCTGATTTGGTTCCCAATTTCAGCTATGGGTTCTTTTCCACTCAGTGGATCTCTTAGCTGAGCAGAGAACCACTGGTCACCCGCCTAGGCTGTGTGCCACTACTGTCCAGTTGTGTACATCTTTCCAGGTTGGTTGTTTTCATATAGCAGTGTCTCCTGCTCATTAACAACACTGTTGGCTGTTTTCCTTGAGCAGCTCATGTAGCACATTCCAGCACTGTCAGGGCGAACCATCTGGGGATTGCCTTCCTACCAGATTCAGCTGACTCTCTCGATGTTCCTTGGTAGACTGTGATGTCATCAATAGGGACTTACCTTTTACCAAATTGTGACATTTATTTAGGGTAAATTGATATCTAGGAAAAGGCATGAACAGTTACACACATACCCAAAGACAGGACCTAGAAGTTCATGCAAAAGGATTTATAGAAAACAGTCACACATTTGCATGAAAGAAAAAAGCCAGCCTTATGCCTCCACATGGGAGAAAATTAAGAGATTAAGTGGTGACGATGATGGACTCAAAGCTTAAAGAAGGAAAACAGGGAAAGCACCAAAGCAGAGACTGGGGAATTAAGGGACTTAAAACGTGTGTAGTAAAGAATGTCAACAGACTTATTACACCATTGGTAGACCCAGAGTTTAGAGAATTGCACATATAGCAGTCAAAGAGTTTAGAGGAAATAGACATGTGATAGACCCGTATTTTAGAGGAAAATCACAGTGAAAAGGTTATTTGCATCTTGAGAGATTGTTTAGTGGTTAAGGCACTTGCCTGTGAAACCTAAGGACACAGGTTTGATTCCCCTGTGCCCATGTAAGACAGAATCACAGGTGGTGCATGCATCTGGAATTTGTTTTGCAATGGCTAGAGGCCTTGGAATTACTATTCTATCTCTCTCTCTCTTTCTCTCTCTATCTATCTATTTCTCTCTCTCATTTAAACAAATAAATTTATTAATTTAAAAAAAGACTTCTATAGACAATACATGTGTGTAATTACTAGCAAAGTATCTAGATAAGTACCAAGGGTCTGCCCCCTTTCCCACAGCCAGGCTGCTGAAAGAAGGGAGACACTTGCTCACTACCCAGATGAAAGCATCCAGAAATCAGGTTGCCAAAGTGGATGGGAAGGAAAAATGACCAAAATTACCACTTTCCCTTTCAAGTCAAAGAGCAGAGGATTAAGAAATAGTGAAGGAGTCAGAGATTATCAGGAAATAATCAAAGGAAATAATTATCCCAAAGCATCACATAGATAGGAGGAAAACAGAAAAAATACCTAGTCCAAGGGAAGGAGAGACAGACTTACACGTGTCTTCACATCAAATCTAAGGGAAAGAAGAGATGCATAGGCCATGTGTATAACCTCCTTTGTACAGATAAGTCATTCAATTGGAGTGACTCTAGTTATCAGACTAAGGTATGTAAGGACAGATTCAATTGGCTTTTGCACTCAACTGAACTCACGACAAAAGAACCAAATCCTGGATGGCTGATAGAATCAGGGGTTGTCCTGGAAGGGGCCAAAAAAATCTCATCAGTTTGTAAACTCAGGGACCTGAGCCAGAAAGGCTAAGCTGAGGAAGAAGCAGGAAGTTCCTGTTGTTGAGTGTCCCTGGCAGCCATCTTGGACGAAGCAGGACCGGATGCAAGTTCCAGCTCTGTCCGAAGCAGTGGGGCGACATCTTTTGGCTTTCTCTTTGGGCTTCTGCTGCTGACTGAAGTGCCCGAAAGGAGGTAGATTTCTCCTGTCAACGTCAATTCCACGATTACATCTCTGAGAAGGGGACGATACTAATTTTGGAGGTGTTTGTGAAATTAAGAGTTGATTCAGAAAAAAAAAAAAAGATGTATCTGAAACACATTTAGGAATTTGATGACAACCTGACAATTGATACCAAGGCCTATCTCCTTCCTACTCATCTGAAGTTCAACCCTGGTAACTTAAAATATCACTGTAGGAGCAGGAAGATAAGAGGAGAGGCTATGAAATGCTATCTTCTGGATATTACATGGCTGTTACACTCACAGTGAATTAACCATGAATGTGCTCCCCTCCACAATATTAAGCCTGCCATTACCTCATCATGGATGGGGAAAGACTCGTGAGACCCTTGACTCCCAAAATAGCAAGTGGCAAATGTTGAATTCTGGGGGGGAGAGTCACATCCTCCAGTGAAGTAACTATTGTTGAGTTGCCCATTCTCAATTAAATACAACCATCATACTGCAAAGGAGTCTAATTTGAACCCTCATTTAAAGTTTTGAGTCTAAAGCCACACAATTGAAGCTTGAAAATAGGATGGGAATTAAATGGGCTTTGGTGAGCAGGGGATAAGAAGCACTGTGATGACTGGATCAAAATGCGTTGTATACACTTACCTCCTGTAGAGAGAGATTTTCTCCCTCCTGTTTGTATATGACCAAGCTCCAAAGATCCTGATAGACAGCCTTTGGGTTTGGAATGGCCCATTCTTGACAGGAATCAGTCACACCCTGGCCATGTTGCTTTGAAGGCCATTAGATCCTGCTCCGTGTTTTTGAGAGCCAGAATGCCTGTCAGAAGCAAATAAGTGTTGTCTCGGCACCACATTTAGTTAGTCACTATCCTGATGTAGTAAAACTCAGCATCTCTTAGGCCCTGCCTAGAAAGCTGGTGGTGAAGACAAAATATTTCCTGATGGAGCCAAGGGAAACACTGCAATTACTCGAGTTTCCATCGGTCATAACTGAAGGGTCAATGCCTGTGTAACCCATGTCTCCTTGAGGTTCTAAAGGTCATAATGGAAAGGGCAGAGGGCATGGAACTCCATCCATAGAACAGTGCCTGAAAATCTCCACCCAGCGTTGATGTTCCCTAGGTCATAATGGAATGGGCAGGGCCTGCAGAACTCCAACCAGCCTTCCTTATGGTCCTTGCTATAGCTGGAAATTCTCTCCTCCTGAGGTTAATACTGTCTTGGTGATTCTAGGGCACTTGTCCCCATATTGGAAGAAAGCTCATCGGATTTGTTGACTTCACCAAAGATGACAAGCTGGTTGCCTAGGTATGAGGGGCAAGAATCGTGAAGGGGAGTGGCCCAGGTATGAAATGCTAGACACCATCTGTATCTTGCTTCTGTAAAGTGCTTCTAGTTCTCTCTTCTCCTTCTCAGCCTCTGCCCTTGAATCTGTTCCTTCCCGTGGCTCTTGCTGCATAGCACTCTTCTCATCCATGTCTCCATGAGGACAGCAAAGGCATGTAAGACAGCGTGAAGAAATGACAAATATCAATACCAAACCACAGTAACATTGGCATGACAACCACAGACAAGTATATGTGTATTTAAGATGTCTAAAGTGTCCCTAAATTTCAACATTAATAAGATAAACAAAAACCTGGGAATGACTAGTTGCTGAAGGAGAAATGAGCCTTCAGCTCTCTGCAAAACACACATGTATAGTTATTTATAAATCAGAATTACTCTGGGGCGGCATAGTCAAGGACTCAGCTAAAATAAGAAAATAAGATGTCAGACATGGTGTTTCATGCCTTTGATCTCATCATTCTGGAGGCAGAGTTAAGGTAATTTCTCTGAGTTCAAGGCCAGCCTAAGATTACGTAGGAAATTCTAGGCCAGCCTGAGCTAGAGCAAGATCCTACCCTGAAAAATTAAAAAGAAAAGGAGAAGAATAAAAGATGGTTGGGGGGTTGAAATTTGCATAGGAAGGATTACCTGTCATTGAAAAAAGAAAGAAAAGAAGGAGACAGGGTCTGTTAGTATTAGCCATGGAGTGGGAACTACCATAGTCCCTAGTAACATGTCTTGTAGGGAACACCAGTATTTTTGTCATTGAGATAATAAGTAGCTGTTTCTACTATTAAACCCAAGTGAGGAAGATGAAACAGAGAGGTGAAAGTCTTCATGAATTCCCAAGGAAGACCAAAGCACTTAAAAAAAAAAAAAAAAAAAACAGACAAAAATTTCAGTGAAATTAGGAAAATAGTAAATCAAAAAGTTATACAGTTAAGACCAATTTTCAATTCATAAAAATTCATTTTGATGATAGCAAGTGTAAGGAATAAAATGAAAAAATAAAATAGCAAAAGGTAGTTCCCTTTGTGAAGAGGGATACATATTTGACAAGATAATTTATCAATTTTAAATATATTTGTGTACAATAACAGCATGACCAATATTCAAACCAAATACTAATATATCTATATGGAAAGATAGTTTGTAAAATAATAGTAGTGGGGATTCTCAGTTATCCAAACTTCAACAATGGAAATAGCATCCCAAGAGAATTTCAATAAGAAAACATTGAACTTGAGCTGGAGAGATTGCCTAGTGGTTGAGTGCTTGCCTGTGAAGCCTAAGGATCCCAGTACGAGGCTCGATTCCCCAGGACCCACTTTAGCCAGGTGCACAAGGGGGCGCAAGCGTCTGGAGTTTGTTTGTGGTGGCTGGAGGCCCTGGCACACTCATTCTCTCTCTCTCTCTCTCTCTCTCTCTCTTTCTCTCTCTCTCTCTCTATCTTTCTCCCTCTTTCTCTTTCTGTTGCTTTCAACTAAATAAATAAAAACCAACAAAGAAAATTAATAAAAAAAAAAACAAGAAAACACTGAACTTCAGGTGCACCTTACACATAATAGACATGAAAAACACTATATATACATGTTTTTTAATTAAATGAGTAGTATTACACCTTATCCTAATAAAAGTTATGTGTACAAAAGCTATAGACAACATTGTGCTAAATGAGTTGAGGAAAAGTAATTTAACTTAAATTAAAAAAAAAAACATTCTTTTTTGGTATATTGCTAAAATTTTTAGCAATGAAAAAACAAAGATATTAAGTTAGAAATAAAGATATTAAAGTGTCTTTACTTAAAGGTGTTATTATTCTCTACATAAGAGATGCTAAAGATTCAACAAGGACATTGAAACATATTTGGATACTTAGAAACACTTTCAGCAGTGAAATGAGATAGAATATTAACATACAAAAATCAGAGGTTTTCTTATAGACTAATAACAATCTTTTAGAGAAAGAAAATAAGGAAACAATCCCATTCACAATTACCACAAAATATTTTTTGGAGTAAACCTGACCAAAGAAGTGAAAGACCTCTGTATGCACTACTTTAAAACATTCTAGATGGAAATGGAAAAAGACACCGAAAGATACAATAACTTCCCCTGCTCATGGATTAACCAAAATAAATATTGTAAAAAAAATAGGCTTTTTCAGAGAACAATCTAAATATTCAATGCAATCCCTGTCAAAATCCCAAAGCCATTCTTCCAAAAAATTTTTAAAAATTAAAATTCATTTGGAATCATAAAAATAATCCAGGTAGACAAAAAACAACAACAACAAAAAAAAAACTAATCAAATAAAATAATATTATAGGTATGCCTGTGTAGGGTAGAACAGAATAGAAGATATACATATAAATCTCCACAGGTACAGCCTACTGACATTTGGGAAAAAAAAATAACACCTTCTTTAAAGTTAAGGTTACTGGGAAAACTTCTGGCCATAGATCTTAGTCAGGAAGCTATCGCTGGTGTTTTGCTAAATGGACATGGTGTGGGTGGTCACATTACCTTCCACATATTTAGGTTATCAACATACATTTTTGTAGACTGTTTTGGATGGTCTGCAGCTTCTATTTACAGCAAGTGGCTGTTATTGCTGAGGCATTCCTGGTCAATTTGCTGTCACCAATGATGGTTGAATGTTCATCACTCAAGGGGATATTTTGGAAGGGTAGCACCCTTCCAAGGCTCAGAGACAGTAGAAGAAGGGGTGGAAGGAATACAATGTGGATCACTGTATTCTGAGAACTTTTGAATTCTCGGCAGTTTTGATACAACATGCCCGATATCCCACAGGTCCTCATTCCGTCATGGAGAAGTATGGAGATCTGTAAGCTCTGGCTCTCTACAAAGGATTTAGAGGGACTAAGCAGTGTGTGGGGGTGTGAATTTCCTTCACAATACAGAAGAAACATCTCTGTTTTCTTCATTGACATAAGCACTAGGAAGTTGTCCATTCTACTGTAAATAATGCTTTACTCATACTCCTGGAGGAGCTATAAATCAATTAGATTGGTATATTAAAAAAGACATAAAGAGTCAGGACTTGATGGCTTTATAATTTAATTATATTCAAGAAATAATAATGTAGAAATAATCGACCCTCATATTACTCAAAAGATTTGGGAGAAGCAATAACTCCAAACTCATTTTGTCAACACAGTGACATTCTGATGTCAATATCAAAGAAAATTTCAAGGAAAAAAAAAATTACCATGCTCCAGGCCAGTATCCTGATAAATGGATGTGAAAGTCCTCAACATATAAAATAGCAAACCAAATACAACAGCATAGCAAGAAGCCATTCTGCATGATGAAGTGGGATTTATTCTTGGTATGTAAAGAATGCTTAATCAGCCAATCATTAAATATGATGTCCCATATTGCCATAGCAAAACCAAAATAATCTATCGTCTCTGTGGAAATGGAAAACATAAAACATACGGCAGGGCTGGAAAGAGAGTTCGGAAGCAAAAGGCCTGGCCTGCAAAGCCTAAAATAAAAGAACGCTGGCTGCAAACTGGCAAACGTGACTTGTGTTTGCAACCTGGCATGTCTGCAGTCACATCCACAGACACGTGCAGAAATAGATAAATCAATATTTATTAAAATATTTGGCAACATTGAACATCATTTCATGATTTATAAGCATCCACTTTATTATATGTACAAGGATTTCTACTCAATTTGAAACTTTTCATGATGTCAAAGAAGACAAGCATTTATGGTCTTGTAAATTTTGTTGAACATAGCACTGAAAGTCTAAGAAGTAAAAATTAGGAAATCTAAGTAAATAAAATGATCCAACATCTGAAACGTATTGTCTGTTTGCAACTATTATGTTGTTCTTCTCTGTGTGTGTGTCTTTTGTGTGCTGTTTGTATCTGAATGTGCTTATTCACGTATGTGTGCATGTAAGGATAGATGTGATATAGCTTGTATGCAGAGGTCAAAGGACAATTTTCAGGTTGGTTCTTGCTTGTCCACTTCATGGGAGACAAGGCTTCTTCCTCTGCATTCTCACTCCACTGTGTTTGTTACACTCATCATGCATTTCCTGTCTTCCCCAGCCATGTTACTATCCACGTCACTATCAGTATCCTGGGATTAGAAAATCTACTCTGGCCTCCAGCTTTTGATATGGGGTCTGACATTGGTCTGAAGATGGAGCTTGGCTACCCCAACGTCAACACTAAACACTTTATCCACTGAGTCATCTCCCCAGATATGACATAATATTTTATTTGGATGACCGTAAGATTCCAGCAATTAAAGGTATTATAAGAAATAATTTCAGTAAAGTTGTATGATACAATAGTCAATAAAAAAATGAATAGCTGCCGGGCATGGTGGTGCATGCCTTTAATCCCAGCACTTGGGAGGCAGAGACAGGAGGATCACTGTGTGTTCGAGGCTACCCTGAGACTACATAGTGAATTCCAGGTCAGCATCCTGGACTAGAGTGAAATCCTACCTTGAAAAACCAAAAAAAAAAAAAAAAAAAAGGCAGATAGCATTAATGCAAAATACATTCATGAAGACAATCACATATATAATACCTCATAAATTAAAAGATTTCAGAATAAGTTTAATAAAAATAGATTCCAGGGTTGGAGAGATGACTTAGTGGTTAAGATACTTGCTGGCAAAGTGAAAGGACACAAGTTTAACACTCTAGTACACACATAAATCCAGATATACAAGGTGGCACATGCATCTGGGATTTGTTTGGAGTGGTTAGGCACCCTGGTATGACCATTCTCTCTCTTTATCTCTTAAATAAAATAAAATATTTTAAAATATATATTACCAAATTATAAAACAATACTGAATGAACTTTAAAGTAGTTATAATAAATGGAAAAGTAGTATGTGTTTATGGACTAGAAGACAAAATAATATTGTTAAAATAGCCATACTACACTGTAATTTATAAATTCAATGAACTTTGTAGGAATAGGAAAGTCTCTAAATGAAGAGGGAACCATAGACGATTCTGAAGACCTGAAGCTTTCGTGATCAAAGAGACAGAGCCCGTGGATACTCAACACTTACCAAAGCAGGGATCCAGAGGCTCCTAATAGCTCATCACTGAAGTAGACTTAAAGCTCACCCACAATGGCTCAGGGAATTTTGTGGATGGGTGGTCAGAAAGATTGTAAGAGCCATAGGTTGAAACATCATGCACAGAAGTACTTCCTCCACCCCACAAATGACTGTCTGCTTCTCTCACAACACATAACCCCCAACACCACAGAGAATACCTGCAACCCCACTGAGGAGGTTCCCAGTGTAATGGGGCCAAATATGAGGAAAAAGTGCGTACCAACACATGATGTATCCATGTGGAATATGTTGTTGAATAACAGCAATAATAAATGTATTTTAAAAATTACAGTAAAATATACATTGCATAAAAACTAAAAAGAAATGAGTATGATTTCAGAAACACTACTAGAAACATTTGTGCTCAGTGTAAAAAAGAAGAAGAAGAAGGGGAGGAGGAGGAGGCGGCGGTGGTGGCGGCGGCGGCAGCAGCAGCAGTGGAGTTTCCTGGTTCTGATACCCTGTGCTGGAGGGTCACAGGCATGGTCCACATGGTCCAGAGTGAGAAAGCCAGATCCCTGTTCCCTGGCTTCTCCCAGTTCCCTGGTCTGAGTAGGTCCCCCTGTAGCTGGCTTGGGGTGGCTTGGACTCTGCAAGTTCATTGTGGAAGCAGGCTTCTTGCTCTGTCTTCCTGATTGAAGTGCCCCTGTGTCCCCAATTCCTAGATGGTCTACACCAGAGGGTGTGTGTGGCACTGAGTGAGTAGGCCAGATCTCTGTCCCCCAGCTCCTTCCAGTTCCCTGGTCCCTGGAGGTCCCACTGCACCTGGCTAGGGGAGGCCTGGTTCCTGTGGAGGGGCTGTGGAAGCAGGCCTTTGCTCTGGTGTCCTCACTGGCCACTGAGTACAGACATCCCTATTCACCTGAGTCAGAGGGTGGATGGGCCACTGTAGGAGCTGGCCTCTTGCCTCTGGTTCTCCAACTTCATGGTGCCTGGTTCCCCAACACGTGATCCCCATGTGCAGAAGAGTACGTGCACGTGGGTTGAGTAGACCAGAGAACACATTTTCCCAGGTACCTTTGATGTACCTGCAACCTCCTCAATATGAGCATCTGTGGTTATAACCTCATCATTCACCAGTATACCAATTCCATTCACATTTAAAACAGAACACCCTCTGAAGATCCTACTAGGGCAAAAACTTGGTTCCTCCTCAAGTGAATAAAGTGTCTCCCCAATAAGGGTAGACCACAATGCAAAAAAGCCAACAAACTTCAGAAAACTGAGAGATATCCAACAAGGATGTCCAGTTCTACAATGGAAGCCTCCAATGAAATCATGGAGAAATCAATGGAAATTGAATCCCAAAATGAAAACAGAACAACCAATGAGACCCTGATCAAAAGAATTGTTGAACTGTAAGCAAACCATCACAAAACAAATAATCAGTTCAATTGAACAGACTCATCTCTTAAAGCGTTGAGCTTTGGACAGTAGGCTTAACTTGATTGAATAAAATGTTAAAACTCTTAAAAGAAATATAAATGAATTGAAGGTTAGTCAAGAATTGGAAGATTTCAACTATGAATTGATTAAGCTTAATGAAGACTTGATCAAATGTAAGAATGAATTCCAGCAAGCATCAAGAAAATCAGCACTCAAATTGAAATTGCACCTCAAAAAAGAAAGTGGACATGATGAAAATAACACAAGAGAAAACAAAAATCAAACGGAGCTTATAAAAACCTCTCTAGAACAACTCACTCACAAAATTATTCATGTAGAAGACAGAACCTCTGTCCTGGAAGAAAAGACAGAAGAAATTGGTCAGGAGGCCCAAAATGTTGCTAAGTTCAAAAATTCAAGTGAACAAAATACAAGGTAACAGAGGGATACCCTAAAACGACCAAACATCTGGATCATGGGTATACCAGAAGGAGGGGAAATCCAGGCCAGACACATAGAGAACATGTTCAACAAAATTATTGAAGAAAATTTTCCCAGTCTCTCAGAAGAGAAGCTCAGCCAGATACAAGAAGCCCACAAACACCAAACAGACAGGACCAAAGAAGAAACTCTTCAAGGCACATCATAGTTAAAACTCTTAACAACGAAAACAAAGAGACAAAGTTAAAAGCATCAAGAGAGAAACAACTAACAACATACAAAGACATTCCTATCAGAATTACCTCAGATACAAAGATGTTCCTATCAGAATTACCTCAGATTTATCAATGGAAACCCTGAAAGCCATAGGTGCCTGGGATGGAACACTTCAAAGTCTAAAAACTATGGCTTGCAACCCAAACTACTCTACTCAACAAAAATAGTCTTCATAATAGATGGTGAAAAGAAAGTGTTCCATGAAAAAAGTCAACTCTATGATTATATGAACACAAAGCCAAACCTACATAAAATACTTCAGGGAATATTCCACATAGAAAAGTCAAGCAAGAAATTTTAGGAGGCAACAAGAATAAGATCACAATAACCAAAAATAGACTAGGCTCAAAATAGTACATAACACAAGAAATCACCAAACCCTCATCATGGCAGGGATTAAGTCAAACCTCACAGTAATAATCTTAAATATTAATGTTCTTAACTCACCCATCAAAAGACACAGTTTATCAGAGTGGATTAAAAAAATGGACCCTTCTTTCTGCTGTCTTCAAGAAACCAACATCACCACTAAAGAGAGATACTGCCTCTGGGCGAAGGGATGGAAAATGATATTTCAAGCAAATGGAAATTTTTAAAAAGCAGGTATGGCTATATTTATGTAGGATAAAATAGACTTCAAACCAAAAGTAATCAAAATGGACAAAGAAGGCCACTTTATGCCCATCAAGGAAATGATATAACATGAAAACATCATAAAGCTACATGCACCAAACAGAGGTGAACCACAGTTTATAAAACAAAACCTACTTGACAACAAACAGAAATAAATACCAACACCATCATAATCAGAGATTTCAATACTCCACTATCAGCAATAGGCAGATCATCCAAGCAGAAAATCAACAGGGAAATAATAGAACGCAACAACACCATAGATCGACTAGACCTTACAAACATCTAAGAACTTTTCACCACAGCTCTACAGAATACACATTCTTCTCAGAAATCCATGGAACTTTCTCCAAAATAGATATTAGTTCATATATTAGTTCACAAAGTATGCTTCATAAATTCAAGACAATAGAAATAACTTGCTCCATCGTATCAGATCACGATGCTTTAAAGCTAGAAATTAACCATAAGAGATAAATCAAGAACTCTATTAGCTACTGAAGACTAAACAACACACTTTTAAACAATGGGTTGTGGAAGAAATCAAAAAAGAAATTTTTAAATGCCTAGAATTGAATCATAATGAAAACACAACCTGCCAAACCTTATGGAACACAATGAAGGCAGTCCTAAGGGGAAAATTTATAGCAATAAATCACTTTATAACAAAGACAAAAAAATCCCAAATTAATAACCTAACTGTCCACCTAGAGGCACTAAAAAAACAAGAAGAAACCAACCCAAAGAGCTCCAGGTAGAAATAAATAATGAAGGTCAGAGCAGAAGTTAATGAATTTGAAATTAAGGAAACAATTTTGAAAATTGATAAAACAAAGAGCTGGTTCTTTGAAAAAATAAACAAGATTGATAAACCTCTGACCAATTTGATGAAGCCAAAAAAAGAGAAGTCTCAAGTTAACAAAACCATAGATGAATAAGAAGAGATCACAACAGACATCTATGAAATTGAAGAGTCATCAGGGAATACTTCCAAAACCTCTACCCCACAAAATTTGATAATATGGATTAATTCCTAGACACACAGCCCCTACCAAAACTAAACTCAGAACAGATTATTGTTCGAAACAAACTCATTACAGCCATGAAGATTGAAAAGGTAACCACAAACCTCCCCCAAAATAAAAGTCCAGGACTGGATGGCTTCTCAGCTGAATTCAATCAAACCTGCCTTGAAGAACTAAAACCATTTTTTTTTTTTTCTGAAACTGTTTCCTTAATTGGAGACTAGGGAATCCTCTCCAACTTTTTTTTTTTTTTTTTTGGTTTTTCGAGATAGGGACTCACTCTAGCTCAGGCTGACCTGGAATTCACTATGCAGTCTCAGAGTGGCCTCGAACTCACAGTGATCCTTCTACCTCTGCCTCCCCAGTGTTGGGATTAAAGGTGTGCGCCACCACACCTGGCTCCAACTCCTTTTATGAAGCTAGCATCACCCCAATACCAAAATCAATATACACATTTATGTGATACCAAAAAACTACCATAATCATTCTTCAAAGAGATTGAAAAATGATCTCAAAATTAATATGGAATGATAGTGGGCCTCAGGTATCTAAATATATACTCAGCAAAAAACAAAAACAAACAAATAAACAAAAAAACAAAAAGCTCTGGAGGCATCACCATACCTGATCTAAAGCTATATTACAAAGCCATAGTAACAAACACAACATGGTACTGGCATAAAAATAGGAATATAGAACATTGAAACAGAATTGAAGATCCAGACTTTAGGTCAAGTAACTACAGCTACTTGATTTTGGACAAAGGCCCCAATAACAGATTGGACAAAAGACAGGATCTTCAACAAATGGTGCTGGACAAACTCAGTAAACATATGTTTATTGGGCCCTACACATCTCATCCTGCACAAAAATCAAGTCCAAATGGATAAAAAAAAAAAAGAAAAAAAAAAAAACTTCAATATAAGACCTGAAACTCTTCCACTACTAGAAGAAAAAATAGGAGGCATTTCCCACAATACAGTATTTGGGAATGACTTCCAGAACAAAACTCTAGTAGCCCAGGAAATTAAAGAAGCACTCAATCAGTGGGACCACATGAAGCAAAAAGCAACTATACCATTAAAAGAATCCTAATATATAGAATCTACAAAGAATTCAAAAAATTAAACAAAAAAATGAAACAACCCACTCCAAAAGAGGGACAGAGAACTGAATAGGGAGTTCTCAGAGGAAGAATTACAAAAGGCTAGCACATAATTAAGAAAATGTTCAACATTCACAACCCTTATGGAAATGCAAATTAAAACAACCATGAGACTCCACCTTACCCGAGTAAGAACAGCAAGAATTAAAAAATCAAGTGGAAACAAATGCTGATGAGGCTGTGGAGAAATAGGAACACTAACTCACTGTTGGTGGGAATGTAAGCTGGGACAACCACTATGGAAATCAGTATGGATAGTCCTGAAAAGGATGAATATAAAACTACTAACAGACCCTGTTATCCCCTTACTGGGCATTTAACCTAAAAGCTCCATGCCCTAGTTCAGAGATATGTTTATAGATGCTCAATTCATAGCAGCTAAGAACTGGAATCAATCCAGGTGTCCATCATTGGACAAATAGATAACAAAGATGTGATATATCTACATGATCTATTTCTGCTCAGCAGTAAGAAAAATTGATGCTAAATTTGTAGAAAAATGGTCAAACTTGGAACAGATTATACTCAGTTAACTCACCCAATCACAGAAGACAATTGTTGCATGGTCTCACACATATGCAATTCTTAAAGTGGATGAACCTGAGTTGCTATCATAGATGACAGGCATCTATAGGCCTGGACAATAGAGAGAGTTGGGCTTAGGTGGAAGGGAAGAGTGAGGGTGTTGCTCTCAAGTTCATGGTGCTGGTAGAAATCACTCAACCAAGAGCAGCTTGTAGGAGGGGGGAAGGTTTATTTTGGCTTACATGCTCAAGGGAAAGCTCTACGATGGCAGGGGAAAATGATGACATTAACAAAGGGTGGACATCACCCCCTGGCCAACATAAGGTGGACCGTAGCAACAGGAGAGAGTGCGCAAACACTGGCACTGCCTCCAAGAGGTGTTCATTCCCAAGTGCCCATCAACTGGGAACCTAGGATTCAGGACACCTAAGTCTTATAGGGGACTCCTGAATCAAACCACCACATTCCACCCCTAGCCCCCATAAACTGATATTCGTACATGATGTAAAATACAATGCATTCAGTCCAACTTTAAAATTCCCCACAGTTTTTAACAGTCCCAATGACATTCATACATCCCCATAGTCCAAGATCTTTTAACTGAGCCATAATACCAAAAAATAACCTCAAAAACCCATAAGAGCACAGAGTAAACATTCACACTACAAAAGATGGCACTGGGCATAGCAAAAAAATATTCAACCAATACAAGATTTAAACAGGGCAAATATCAAACTCTGTACTCCAAGTCCAACAACTCTAGTCAGTGACAAATCTCCAAGAGGAATTCTGGTCAAGATGGAAGTCTCTTAACCATGCTAGAGCTCCAGGGATGAAATCAACCAAGAATTGTAGGGCTCCAATACTAGTAAGTCCTAGTGGACCTACACTGGATGGACATGGGGGTGCACACTCAGGAGTCTGCTGATAACTACTCACTCAGGACTCACAGTAGCCTCTCAAACTGGGCTGACATGGTGCCTACTGAACTTGGCTGTCTGAGCCACTAGCCAACCCACACCCAGAGCTTCCATCCCCGTTACCCACCACCAGTCTCAGCAGATTGTTCTGGCCTCTGCCACCTCCTCTCATTTCTACTTGTCTCCACACACCAGAACAGTCCTCAGGGCTGGTCTGCCCTGTAGACAAGATTCCAGACCTCAAACCACAACTTTCATATCAGCCACCGCCCCTGAACTGCTAGCATACCAAAACCTCCACAGTCTGTACATCTGTGGAAACTATACCTTCCCACTCCAATCTGGTTGAAACATGAAACAGAAAACTCACTGAAGATCCTACAAGGGCAATTATTTGCTTCTTTGTTAATAAAATAAGACATTCACCCTAAGATGGTCAGACCTCAACACTAACACACTCACACACACACTGACACAACTAAAAACAATGAAAGACAACAAAGCTGAGAGATTTCCACCAAGATTACCTAGTTCCACAGTGGAAGCCTCCAATGAAAACATGTGGGAGACAATATAAATAGAATTCCAAAATGAAAGCACAGTAAGCTATGTGACTCTGACCAAGTGAATGGCCAAAATAGAAACAAATCATCAAAAACAAAATTGCATAAATAAAATTGAGCAGAATCATGTCTTACAGCATTCAGCTTTGGTCACTCTGCTAAACTAATTGAAGAAAAATAGAGAGACCACAAAAGAGAGATAAATGAATTGCTAGTAAGTCAACAGAGGATCTCAATATAACCAGCTGATTAGCTTAACGGAGACACAATTAAATGCAAGAAGGAATGCCAAGAAATATCAAAAAAAATCACACCATTACATTAAATTGGAAATCGACAAAGGTATGACTTTGATGCAGAAAAATGCAAAAGAAAAGAAAATTCAAAGAGTAAATCATATGGACAACAGAACCTGAGATCTAGAAGACATGACAAATGAAATTTTTGGGGAGTCTAAAAACTTTGAAAAGTTCAGAAAATCATGCACAAAGGATATGAGGGACTTGTGGGATACCCTAAAATGACCAAATATATGGAACATGGATATAGAAGGAGAAGAAATTCAGGCCAAAGGCATTTAAAATATATTCAACAAAATCAATGCAGAAAGCTTTCCCACTATCTCAAAAGAGCGGCGCATCCAGATATAAGCAGCTCATAGAACACCAAACAGACTGGACCAACGATGAAACTCTCTAAGGTACACCATCAAAGCAAGCAAAACAAAGACAGAGCCAATATACTAGCCACAGAATGGGGTAGGGGGAATCTTCACCAGCTATACCAGTGACAGAAGCCTAATATATCTAGAATCTACAAAGAACTTTACAAAAAAAAAAAAAAACAATAAAAATTCAAACACATCACTCAAAAATGGGGTAGAGAACTCAATAGGGAATTCTCAGAGGAAGAAATATAAATGGCTAATACTCACATAAAAAAAATGTTTAACAACCTTAACCATCAAGGAAATGCAGATTAAAACAACTATGAGATTCTACCTTACTCGAGTCAGGGTGGCAATCATTAAAAAATTGAAAGGCAAAAAATGTTGGTGAGTATGTGGGGAAAGAGTAACATTCATTCACTATTGGTGGGAGTGGAAACTTGTGCAACCACTATGGAAATCGATACGGAGAGTCTTGAAAAAGATGAAAATAGAGCTACGAACTGACCAGGAAATTCCTCCACTCAGTATCTCCCCCCCAAAAAAGATCTTCTCCTCACTGCATGGAAATTTGCTCAACCATGCTTATAGTTGTTTAATTCACAAGAGCTAAGCACTGGAACCAACTCAGATGCCCATTGTTTGACAAATGGATAACAAAGATGTGGTACATATGCACAGTGGAATTGTCCTCATCAACAAGAGAAATAGTAATAATAATTTTTACAGGAAAGTGTAAGACCTGGAAGAGATCAAACCAACCAAGCTCACACAAGCACAGGAAGTCAACCATCACGTGTTCTCCTTCTGATGTGGTTCCTAACCTGAAACAGCTTGTGTTGCAGGTGTACCTGACAGGAAACTTGAGGGACAGGTGACACTAGGGATGGAAGAGTTGGGGAGCTAGTGAGTGGGAGGGTAGAGGAAGATATACACAAAATAAATCCAAAGTGAAATGGTGCCATAGAAAAATTCATCCTGGGTAGCATATTAAAAAACACAACCCTTGTGCTAGGGAGATGCCTTAACCGTTAAGGTGGTTGCCTACAAAGCCAAAGGACCCAGGTTTGTTTCCCCAGGACTCCCGTAAGCCATGGATGTACAAGATGGCACATGTGTCTGGAGTTCTTTTGCAGTGGCTGGATGCCCTGGCACACCCATTTTCTTTGTTTCTATATCTCCTTCCCTCTCTCTCTCTCTCTCTCTCTCTCAAATAAATAAATAAAAATAAAAAATATAACCCTCAATAAAAGTATGGGGACACTACCTAGTAATAAGGGCCCTGGAGTGAGTGGGATGAAGTCTAACCCTAAAACATTTGGCTCTGGCTTATAACACCTAGTACCAGAAATCAGCTACAACCCCCAGTGAGCTATTGATTGGAGAGAAATATGAGGTACCCTAAACAGGACAGGCTTCTGTCAAAGCTCTTGATTACTTACCTGAGGCAAAAGGGAAGACCTTATTTCTGAAGGCATCACATGCTGCCAACACAGAACATTGAGACATCCATCTGGAATCTGGAAGGAAGCCATTTCCCAGAAGATTAGGCCATATAGTGCTGGACATGAGCTTCTGGGTGAAAATTGCTAACAATGTTGTGAGCAACTAGGGGACACTGCTATACAAAAGCAACCAGTCTGAGTCTAGGTGGTTAATCAATGGCTCTCTGATTGGCTAAGAGACACAGTCACTGGAAAGAAACCCATAACTGAAACTGGGAACCCGGTCAGAATCCTGTGAAGACCAAGATTATTGACTCCAGTGAGAAGTTCCCACTAGTCTTTTGCCAAAAATAAGCCTACACCCATCAATAAGCTCCCTAAATTGTTAATGCATATCCCCTTATCCAATGCTGATCTCACTCTCCATTGGAGAATTTCTTTTTCTTTTCCCAATGGTTCCAAGAACAGAGGACAACCAAATTCCTCCAAGACAAGAAAAGATGGCTGAGTCCCTGGCAGGAGGTGAACCACCAGGGCCCAGGTGAAACCCCAGAGAACCTGATGAGATGTGCAACAGTGCTGTTTCCACAGTGAGCCTGACGACCTGGGCCAGGGTGATGGAAACAGACACTGAGGATGCTCAAGGTGCGTCACAGCTGAAACCCAGAAGCTGCTGAGGGTTCAACCCTAAGGCAGACTTAAAACACACCCTCCATGTCTCAGGAAATTTGGTGGAAATGGAGGGATAAATATTGTTAAGAGTCACAAGATGGGAAGGAATGTTCAGAGACATTGAGTTACTTCTGCTCTCACCAACTCATAACCACAAGCCCATGGTGAATACCAGGAATCCCACTGAGGAGGCCCCTCAGTGTAATGGGGCAGGGAGGAGGGAAATGATGGTACCAATCCATGATGGATCCATACCAATCCATGAACTCTAAAGAATGATAACACATAGTGCAGCAAAGATGACCTCTTCAATACAAAAGAACATCTACAAACACTTTAGCACTTTATCTCACAACTTATCAAAAGGTCAGTTTAAGAAGAAGCACATTTTTAAATGCTCATCCACACACTGTAAAGGCAGGGGAAGGAAATGGCAGGAAAACGTTACATGGAATTTGTCTAGGTAAGCAACTGTTTGGAAAGTGTACTGAAAGGACAAGCAACTAAGAAAAAAATAGGCAAAATAGGTTACATTAGACTAAAACTGTCTACTGAGCAAAATAAAAAATCAACAATCAACAGAGGGAAAGAACCTATAGACTGAGAGGAAATAATTGTAAGCTCTGTATGTGATAAGGGAATATCTATAAATCTATCATTCATCTATCATCTATCAATCTATCAATCTATCTATCTATCTATCTATCTATCTATCTATCTATCTATCTATCTGTATTCCACTAGGCATGGAGACCCTTAACTGAAATCCTAGTACTGTGGTGGGAGAAATAAGAAGATCATGTGTTCAAGTCCAGACTGGCCTAGGAGAAAGGCATAGGGTCAATTCACCACCTCCTTATTAATAAACCTATTTTGGGTTTAAAATGTTATGTCCAAAGTGTGTTTAATACATGTAGTCTCTTGAACTTCTCAGCTTGAAAGGTTGGCTGACTGGGAGGTGAGTACTGTTGCCACAGACCAACTTGCCTTCTCAGCAATAAGAGTGAAGACATGGGACCTTACCTTTAAAGGGGCAGAAGGTAAGGAGCAGCACCTGCAAGTTGTTTCCTAGCCTTCACAGGTACTCTGTGGCATACACATGCCTTCACTCACACAACTATATTCATATCATATGTACACATGAAAATTAAAAACAAGCTCAATACAACTAACATAGTTTAAAATCCAATGAATGGCATTGACTGAATGTGTATTACTTTTCAACATCAAAATGTTGAAAAATCCAAAACTGTTTCATCCTACATCAAACTCCATGTAGTATTCCTTTATCCATAATTTCAGTTTCCTTGGTATCACTTACCTACAGAAAACATTCCAAAATATTTAATGGAAAATGTTTAATGCTCACCATATGACAATAGTGGTGTTCAAGGAACCTAATGTTCTATACTAATAACCCCAACGGGCAGGTAAGAGTGGGGATGTTTAGATTTCATACGCCAAGGGGAAGCTCTCAGTGCTTCCTTCACAGTGAAAGGATGAAGTAAATGTCTCACTGAGGAGGAAGAACATGAGGTTGTTAGGGTCTGAGCTACAAAATCTGTCCAAGAGGGTAAACAAAGAGAAATTCCCGTAACTCATTACAGTGCACTGGCATAATTGTTCCATGCTATTACTGATGATTGTGTTTAAATCGCACCTACTGTTTTGTTGACAGTAATGATGGGAATGCAAGTATAGAAAACATGTCATGTGGGGTTTTGTTAGAATTCACTGTGTAAGGCATCAATCTCAGGTATTGGGTAAAGGAAGATAACTTTGGTAATTTCTGGTGCAGATGAGAAAAATTAAAGTCACAGTCCTGGTGAGTGGTATAATGGCAGTTTGAGCAGTCAGTTAAAGCATGTGTGGAATATAGTATTTAAGGACAAACAGATGCCTGACTACTTAGTCACTCAGTTTCTTTGCTATTATCAAATATTACCCCTAACTTGGTGACAAAATGACATAAAGGCATTATCATATAATTATGCTTCCTTTTTTTTTTTTTTGGTTTTTGGTTTTTGGTTTTTGGTTTTTGAGGTAGGGTTTCACTCTCGTGCAGGCTGACCTGGAATTCACTATGTAATCTCAGGGTGGCCTCAAACTCATGGCGATCCTCCTACCTCTGCCTCCCAAGTGCTGGGATTAAAGGTGTGCGCCACCACGCCCGGCTGATAATCATGCTTCTTACAAGTGAAATGCCAATCTCATTTATCTAAAATCAAGTTTCTTTGGAGAAGAATCTTAAGGGAAAGCCTTCTTTGTGTTACAGAGATTCAAGAAGTGATAGTTTTAAGGAACCTTGATCCATTAATTCACCACTGAATCCTGCCTGGCTGCATCGCTGCTCAAATGATTGCTAATAGCACATGCCTTTAACATTGAGTATGCATCTAGGAATCATTCTCAGACTTGATGTACCTATGTGATTAGGTTGCTTCTTCTTGAATGACACGGAATATCTCCATCACTTAATCCTTAATATCAAGTCATTTATTTTTTTTTCTGTGTAATTTGGGCTATTTACATGTTCATGGAATAACAATGTTGACAACTTTAAGAGGGTATTGTTTTGTGTGGCAGTTCAGATGACAAAATATGTAGATACATTGACCAAACCATAAACACTACACAGTGCCATCCTATGTGTAATTCTGAAAAATGCTGTCATTGGAACAACCAACTCAATTATTGTATGCAGCTTGCTGGCATAGGACCATGTTCTATAGAACATTATGGAACTATGAACAGAAATAGCTGGACGGGTTAAGTCATGTGAGTAAGTTTTATAGCGATCAGGTTGAAATTTAATGTTTCCTACTATGTAATTTCATTTGTATAATGTACCAAAGGATATGAAAGGCAAAGAGAGAGGATCTCATAAGGGTTAATAGAGAGGGTTGTATTGCTTGGGATAAACATTGATTGACCAGGTATGTGCAGTGTGTGAAATGTCAGCAAGCCATACCTATTTGAATGTCATCCCTGGTACCTTAATACACCAAAGTGAAGTTTTCCAAAGAATCATAATACAACTTTATTCAACATAGCATATGTGTCATTTATTGTGATTTTAGAATACGTGAATAGCTCACTAAGAATTTCATTTTCATTCCTGATCCTAGATTGGAAGTTTAATGCCATTTTCTTGTGAATCCAAGTAACATGATGAAGGTCAGAGAATGAATCAGCCTAATTAAAATCTTAACTCTTTCTGTTTCTAAACTCTTTTATGCAAAAAAAATCACACATGTACAGGATTTACATGTGTGCACACATACATTTCTACATAAAGTTTTATGTATTTATGCAAATGTCCAAACATAATAAATCTAAGAGTTACATAGTCTTTTATAATTCATAAATGTACAAGCTTTATTACCTGCACAAATATATTCAAAAAATGCTTCCAATGAAGGTCATGTTCAAATACCCAGGCACTATGAAAAAGCTATGTTAGATGACAAGATGGGACAAATATTGAATCTAAAGTGCCAATTAACTGATGTTAAATTTTATGAATAATCCCAGGTTATCTTTATAGTCCTTATATTATCACAAATCTTATCAGTGAAAGAGGAAAGTTCAAGCCTATGTAAAAATTGACAAAAGACTGAAAATTCAACATTCTTTTTTTTTTTTTTTTTTTTTTTTTTGGTTTTTCGAGGTAGGGTCTCACTCTAGCCCAGGCTGACCTGGAATTCACTATGGAGTCTCAGGGTGGCCTCGAACTCACGGTGATCCTCCTACCTCTGCCTCCTGAGTGCTGGGATTAAAGGCGTGAGCCACCACGCCCGACTAAAATTCAACATTCTTGCATGTGAAGACAAAACCAGAGAAAGGAATGGATGTGACTAGCAATAGTGAGGAAAGACAAGGAAATACTCTCCTCTAGAGATTTCATAAGGAACATATACTATCAAAACTGGATTTGAGCTCAGCAAATCCAATTGCCAGATTTTGTTGTTCAGAACTGGAAAATAATAAAAGAGTATAATTAATCTATTAAATATATGGCAATTTCTGGTATCAGCAGTAGGAAATTAATGTCAGCTCTGTATCACATAACATTTGAAGATGAAACTTCACCTTACCGGAGTTCTTCTTCTCTTTTGCATGTTTCTATTTAGCGTTTGAGATAGATCTGTTTGTAGGAGAGCATGAGCCACTTACCAAGAGATGACCTTTTTCCGGAACTGTCTGAGACAACCTGAGCAGTACTGTTTTCCTTTGCTGTGTTGTCAAAAGATAAGGTTCATTGTCTTATTTGTCAGAAGTAGTTTTGAACTGGAGTTTACTTAAGGAGAAAGACCATAAATTGAAAAAAAAAACAATTTAAAATTGTACAAGATTAGAGTAAATTGTGTGAGTTGGGTTTCTGTTACCATACAAAATGACCAAGAAAATCAATTTATGAAGCAAAATGATTTGTCTCACGGATTCAGGACTTTGAGTGGATGGCCATTTGACACATTATTTGTTCCTTTGATGATAGGCCATGCAGGAGCATAGGGATGTGGGAGTGAACTGTGGGAATTAACTATGAAAATACTTCTTTTTGAAAGATATTTTATTTATTTATTTTTATTTGAATAGGGTTGGGGCGAGAGAGAGAGAGAGAGAGAGAGAGAGAGAGAGAGAGAGAGAGGATGAGTATGGATGTGCCAGGGACTCCTGCCACTGCAAATGAACTCCAGATGCATGTACTAATTTGTGCATCTTGCTTGACATGGGTACTTGGACTGGAACCAATGTCCTTTGGCTCTGTAGGCAAGCACCTTGACCACTGAGCCATCTCCCCAATCCAACTATGAGAATACATCATATGGACTTTACAAATAATTTTCCTGAGAATATTACTGTGTATATCTTTGATGTTAAGCTCCTGTTTTGATTCTGGAACTCCGTTAAACTTGTGGCTCTGCAACTATTTACAATGGTTTACTGAGATTTCTTAAAACGATGTAATTGGGTTTCTTCAGATTATCTAAGTTCCTAAACATCCTGGATGATAAGCCTTAACCAGGAGTGCAGAACTTGCTGCTGTGAACTTGAGTCATGTTCCTTGTTTTACCACCTCAGGGACCTGGCTGGAATCCTGGCCGGAATAATGTGTGCATGGTGGGGACATAGACCATCTCTGAAAGCAACGGATACTGAAGGCAATGAATTGTTCACAAGTATGTTGAAAACAACAGGTAGACTTACAGTGAAAAAAAGTTATGAGTGATAAATGTTGTGTGTGTGTGTGTGTGTGTGTGTGTTTGTGTTCACCAGTCCTGTTACAATTGGGAACTGCAGCAACTGAGGAGGTAAGCTGCTCACCTAATGACTAGAAAGTGAAAGAAGAGGCAGAGACTAAACTTTCACATAGTTCTGTTCAGCACACATCTGAAAGGCTTAGAGTCCTCTTGCTAAGCCTTATCTCCTACAGGCTTCACAACCTTCAGTAGTACCACCATGGGGATCAAGCCTTAACCACCTGGCAGGCACTTCTGGTCTAACCTGTGGCAGTAACCAACTAAATAATAGTTTGTTAACATTGAAGACTTTTTAGTGGTAAATAAAATTTAAAAATAAATATACATTCTCTTTTAATCTATCTGCCTCTTTCTCTCTCTCAAATAAATTAACAATTTTGAAAGGGGCTGGAGAGATGACTTAGTGGTTAAGGCACTTGTCTGCAAAGCCAAAGGAAAAGGCTCAATTTTCCAGTACCCATGTAAGCCGGATGAATAAGGTGGTCCATTTGTCCAGAGTTTGTTCACAGTGGCTAGAAGCCCTGGTGCGCCCATTCTCTCTCTCTCTAGCTCTCGCTCTCACTCTCTTTCTTTCTCTGCCTCTTTCACATTCTTTCAAATAAATAAATAAATATACTTATGGTAAGAGTTGGATACTTAATGAATGCTTCATACTCTTAATAGATAATCCTCAAATAATTTTCAAGTTCAGTAATATAGAAAATGTAAAATTCAGTGGAACAACTTACAGACTTTGATTTCTTTGGGAAATTCTTGAAGGTGGCTAAAATATATCAAGATTATCTTGATTCTTATTAAATATTTAGAGATCTCTCTCTCTCTCTCTCTCTCTCACTCTGTCACTCTCAAATAAATAAATAAAAATAAACAAAAAAAATTTTACAAAAGGGCTGGAGAGATGGCTTAGCGGTTAAGCGCTTGCCTTTGAAGCCTAAGGACCCCAGTTCGAGGCTTGATTCTCCAGGACCCACTTCAGCCAGATGCACAAGGAGGAGCATCCTTCTGGAGTTGGAGTTTGCTTGCAGTGGCTGGAGGCCCTGGCATACCATTCTCTCTCTCTCTCTCCCTCCATGCCTCTCTCTCTCTCTGTGTCTGTCACTCTAAAATAAATAAATAAAAATAAACAAAAAATATTTTTAAAAAGTATTTAAAGACATTTAACAATAAAATGACTCAAATGGAAAAATAAGAAACAGACTGCTAAGAAAGTTGGCTCTGGCAACCTTGGGTAGTATTTTCAAGGTCAGGGCATTACTCACAATTCTTGAGGATTCTGGATTTAACTTTTGCAAACATAAAAAAAATGTCATGGAGGAAGTTGAAGTGGTTGATCTAGAATAGCAAACATGAATCACAAAGCTTGCTATTATGGTCCAAAAAATGTGAAAGATAATATTTGAAAGTGAAGTATCCTACAATTGGATGCATAACCTGATAGAGGACAAAGTATTATTAATAACTAGAGTGGCCATCAAATATCTCTAAGAGATAATGGTGTATTCAGCTCCACATTATGATACTATTTAGAGTCCCAGTGCTATGTGAAGAAATGCAATCCACCCTGAAGTTACAATGTCCAGATGTGACCTTCTTCACAAATTTAATTTATTTTATTCTTCTGAGGGACTGTTTTAAATTTTTAACTGCTCCACTTCTCAGCACCACCTGTCTGTGCACTGTTAGTCCCCAAAAGATTTGTTCCACTGATCAACTTGGGAAATTTAGATTTATATTCATTGAGAAGAATCATTTCCTCCCCCTTTCTCTAAGGAACAATGGCTGTAAATATCTGTTCATATATTTGAGTAATAGTAAAGAACCCATCTCTAATACTAGAATGAAAAATCATGTGTATTTATTTAGCTCAGATAAGAAGGAAAGATTTGAGTATTAATATGTAAAAATTAAAAAGGAAGTATAGAAATATATAAACTGTATATCTTGGACAATCTATTGATAAAAATTTCTTATAACTTGAATAAAATTTCAGGCTTAAGATGGAAAAGGCATTGTACTTGGACTATTAGCATATTTAAGACTTCACTGTTATGTGTTTTCTCAGTCTGTGTCTTGTTGATTTGTCCTCATTTATACTTCCTGCCAGGGTTCTATTCATTGACAAATTGATATATGAAGCCTCTACTAGTAACTTTTCTTTTAATACATACTTTCTTTTAAATATTTCTGTTGAACTGGAGTCAACCATGAGTATTTCAGGTGAATAGTTATTATGTACTGAGTCTACCTCACACCATTATAGTCATTTAACACAGAATGAAGACCTAAAAGTGAACGGCCAACAGTATCTTTTCTAGAAGGAACACAGAAGTCTCTTATCAACACTATAAGGATTTCTTAAACATAACATCAAAACCAATAACCAAATCTGATTGTGGCTGCATATACCTGCCTGTAATCACAGCTCTGGGGAGGTGGAGTCAGGAGGATCAATAATTTAAGGTTATTCTCAGCTATATAGCAAATTTGAGCCCAGCCTGAGTTACATAGGACCCTGATCCATCCCTCTCCACCTTAAACAAATTGAGTAACCACAAACAAAAAGATGAGTAAATCAGATTGCTTTTAAAATTAAAACCAATTTGGTTTTTTTCACAGAGGAAATACGGAATGTAAATATGAACATAAGGTTTTCCCTAGATGAGGGCTGAAGCAGGAAAGACAAAAACAAGACCAAGAAGCTGAGGAGAGGTTTTTCGAAGTGGAAAACATTCAGTGTTGTCTTAGTGAACTGCATATGCTTATTCAACACTGAAACAGACATAAAAAGTGGACAAACTGGCACATGCTTGTGAAATTTTCAAGTGCTGTCTCAACTGGAGATATTTACTAAAGTGTTGGGAATAATTAATTGTTGGTTTTGCTAAATAACGTAAAGATTGAGAGGATGTGGACTGCGGTTGTTTAGGAACAAAGACTCAAGAATCCTCATTGGAGAATGACATGAAAGTATTTAAAGACAGTGAGGATAGTCATTTTCTAGTAAAAAGAAAAATGTCTTGTATTTTGTGGAGCAGTATTGAATTGAGAAAGTTATCAGTAGGTTTGCTTTTGAGTTAGTAAATTAATTAGAGTTAATTAGAGTTATGTTTTTTATATCACAATTACAATGAGAGTCAAACTAGATGAAGATAAATGGTTTTAACAGTTGATCATAGAAGTTTATGATGATGGAGAAAAGCTATGAAAGCATGTGAAATGATGAAAATGTGCTAGATATCTAAGTAGTGAAGTACTAATGTTGGGAGAAATATTGAGTTATGTTTGTTGAAAGAGAGAGATATAGAAAGGAGTGAATGTTAACAAAGGGTATAATGATAGAGAAAACTAGAATGATCACAAGATACACCAGGATAATGGAATAATCAGACAATGCAAATACAGTGAATCACTATGCCTAGGGCGTTAAGGTGATAAGAGGATGGCTAATGTTCACCTGTTGTATTCATTGTAAATTATCCAAATCAACACTTCAAAGAATGACAGTGAGTCAGGAACAAAAAAAAAAAAAAAGAAGAAGCTATTAATAATACAGATGAATAGTCCAAGATTTATTGGATGATAATAATGGATTAAGTACATAGTATAATTATATGAGATTATAAATTAGTAATAAGAAAAAAAATTAAGAAAGCAGAAGTGAGAAACCAAAGGGGTACCTATTATATCTTTAGTGGTACTGAGGCTAGTACATGGAAAGAAATATAGCAATCATTTTTGTTATAGGTGAATACAAAGGGCAAACCAGGCCTCGAAAGCAATTAGAAAACTAAGAGAAAATTCAGAATGCATGTCAATGATATAGGTTATTGAAAACCTGTGAATTTTACATGGCGTGCAGAACGTGATGTGAATATTGGTGTAACATAGGAATAAGAATTGGGACATGCAGAAGTTTTGAGCTACTAGAGTGAAATTTTGAGACAAAAAAAACAGCACAGGATGTAGGAGACATATTGGGTTTATTATCATGTTCAAGTAGCTAGGGCATGGTAGTATTCATGTCATGATTAAAGCATATATTGTAATGTCCCAGACTTTAGCGTTAATGCTAACACCTGAGGGGCCAATACCAGTGAATAGAGTCTCTTTTGAGACCATTTGACACCCATCATCAACTTCATGAAGAAAAAAGAATGAATTATTTAGCATAGTTTTAGCAAAAAATTTACTTCTGAGGAGGAAAGCAGTGCATGCTACTTCAAATCAAATGAAACATGGTTGTGCTTCACATTAGAGAAGCTTCATATTTTGAAAACACTAATATCTATTATGATTTTAATTTATTATTATGTGTATTTTTACTTGATAATGCTTTTAATACTGTATCCTCAGAAACCACTGTGAGGAGGGTCTTCAGAGACGAGATGAAGCATAAAAGAGCCATAGAGTTACACAGATTGTTTCTAGAGAAAACTCTTGACATTGAAAAAATGTTGGCATTAGGTAGCATATTGTTCTCAATGTGTAATGATAATCAGCTTTGCTGATCTGCTGATAGGGATGAAGGAGTAGCAGTGATGCCTCACCGTTTTAAAATATTTTGTGTGTGTGTGTGAGGAGGAAGGGATAAAGAAGGAGAGAGACAGGCTAGAGAGATGGCTTAGTTGTTAAGTGTTAAGGCACTTACTTGCCTGTGAAGCCAAATAACCCAGGTTCAATCCCCCAGAACCCACATAAACCAGATGCACATGGTAGCATAATAGTCTGGAGTTTGTTTGCAGTGACTAAAGGCCCTGGTGTGCTCCTTCTCTCTCTCTTTCTCTTTCTGCCCATTTTTCTCTCTAAACAATTAAAAAAATAAATTGAAAATATTTAAAAACAAAGAGAGGGCATGGGGGAAATAATGGGCATGGCAGGGTCTTTTTCTACTGTAAATGAACTTTACATGCCTGTGCTACTTTGGGCATAGGGCTTTAGATGAGTACTGGCAAATTGAATCCTGGACTGTCCAGTTCAAGCAAGTACCTTTAATCACAGATCCATATCCCCAGCCTAATATCTCATCTTCAAGCTAACTAGGGAAATTAATTATGGAAGCAGGTGGTATTTAGATGATGAATATAATACAGAATTCTCCATAAGTAATTAGGAGATGAATGTTTTGCTATATTTTAAGAGATATTTTAAATACATAAATCGAGGACTAAAGAGATGGCTTAGCCATTAAGGCACTTGTATGCAAAGCCAATGGGCCCAGTTGCAATTCCAGGTGAGCCACGAAAGTCAGCTGCACAAGGTGGTATGTGCATCTAGATGTGTTTGCAGTAGCTGGCGGCCCTGGCACACGCATTCTGTCTCTCTCACAAATAAATAAGTATAAAACTATATAAAAAAACCTTACTTGAGCTTGTGATGATCCTCTATAATATGAAGCATCGTGAAGAGTCAATAGAGCCAGGCACCATGCTCTCCTGTGATCCCAGCACCCAGGAGGATCATGAGTTTGAGTTCAGGCCAGCCTGGCTTACCCAGTATGACTAAAACTCAAAACCAAAGGTTTAAATAGTAAGCATGTAATCAAATGAAGTAATGTGGGTTGATAATATGCTAACAGAAGAAAGATCACTGTAATATTAAAGGTTCTGTGGAAAGTGCTAATGTTTGTAACAGTTGTAATGAATCATAGAAGAACAGAAACATGACAGACTGAGACTGAAAGAAAACAACATCATTGTTGTTTCCTATTATTTTCTGTGACTCAAAATGCCAAGCTCAATGCAACCAACCAATGATAGCATACATAGAGAACTTGAAAGGGCAACCAATTTTTTTTTCCATTTTTGTTGTCGTTGTTGGTTTTGTTTTTTAAACTTTTCCTAAAGAAGCTCTTGGAAAGTTGTCACAAACTGCTAGAAAAATATCATCAGGTCAAATATCAAGAGATAAGGCAGATACCCTTTGAAAAAGGTTAAAGATTGGAGAGTTGAAATAAGCATCTTTTTGACATCATATGTAAGAATTTTATAAGCCTGGGGCAGAGTAGTGAATTTAAATATTCATAAGCAGTGTAAATCGTCAGGAAGAGCTGGATGTTGAAGAAATATCCACAGACTAAGATAGAGGAAGGAGAATTAACCATATGTTATATGTGTATTTAAAACATAAGCTATAAGCTGTTTGCAGCTAAAACAATATATGACTATAAATTTACAAAAATGGTTAAATGGATGCTATATGATAAGAACATAATATTGTGGATTTAAAGGACTAGAGAGATTGAAGTGACACAATGTGTATTTTGATGTATTTTGAGCTTATGAAGGTTACCCACTACCAAGAGATTATCAGTGATACTGTTACTCAACCAGGAAAAGTGATGATTGTCAACAGCCTTGTTATTGGCATGATTAAAGATGGAGATTGAGTAATATTTAACTCACTAAAGCATTTTATCTCTGTTACAAAAGTCACTCACGGCTCCTGTTAATGTGTGTGTCAAGCTCTGTGAATACTCTTAGGTA
Source organism: Dipus sagitta (assembly GCA_036346955.1). Taxonomy (NCBI): domain Eukaryota; kingdom Metazoa; phylum Chordata; class Mammalia; order Rodentia; family Dipodidae; genus Dipus; species Dipus sagitta. Next base: position 16,528,306 of record CM070788.1, read on the forward strand.
TGTATCCATATTGAACTGAATTAATTCAAAATTAGTAAACCCTGGCTTCTGTGAGGTAAGAAACAAAGAGCTAATGAGGTAAATAAAATGGTGGCATAAACAGTTTACAAGTTACTACACAAAAATACCTAGCCTAGAAAAGGGATGCCATATTTTTAAGGAACGAGGTCAGATATGAAATATCAGCTTTGATTCCTTTGTGGAGTTCACATTTCAGAAGCATCTGTAGTCATGCAATCTACTTTTACCTAACCATGGCTGCCATACTAATATTTTACTTTTTTTAAAATTAATTTATTTTATTTTTTTAAATTTATTTATTTGAGAGCAACAGACACAGACAGAGAGGACAAGAGACGGAGAGAGAGAGAGAAAGAGAGAGAGAGAGAGAGAGAATGGGCACACCAGGGCCTCCAGCCACTGCAAATGAACTCCAGATGCGTGCGCCCCCCTGTGCATCTGGCTAACGTGGGTCCTGGGGAATCACGCCTTGAACCAGAGTCCTTAGGCTTCACAGGCAAGTGCTTAACCTCTAAGCCATCTCTCCAGCCCCATGCTAATATTTTATACTATAGTGTTATCCCACGACAGGTAGAAACTTGTAGCTTTAAGATTTCTTATAATTCACAGAATGCCATCTGTTGTAGGGAAAACTAAACTGGCCATGAGAAATGTATGCTGTCTGGTGTTATTTGTAGTAGTAAGCAATTGTCCCAGCTCTAGTTTTGAGTCTACAAATGAACTTGTGGATATCAGTTTCTACTAATACATGTTTTCCCTACTTAATAATATTATTACATTAGATTTCACTAAATATATCACTAACTTAAACATTTAATATAAACTACCAGTGAACTCTGAACTAAACCTGGCCATTTGGAGCACTATGATTTTTTAATACTCCTCCAGTATTAGTTTGGGACATAATCGTATCAGTTATTTTTACTGTATTATTCATGAAGAAACTACAATTATATAATGTGCATATTTTAATAACTCAATGACTAATGAGGACACTAACTCAGAAATTTACATGGTTGTGGGAGAACAAAAGCTATTATTTGTAATTCACAGGCTGAGATATGTTGCTTTGAAAACTCACTGACCTGCTCAGTGAACCTTATTCATCTTAGAATTACTGTGTCCAGCCCTTGTACAATGATCATTACTCACTATTCAGAAAATTTGTTGGCTTAAGTTGAAGATTTCTATAATAATGTTGTGAACATAACTGAATTATTAAGCTAGAAATATTCTTATCTGTATCTTGTGTTTACAGCTTCTCTCTCAGGTAAAGCAAGTAACGATGCAAGTGAAATTGATTTTGCAAAACAAAGGAAAACAAAATGAAATCATAGTTTTCGTATTCTAACTGAAATTAAAATTAAACCACATAACTGTGGATTAAATAATATGGCATCATGAGCACATGTCAAGGAAACACAATGAGCCATATCAGGAGAGCAATAGAAAAGTATGATGAGTTATGTCTTAGTGATTAGTGTGCAATAGTAGGTACGTGACTTAATTATGCTACTCCTTCACATTTTCTTTTATTTTTAAAATATTTTTTAACAAAGAAAAATTTTAACTTATCAAAAAGATTATATTTGCTGATATATAAACATTTGATTTAATGAAAAAAAAACACTGATGTTAATATCAAATACATTAAAATATTTTCCTATAATTATAATTCCATAGAAAGAAAATTAGAGGGCTGGAGAGATAACTTAAGGTTAAGACCTTTGCCTAAAAATCCAAAGGACCCAGATTCGATTCCCCAGGTCCCATATAAACAGATGCACAAGATGGCATATGTGTCTGGAGTTTGTTTGCAGCAGCTGAATGCCCTGGTATGCCAATTCTCTCTCTTTATCTCTATTTCTCTCTCTCTGTCACTCTCTCACACAAATAAATAAAAATAAAACCAGAATAAATAAAAGTTACAAAAATAAAGTTAGAAAAAAAGAGATTAATAAATTCAGCTCTAGAAATATAAAAACATGGCTAATTAATTTTAAGTAAGTATCATTTAGAGGAGAAAGAATATTTATTTATTTTTAATTTATTTATGGCAAAGATAAGAAAATGGATGCACTAGGGCCCCCAGCCACTGCAAATGAACTCCAGATGGATGTGCCACCTTGTGCGTCTGGCTTAGGTGGGTACTTGGAAATCAAACCTGAGTCCTTAGGCTTCACAACCAAACTCCATAACCTCTAAGCCATCAGTGCAGCCCTGCATTCTTAATGTGGTACCATTCTATAGCATCCTAATCCTGGAAGTTGAGGGTAATGCTATGTGAGTTTGATGAATCTGTTAAGCTGCTGTGTGTGGACTCCAGAAATATCTGCTAATTTGATTCCAAAACCTCTTATGACAAGAGTATGGAACTCTCCTCTAATAGCTTGGTGGTGTCCATGGCAACGAGGTCTATGACATTTCCCTCATTTACATTGTATTTTACATATGGGAACCTCCCTGTTTGAGGAGTTTAGGTCTTTATAACCATCTCCTTTCTTCATCTTTATACTGGTGTCTCACAACTGTGAACCTTCACAAGATTTTTGTCTCTCCTTGGCTGCTTTCCGCGCTGCTCCCTCAGATCGTCCATTTGTCATGCAACTCCTCACTAGTGTTTTCTACTTTGTGTAAGTAATTACTAAGAACCTTAGCTTATTCTCTTCTTCAGTCTCTTGAAACATTTTATACTCTTCTTGTTTGAGAAATAACTTTAACTCTAGAAATCTTGCTGTTATCTCTTTGTCAGAGTTATATTTATAATCAACCTTGGCTACTTTAGAATATGGTCTTGTAATTAATTCCTCATCTTTACTCAATAATTTTGAGTCACATATTTCTAATATGTTAGCTAATGGCATATCTATAAGTTTGTTCCTCTGTGTACCACTCTATTCACTGGTCTATACTCTTTTCATTATACTGCAGTCTCTGCTCAAAATAATAAACTCTTTAAAATTTCATATTTGCAGTGTTAATACACTAACGAATAAGTCTAAATTAGCTTAGATTTCAAGAGGTCTCTAATTAACTTTGGAACATGTAATTTCCTTACAAATTTTTAATTAGTGTGGTAAATCATATATTGCCAAAATTAATTTCATTTCAATAGCACAATTACTAAGTTGGAGTGATATGGCACTTAAAGGTCATTAAGTTTTTGGTTTGTTTTTATTTTTGGTCTTGCATATTTTGCCCATCTATCATCAAAATTCTTGGCTCAAGTCATCTTCCTGTCTCGCCTTCTTGAGTGGTTGGTAATGCAAATGTCTGTCATGACGCTGAGAGCTATCTTTAATATTTTATCTCTAATTCTTTTCAATTATGTTCTTCCATCTATAGGTGTTTGTATTTTTATAATACTTATCCTCAGATATTTATTGATGGTGATAATGTCATAAATAGTAATATGTGTATAATCTCATTGTTAAACTTTTGTTGAATCTACTTGGTTTTTGTTTAAAATATATACACATAATTTGGTTGCATTTTATGTTTCGATATTATGTGGTATGGGCATAGTAGATGGCTCAACAGTTAAAGGTACTTGCTTGTAAAGCCTGGCAGCTCAGATTCATTTCCCCTTTACCCATGGAAAGCCAGATGCACAAAATGGTACATGTATTTTGATGTCATTTGTAATGTCAAGAGGTCCTGCTATGCACATATTTTCTCTCTTTCTTTCTTTCTCTGTCTCTGTCTCTGTCTCTGTCTCTCTCTCTCATCTCTCTCAAATAAGTGAAAAAAGTTTGGCAGTGTATCACTTATTATATTCATTGAATTTGAATATACAAGCAGTTATTTTTGGACATAATAAGATCTGAATATCATCAGTCTCCTTATGATAGCATTTTATTTGTGTATTAGTCATAAATTTTTATTCTGAACTAATATTTTTAAGAACATTTGAATGGAGTATTTGGGATCTTCACTGAATCTGATCGCTTCTAGATTTATTATCTTTTGTTAAAAGTACAACTGCTGCTAAAATAACCTTAAAACATATTTTTCAAACTGAAATTTTTGTATTACACACAGACCTTGGTAATAACTTCATTAATTTTGTAATATAATTCATATAATTAAATCTGTTTTTAAAGTTTTTTAATTATGTAGATGTGCATTTTCTGTAGAAGCTACATTGATAATTCTTTTGATAAATTATTTCACAGTTAACACTGAAGTAGATCAATGATGGTGTACTGAAATATCTACTCCTTTTTAGTGGTTGCCAGTGGATCATGGAAATATGCTGCTTGTTCTGAGTGATTAGCTGTTAATTCTATGTATTATAAATGTTCTTGATCATTATAATCTTTCTACTTCTTGCTTATTTTGATTAATAAGTTTTCTCCCATGTCTCATGTTATGGATTTTATGTGTTTTCACTTTATTTATTCATTTATTTATTTTGAGATAGGTTCTCACTCTAGCCCAGGCTGACCTGGAATTCACCATGTAGTCTCTGGTTGGCCTTGAACTCACAGCAATCCTTCTATCTCTGCCTCCCAAATGCTGGGATTAAAGGCGTACACAACGATGCCCAACTGTATTCACTTTTTTGAATCATGTATTTCCATTTAACATTATTTTTCATATACTTTTCTCATAGTAGCTTGAGCAAACTAAAATACCTCTAAAGAGTAGCTGTTTATGTGGTTTTTAGCACCAAATATCCCATGTTACATGATGATGTCATGCTATCCCTTGAAAAGCCTTATCCAGCTTTCCTTTACAATTACTTTTCTAGCCTTCTCTACCTTATTGCTGTGCTAAACCTTGAACCATGAAGTAGCAAGCCTTTAAGATATAGCAACACTTCTTTCAATCTTCAAACTTGGGACTGTTTTGAAATGAATCAAGCTAATAGCCATGTGTGATCATAACTTGTTTTCAGATGCAAAAAGTTTTTGTGTACATTTTGGCTGGCTCACTTATCAATGCCTCTATCATGTTACTGTATCAAAAGCCTTAGATTGTTTTAAATAACAATAGCATTTAATAATGTTTTCTTTCATTAGCTGAACAAATAGTAACTGAATAGTTACCTCACATTACTGTTATAAAATCACAGATGTGAACATAACAGGCAGGTACACTGTGACTACATTTACAGTTTATGAAGCCAAGAAAAGCACTGAACACACGAGAAACTCACATGTCACATGATAATGATATCATGAAGGGAAAGAGTGCTGAGAAAACTTATGGTAAGCAATGGAAGTTACAATTTAAGTTAGAACAGCAAGAGAATCCTACTCTGGGGGCTGATGTCTGAGCATGAGCAGATCTCTACACTGTGGGGTGAGTGGGCCACACTGGCATTGTTAGCAGGTTAGACTAGGAAAAGAAACAGGGAAGCAGCAATTGTCTGTCCTCTGCTGTGGAAATGTGGCAGTTGGGTTTACAATCCCACGTAAGGTAGATGCAGAAGGTGGCACATGTGTTTGGAGTTTGTTTGTAGCCGCTGGAGTCCCTGGCATGCTCATTCTCTCTCTCTCTCTCTCTCTCTCTCCTCTTTCAAATAAGTACATAAAATAGAAAAAATAAATAAAAAGCAAGACAACTAGCAGTGCTGGAGTGATAAAGGCAAACACGATCAAAGGCTGAGGAGTGACAGAAGCGTAAATGAAGGTTAACTGTTCACATTTAGAGCGATTCTCTGATAAACTGAAGAATAATCATTACAGATATAAATTAGTTAAGAAAGTGAATCGTAAGAAACATTGAAGCACTGTCACATTTAAAGCTTAGATTTTTTTTCTATACATTACATACAGAATATCACATTCCAGGCTTATATTTATACAAATATTTATCCATTTTAAGTCCTTTAGATACAAGTAATATATTTCGGTTAAAAATAAGCTACTAATCAAAATGCATTCAAACATTGATTTTGTAAGTTATGTTAGCAATAATCTCATAAAAATCATTTCCTTAGACACTATATATGTATGTATATGTATATGTATATGTATATACAAATATAGTGTCTAAGGAAATGATTTTTCACTTCACTATAGGTTGTTTTTAGTTCTTGATCATATTACTAAAATAATGTAAAAATGAATGCCTGAAGAACAATTAGTTATAATAAGAAGGTACAGTACAAGAATAATTGTAATTATCTTAATAATGAAACCACCAAAATTGCTGATGATCTTCATGCATAATCTGGTGATAAAATTAAACACTATGTTGTCTTTTAAAAACATATTTTACTTATTTGTAAGGGGCCACAGAGAGAGAGAGAGAGAGGGAGAGAGAGATAATGAATATGTGTGCCCCAAGGACTCAGACTGCTGCAAATGAACTCCAGATACATGTACCACTTTGTGTATCTGGCTCAATGAAGGTTTAAAGAATTTTACCCATATTTGAAAGCTTTACATGCAAGCACCTTTAGCCATTAGGAAATTTCTATAGGCCCAAATATTTTTATTCCTTTCACCATTATTCTACATTTATTTTTTTAACAATTTATTTTCTGACAGTTATAATTTCCTTAACTTTATTTTCTGTTTTGCTGTGTTTTTTTTTATATTGGCCCATGAATGTTTTCAGTTTCATTGCATTACAAGATAATTTTGATATATTAAAGTTTTTCATAACTTCCATTTTGCACTTAATGTCTTTAGGTTACTCTTAGACAATTTTGGTCTACTATATTCAAACTTTCCTATAAATAATAGTGATTGTGTACCATGAATATTAGTATAAATATAGGACTAAGTAGATAACACTTAAAATTTAGTTTCCTTTGGGCTAGACAAATGGCTCAGCAGGTAATGCCTGTGAAGCCTAATAACCTGTTCTCAATTGCCCAATACCCAGGTTAAACCAGATGCAGAAAGTGGCACATGTGTCTGGAGTTGATTAGCAAAGACTGGAGGCCCTGGCATACCCATTCTCTCTCTCTTTCACTCTCTCTCTCTCTCTCTCCTTTTCTCTGTCCTTTTTTGCTCTCTCCCTCTCTTTCCTTGCAAATAAATGAAGAAAAATATTTAAAAAATTTAACTACACTCATATTGAACAATATAATCAAATTTATTTTGTATAATTTATCTACATGTTTTAGTAGCTATTGAAATTCTTTCTTTAATAGTCTTGCTTTTGTGTTTTAATTTTTATCATCAGTAACACAGTTTGCTATACCATATACCATTAGAACTCAATAATACAGTCAAGAGAGTTGATGAGTCATATATGATCATTAACAAATCTATATTTTGGGAAGTTTGTAATGATGACAGTTCAAATACAGACATTCCTACATTTGCAGCAAGATACAAGCCATGTTCCCCATTAGTAAAGTATAGTTTGTGAAAATATACTAGAAAATTGTACCACACTATCTTGGAATAATTTTAGCTGGTAATACTGCCTTGCTCAGTATAATTTCAAAGGGGGAATTACGTAGCAGACAGCTTCAGGTTGCTGGGATGAACTTCCTAACCAGCAAGGCTCTGCCTCACAAGGGATCTACCAGCTGGGAATTGAATATGAGGCTTGACAAACACAGGATGCAATGGGGGACACTTTACATTCAAACTACTGTATGATGTATTTCATAGAGTATATTATAGTTACAAGTTAGTTAATATATAATAACCTCAAGTGACACCAAAGTCTTCTAAGTCAAATTCCTTCAGTAAACTCCGAAAATATCTTTGATTATCCCAACACCAGTACCAGACTAAAAAAAAAGTGTTTTGCAGGAGTGTAGGAAGGGCAGAGACAATGGCTCAAGTATCTTGGCAGAGCATGTTCCTATAGGTGGCTATTTTAATTGTGTTTTCATATTAGGGAAGAAGCACTGGCACTCATGCCTTCCATAGAGGCTCTTGATGTTGAGCTTCTCAGCCTCCAAACTGTGAGTAAAAAGTTTGTCAATTATCAGCTACCTCTTTGGTCTCCTTCACTTCAGTAGTCTAAGTGGAATAAGAAAAATGTAATCAAGGATTACATTGTAGTCTCACCATCTCTTTATAATCTCCGTCCTTTATTATACAGATTATGTTTAATCTCTATATGTTTAACTTGCATATAAATTTGGCTTTTACAATATCTATGGTTTTCATGAAATGTTATATAATTAGCCAAATCATAGTACAGCTATTACTAAATATATTTGAAAAATATCCCTTTAGAGAGTTCTCAGGAAGTATGAAAATGTAAAATTGTAAGTTGTCCATTCACATAGCAAATATTCATTTAGCACCAATGATATCAGTCATCATATTGTTGCTTATATAAACAAATTCTTATCTAAAATTTTAAATAATTTTATATAACATCTTTGAATTTTCATAGAACACTATGTAGCATTAATTTTATAATATAATTTAATAAGTTCTATATAAAAATACAATAACATATTGAAGTATAGAATTAGTATCCTAGTGAGCAATACAAAATAAATGAATGTGATTAAAATACATGGTGAAAGAGAACAAAAGTTGCCTATCAGGTGTGACAGCAGTTCCAGCAGGACCAGGTTAGGAACTGCAGTTAAGTGACAGCATGAGGCTTTTATCTTTCTGTGATTGTGTGAGTTTGCTAAGTATGATCTGTTGCAAGTCTGTCCATTTTTCTACAAATTTCATTGTATTAGTTTTTTTCTTACTGCTGTGTAGAATTCCACTGTGTAAATGTACCACAACTTTGTTATGCATTCGTCCAATGATGGGCATCTGGGTTGATTCCATTTCTTAACTATAATGAATTGAGCAGCTATAATAATGGCCAGAGAATAGGGATGGAAGGGTTTGGGGGCAGGGGAGGGGGGGAAACAAACACAAAATTAAACCCAAAATGAACTGATACCACAGAAACCTTTATCCTTGGAGATAGCCTAATAGACATAACCTTCAAAAGGAATAAGGGGCGAGCACCTGAAAAGTAGGGTCCTAGTGAGGGTTGGGATGAAGCCTAAGCTTAAAACGAATTTTAGTTTCTGTCCCTGACCTGTAACTCCCAGTACCAGAGATCAGTTGCTACCCACATTGAGCTATTGATCAGAGAGATCTATGAGGTCCCCAAATCAAGATGGATATCTGTCAAAGAACTTGATTACCTGCCTTAGGCAAAACCGAAGAACCTATTGCTGAAGACACCATATGCTGCTTACACAGAGCATGGGGACGCCTGGCTGGAATTCAGAAGAAATCCTGTCTGGTTCGTGCTGGGACGCTCTACATGAGCTACTGGAGGAAAATGACCAACAATGGTGTGAGCAACCAGAGGTCTAAACTATTCAGAAGCAAACACTCTGACATGATGTAAATGCCAGTGCAGTTAAGGCACACAGCCTCAGTGGGTAACCAGTAGCTTTCTGATTGGCAAAGCGATCTTTTCAGTGTGAAGAAACCCATATGTGTAATTGAGAACCAGATCAGAATCCTACAGAGAAAAAAGATTATATTCTCCACTGTCAAGTTCTCTATAGTCTTTGGCTAAAAGAGGGGTTCCATACATCAAATTCTCCCTAAATTAATAATGCTTATACCATTTAAACTATACTGACTTCACTCTCTGTTGGAGAACCTGCTCTCCTTTTTCAGAAAGTAGTGAGACTGGAGGAGACAAACTACCCCTCGCACTTCAGCCAAGCCACAGCTGAATCCACAGAAGAATTGGGGAGATGAGCAAGAGTGCTGCTTCCATGCTGAACCTGATACTCAGCACCAGGGTATAGGAGACAGACCCTGAGGATACTCAACACCCACAAAAGCAGAGATCCAGAGGATCCTAAAAGTTTATTACTGAAATGGACTTAACACTCGCCGACCAAGGGTCAGGGAATTTTGTGGGAGAAGGGCCAGAAAGATTTTAAGAGCCACAGGTTGAGACATCATTCCCAGAGGCATTCCCCCCCACCCAAAAAATAACTGACTTCTGCTCCCACAATGCATAAACTATAACCCCATGGCCAATAATGGAATAGGGGCAGAGATGAATGAAAAGAGGGTACCAACACATGATGTATCCATATGAAACATCTTTTTAATAATAGTAATGTTAATCATAAACAAAAAAGAGAAAAAGATAGCACATTTCCCATACTTCCTCCCAAAAGAGTAATCTAGACAAAAGTACAATAATATAAAATGGAACGACTGGAGAGATGGCTTATCAGTTAAAACACTTGCCTGAGAAGCTTAAGAACTCAGGTTTGATTCCCCAGTACCAATGTAAGCCAGATGCACAAGGTGGCACATGCTTCTGGTATTCATTTGCAGAAGCTTGAGGCCCTGGTGCACCCATTGTTTCCCCCTCCCTCTCTCCCCTCTCTCTCCCTCTTTCCTAAATAACTAAATAATAAAAAAAAATATGGAAACAAAGTAGGATAAGACCAAAGAAGGGAGGGGAAAAAGATTGCAATGACCCTTGAATGTGATCAAAGTGCATTCTATTCCTTAATGTACATTTAAAATATACTGATACAAATAAGATTTTAAAAAGAAACATAAACAAAAGCATTTCTTAACTCCAGGGATACTTTCCCTGTTGTATGGACTTAACATAGCTTACTACAAAGCTGAGCATTCCTCCACCTAACTTATAGGATAAGGGTTGATCATATGCATGTAATTTGCTTAGTTCCATAAATGTAAACAAATGCAATTTGAATTCTTTCCATATTATATATGATCACATTTTGTGCCATTCCACATTTGATTTTTGGAAAAAATGAAGACTTTAATGTCCTTAGATGAATGATTAGACAATATATCAAAGCCAAACTGAGTTCCGCTTTTCTGCCCTGCTACGTGGGCAGAAACAGAGAGCTATTTAGAAGTTTTCTAGATTTCATAATTATATTGATTTTGGACAAACTTTACATTAAATAATTTTTTCACTAGCTTTGATTTAAGATGTAATTTTGGTCAAAATCTAAAGTAAAAAGGAAAATTATAAAAAGTGAAAAATACAGTTACATTTTACAGGAATTAAAACCTACAAACGAAATGATTAAAGAAATTGAAGTTTAATGTTGCATTGAATAAAACCAATTCAGGTAAAAATGAATGGTTTCTCTATATTGTCATTGCATCATTGTTCTATTGTATGACAAAATACTATATTAGAATAATCTTAAACCTAGAAATTATTCTCTAGTGCTAACATTTGGGTTTTGATGTTTTTACAGAGGAAAAAAATGGAATATTTCAAGCTTAGTATAAGTTGGCGGCCCCTCCATGTAGATTGCTTTATAAAAGTCCATCTAGAGAGACATCACATTATCACAGTGAACAATGGAGGAAATTGGCTGCACTTCTCATTGTGAGTAGGCTAGAAAATCACCCCAAAACGTAACTGGTTTGAACACCACTGAGAAAATGCATATCTCAAATCTGGTTCTATAGGACTGAAGTCAATATACAAAATGTATCTCCCATATCAATCCAGTTTATTACATTAAACATTGTAGTGAGAAAATGAACTCAAACCCATTCTATTAACAGAGATACTGAGTGATGTAATATAGTTTAATGTACATTTAGTATACTTTCATGATGATATGCTGTGGTTAATATCTGCCATATTCATTATTTATCTTTTAGGCCCTATTCCTTAATTTTCACAGTTGTATATGTTTATCTCATAATGCTTTTACCTTTGATTTTCATATTGCCTCAGTTAAGTTTCAAGATTGTTCTATATGCTTCCTACTACAAGTCTAGGACTAAACTGTCTCTATAACTCTTCTCATGCAGAATTCATGTATGTTTTCTTTCGTTCCAAGGCCACATTACACTTTCATCCTTATTGCCTCTTCTCTATACCTCATACTTAAAACCTTCCATACTTTTAACAACCCCTGAACTTTGTAAGCCTTACAGTGCTCCAAAATTTCCCCTTTGCCAAATACTTTTTTCACCTTGAAGTTTCTCAGTGTACATCTAGTTCTAGCCCCATTCCAACTCACCATATTTCCTTCCCACTTCTAATCCTAACAGCTAATAACCCTTTTATGGTCCATACCATTCCTGTTTGTTTACTCAATAGCTAGTGATCCCAAAGGAACCATAGCAATTAATTTGATAGGATAGCATTTTCATAGTGGGCATATTTAATAGCTCTAGTTATAGTTATAGTTAATATTCATTCAACTCTGGGAGTAACATAGAGGCCACAACATTCATTTGAGGTCCTAAACATAAGGTAGAGCTTCTATACTGTTCACCTAAGAATACAGGTATTAAAGAATATGTCCAAGCAACAAAACAACCCCAGCTACATAGATCCAATAGAATATCATAAGAAGCATAAAAAGTTGGGCAATATAACACCTCCAAAATGAGTAATTCCACAATAATAGGAATGAATTACACATACTAATAGACATTTTAAAAAGGCTACATGTACGTTCCAAGAAACAAAAGAAAAGAGAAAACTGTTGAATAAATCCCAACTGAAGACAACACACAGAGACACACAAAACCCACTGCATGAAATGATGAGTTACACTTTTTTTGGTATTTTGGCTCAGTTAAAAGAGCTTAGGACTATGGTGATATTTAAACATAATTAGGGGTGGTACAAACTATGGGATTTTTAAAATTGGATGAATGCCTCACTAACAAAAATACCATAGGATAGGTGGTATTTAATTATACTGTAAGGCTATTTGCCTTCAATTTTTTAAGAGTTGCATATGTAAGTCTGACAAATTGGATGAATAATAGTCACATATACATCAAATATAAAAATATTAGCGATGTACCTGCATAAGTAGAAATTTTCCAAACCACCATGTCTAGTACAAACAGGAACTGAATAAACTGAATAATGCTGAAAAGGCACAATGGGTAATTCCCTTGAGCCATATAGTGTATCTCATTGTCTCAGAATTACTCTATTTATTCTCTAGAATTGCCGCAAATATCTAGCCTTATAATAAATCAAATTTTGTGTAGCTAGCCCACAGTTATAGGTAGGAGAAATGTCTCTGCGTATCATGACCCAACGTGTGGCTCTGACATTCTTTCCACCCCCTCTTCCGCAACATTGCCCTGAGCCATGTTGGGTTCATTTTTGGTCTGCTTCAGTGATGAGGTGTTGGGGGCCTCTGGATCTCTGATTTGGTAGGAGTTGATTGTTCTCTGTGTTGATCTCCTTCACCCTTGTGCTGGTACCCAGTTCACCAAGAAAACAGTACCCTTGCTTGTTTCGCCAAATGTTCTTAGTTTCAACTGGGGCCCTTTTTGAGATTATGGGGACGTATGAACAATATCAAGACTGATAAAAACTATGGAGACTTTTGAAGATAGACTTAATGCACTGCATTTTACAACATGGATGGTTAACAGTTTATGGGAGCTAGGGACAGAATGTGGTGGTTTGATTCAGGTGTCCCTCATAAACTTAGGTATTCTGGAGGATTAGGTTCCCCAGCTGACGGCAACTGGAAACTAAAGCCTCCTGGAGGTGGTGCATTTTGGGGGGCGGGCTTATGGGTGTTATAGCCAGTTTCCTCATGCCAGCGTTTGGCACACTCTCCTGTTCCTGTTGTCCACCTGATGTTGGACAGCAGGTGATGTCTACCCTCTGCTTATGCCATTGTTTTCCCCTGCCATCGTGGAGCTTCCCCCTGATTCTGTAAGCCAAAATAAACCTCTTTTTCCACAAAAAATAAATCAAATTTTGGTACTTCTTTGAAAAATATTTAATTTTTTATTTATATATTACATAAACGATGACATTCCCTGTATGTAAACATGGGTAGTAGAGAGAATTAAGTTCAAAAATGTCAGTTTCCACTTGTTTCTATTGAAAATTTGTGATATACTCCACTGTAATGTAAGTGCATTACTACAGTCGTTTCTATGAAACAAACATGCACCTCATGCATTCTTGTTTTGTCACTTTACATGGATAGTGTGTATAGGTTCTTGAAAACAAAATGGCAAACCTATCGTTTCTAAAAATCTTAGAATGCCAAGGTAAACTGTAGGTCTACATATGGGACAATATATTAAACATCTTCTTGTTCTTTGGACATGTGAATTGTGGTAAAGACAATTTGGGGTGATTAGGAAAATATGATGACATGTGACACTTATAATCTCTCTGTTCCTTTGTAGGGTTATTTTAGGATTGTAGGATAAATTAACAAGCTATACAGTTTCTATCGGGTTATGTAGTAAGGGAAATTTGCCAGTTGGCTGTATTTGGTTGTCCAGCCATAGAATGTATTTCAGGATTGTGGGGGTTTTGGTTATTGTTTTGTTTCTGAAAAAGACAACAGTCTGTTGTGATTGTCATATTAACAGACCAGCCATAATTTGGAAGGAATGATAAGTCAGAATTTTACTGTCAGGCAACTGTGACATTATGACTTCTCTTCCTTAAGCACCAATAGCCAGTAAGATAGAAAAAAAAAAAAAAAAAAAAAAAAAAAAAAAAACCTTGGCTTCCCACAGCTACTTGCAAGAGGAGGAGGGACATAGTTTTCAAAAAAAAATTATGATGTACTCATGCTGTTTCTCAGATCTTCCTAATAAGAGGGACATGCACTTTCATAAGCAGTGCTAATTGGCCCGAGGGAGTCCACATCCAAGTTACTTAGGTTCTGGTTCCTAGGTAAAATACGGCAAGTGAATGGTATTCAGATTTCTATCTTAGAAATTATCACTTTGATGTCAATGATAAATGAGAGGACATTGCATTTTCATACATCCTTATTCTCAAATATTTAGTAATGTCTGACTTTTCTGAGTATCAGGGGAAATAAGCACATTACAGAACCGACCCCCACCAAAAGAAGACCATGGGGTATAGAAAAAAGTGACCAGCAACCAAAATGGCATTAGTCATCTGAGACTGACTCAGGATACTTTTGGATATCAACATTCAAAAGAAACCCATCCTTTTTATAAAAATTGAATTATCAGAAAGAAAAAAAAATGTGAACAAGATATCAACATTACAGATGACCAAATACTCAAGAAGAACTACTTGAAATGATGTTCAAACATATTTACTCCTAGAAATGATTTTAATGGTGTGTGCTCTAATTTTTTTTCCCATTGTAGTCACTGTAATTTTGCATTTTCTAGTGCTAAATACTGTAATTTCTGTTTTCGTGTAACACTCAGTGATTTTTTTCTTTTATGCTGGTTAATTTTGTATAAAATCTCTGGATCACAAATGACTAATTTGGCAAGCCAATTGCTCTCATTTTCATCAGACCATTCCCAGTGCAGGATAAAAAAGAAATTTTGCCAGAATACATGTAGTGTTTATATGCCAGTTTCAGAAATGTGAAATACAGAGTTACACTGCCATCTCACATGTGCTATATCCTACAGTGTAATTTGAAATTGTAGGTAGATAGTCTTATCATTAAAATAAAATTCTGTGTGTGTGTGTATGAGAGAGAGAGAGAGAGAGAGAGAGAGAGAAAGAGAGAGGAAGAGAGATGCTTGTTTGAATATGGACTCGTGTGTGTGTGTGGGTGTGGGTGTGTGTGTGTGTGTGTGTGTGTGTGTGCCTACACATGTATATTTTCAAGCATGAGGCTGCATGTCCATGTAGAGGCATGGGTTTTAAGCCTGGTATCCCCCTTATTGCTCTTCCAGTCTTTAAGACAGGGAAGTTCTGGGATTTTAGATGCAGGCACCATCACACCCATCATTTACACGGGTTCTATGGCTCGATTTCAGGTCTTTATGAACCACAAGCAATTTGCCCACTGAACCATGCCCTCAATCCATTAATGACCTTTGTACCATTCTTTTGTTTCAATTAGCAGCTTAAATGAATGCTTCCAACTCAGTCATGTCTTGTTGCATAGTGTAAACCTAAGTTTTCAAACAGTTTTGTTAAGCCTATAATAACAATATCAGACAAAATAAGTGTAGAGTTTACTAAAGTGTAAAGCTTAAGACACCAACGAAATGCCCTCTTATACATCAACCACTTCACGAAGGAAGTACTAATCTTTGGTTCTTCAGAAATGTTTCCTTCTTGATGCCATCATACTTCATGACAGTGTTCTATAGAATTGTGAGCTCATTATTTGAATATTCAGTTATATGTTACAAACATAACTCAGTAGTTGCCAGATCATGGAGCTTCACCGCCATCCATTTATTGTTTTCCATATCATAGCATGATAGTTTTTTTAAGAAAGACATGAGTATGTAAACTGTGGTTATTATAGAGTTTATACTAAATAAATACAATCACACACTGTGTTACATATATTAACACTAGCTATAATAGTGACAGTATTAGAGTTGGTGTTTCATGATAGCAGGAAGAGAGAAGATAGAAATAGTTAAATAGGATATTTCTTTTTCAGTTCTGGGAGTTAAACTTGGGGTTTCACCAATGTTAGGATAATATTCTCCTGGTGGTCTACATCACCAGCCCAGAGACAATTCTTGATTTTTTTTAATTCAGTTGTTTAAGCACTTAAGTTTATAAAGAGACACACACTTGGTGGATTTTATGAGAAAACCATTGCCTTAGGAAAATATGTGAGAATTATATTGACTGAAATAAGCCAGGCTTAGAGAAACAAACATTATATGTTCTCTCTCAAACGCAGATCCAACTTTGAATTGTTAGACTTGTATGTTTAAGTTGAGTACGTGTCAGCAGGTGGCCAGCAAGCTAGAAGGGCCATGTGTGGAGGAAGAGATATTTAAAGGGGACAATAGAAAATATGGAGTGGGAAGGTATAAGCAGAGACACGGGTTGCAAAATAAGGGAAGAAGGGTACTGGAGGAGATAGTTAATCAAATTTAAAGATGATGGAGTCCATTTTTGTTAACTACTTAAGAATATACTTGGGCTGGAGAGATGGCTTAGCGGTTAAGCGCTTGCCTGTGAAGCCTAAGGACCCCGGTTCGAGGCTCGATTCCCCAGGACCCACGTTAGCCAGATGCACAAGGGGGCGCACGCGTCTGGAGTTTGTTTGCGGTGGCTGGAGGCCCTGGCGCACCCATTCTCTCTCTCTGTATCTGCCTCTCTCTCTCTCTGTCTGTTGCTCTCAAATAAATAAATAAAAATAAACAAAAAAATAAAAAAAAAAAAAAAGAATATACTTAAGGGGACTGGAGAGATGGCTTAATGGTTAAGAACTTGCTTGTGAAACCTAAGGATCCCAGTTTGAGGCTTGATTCCCTAGTACCCACATAAGCCAGATACATAAGGTGGTGAATGTGTCTGGACTTCATTTCCAGTAGCTGATCATTTCCAATAGCTGGAGGCCCTGATATGCTGATTCTCTCTCTCTCTCTCTCTCTCTCTCTCTCTCTCTCTCTTTCTCTCTGCCTTCCTCTTTCTCTCTCTGTCACTCTCAAATAAATAAAAATAAACAAAAAAGAATATACTTAAAACAAAAAAATTAAAAACTTTAAACTCATCATAATATGAATCCAAAGTATAATAATCAAAATAAATAATGTATTGCTCTTTGAAATGGGTGGACTTACATAGATGTAAAATAAGATACTATAACAGATGGCTATTACGAGGCAGTGATACTTATGGGTTCATCACTGGAGACAAGAAATAAGAAACAGAAGCTCATAATTAATCCTAGATGTGGCCATCTTGACTGTTAAGTTTCCACACTTCCTATTGTCGTTACTCCTTCCCCACTGGGCTCAGCTGATCCCCAGTGGTAAATTAGGCATCCCATCCTCTCACACATCATCACTATTCAATGGACAGTACACTACTTTTCACTCAAAGATGCAAAACCAAACTGCCATGCATACTGGCATGTTGTTAGGAAACCTCAGCAAGGAGTCATATGCCCCTAATACAGAGAGTAACCTAAGTATGACATGCCAAAACGTTCCTATTTGACAAGAGAAAGAAGATTTTATGGCAATTCCTAGATAACAACTCCCAACCCTATCAGAACTTATTTGAAGCCTAACGCTAGAATCAAACACCTTGCTTCTGAAGTTTCTGAAGTTTGCACACCAACTTTGCACATGCTACCGTAATTTAGAAGTGAGTCTGTGAGCTGTGAAATAAGATGCATTGCTTTGCTGCATTTCCTGTTGCCGTTCATGGACCGAATCATTTCAAAGAAAGTGATTATTCAACTAAAACTTCTAAAGACTTGGAAATTCAAATTTATGTCTGCACTGGTTAAGGATTTTTTTTTTTTTAATTGCAGGATGGGACACAGACCTGGTACAACATACAGGCTGTCACACTGCAGAAACCTACATGCTAACTATCTCAAATCCTTTCTCAGGAAGGGATTGATACAGTCACGACTCTCTCAAGCTCCTTTTTCAAATGCTTTTCACAAGACTTTGGGAGTAAAGTAAATGCTAGTTTTAAAGGAGATGAGAACAGAGACAAGTTAAATGGTCATTTGTTCTCAGGAACTCATATTTCTACATTTTCTCCATTTGTTCAAAACACAAATACATGAAAGTAATAGCAAAAGTTCATGAGTTATAACTTAGTTAGTCCTTTCTATTTAAAAGAGCCCCCTCTTCTAAAATCTGAACGTCCTCTGATTTTTGCAAGGTACAACTAATGGCAAATCTCAACGTTATTAACAGGCAATGCAACATAGAAAAGCTGTGCGCTGTAATTCATTGTCTGGATCATAAAATGAGGTAGTTTATATACCTACACTAACTCATCTCGTGGTTGTATTTCAGGAACAAGACTATTGATGTTGAGTACTGACATCCACTGTGGTGAAAGTCATCAGCCAATGTCAATGTGCAGTGCTTAGAATAGAATATTTTATTAAGCTAAAGTAAGGAAAAAGTCCAGACTTCTTTCAGTTATACAGAGTAAAGTTTTAGTATAAACTTTATTACATGGACAGATGTATATAAAACCCCTCTGTCTTCACCAAAATTTATTTCAGAGCAATGGAGTGTTGAAGTAAATGCTGAGTTCATTCAGACTACAGTGAAATATAGCATGTGAAACAGTCATGCCTGCTTGAGTGTAATAAATGATGAATGAATCATGATGGTGGTCATGTTTGGGTTTTGACAAAGATTGATTAAATTCAATATAGCGAATATTTCTCAGGTATTGGAGCTAAAACTTTGAATGAAATAAAAACAAATAAATACCTCCAAGGGACTCAGAATAGAAAATAATAGAGGGTGGACTGAAAGCTAATCAAACCTTGAAGAAAAAAATATATAAAATTTGCTATCTTTTACTCCTTTGTCACCCAGATGTATCTTAAAGTGCTCTAAAAACTAAAGTATATGACAGTCATGTTCAGCAAAACCTATCATAAAACCACATAGATTCAGGAAGGGAAGACGAAGGCTTCCTGTAGCAGATCATATGTGGAGGACACTTCTTCATCCTTTTATTACTTCTCTAGTTCTTTGTATCCATATCAGATCTACTGACTCATCCTTCTGCCACTGAACTAGGGAAACAGGCACTGAGACTCTATGGGAAGTAGGAGGCCTTCACATAGAAGATTGTGTAAGAGGGACTTCTCTATTTAAAGGAGAACTTTATCACTTTTTTTTCCTTTTATTCATTTTGCTGTGTTGTGTTGGGGAGTGTCAAGTCATATAGAATTTTGGAGGTGTTAGAGATTAGCATAAAATGTCCCAGATCCCCAGAGCTCAGCCTGTCAAAACAGGTGAATAGTGCCAATGGAATGACACCTGAGATTGTCCTTTGGGCAACACACCACACACACACACACACACACACACACACACACACACACACACTTATTTAAGAACCAGGCTATAAATGACCCAGGGATCAGAAAGAATACTAGAAAACATTTGAAACTGAATGAACTAGAAAAGACAATATATCAAAATCTCTATTAAGACAGTACTTCATAATGACCAAAATTTCAAGGAAAACAATGCTTCAATCAGGAAGTCCTCCTTTCCTTAAATACAAGGTTGATTTGACATGAAAATAATGATAACTGCTGTTGCAGACAGCTTCAGGTTCGCTGAGAACTCCTGCTAGGCACACTTTGCATATCTTAGATCTAAAATCTGAAACCCACCACCACACCTTAAGATCCACACAATGGCACTGACTCCAGCCAGGTGGCTGCAGATGCAAACTACAAACAAACAACTGAATATATTGGGGACCATCTATTCAAACCACCACATTCCACCCCTGGCCCCCAATAGATTTATAACCATCACACATTGTAAACTGTACTCAGTTCAATTTCAAAGGTCCCCACAGTCTTGACCAATTTAAGATATTAAGACCTGTAAAATCAAACAAGTTAAACACTTCTGACATGTAAAGGCACAGAGTAAACATTTTCAACTGGTATGCATAGCAAGGAGAGACTAAAACAATGCAAACTCAACCACCATCAAACAAACATCAAATTTCTTCAGTTCAAGTTCAATATAGCCAGAGACTGACAGTCTCCAGATTTTCCAATTCCGCCCCTCCAGCTGGCCAGAGTAGCCAGGGAACACTTCCATCCCAGGCCAACAGTGCGCACTATGGTAGCGCTTGCATAGTCCTGGTATATCCAAAACATGTTCAGGTCTTCATGCAAACCACGGTCCATCTTCCAAAGGCTCTTTCAGCCTATCAGGGCATCATGCCCTGCCTCATGCCACATCTCAGCAGCAGCTCCTGGAACCGTGTGCAATTCATGACCACTGCTCGCATTTCCCAAAGGCTCTTTCAGCCTATCAGGCATCAGGCCCTACCTCATGCTGCATCTCAGCAGCGGCTCATGGAAGCATGTGCAATTCACGACCACTCCTCGAATTTTTCATGCTTCTGAAACCAATACCAGTTGTTCGGGACACAGCCATATTCTTAATTCAGGGACGAAACAAATCATAACCTTGAAAAGCAGGTTCCTTCTCCTGTCAACTCTTTCCAAAAGTGTTTACATTTCTATGATGGTCTTTCCTCAGACAGCCTTTCCATGGTAAAGCAACTGGACCATCTTCCTTAAGATTGCTAATGTGTTTGACAATAGCAGATTCAGTAACCTAAAACCAGTCCCGGTGCCTGTAACTTTAACTTGCTTGAGGTTTTCAAGCTTAAAATCTTAAATCTCTCAGTCCAATATCTTTAGCCAAGCACATCACTCATCAAAAATGGAAATAATCCACATTGTCTCGTCGACCTAAGAAACATGACTCAAAAGATGAACCATGGAGACATTTAGTGGACAGACAGATGCCAAACATGAAGCTTTGAAGTCAAGCACAAAAAGGCAAATGGCACATGGCTTCATTTATATAATTATCACAAAAACTCTGTTTTATGAGGTTGTCAGGCATATTTGTGGTGAATTGAGGAGTAAGGGGTTTGATCCTGAAGGGGAAGCACAATGTTTTCCCAGTCAGAAACTGAGTGAGTGCATGGTTGGATCTATATATTTATTATAGTGGTAATTACATGGCTATCAAAAATAATACAACTTGCCGGTTGTGGTGGTGCACGCCTTTAATCCCAGTACTCAGGAGGCAGAGGTAGGAGGATTGCTGTGAGTTCAAGGCCACCCTGAGACTGCATAGTGAATTCCAGGTCAGCCTGAGTCAGAGTGAGACCCTACCTTGAAAAAACAAAAATAAATAAATAAACAAATAAATAAATAAATAAATAATACAACTGAGCTGGGCACTGCCAGCAATAGGGAGATTGAGGTAGGAGTAAATTGTGAGTTTGAGGCCACTATGGGGCTACAGAGGGAATCCCAGATCAGGCTGGACTATAGTGAGACCCTGCCTTAAAAAGATAAACTAACCAACAACAACCCAAAATGCCAACATCAACAGTAAAAGTGTATTATACATCAATAGGAAAAGTGTACCCTACATATAAATTAAATTTCAAAATGGAAGTGAGGTGGTTTGATCCAGGTGTCCCCCATAAACTTAGGAGTTCTGAATACTAGGTTCCCAGCTGATAGGGATTTGCAATTAATGTCTCTTGGAGGCAGTATATTGCTGGGGGTGGGCTTATGGTATTATATATGGGTATTAATGATACCCAGTTTCTCCTTGCCAATGTTTGGCAAACTCTCCTGTGCCTGTTGTCCACCTTATGTTGGCCCGGGGTTGATGTCCACTCTCTGCTCATGCCATCATTTTCCCTTGCCATGACGGAGCTTCCCTTTGAGTCTGTAAGCCAAAATAAACCTTTTTTTTTTTTTTTTTTTTTTCCAAAAGCTGCCCTTTGTCAGGTGATTTCTCCCAGCAATATGATCCTGACTGCAACAGGAAGTTGTGGATCTATTTTATAATTTAGCAAGAAAATTTCCCTATTTTTAAATTTTATTTATTTTGTTATTTTTAACATAGCTTGTAGTATGCCCCCTCTGCCATCCCTCTTTCCCTGAGGGTCCTCTTCGTCATGGTTATTGGTGCTCACCATGGATAATTAGGTCTTCTATTTCTGGGGGAAGCTCTGTCTCAGGGTGTATCCACCACCTAGTGGTTTTTATAGTCTGCCCTCCCCCTTCTACCACAATCATTGAGCCTTGAAATATGTATTGCCTTTTAGTGTTCACTTCACTGTAGCCTCTTTCTTTCTGTTATGATGTGTTTTGGTTCACCACAGTGTTTGATGCTGTTTACTTAGGTATGGATGTCAGGCTAGCATTGGGAGCTATACTCTTGCTTTCCTCTTATGGAAGTCAAAGACAGAAATTAATTATGCTGTTAATCTTGAAGACATCAAAAATTCTTTTGAGTTTAAAAAAAAACACACACACATCCAAAATAATATGTCAAACTTGAGATGAATGGCATTCGATGGTGAAAAAATTAGTTCAGCAACTTCCTATACCTCATTCATATCAGAGGTTATAATCGTTGACAGTAACTGCAATTACTTTCACATCGTTTAACTACCGTTTTCAAAATCATTGTGGGACAAGTGAAAGGAACTTAAGATGTCCAAGTTTCACCTGTGAGAAAATGAGAGCAATCATAGATATACTGTCATCAGGTCTATTAAGTGACTTTACCTGAAAATAATGTCATAAAGATTATCTTTGGCAAAGAGTTTACAACAGTTTTCAAGCTTAACATTTGATGTGTCCCACAGAATTGTATTTCTTTTGTTACAACCAGAGTTCAATGTAATGCAAAATAAAAATTGGCAAATAGAAGATTTGGAAACTCCAGAATTTCTACAATTTTAATGATTTTTTTATTAGCATATATTAATTATACATCATGGGTTTCATGCATGTATATATTTTTAACCCCCTGTTAAATTTGTCTAAAACAACTGTAAACTGTTTGCATTGTACATTCATTATAATTTCATAAAATTTAGGAAGTTAAATATCCTATAATTTTTTCTTTGTCATGTGAATCATGTATGATTCCTTGCTGGGTCTAAACATCTTGTTTTTTGTGTATCATTTAAGTTTATTCTAAGAAACTCAGTCAACAAAAATATTTTAATTTATTTCGAAATGGGGAATTGTGATAAAGATATTGCTCTCACTCTGTTTTCCTTTCATTTTCACAAACATATATTAAAAATATTAATAAGAATCAGCTTATATTTGATAAACACATTTATATATAGACACAATGATTTAAAGTGTGTACATCTACATTTTAGCAGAGATTTAATCACAATATCCATTACTCTCAAAAGCCAAGAATTTCAGTGCCAAACCTTTAGAAATTGTGGACAATAATTTTGTTATATAAAGTAGCATATTGATAAAGTGTATGTATCTACCAAGAGATTTAACTATTAATATTGAAATGCCATCATGAACTAAGCAGGTCCTACTATTTGGATGACATGTTTAAAATTCATTTTGTTGGCCTGAAGAGATGGCTCGGGGTCTGAAGGCACTTGGTGGCAAAGGCTGAAAGGCTTAGTACTATAACCAAGTTCCAGATTCGCAAAGTAGCACAAGCATCTGGAGTTCATTTGTAGTGCCAGGAGGACCTGGCATGCTCATGCCCACCCTCTTTGCAAATAAATAACTATATTAAAAATAAATTCCTGTTCTGTCATTTTTAGATGGTTTCTGTCAATCGCTATTTTGTGGAAAGATATATACATATATATGTATATTTTTTGCCAGTTTGATTAGTGCCCTACATAGAGAGCTGTATTATTTTAACCTCATATTCCTTGTTGGCTCATATTTGAAACAACACACTTAAAAATAATTCTCATACCATCTGGATACCAGAGGAACAGGGCAGAGGTCAAGAACTATTTTAGCAGAGGGTACACTGCCAGCTGCCTGCCATTGTGTCCTTCATGGTGTATTTTATCTTTATCTAAAAGATTTCTCCTTTGTTATATTAAGGCATCATTTCCTGTCACCTACAAACATGTGAACTTCAACCAGCTTTTGTTTCACAATGTTTAATCCAGGAGTTTTGTCCTTTCTGATTGTACAATGAGGGCAAATAGCCCATTTGAAAAAATGATCTAATATATTTCATATATTAACATTTCTGAAGCTAACCACAGCAATTCCCTAAATGTCACTTTGGTAAACTGCATTTCTGACAATGCTATTATAAAGATCATTGTTTATACAGAAAAATGTTAAGATAAAGTATAAAGAACTCTTCAAAAATCATGCATCTGGAGGATACATTTATGGATATAGGGAGTAAAATTAAAGTATAAAGTAAATGAAAAGCCATCAGATTAATCTATGTGTGTAAAGATTTAAAGATTTGTTAAGAAATTTAAGGTTAAATTCATTATTTGGTCATAGGTTATAAATATTCATGGTTAAAAAAGAAATGCTATGTTTATTGAAGCAGAGAGTAAATTATTAGTGTAAAGATTATTTCTCATGATGAAATTGAATTTACCAAACTTTGATATATGTTATATGAAAAATGTAGTCTATTTTATAATCTAATGTAATCAACTTGTCTTAGAATTATTATTTTTTTAATTTTTTTGTTTACTTTTACTTATTTATTTGAGAGCAATGGACAGAGAGAGAAAGGCAGAGAGAGAGAGAGAATGGGCGAATCTGGGCCTCCAGCCCCTGCAAACGAACTCCAGATGCATGCGCCCCATTGTGCATCTGGCTAACGTGGGTCCTGGGGAATCAAGCCTTGAGCCGGGGTCCTTAGGCTTCACAGGCAAGCACTTAACCACTAAGCCATCTCTCCAGCCCTAGAATTAATTTTTTAATTAATTTTTCCTATTGACAATTGCTATTGGAATTACTTGTATGACATAATGAATCCAACCACAGTAACTGATTGTATTTTTTATACTTTGCATGAATCATTGCATTACAATAGCATGTACTATAAGGACCTTCTGTAAAGCAGAGAATAAAATATAGCAATAGGTTCTAAAGTAATTCAGCTCCCAAAAATTATAAAAATTTTCATCAGATATGATTTTTCCATGACTTATCTAGTACTTTTCTAAATTACTGGAAAACAGGAGTTAGTGAAAATCTTAAAGGTCATGGATAATAAAATTATTTTTATAGTTTGTAACAGTGAACTAGTGGAAATAATGAATGCCTAAAATCAATTTGTCATTTTCCCATGAAATAATGAATTTGGTGGAATTTTAAAATATGTGGTTTAAGAGTATGGCATATTTTCTAAATATAGTTGAAGGAGATACAATTGTACAAGGTAGCCAAGCTATTAATAGAACTCATGACATCTAAATGTGAAATCTTTACACCTTTCTATGTACATGTATATATCACTTATATCATATACGTATTTCTGAAACATTATCTTCAAATGATAGCTTTGAAAACTAAACCACAAAATATGTTTGGAAAATCTTATTTTTCTAAATACAATTTTGGGGAGACTTTAATTTCTGTCTTTCTTTTTTACTTATTTTTGCATTAATTTTCCAATTTATTTCACTGGCTTAGAATTCTATCACTGTAGAAACTACATCATAGGTTCATAGCAAGAAATAGAAAATTTAAATAATAGAATACATGTGTAGCTCCTGGGATCCAATAAATGATCACAAATTATTGTAAATAAATAATATGGTTGCCTTTTTCTGTCTGGTAATTTCTGGAATTACTCTTTCTTTGAGTGAATATGTGCTCTCCTGACTTCATTTTGTTATAGAAAACAGCGGGATGTACATTTTCAGTTCCTAAAACAGTAAATGACTGGCATTCATTTGAGTTTGATAAAATATAATCACTTAAATACCTACCCTGCAATCCTGATTTCCTACTTCCAGGAATTTAAATAAGTTATTTCAAAAATATCTTTATGGACAACAAATGAAGTCATGTAGCCATAAAAGAACATGTGGTTATTTAGGTTTCATGTTTTAATATTTTCAAAATTAAAAAGCAAATATCCATAAACATGTGAATGAATAAATAAACTGCTACAAATATAAAGTGAAACCATTCTCAGTAATAAAAAGGAATTATCTCAAATAGGATGAATTTGTTTTAAAAATGTGTCACCATAAAGTAAGCTAAACTTTTCAAAGTTTAAATATAATTCTACGTGCCTTCTTAATCACATCACCATAGCTTGTTACATAGCATTTTTCGTAATTATTGTTACCACAATTAAACAGAAGCCAGGTAGATTGAGTACATAATGGAGAGACTTAATAAAGAATTTAAAAAA
The DNA here is from genome assembly GCA_036346955.1 of Dipus sagitta. Lineage (NCBI taxonomy): Eukaryota > Metazoa > Chordata > Mammalia > Rodentia > Dipodidae > Dipus > Dipus sagitta. The sequence goes on from CM070788.1 coordinate 16,554,894, forward strand.
TACTGTGTTAAGTTTCCCAGAGGAACAGAGTTGAAAGAATGAATTGGTATTAGAAAGCATTTATTGGGGCCTGGAGGGATGGCTTAGCAGTTAAGGCATTTGCCTGCAAAGCCAAAGGACCCAGGTTCGATTCCCCAGGGCCCATGTTAGCAGATGCACAAGGGGGCGCACGAGTCTGGAGTTCATTTCCTGGAGGCCCTGGCACTCACAGTCTCTCTCTTTCTGTGTGTGTGTTTGTGTGTGTGTGTCTTTCTCTCTTTCTCCCTCTTTCTCTGTCAAATAAATATATATATATTTTAAACAAAGCACTTATTGGATTGTCTGTGGCAATCCACAAATATTTGTCTGTAGGCTTAAGAGTCAAGAAACCCAGTAGCTTCTCAGTCCAGGTGGCTACATGTAGAATCATACTTCATAAATGATTTCCAACTCACCTCAATGTAAATGTAATCTTTCTCTTATGTTTCCTTCTTGGTAATGATGCCTGCCACCACCTTTCATACACGTAGTACAAGTTAGAGATGTGGTAATTAATCATCAAGTTTACCTTAATGCAATACATTACCTTATTGTATACCATTGCTTTGTTTTATTTTTCTGTTCTCTCAACTTGTAATTTGAGTAACCATTCCAAGAACGAGTTTGATTCTGCTATTTTATATTCAAAGCCCTTTGTAAGCTGCTTTTTCATCTTGACCATAACATTCGGATGAGAAGCAAGCCCTCATTCAGTTACCTCATCTACACTCTTGTAGTATTGTTTAAACCAACCACCTATGACCCAATTCCAATGTCAGCTCTAATTCTTCAAGTGTATCATGCTGTTCTGTTTCCATAAAATCTTTGAGATCTTCTTACATCTTTTTGGGAAGACTCCTTCCCTTACCAAGTTGGTAAACTCTTAGAACTTTGATTACTATTTTAAAATTAATGTGTATGTGTCAATAAGCTTTGTGTGACTATGACAAATATGAGAGAGAGAGAGAGAGAGAGAGAGAGAGAGAGAGAGAGAGAGATTGAATGAGAAAGAGGCAGATAGGTGCCACTACAAACAACCTCCAGATGCATGGAACACCTTTTTCGTTTGACTTATGTGGGTACCGGGGAAATGAACCTTGGTCCTTGGGGTTTGCAGGCAAGTGCCTTAAGTGATAAGCCAACTCTCCAGCCCCAGTTTCAGGTTTTTGTTTGTTAGTTAGTTAGTTTGTTTTGTTTTGTTTCTAAGGTAGAGTCTTGCTCTAGCAGAGGCTTAACTAGAATTCACTATGTAGTCTCAGGGTGGGTTCAAACTCATGGCAATCTTCCTACCTCAGCCTTCCAAATGCTGGGATTAAAGGCATGTACCACCACACCCAGCTGAGGTGTGAAAGAGCAGCAGAGGCCTGTAGCTACTGCAGAGTCCACACACATGAGCCACCTTGTACATCTGATTTACATGGTTCCTGGGGAATCAAACCTGGGTTCTTTGGTTTTGTAGGCAAGTGCCTTAAACGCTAAGCCATCTCTCTAGCCCTATTTTGAGGTTTTATTCCATGATCAATTGCCAGTTTTGGTTTTTGTCCATTAGACCCAATAGAACATCACATGAAGAGCCCCTGGAGTAGTGAAACCATTCACTACCTGCAATAAAGCAAACACATGGAGATTGAGCTGAGACTGTGCCTGCATAAGCCCCTGGGAGAGACCAATCTCAATGACTCCATGACATTCCACTAAGGCCCACACCTCACCATGTATCACACTGGTAATCAAGTTTTTGACACACATTCCTGTGGGAGATAGTCAGTGTCCAAGCTATAGCCTGTGTCATTACTCTTTTCTGATAAATATGGCTACTTTGAACTTCTTCTTATTGTACATGTGTAGCAGACAGCTTCATGTTCGCTGAGATAAACTTCCAGACTAGGCACAGCTATGGTGGAAGGGATTTATTGAAGCTTTCAGATCCAGGGGAAGTTCCATAATGGCAGAAGAAGCTGGCCTGCCTTCACAGGACCAAGCAGAGAGAGAGAAGCACAAGACTAAAGCCAAAAGCCACACAGCATACTTCAGGAACTCCAGCCAGGCACACTTTGCATATCTTTAGATTGAAATCTGAAACCCACCACCACACCTTAAGATGCACCCAGTGACACTGCCTCCAGCCAGGTGGCTACAGATGCAAACTACAAACAAATAAAAATCTGAATATATTGGGGGCAATCTATTCAAACCACCACATTCTGCTCCTGGCCCCCAATAGATTTATAACCATCACACATTGTAAATTGTAACTCAGTTCAATTTCAAAGTTCCCCACAGTCTTGACCAATTTAAGATACTAAAACCTGTAAAGTCAAGCAAATTAAATACTTCTAACATATAAAGGCACAGAGTAGACATTTCCAACTGGTATAATGAATAGCCAGGAGAGACTAAAACAATGCAAACTTAAACACCGTCAAACAAACATAAAACGTCTGTAGTTTAAGTTCAATATAACCAGAGACTGAGAGTCTCCAGATTTTCCAATTTGTCCCTCTAGTGGGGCAGAGTAACTAGTGAACACTTCCATCCTAGGCCAACAGTGCCCTCCATGGTAGCCCTTGCATAGTCCTGGTATATCCACAATGTCTTCAGGTCTCCACACAAACGATGGTCCATCTTCCAAAGGCTCTTTCAGCCTATCAGGGCATCATGCCCTGCCTCATGCTGTATCTCAGCAGCAGCTCCTGGAACCATGTGCAATTCATGACCCCTCCTCACATCTTTCAGGCTTCTGAAACCAATACTAGCTGTAAAGGACAAAGCCATAGTCTTAATTCAGGGACAAAACAAATCATAGCCTTGAAAAGCAGGTTCCTTCTCCAGTCAACTCTTTCCAAGACTTTGCATTTCTATGATAGTCTTTCCTCAGGCATCCTTTCCATTGTTTTAATGTAAAGCAATTGGACAACCTTCCTTAAGATTGCTAATGTGTTGACAATAGCAGCTTTAGTAACCTAAAACCAGTCTCTGTGCCAGTAAATTTAACTTACATAAAGTTTTCCAGCTTAAAAATCTGAAATCTCTCAGTCCAACAAGCACATCAGTCCATAACAAATGTAACCTTGGTCAAACTCTCCGAGCCTCAGCAGCAGAATGCTGCCAGCCCTTATGCCAGTAGCCCAATTCCAACAAAGTCCTCTGTAGTCTTTTCTTCCCCTTAGAAAGCTCAATACTGTCTGCATTTAGCATTCTCAAACTCTCATCAGAATAGTCCATGAAACTTGGCTTACCACTCCAGAAGGCATTTTCAGTTGCAAGTGCCGAGTCCATGCCTATTCCTCCAAAACAAAGCTTCCAAAACATCAACATCCACATGGTCAGGTTCATCTCAGCCCACTCCTTGGTACCAAGTTCTGTAGCAGACAGCTTCATGTTCGCTGAGATAAACTTCCAGACTAGGCAAGTTATGGAGGAAGGGATGTATTGAAGCTTACAGATCCAGGGCAAATTCCATAATGGCAGAAGAAGCTGGCCTGCCTTCACAGGACCAAGCAAAGCGAGAGAAGCACAAGCCTAAAGCCAAAAGCCACAGCACACTTCAGGAACTCCAGCTAGGCACACTGTGCATATCTTTAGATTGAAATCTGAAACCTACCACCACACCTTAAGATCCACCCAGTAACACTGCCTCCAGCCAGGTGGCTGCACATGCAAACTACAAACAAGTAAAAAACTGAATATATTGGGGGCCATCTACTCAAACCACGACAACATTCATATAAAAGACACATATTTATTTTTTTGATTGATATATATTTTTTTGATTGTATCTTCTCATTGCTGGTACAAACCAACTGACCCAAAGCAGCTGATGGGAGGAAAGCATTTATTGTGGCTGAAGTATTGAGGGGAGGCTTCATAATGGCTGGGGAAAATATGATATGTGTAGAGGATAGACATCAATTCTGCCCTAGCAGGTGCCAAACAGTAGGATTGTGAACTTTATTTTAGCAAGTGGTACCTGGCTAGGACACTCTTAAGCACACCCCACAAGCATAAATCCTACAACAAGGCTCCACTATATATATGTCATAATAACATTAAAACTGGGAGTTCATGGGTCAAGGATCTTGGTCTTCATATCTTCTGTGATTTTTATATTTTTTATAAAATTTTAATGACTTCTCACTGTGTCTAGGATTGCAAAAACTAAAGAAAAGAAAAAAAAACATGGAATGGAGAGAGGGATTTGGAGAGGAAAGAGTAAGAAATATATCTTAGTTAATCTGTACAATAGGATGCTGATGCTATAAATGGTCCGCTAGAAGCATGATTTCAAATGCTACAGATTATGTGTGTTTTAAGAAGCATAAGGCTATTGGTTGCAAAAATGAAATTCATACACAGCATTCTAGGAAAATAATAATATACTTGATTCAATTTCCTCACTTTTTTATTTTGAGGTAGGGTCTCATTATAGCCCAGGATGACTTGGAATTCACTATATAGTCTCTGCTGGCCTTGAATCAAAGTGATCCTCCAATCGTGGCTCCGGAGTGCAGGGAATAAAGGCATGTGCCACCACACCGGGCACTTCCTGACATTTATAAGTGATTACATACAGATATTAATGCCATTAATGACAAATAAAACAATAACATAATTTTAATAAATCTTGGTAATTTTCAAATTTGTTTTGTTTTCTCCATATAATAAAAGTATGTTTATTGCCTCTATTTTAGAATTTATGACCTGTGTTAAATCAAAAACAATTGTCTTGGGGCTGGAGAAATGGCTTAGCAGTTAAGGAGCTGCCCTTTGGAGCCAGATGCACAAGGTGAAGCATGCTTCTGGATTTCTTTTACTGTGGCTGGAGGCTTCGTGTGCCCTTTCTCATTTTTTCTCTCTCTCTTAAATAAAAAAGCAAAATATAGTTTTCTTTATGAGTCTGGAAGACATATTGTAGGAAAGAGATACCTTTGTGAGTACAGGAAATTCAAACTCTGTTTATTAATTACAAAAAATTGAGATTAGAGCAGGAGGAGAGTTTACTCAACGGTTAAATGTGATCCCTGTACGTGCAGGAGGGCCTGAGGAGGCCTAAGAGTACCTGAGTTAAAATCTCCAGATGCCATGTAAAATAGCTGGGCGTGGCCACTTGTGCCTATAACCTCAGTCCCACAGGAGAACAGAGACCCAAGAATCATCAGAGCAACATAAGCTCTGGAATCAATAAAAAGAATCTTGTCACAAAAGTAAGACTAGGCAGAAGAGTAGGACACAGATGTTCCCCTCTGGTCACCACCACTTAACTATGGGGCATCACAAGGTCACATAGGCATTCATACTCCCCAGACAGACACACCACAGTACATTTTACACACACACACACACACACACACACACACACACACACACAAATGAAAAGTGTGTTACACCTGTGTTGTTCTAACATGATATTTTCCCTGTTTATTTAGGTTGTGTGTCAGTATAAATTGTCACTTGCTGACTCACATTTCTGGAATTGGGTTGTGCTGGCAGGAAGAAATTCAGCTTTTCTGGCAGCTACCCCTGCATACTCTGTGGATGGTAGAGTGTAAAGCTGCTATTTTTGACCTGTATTGGCTCTTACTGCTGAGGAATTAGAACCCAAGTATACACGGGATTCCCTTCCTCCCTGCCCAGTTGAACAAAAGCAGCAATCACAACACAAATTTATGAGTTCAATGTTTTGCAACAAACTTAGAAGTGTTCTTGACACAAATAGACACTCTATGAATGCTCCCTTTAATTACCCATCATTCTACTACTTGGTTTACCCAACCCATCTTTGTAATTTCCTTTAGTTTTCTGTGTATGCCATCTGTTTTATTTTTGTGCTGCATTTGAAAGCCACATGATTCTGTTAATTTAATTTCTATAGTGTCTAATTTCCTTTGTGGTAAAATTAGCTTTATTGAAATGTGGAATCAACTACTCAAAATAGGTATAGTGCTAACTATTATTACTAAAGCAAAAAATATAGAAAATATCCAATAAATGATTATTTAACTAACCAGTGAAGTTTATCAGAGCTAGCTATTTGGATTTGTAAAAATGTCTGCTGCTTCTGATGAGCATTTGCAATGTCATTACCTATTACCAAGTTGAAAGGTTCACTTTAATGTCTAGGGGTATAGAAGCCATGTTTTTTGTTTGCTGATTTAATGAGTGTCTACTGAGTAATTACTGGCTTCCTAATTATTCTGAAACCAGTACACAAATTGCAAACTACTACATGATCTAAGAATATATCTTCTGGAGTAAGAACTGGAAGAAATGTAATAGCTTGCAAGCTATTACCATAATGTAGTTTGAAAAGTATATTCATGCAATTATATCTCAAGAAATTATGAGAAAAATTATACATTCAGGTTAACTACCTAGTATCCACAGATTCCTCATCGTGATCTGCATTTCTGAGATATCTGATGATTAAATAATTCATAGTTCTCACGACTAAAGCAATCTAAAGCAATACCTCCATGCTAATGGATTACAAGTTTACTCTCCATCATACTGTCATATAAATCCATGTCTTTAACACAAATTCAAATTTTTCCATCAAATTTACATGGCAGAATAATTTATTTTCTTCATGAGCACATTTCATAGATTTTTACCCTTAATGCCTACCTAAACTATTTTATTAATTTTTTTATAAAATGTTTACTGTAGTCCAATTCTTGTGCTGGGTGAAATTATATATAATATAGATGAATATATACATTTATATTATATAAAATATAATTATGTATAATTTTCTAACTTTGTAAATAATACCATTTTAATTAAGTTGCTGAAAACAGATAAAGCAAGATTGTATCTATTCAGAATGTGTTCATATTTTTATTGTCAATATTCTTATATTTATATTTTTATCTTTCTTTCCTCTATCTGTTTTGTGTACAACCATACTGTAGCAAAATAGGATATGCTAGGCATCTTTAAACATTATGACAATTATCTAGGTCCCACCTCTCTTGATATAATTGTAACCTCTACTGAGTCAGGTGTCAATACTTAGCAAAGTTTCTCAAAAGCAGCTCTCATGGCCAGCATATTTCACAAACCACTGACACTTGTGATTTTCTTCACTTGTTTTTATTGACTTTCAGCTTGACAGAACCGAAAATCACCTATGATGGATTAAGGTGAAGTGGGAATACCCACCCCAACTGTGTGTAGCACCTTTCCATGAGCTGAGGGACCTAGACTACAGTAAAAGGAGATCTGCCGGAACACCAGCCTTCATCACTGTTTTTTTGTCTCATGCTCCTATGATCATGCCTTCTGCACCAATATGAACTATAACCCGAACTGTAAACTAAAAAAAAAAGGCAAACAAACAATCTTTTAAACCTGATTTCTGTCAAGTGTTTTCTAGCAATGAGATGGTAACTAATCCAACAACAGATCACATCATATGTACAGTATATTTTGGGAACTATTTTATCTGAATTACAGATAAATATGCCTAAATAACTTGATTGTATTGAAAATATGTATATGTTTCCCATGCCAAAAAAAAGTTACAAACCTCAGTGATCCTATCATTTGAGTGTTATTCTCCAACTTTTAGAAAATACATTATTTATTTGAGTGAGAAAGAAAGAGGCACAGAGAGAGAAAGAGGAAGAATGGGCATGCCAGGATTATAGTCATTGCAAAAGAAGTCCAGAAGCGTGTGCCACCTTGTACAATTGGCTTTACATGAGTACTGGAGAATCTAGCCCAGGCCCTTACATTTCACAGGCAAGTGCCTTAACCACTGAGCAATCACTCCAGCCCCTTCTCTAATGTTTAAAAGCAAAATTAAATATCATATCTTCCATAAACTTTCACATTCTTTTCATACCAATGTTTTCTGTTAACCCTAGGGGAGTTATTTTCCTATATTTCATTAGCAGATGCTATTTTTTATATTTATTATCATATATTTTGAAAACAAAGTTTTACTCTGTTTTTTTTTTTTTTGCTCATAAGAAGTCAAAATCATTGATTACATAGCTATAACTGTGTGATTCCAGAATGTCTTTTAATTAACTCCATTGTAGCTAAGCTATAGAAATTTTGTGTCTACAAATTAGCAGTACATTTTTTTCTATCATCAAACATATTGTTTTCATACACATTGCTAGGAATCTAGAAGTAGATTTAGTAAAGAGAAGTATCTACCTTTCATAAAACATGTGACAGTCTACTGTAAGCAGGAAAACTGAAGTCACTGAATTATTTTTAGACCAGTTATACTCTGTCTTCATATACTGCCCTTAAGCATAAAAACCAGTCAAGAATACCTTTAAAATATTTTAAAAAAAAAGTATATGCTTCTTGACAGTCCTCTTGCAGTGACCTCTTCCTGTTATTATATGAGACCAGCATTACACTGTTACCAAAGCATGCATGTTGTCAGAAAACTAAAGACCCATGTCTCTCATAAGTAGTGTCCTGAACATAAGTTGCTATTGGGTTTAGTCAATATTTGAGCAAAAATTCTCTGTTCCATGTGTAGCACACAACATATTTTTCCTGATATACCACACTTTTTGTAATTATTAAAAAATCTGTGAAACATGAATCATGCTGAATTTCTGCATTGATAACTTGTTTCCATAGGTCAGTCATTTAACAATAAGTTAGATTTGAGCACTGTGTCCGGTTACGGGATTGTCAAAATATTTTTCATTGAATTAACTGATTCATCCTTCATGGAGAATGCTTTTTATTTTCTTGTTTTGTATTAGAACTTAAATATTAAAATAATTTAATGCATTTCAGAGAGTAAATACACAAAAGTTTAAATATGTCCTCATGTTAACATTTTCATTCCATTTTATTAGCATGTGGCAGCCCTTTATAAATTTGAAAACATTTCTCTCTGTAAAGCAATAGTCATAATCTAATGTTTCATGACATCAGGTAGGTATGATTTTCTAATGGAAAGATAGAGATTTGTAATTAAAATGGGGGAGAGTGGGTTGAAGAACATTTTCCAACACTTGGAAAGATTTAACATGTGTGTCTAACTCCAAGATTAAGAAGAGTAAAGAACTAAAGGCAGAGAGGAGTCACAGAAGCGAGACCACTTATACAAAGACGCCAAGGATATAAAATGGGTGACACACAATAAGATGTGGAGAAGATTTTTACAGGCAGATATCTAAAAGTTATAAAGGATTGCAAGGCATAAACTATAGTGAAAAACCAAACCTTAACTTCTACATCTTAAAACAAAGGAAAGATTGATCGCTTTTCATTACATATATTTTTCTGCATGTGTGTGCACGTGTGTATATGTATTTGTGTGTATGTAAATTCAAGTGTCATGGTGTAGGTGTCGGTGGAGAATTTTTGGTTTTTCCTCCCTCCTTGGTCCACCTTGTCTACAGAGTTCTTTCAAACTCACCTGGCTCTTGTTCTTTGCTGGGGTCACCAGAGCTTCCAGGAAGTTCACTTGTCTCAGTTTGGCATCTTGTCATCAGAGTGTCGGGAGGACAGAAGCATTCCAAGGAGTTTAATATGAAGTTCATGTCAGGTACTCAGGCTTGACCAGCAGACACATTATCCATGGAGCCAACTCCATATCCATAAAAAGTTATTTTATTTATTTACTTAGAGGGAGAGAGAGAGAGAGAGAGAGAGAGAGAGAGAGAGAGAGAGAGAGAGAGAATGTGCTTGCCAGGGCCTCTAGCTACTGAAAATAAACTCAAGACCCATGAACCACCTTGTGCAGTTGATCTTACATATTCAGTATATGTGTTAAATCTAGTCTGAAATGGATCTTCCATAGATCAAGATCAAAACATTTGCAAAGTTTAGTTGTATATTCATTTTTGCTTCAATAACAAAAAATCACATAAAATATACTTGCAGTTTTAGTGAAATATTGAGACAAAAACTATACGATAATTTGATGTTTCTAGTTTGATTTTTGAGATAGGGTCTCGTTTCTTGCCCAGGCTGACCTGGAGTTAGTCTCAAGCTAGCCTTGAACTCACAGTGATCTTCCTACCTCAGCCTCGCAAGTGTTGGGATAAAAAGTGTGTACCACCATGCCTAGCCTCATTTGATTTTTATTGGGAAAAGACTGGTAGTGGATTATGGCTATGTTATGTTAATATCTGAGATAAAAATATCTAAGATAGTACATATATTGCCTTCTTATTCTATTATTTAAGTGTTTTTATTTGCCATTTTTTCTTATATTTTATATTTCAATCACTATGTTCTTTAAAAAAATGTGTGCCCAGAGCAGCAATATTTGTCTGCAGAGGGAATTACCCTGAAACCAAGACGTGCTTAAATATATCTCTGAAAGTTTCTGAGATGATAGCACCTCAGAGGAACCTTTTTTCCACAGATAGGATCAGAAGGTTGACCTGATACCATCTCCTAGTGGACATTTTAGAAAGTGAACCCTGTTTTTATTAGTTGTCATATTGACAAATATTTCTACCAAAAGTAGGTATCTGAACTAAACTGAGTACTGGCAACAAACTAGATTGAAGCTAGCAGGAGGGGAAATAGGGAAGGAGGAGAGAAGAGGTTACTTGAAGGCAACTGGAGGAGCAGAACACAGTAAGTGGGTGGAAAGACCATGGGGTGAGGGAAGGGAGGTGAGAAGGGATTTACACAAAATTAATGACAACATGAATAAGTACCACAGATACATACCTCCTTATTCTAACTGCCTGAAGTCCTGCAATTATGTGCTGCTTCTTAAATATTATTCTACCTCTTAATAAAACCAAGCTGGGGGCAGTCTCCAGCAAATAGGTTTTTGAGGAAAGTTAAAACCCAGACTATGACACAAAACATGTCTCCACATCCCATTTCTTCTCCAGAGTCTTATGCAAGTTGTCCGTGGAATGGAGTAGAGGTCATAAGTTACAGGTAAAATTGTCTGAGATATTTTAATTACCTGAGCCTAAGTAAAGAAATGGTGGAGCATCATGAAGAGTCCAAGCAGGTTCCGAATGAAGTAAAACGGTTTCCTGGCAGGTTTGCAACACTCAACACTAAAAATATAATATTATGCTACTTTTTATAATTTTATTGAATTGTGTTCTAATGCTTACCATAATGGAAAACACATTCAAGGAAGCAGGAATATAGTCAAGTTTAACTTCAATTTATAATTAGTATTTAAGGTTTGTATCAATTGAAATTGCAAAACAGTGAAAAGAAAAAATACCAAGTAAATAAGAATCCACCCATTATAAATAAGCTTATAGTAGCATATCTTATAAGGAAAAACAATGAACAACTCGTGAATAGCAAATCTATTTTATTTTGCTATATTAATTAATTAATCTACATTTTTATTTACTCCAGTTTTGGCTCTATTGAAATAGGAATACATAAAAAATGTCCATCCAATTAATCACACATAAAATGTCCGATTCAATTATTATCTCTGATTGAACATATTTATATCTAAGTATTAATCACCAGTTAAAATATTAATATTGCTTAAGTACTCAGTCAGTTTGAAGAAGAATTCCTTCATTTTTATGCTGCTTTTTTTCTTGGTACTAAATACATTATTACTATATTGGTTGATTATTATGTATTGGCTTATTGATACCCTGAAATGGCTGTTCATATATTCATCAGGAAGTTCTTAAAATAATAGTTGTAGTACTGTCACAGAAATTGTTTAAGTGTTCCATTTTCTCCCATCAGAAATAAAGTTCTTAACTTTAAAGGTACAGGTATAGAACAGAGAAAATAACTCTCATCCTGAAAAAAAAAAAAAAAAAAACGCATTTTTTTCTGGTTGGATATCTGACATGGTTAAACCAATACCTGGAAGGTGACTTTTTGTGAAGACATGTTCAGAACTGGAGCAGCATGGCTAGTAAAATATGGATGTTGGCATGAGGTAGATTTCATAATCTATGCTGGTCTTTTCTCAGGGGATTTTGGAGATTAAATTTTAATGTCAGAAAGTGTTGCTAAGTTTTAAAACCATGTTTTTTTTTTTTTCTTGCCTCAGCTGTAGAAATGTCACTGTGGAGTTTATTCTGACCATATGTGTTACATAGTCTTTATAATAGTGAAGAATTATCTATTACACCTTTATATATTTTATTATAAAAATTATTATAACATATTTTGGCATACCAATCTGATGATAATGTGCTATTTTGTTTGATTAATTAGATGCCTTTGGGAGGATAGGAGCTGGTAAGAATTTTGTCCAGTACTATGTACTCAGTGATAAGACCAATAGCTGCTACCTTTTGTACACATATTTGTGTCAGTGAATACATGGAGGTCTTACAGTCATTCTGGATTGAATATTTGGCTTATAATTCAAGATCTCCAATATCACAATTATACTTTTAAGTGTACTAATTTTTAACATAAAATCCAAATGCTATCTAAATAATCATATTGCTTTTCCTTAAGCCAATTTGTTTGACAGATTTGCTCCAGTTCTTTGAAATAAGGATTCTCTAGGAAACTCACCTTTGTGTTGGCTACTTTTCTGAGAAAATGAAGAATCATACACTCATAATGATTATTATCACCCAAATGTGGTAAGGTTTGTAATGAAAGATGCTGAAATGTTTTTTGGGCTTCGAGAACCTTCAATTCATACAGGGACCAAGGAAAAAGAAGAGGTGTTAACGAGTTCTCTAAAGAGCAATGAAAGACCTGTTCCCGGGATGTCAGGCTTGCATTTCTACGTGATTCATTTTGAACTATGCATCTGGCCTGGAGAGATAACTTAGTCGTTAAGGCACTTGCTTGTGAAGCCTGGGAGCCAGGTTGAGGTTCAATTTCCCAGTGCCCAGATAAACTAGTTGCACAAGGTGGCACATACATCTGGAATTCCTTTGCAGTGGCTGGAGGCCCTGGCATGCCCATTCTTTCTATCTGGTTTTCTCTCTCTCCCTCTCTTTCTCTCTCTCAAATAAATGAATAGATAAATAAAATATTATATAAAAAAACCTTATTCATCTATCTTTGTCTTATCATTTGTACTAGTTCACTTTTAGTCTTCAAAATCCTACAGCATCTTAGTTTTACCTGGACATGGACTCTTAATGCTACACAGCTCTTCAAAGTCTTCCAATATTTTGCCTTAATGGGGGAAGAAAAAAAAAAAGCATCATTAGAGATTCCATTTAGTACCTTGTGTTTGCTTTCTTCCTCATAGGACCATAAAAACATCTCAGGTGAATCATTTTCTGACCATTTAATACTTTTATCCTTCAGATAACTTTATGCTTCTGGCTCGTATGTGTGCACTTCAGCTTAAGAGGGATCAAGATAATTTAAAACATGGAAACACAGCTTTTCTCCAGAAAATTTACACTAGCCTTACATACATCCCAGATTAGTGTAATAAAAATGTTAAATGCAGTTCTATCCTTTAATTAAAACTGCATTAGAGATACTTTTTGCTTCCTCTTTCTTAAAGAGTTTTTTTTTAATCTTTTTTATTAGTTATGAACTTTATTGTATGAACAAATCATGTGTTGGTCCTGTTCTGCTCACGTAATCCTCTTATAGCTCTTCTTCCTGACCCACATTCCACCAAGGGTTCTCCTCAACTGAGTTATAAATGCATCATGTCAGTTGTGGGGAGAGTGCAATGCCTCAGCATATTCTTCCCCTCATGGTGGCTTTTACAACTTTGTGCCTTCTGTTCTGCAATGTTCCCTGAGCTTTGGAAGATGTGTTGTAAGTCCACTTTAGTGTTGACCTCTCTGCAATCTCTGGATTTCTGCTTTTATGAGTTACGAGTTTCCTCAGTATCTCCACGGAGGAGGTTTTCAGTTCAGTAGTGAGACCAGCACTCATATTTAAATCACCACTTCCTCTGTGATGTCTTTCTGGCCCATGCGGATGTGCTAGAGGCAGTTTCTCTCATAATAAGTACTTGGCTGTCTTGTCTTGATGGATTGATTGATCTGGGATCTGCCTGGTTTTCTCTGCCATCTGTTAGAAATAGCAGTGAATACTCACCTGTGGTTGTTGGGTTCTCACTGTCCTGGAATACTGAACTCTCAGTCCAGCATGGGGGGTGTTCTTCACATGTATTTGGTCCGTAAATTAGTGCATTGATTTGGGCTTGGAACTTATAATTCTGGAGAAAAGTCATTCTCAATGGAGATGTATTCTTGGCACTATTTATCACATTATTTGACAACATTTTCATATGTTTTGGGATGTTCATAGAATTATGGGCACCAGCTTAAGTATGCTACAGGCAAGAGATGCACTTAAGGCTGTTACTCAGATGGGTCAAGGTCAGCTCCTGTCATCTCACTACCACAGTCTGCAAAAGCATTTGATGAGACTTTGATATAGAAAGAAATAGTAATAACCCACTGACATGTTAAGCTTAACAGTTCTTCTATTAGCAAAAGTTTATCCATAAAGAGCCTTATTTTATGTTAATATGAATGTGTATCTTCCTTTTTCAAAGCCCTACATTTTCTGATTGTGTACTTCTTTTTTCTGATAGTCTTATTCTGAACATTTTTCATATACCAGTCAAGTCTTTTGGTAGGCTCATGCCTACTTAGAATCACTTAATGAAAATACATTTGTTGGTGCTTGTGATGGTCAGCTTCACATTGCTGGGATAAACTTCCAAACCAGGCACAGTTTATAGGAAGGGCAGAATTTATTTCTGACTTATAAATTCATGGAAAGTTGCATAATGTTAGAAAAGGCTGGTCCCCTTTTCCAAATCCATGCAGGGAGAAAACCACCACCACAAGCAGGCCCACTTTGGCAACCATAGGCAGAGCTCAAGGGCTCTGCATATTCTTAGACTGAAATTCAGATCTGCCCATAGTAACACCTCTTCCATTCAGGTGGCTGGAAATCCAAGTGACAGTTTAATAAAACATTTGAGTCTATCAGGGGTCATAAATTCAAACAACCACAGTAGGGAATTACAATCTATAAATCAGTACAATGAGTTTTGCTCATATAAAATTATTTTCAAAAATATATCCAATTTTCATGAAAAAAGTGATAATTAATAACAGGCACAGATAAAAGAAATTGATCAAAGAAGCAGTGTTGGAATGTGTGCATTACTTATGCATTAATTAGTAAATGATTTTTTTTCTTTTTTTTTTGAGGTAGGGTTACTGTAGTTCAGGCTGACCTGGAATTCACTATGTAGTCTCAGGGTGGCCTCAAACTCATGGCGATCCTCCTACCTCTGCCTCCCAAGTGCCTGGATTAAAGGCATGTGCATCTATTCCCAGTTTATGAATATTCTTTTTAAAGTCACATTCTATTTATCTCAAATTAAATGAATCATAAGATATATAGAGAAAAATGAATACTTATAATAATATGATATATTTCTTTTCATCTCAATTTATCAGAATGGGTTTATTTAGTCAAATCAACTTGTACAGTAAACAATTTATGTCACTATCACTCTGATTAATGGATGTTGTAAAGAACAAAATATAAGAATTACTGTTCAATATATATTAAATGCAACTTTTATCACTGTGGTGACACAAAACTAAGACATTTACCACAGAATTAATAATTCGAATGAGATATATTTAGAGGAAAATTCATATTTCCACAGATGAAAAATGTGCTTGATAAATGAAAAATATGCTATTAGGTATTTATTAATCTGAATTAAATAAAATACCACACACATTTGAGATGAATATGGTGCAGGATTCCAAATTAAGGGTTCTCTTTGAAACAGGTGAGAGATGAACTTTCCTAGAGAATGATGTGAAAACAAAGATACTTTTGTGGTGAATATAATTCACTCAACAGACTGGTATCTAAGGTTTCCCCATTGCCTTTCCTTCAGAGGATATGTTGGGGGAGCACAGGAGACTCTTTTGGAGGTAGAAACAAACATTGGAGAACAAAAATTTGCTATCAATAAAGTCAGAAGACTTTAGTAACACTACTTTTTTCCTTAAGAAGAGTTTCTTCAGACATGGATAATGGAAGTGACCTTGTTACTTAGAGCTTGCTGAGCCCTTAATTGCTTGATAACAGAAATCAGATGAGTTAACTCAACCATAGTTTCAATTTCACATGTGTTACCATTTTACATCACAGGTGAGTGATAAGGCTCCACTACACATTTAGAGGACTTTATACACCTTATATGAACTTTATTCCATCTCAGTATCATTCAGTAATATTATTCAATATCATTGATAAAATATGAAGCCCAGTACAACTACTGTATATGCAATAAAAAACGTTATTGTAGAAGTTTTCTTTGCTTAATTGTCACAGCTAGCAAGGCAGACAGTACTATATCAGATACTTATCTCTTGCTCATTTGTCCATCTAAAAGTCTCAAAGTTAAGATAGACATATTCAATACAGTTACAAAGGTGCTTGATGTCTGGTTTTAAATATTAGGTGATAATGTTTTTCAGGAGACTAGTTTTCTTGCTTAGATTACTGTAATGTTCAAAAAACAGCAATTTATTAAAATGCCCAGTTTTATAACATTTACAAACACTCAAAAGTATGAATGCAAACAGGTCAACAGGAAAACTAAATGTTCTTAATTTATCAATACAAAAGACTTTTTCATAAGAAATACTGTATGCTTAATATCAAGCCCACATTGAAATTCAGCTTAAATGTCAAAACTATCAATCTGAAGTTCCTAGATAACTTTATATTTTAATTACCCAAAGGACGTTTTGTTTATTATAATGTGACAAATATATTAGAATGGTATAGTTAACAAATGGAAAGCATAATTAGATTTCACCAAAACTGCCAATGTAAAAAACAGAATATGAAAAGAAGTTCAATGTAGAAGGAATTCCTGTCTCCATAAAAAGTCAAAAAAATACTAAAATAAAATTGTTTATAATGCCATAACTATATGAATGCAGTTAGTCTACTAAAAGTAACAATAATGAGATTGTTATATTATTTCACATAATCACTAAATTAATTTATTCAGCCTCAACTAGGTATGTTATTTTGCCATAATCTGAATATAAAAAGATGAATATAATTTGTTTTGTGATTATTCAATGTATAACTTATGAGTGAAATGAGATAATTAGAACAAAATGTGGATGTATGAAAGAACTCATAAAGTTAATCTGTATGCTATGACTGTATCAGATTATGTTCGTAAGAATTCTGACAAAGTATGCCAAGTCACAAAGAAAAAAAACAAGAGTGTAAAATTCATGTAGATCAACATACAAGCAGATATACAGTCCAGCACAGACAGAGAAATTGAGTGTGATATATGCAGTTTATATTATTTAGTTTTGCCACTGTTTAGGACCCCAGGAGGCACTTTGCTGGAAAAAGCAGGATATCTGTTGATCACCAAATTGAACACTTCCCTTCATTTTCACAGACAGACCTTTGTTTCTGTTTTGCGTGCCCTTACATGACCAAAACCTGTCAGCAAATTCTAATGTGTACATGTTTGTGTCTGTCATGTTGATGTCTTGAAGGATTAGGTGGAGAAAGAAGTGACACGGGTAGGCTGGAGAAGGGGCGGTAGGAGAAAGAGCTTGCTAGCAAGCAAAGCCTGACTGTGTGGTGTGATTCCCCAGCAAGCATGTAAAGCCATAGGTACAAAGTGGTGCGTGCATTTGGATACTGTTTACAGTGGCAAGAGGCCCTGACATGCCTATTCCCTCCCCCTCTCTCTCCTTGCAAATAAATAAAACTTAAAAAATAAAAAGAAAGGAAGAAGTGACACCAGCCATCTATTATCCTGGGTGTCACGGGAATCCCAAGAAGTAGATACTGATAAGAACATTTTAACAGGAGATCTGTTAAGGACTCTTACACACAACAAGCTCACGTTTGTGTGATGTGATGTGACGTAGACGTGGCTTTGGACTGTGAAAGGAGCCCCGTGCTGCATTCCCAGCATCCTCTCGTTTGCCCCGACTTCAGACTGTTTCTCATTCATTCAGTTTCCATATTCCGTGTTTTCTCCTAATCTGGTTCAACTGTTTCTTTCCCCTATTTGACTTTCTAGTTGTGGAGACCATACACTTTTCTGATCATTTCACTCAGGTTGTATCCCAAGAATTTCTTCACTGATCAGTGCCTCCAGAATGATTATCTATGCCTGTTTTGTATCATAAGTTTTAAATTATTTTATGGGATCATTACCCTGCTTCAAAATATAAAACTGGAACTATAAATGATTACCTGGGAGTTCAATTGAATATATATATATATATATATATATATATATATATATATATATATATATATCACTCTCCAGTGTTTGTTGCCTTCCCTTTACCTTCCCCACCTTGTTCAGGCTCCTTTTATGTGATGGGCTGTTCATATGCTATCTGTTTCTTGCTTTTTGTTTGTTTATTTGTTTCTGACATCATTCCTTGTCATGTCAGATAAGGTTTCCCAGCTCCCAGTCTTTTCCCTGCATAGACGGTGAATAGCATTCAGATGCCATGCTTGTCCCATCAATTCTGTCTGCAACACTGTAGTTTAATCCACAGATTCCAGTTATTCCCTGGATCTCTTATTTATTTTATGTTATTATTTTGCTGCAGTTTAAAATAATTGCTATGATTCCTGTAGTGACCACCCAAATGTGTTAATCTTCTTGTAGCTTCTTACATTATTTTCCTGTTTGCTTTGTGCCACTACAGTATCAAGACACCCAGCATATTAAAGTTCCAAATTAACAACAAAAACTAAAGACCAGGCTGGGGAGATGGCTCAGCAGGTAAGGTGATTCCCCAGTAGCCAGGTATCCAGATGCTCAAAGTGGCACATGCATATGAAATTTGTTTACAGAGGCTGTGTTTCTCTCTCTCTCTCTCTCCTTCTATGCTTACAAATAAATATGAATATTAAAAATAACTATAAATCAAAACCTCCAAAGACACAGAGCCAAAGCCATCAGTGTTTTTAATGCCAAATTTAAAAAGTGACATGATAAATTATCACTCATTAAAATAAAAAAGATGAAATTAATTTTCTAAAATGACTTCAGTCAAGATTAAATAACATTTGTTAATTATTCCAAACAGTAACGTTCAGTGGTTGCAAGGACATAAAATTATGCCATGGATATTTGTCATGGTGTTAACAGTTTAAATCTATGAAGACTTTTAATAGGACATTTGATAACATGGCTTCAAAATTTTAACATTTAGAAAACATTTTATTCATTTATTTGAGAGAAAGAGGCAGATTGAAAGAGAGAATGGGGGCTGGAGACATGGCTTAGTGATTAAGAGCTTGCCTGTGAAGCCTAAGGACCCCGGTTTGAGTCTCGATTCCCCAGGACCCATGTTAGCCAGATGCACAAGGGGACGCATGCATCTGGAGTTCGTTTGCAGTGGCTGGAGGCCCAGGCACGCCCATTCTCTCTCTCTCTCTCTCTATCTGCCTCTTTCTCTCTCTGTATGTCACTCTCAAATAAATAAATAAAAATAAGAAAAAAAAGAAAAAAAAAAAAAGAAAGAGAGAATGGCCACACCAGGGCCTCTAGCCACTGCAAATGAACTCTGGACGCATGTGACCCCTTGTGCATCTGTCTTAAGTGGTTCCTGGGGAATCAAACCAGGGTCCTTAGGCTTCACAGACAAACGTCTTAACTGCTAAACCATTTCCCCAGTGCCCAAATTTTAATATTATAAATATTTCAAGCCAGTAATTTTCTATTAATATGTACATTAATAAAAGTGAAATTAGACAAAGTATTTGTGTGTCTTCGAGGACATTGCTTTTTCCTCCATCTGTTCTGTGCCAGGGGTTCCTAGTGGTTTGTGCTTTCATTTGGGGGGAGAGTCTTGACACCTTAGTTAATTCTCTCTAGAAATACCTTCCCACACATGCCCAGAGGTGCATCGTTTGCAATATTTATTTTTTCTACAACTGTTTTTAGCTATCATTTCATTTTTTCCTATACAAATTTCATCATTCCTCTTACTTTTCAGATATGACATTTATGGTGTTATTTTTTTTTTCCTGTTGACCTGCCTAATAGCAACTCAAATTTTACCTAATCCTGTTTAATCTTTATTACTTTTCTTCCCTTCACTGTGGTCAATAAAGTGTCTCTATTAATAAGTCGAGGATGTAACTTACTGTCTCTATATCTTTCTCCTTTGGGATCACAGGCCCATGTTGCCTATTGTTCAATACTGGAATGTTATTATATGTGTTGACTGTCTTTTTAATTATTTATCAGAGTGCTCCCTACCCAATAAGCATATAAAGAAGGTGTTTGCAGAGTTTGTTTTATTATTTCTTGTGTATGTTTATGTATGGGGAAACCAGAGAATAATTTTGGGAGGTTTCTCCTTTCCTTCCATCATTAGATTCAGTGTCCTTCTTGTCTCTGTTGCTGGTGCACTTCAGGATCCTTCTAGCTCTACCTCTCATTCCCACAGGCCTCTTGCCATTACAGCAATCCCTCAGGCTGGCAGATTTTCAGCAATTGCCTTTAACCACTGAGCCATCTTTCCAGCTCTGATTTTTCATCACTTTTAAAATTCACTTCCGGGCTGGAGAGATGGCTTAGCAGTTAAGGTGCATGCCTGCGAAGCCTAAGGATGCAGGTTTGAATTTTCCAGGTCCCACATAAGCCACATGCACATAGTGGCACATGCGTCTGGAGTGAGTTCGGTTGCAGTGGCTAGCAGCCCTGGTGTACCCATTCTCACTCTCAGTCTCTCTCTCTCCCTCTGACTGTAATAAATAAATAAATAAATCTATTTAAAATTCACTTCCTTCATCCAAATTTACTTGAATCTTAGGTCTTAGATCAGTCAGGTCTTAGAGGGGATAGGTAGTATAATATATCTTAGAGGAAGTAAAACTAACTAAATAATAATAAATAAATAATAAACCATATCAGAGGTACCTCAGCACAGAGGTTTTGGAATTTGAACCATTTCCCTCACTGAATACAAGATGCAAAACCAGTTGTCCAGGACAGAACCCAGGGTAGCAGTTTGGAGAAGCCAATTGCCAGGACCTATACAGGACACCCTTTAGTGATGTTAAAGAAAGAGAGGGGAAATCATTTAACAGAATACTCTGAACTATTTTTTTCTCCTATCACCCAGTGCTCACATCAGCATAGAATCTAAATGGAGCTCAGGGAGGCAGACTCTTGAGTTTCCTCAGAAGCATCGTTGGTGTACAGGCTGAGCATCACAGACATGATCAATACTGTGATGAATGCTTTGGGAAAAAGGAAACACATTTTATCACTGACGGTGATTTTGTATATTCTGTGGAGTAGAAAAAAAAGTGCAGAAAAAAAAGGATGACGGGATTATTAGAAGTCTGACTGTGAGACATATCTTCTAAAGTCTGAGTTTTGCTGGAAATGTTCAAGAAAGGGTTGGGGAGATGGCTCAGTGGGTAAAAGCACTCGTTGTGCACATGTGATGACCTGAACTTAAATTCCCAGAATGCTCCTAATGTCAGAATTTACTTTACGGATACAGGAGTATCTGGGACGTTTATGAAACAGCTGCTTTGGTTTATGCAGCAGTAAACAGTAAACCCTGCGTACAGCAAGCTGGAAGGTGCCTACCAACCCTTGACTTTGTCCCATGACCTCCACAGGCATGTCATAGAACACGTGCACATGAACATACACACAAAAACCAAAATAAAATCAGGAAAGAGTCAAAACGCTTTTCAGAAAAATAAAATGTAGCCATGTATTTCTACAGCACAGGGAATATATTCTCTGGAACAAAATACATTGAGGTGGTCAAAGGTAAAGTATGCACAGATTATTATTGGTTTCTTAGTGACAACAATAAGATAATCGTTTTATTATGACAACTATATATATATATATATATATATGTATATGTATATATACATATACATATGTATATATACATATATATGTGTATATATGTTGTTTTTTATACTAAGTGTAAGAGATCACTAGAGACAAATGAAACTTGTGTTATGGAAGAAAATTGTGCTATAGAGAAGAAAATCTGCATGATTTTATTCATGTTGAATTTTAGATTGTAGTGAAATAATCAAAACGGAACTTGTAGCTAATATTTGGAAGCAGTGTTTTGCTGTCTACAAATGTGATAAGTTAACATCAATTTGCTATAAAACATCAACATATAGTAATAACTGCAGTCACTCCAGTGTTGTATAGCAATTTCTTCTGAATTGAAATGTTCCCTCCTTGGGATCAGAAAGAAGCTCGGGAGACTCAAACTCAGCAAGTCTTGGGAAAGACACTGCTCTTGGGCTATAAAAGGGAAAACACCTGCTTAAAGAAAGACTCTGTGACTCCTTACCTGTGCTGGGGTGGATGTGGGCTTTTAGGTGATGGAGCTGCCTTGGAGTCACCCATGCTCCTGTAAGCATCCCCTCACTCTGCTCTGTGAGAAACCCCAATAAGTGAAGTAATGCTCTATTCGGGTGCTGCCTGAGCCCGCACTGCTGGAGCATAACCAAGAGGGCTGGAGCTGGGTTTGCAGCTTCATCGATACTCTAGTAGCCTTGGCCAGGGTTGAACACTCACACGGGGCCGCAATGCCCTCGGGCCCTCTTAGCAGTGTATTGAGCACCTCGTGCAGGCACAGATGCTGGGGGCTGCTACCTTGCGCTACAGTGAGTTCTGCTCACAGTGCAACTGCTGTGATTGTCAGTACCGCACCTGTCTCAATCTGTGCCCTATCTGGGGCGAATACACACTTGCGTGTGTGTGTGTGTGTGTGTGTGTGTGTGTGTGTCCAAGGGAAATTTCTGGAGACAGTGAGAGAAAAATCAAGAGTCACATATGGATTGCAAAGCTGAAAAAGGGAATTAGGACAAATTAAAGCTTGCCAAGCCTAAAGACCCAGGTTTGATTATCTTAATTTTCACTGAGAATATATTAGCATCTTATCATCATATCAATTTCCCATTGGTATTGGAAGAAATTACCACAGACACAAAAGCTTAGGACAATTGGAGTTTTCTAGTATTTGAAATTAGGGTTCTCAAATAAGAGGGTGTATATGCACGGACATATTCATTCTGGAAGCTTCAGTGAATGTGTCCCCTCATTTCTTTCAGCTTCTTAAGGCCACCCTCATTACTCAACTCACCACCCCTTCTGCTTTTTTTCTTCTGTCGTTATCCGTTTTACCACTGACTGAAACCTGTCCCTTCTTCCTGTAAGAACTCTAGCAATTATTTTACATACACAAGCAAGTGTAACCTCTGTGTCGGTTTGACTGTAAAACATCCCCCATAAACTTATGTGTTTGAATGTTTGGGGCCCAGGTCTGGGAGTGTTTTGGGACCTTTAAGGAGTTGTAGGAATAAATGTGGTCTGTGATTTACATTCTGCGACTTGTTCTTCCCTTATAGTGATAGAACACTGTCTTAATGTCTACACGCTTTATGATCAGTCTTGAAATTCCTCATATCTCACTGTCCCCTCTTCATGGGTGCCTTGGTTAGAAATTAGATGATTTGTATGAAAATCTGGGTGATTTTATTATACTATATTAAAAAAATTCTTATTGGGCTGGGAAGGTGGCTCAGTATTTAAATGTGCTTGCTTGCAAAGCCTGCCAGCCTAGGTTTGATTCCTGACTATCTACATAAAGCCTGGTGTCCAAAGTGGCACATGTGCATGGTGATACTTTACAGTGGAAGGAGGCCCTCTTGTGGTCATTTGCTCTCTTTCTCTCCTTCTCCTTGCACATAAATTAAAATCTAAGCTGGGCTTGGTGGCACATGCCTTTAATCCCAGCAGTTGGGAGGCAGAGGTACATGGATCGCTGTGAGTTCGAGGCCACCCTGAGATTACATAATGAATTCCAGGTAGGCTGGGCTACAGTGAGACCAAAAAACTAAAGAATAAAATAAAATAATAAAATCTAAAAAGAACTTAATTTTTTTTTTCACCTTGATTGATTCATCTGCACAATGGAAACAAGAAGAGTGGAAAGTTGCTCATCTGGTTTTAAAGTGAATTAACCAATGCAAAGTTGAAAGGAAACTGTCAGGCACTTGTGAAGGGTGGGGTAGTTACTTGTTATTAATGTTGTGATTTTTTTCCTAATACAGACACATGGAACTAGCATTATGTCTGTTTGTAACAAAACAAGGGATATTCTGAGACCTAGGGAATTGATTAATTTGCAAACTATCAGAGAGTAATGTATTCAGGATATAACCATCAGATAATGTAACTCACCATTCCATGCATTTTCTATCAGCTTATGACTCTTGCTGCATTCAAACTGAAGAAAGAAAACATAGAAATATTTTTAACAGTGCAAATACCATACAAATGTGTTTACCATTTTGAGCACAATTCATATATACGGACATATGATGTCATAAGGAAAATCATTTTTAAACTTTAAAGAGTTTTTAAAAATATTTCCCATTGGTTTTATTTATATTGTTATGAGATGATAGGTATTTGAGTAGATTTACAGAGATATGTAAACACACAGATGGTTACTTAGAGATAAAGGGGTGAATATTTTTATTTATATACACCTAATCTCAGAATATTAAAGTGTTGTATGTGCTTATTTTGCCACTGACTTTACTCATTATTTCTCATTAAATATCAAAGAATCTGTCCAGATCCCTGATTTCTTAGTACATTGAAAATTTTATTTATTTTTATTTTTAATTATTTATTTGAGAGTGAGAGAAAGAATCAGAGAGAGAGAGAGAGAGAGAGAAAGAGGCAGAGAGAGAGAATGGGTACATCGGGGCTTCCAGCCATTGCAAATGCACTCCAGATGCAAGTGCCACTTTGTGCTTCTGGCTTATGTGGGTCCTGGGAAAATGGGTCTAGGACCTTTGGCTTTGCAGGCAAGCACCTTAACTGCTAAGCCATTTCTCAAGCCCTCAAACATTTTTTTTTTAATTCTATTTCATCTGACCATAAACACACTCAGTAACAATTCATTAATTTAGTGTATGTTTTTATTTTTTCACAACTTCAATGAGAAGTATAATGAATAAGATGATTATAAAATTACCAGATCAAAATGAGACTGAAGTTCCACAAACTGAATGGACACATTGCTCTTCATTCCTATCTGCTGGTTGTCTCATGTTCTTCAGGTTTCACACATTATTTCTGTGACTATATATATATATATATATGAAATACATTGATACTTGATATTTCATACTCATCACTCAAACACAATTAATCTAATTTTATCAAGGAACTCACATCCATCTATTTATGACAAATTATTTGATTTCTAAAACAATTGGTTTTTTACTTTTTAAAATGAACTTTATTTTGTCAGAATCCTTGAATCAGGTAATAATTAATATTACACTGTAATTTATAGAGGACCTGACATAGGCAACATATCATTATTCATTCATTACTAGCAAACATTGCATGCATATGGTGCTAGTTTTTAATCTCCATTTTACCGATGGCCATTTGGAAGCTACGGAGTGTGTATACAGCTTTATAGATACTGGGTGTGCTTTTAGCTCTAGATTCAGCCATTCTTCTTCCAGATTCACTATGAAATTTAATAATAGTATAAAACTCAGGAGCTTTTAAGTAAAAGTAACAAATTTGCTTTATGTTTTCATATACATTATTATTTTCATATTCAATAATACAATGTATATATTATATTATGATGTATAGTTAAATATTGCAATATAAAAACAGATAGTATGTTGTATAAGAAATAGGAGGAAACATATACATATCAGCATTTGATTTTTCTGTAGCATAAACTCAACAAAATCATTCCTGATGTTTATGTATTTTAAGATTCATAGATGAAATAAAAATCAGTGAGGAGCCAGAGAGACTGCTCAGCAGTTAGAGGAATTTGCTTTGCAAAGCCTTATGGTCCATGTTCTATTCTCCAGTATCTATATAAATGCAGATGCACAAAGTGGTGAATGTATCTGGAGTTCAACTGCAGTACCAGGGGGCCCTGTGGTACCCAGTCCCATCCTTTCTCTTTCTCTCTATTTCTCTATTTCCTTATCTCCCTGAAATAAACAAATAAATAATTTAGATATTAGAAAAAATAATTGCTAGTTCCAGTAAAAACAAATCAAATATTGTAGGATGGGACAGAGAATCATTAGAATTTCCGCAAGTACAAAAATGAATGCCTCAAATCACAAGTAGCAGTTCAGTGTTGCAGTTACATTCTCATGGCTGGGGTAAACACCCACCTAGATATACCTTATGGGAGGAAAGATTTATTTCAGGCGTCCAGATTGCAGAGGAAGCTTGTCATGGTGGGAGAAGCTGGCTCGCTCCATCACACATCCATAGCAAGGGAGCTGTCAGCACCAGCAAACACAAGCTGACTTTGAACACACACACTTGGGGAAGGATGCAAAATCCACCCCCAGAGACATACCTCTTTCAGAAGGGCTCATCCTGCTAAGGAGGAAGCTGAAGCTTAATTCAAAATTCCTAGGGACATGGGGGACAGTTAAATTCAGGCTACCACATTTAGTGAATACAACCTTTTTATTAGGTTGAAACTTTGTACGGATGCTTCAAGTATCTGTAGCATCATTCCCCTCTTCCCTGCCCCCACTGCACTGAGGGCCCTTGTGATGGTTTGACCCAGGTGTCCCCCATAAATTTAGGTGTTCTAAATGCTAGGTTCCCAGCTGATGGAGATTTGGGAATTAACACGTCCTGGAGGCAGTGTATTGTTGGGGGGCGAGTTTATGGGTGCTATAGCCAGTTTCCTCTTGCCAGTGTTTGGCACATTCTCCTGTTGCTATTATCCACCTTGTGTTGGTCAGGGAGTGATGTCTACCCTCTGTTCCTGCCATCGTTTTCCCTGCCATCGTGGAGCTCCCCCCTCGAGCTTATAAGCCAAAATAAACCTCTTTTTTTTTCCCACAAGGTGTTCTTGGTTGGGTGATTTCTACCCACAATGCAAACCCTCCTTAGTGGCATTTCTGGTATTTACCATGGAGTTGTGGGTTATGATTTGTAAGAGCAGCAGTCAGTCATTGTCAGGGGGAGGGAGGGTGGCAATGCCTATGTCTATTCCCTCCTACCCTATAGCTCTGACATTCTTTCCTCCCTTTCTTTGGAAGCAGACATACCAAGACTACATAAGATCTTGTCTTAAAAGATTAAAAATAAATGAATAAATTACAATAAATACACAGAAAAATAGCTTTCTGGAACAATGAAAATATAAAAGTATAAACTATAAAACTACGTCTTATAGAAATTAAAAATTGAACAAAAATTATGAATATTTAATTTTACAGTATTATATTTAAAATCAATTTTGAAATAAAACCAATTTTGAATAGCTATACAGGATTGAATAGAATATAAATTATGTAAAGGTAGTTTTTCTATTAAAGAAAATATCTATTGTTGTGGTTATTAATGTTCACACTAAGTTTATTATGCCTAATTAGTAATGCATGCATTTAATTTAAAAACTTTAAGACAAAATGTTTTAAATTGTTTGATTTTTTTAAAGACTTGCAGCACCTAAATAAGTGTGTAGAACCTCTGCTTGCATTGTACTAATGATTTATTTCTTTCTAGATCTGTGTCGCTATGGTTTATTCTCTCACAAATAACTAACACAGCTTGAATTCAAGTTCCTCCCTCCATGTTTTCTTAAAATGTTAGGTCCACCCAGTTGAAGAGTTAATTTTAGATTTTTTTCTATTCAACTGACTTTTAGTTGTTGTTTTTTTCTTTTTTAGTAATATCATAAAATCATACTATTAACACTGACAAAAGTCAAACTTATAATTTACATGCGTATGAATGTTATTTCTAGTTATAGTATAGAATTATAGTGTATATATCCAAATGTACATAAGAAATAAATATATGTTATATTGTGATTTGTGGAGAGAAGAGCTCTGCCTTTACAAATTCATAGCAAATGCCCACCTATTTTGCTTGCATGCTTCTTCACAATGGCTAATATTAAGTATATTTAGAAAAAAAAATGTCTTGAAGTCAAACTGCAAAGCAAATTATATGGTGTCTTATTGGGCTTATGTTAAATGGCATTTGAGCGACACTGTAGCATAGCAGGGGAAGACAACAATTAACAACCCACCGGTTTCCATTAAGTTTCTTTCATTCCATTAGGATTTGTTATTCCAACTGTGTCCTTGCATGGAAACAGATGCGTACTTTCTCATAGCTTGTACTGTTGATAATTAGCATTGACGTGGGCGCACTGAGGAGAGTACATGAGAGAAAGAATCATACAGAGTTTCTACTTAAGAAAACAAAAACTCATTTTGGGGCTGGAGAGACAGCTCATCTGGTAAGGTGCTTGTCTCTAAAGCCTAATGACCTGGGTTTTAATTCTCCAGTGCTCACATAAAGCCTGATACACAGGGTGGCTTATCCATCTGGAGTTCATTTGCAGTGGCTGGAGGCCCTGGAAGGTCATTCATTCTTTCTCTCTTTCTCTCTCTTTATTTCTCTCTCCCCCTCCCTATTGTGCATGCTTGTAAATAAATTAAATAATAAAGCTGGGCATGGTGGTAGATGCCTTTAATCCCAGCACCTGGGAAGCCAAGGTAGGAGGATCACCAAGAGTGAGTTTGAATTCCAGGTCAACCTACCTTGCAAAACAACAACAACAAATCAACAAAAAAACTCACTTTCATATTACAGGTTGAATTTGCACTTTGTTCACTATTTCCTTTCACCTTAAAGAATACCTCTAGTTTGTGTAATAACATTTGTCTAGTTTTGCTTCTTTTTTGGATCCTTTAAAGGTCTTTCCAAAAATAAAATCCTTGGAAAATGTTATAGCCTGAATTGCCTTTTTATATATTTTAGCACCTGTATAATTTCAGGTTCTCATATTTAAATCTTTAATATATTTAAGGTTGTTTTACAAAGTGAAGAGAAACAGAGAATTTATAGATTGGAATTCACTTGATTTGAGACCATTGGACTAAAAGTTTTATTTTCTTTTACTTTTTCCCCACACACAATGTAATATAGATGGTACTCTGATCATTTTCACCTCCAGTGTAGGAACCACTATTCTCAACTCCACAATGCATGACCCATATACCTCAACAAGGAGGGGCCAAGGGGAGGGGGTAGGTCACAGATGAGCCTAATAATGGTACCAAAGCTGACTGTATTTGCTGAATACAAAACTAACTAATAAAGAAAAAAAGAAAAAGAAAAGAAACACTGTGAAATAGAAAGTAGATGGAGGACAATGATTACTCGTGTTTAATAGTCATTACTAGTGCTTCCTAGACTTAAGTATGGTAGTAGATTATATTTTATTTCAAACTTCCCTTCCAGCTAAAGTCAGAGATATCACTGGGTTTAGCCTACACCAGAAGCATGGTAAATAACAGCATCCCCATGTCTGTACTAGACTCATTATGAAGACTGTTTAATGCATAGATTAGGTTGGTAAATTGCAGGTCTTCTAGAGAGTGATGCATCTGAGATAGTTGAAGGAGAAAATAGCTAGTAACATGTTCTGAATTTGTTGTGGAAAATGCTTAACAACTTCAAAAGTTAGTAATTTATCTTGAGGAATCTAGGATCATTCAGAATATCTTATGACCAAGGAGCCATTGGGGGTCATAAGTTGTATCTCAGTCCATGCTGTCTCACTTATGCTTGTACAGCAAGTGTTGTGTTATTTGTGTGTGCACATAATATTTTAGACTAAGGCAAATTTGAAAGTGGATTAAGCTCATGAGGTATGACATTTAATCAATCCTATAGGAGCCTTGTTAACAGCTTGGGCCTTCCGGATTAAACACAAGTCTCAATGCAGAATTAGCAGCCCTGTTGTGTTTAAAATTTGCCACCCCATCCTTACAACTCAGACAGAGTTAAGAACAACCAAACTTGTGTTCAATTCCTAAGAGAACCTAGCTGGTAGGTAAACCTGCAGTTCAAAATCTGGTGGGACAGATTAACAGTCAGTCACAACTAAATCTGCTGATATATAATAGAAGCTTCTTGAGGAATAAATTGGTTAGCACACTTAAGTGGTGATGTGTGTGATATGTTCAAGGCTGTCCAGAATACCTTGAGGCCAGGATCCTCACTCATCAACTTTTTAAAAATATTTTTCATTGACAACTTCTATAATTATAAACAATATCCCATGGTAGTTCCCTCCCTACCCCCACTTTCCTCTTTGAAACTCCACTCACCCTCATGTCCTCTCACCCTCTCAATCAGTCTCTCTTTTATTTTGATGTCACGATCTTTTCCTCCTATTATGATGGTCCTGTGTAGGTAGTGTCAGGCACTGTGAGGCCATGGATATCCAGGCCATTTTGTGTCTGGAGGAGCACATTGCAAGGAGTCCTACCCTTCCTTTGGCTCTTACATTCTTTCTGCTCTCTCTTCCTCAATGGACCCTGAGCCATGGAAGGTGTGATTGAGATATTTCAGTGCTGAGAACTCCTCTGTCACTTCCTCCCAGCACCACGGTGCCTTCTGAGTCATCCCAAAGTCACTGCCATCTGAAAAGAGAAGCTGCACTAACCAAAAGTGAGAGTAGCATTAATATATGGGTATGAACATCAAGAGAAGCGCTTACTGGGCAGTTCTGTGAGCATAGTATATACTTTAGCCAGACAGCAGCAGACATTACACACCTAGGGCTCAAGACTACCCCTGTTGTAGGTTTTCAGGATCAGGGATGTATTGCCTCCCATGGAGCAAGCCTCTAGTCAATTTAGAACATGACTGGTCTCACCCATAACAGACATGCCACTATTGTATCTGTTGGCTCATTTGGCCAAATATAAGGCTTTCAGTGTCCACTGTTGGGTATCACAAACACGCACTTCCACCTCCACCACATAGGCTACACATATACACAGTAAAGTAAAATGCTTTCTTCAGTGCCTTTCATGACAGAAAAAGGACATTACACAACACCAAGTCAACTAGGTGTTCTATCAAACCACCTAGAAGAAGGAACTACAGATAAGAAACAGTTATGAAAATCACATTTTAGGAACACTGCATAAAAATTTTGTGTTTCCATCATAAAACTAAGAACTATTTTCTGTTTCTCCTTATTTTAGATATTGGAACCAAAGAATCAGATTTCCTTTTCATAGAATTACAATTTAAGTACATGCATGGCAGTAAAAAGAAGTATTCTATCTGGACGGAGTTCTAAAGAGAGCTGAGCAACAAGTAAATGAAAATATGAGTTGCTATAACATGTCTACTATTCAATGCAAGATGAAATAAAGCTCCTCCCAATATTAGTATAGATTCTTACCATAAAGTTCTCTTTACATAAATAGCAAGTACCATTTTTGTTATTCAACAGAAATGAGATGAATGGCAGTAACATTATAGTGCATAGGAGGGAGGTATTGGGAATTACCAATTTCTAAAATGTAATAAAATCTGTAACCAGTAATGTATTGAAAATAGCTCTTACTGATCATAAGTAATATGAATTTCTATTAATGTCCTGCTAAAAGCAGTGCAGGCAGAAAACAAACAAACAAAAAGAAAAAAAGACAGAATAATTGAAGAAATAAAGAGGAGTTGGAAACTTAGAATATCTTAACCTTAATATATCCATGAACACTTAATTATAAATGAACTTTTATATATAACCAATTATATGACTGATGTTGTCATATATGTAAATTATAAGGAAGCAAACAGAAACTATATGTGATCTATAAAAAAAATGAAATTCCCAACAAAGATAAACCACGGTCACAAGATACATCAAACAATGCAGATTAAATTATATTCACAAATCCATATATCAGAGGTCATGTCCACTGTATTGGACAGCCTTCTGTTTTTGTGACCAATTAAATAAATCAATGTAATTAGAGGAAGTACTTATATTTTATTCATAGTTTTTGAGGTTCCTGTATATTACTAATTGACTCCTTTTTTGGGACTTTGGTACACAATACATCATGGCAAGAGACAATGGCAGAGAATGTCCATTATGTTGATCAACAGATGCAAATGAAAAGGACAACTGAGAGGTGTAATACCCATAATCCCTTTGAGGGCCCACTCTCAATGACTAACATATTTCCACTATGGCCTCACTCTTCAATTTTCTACAACTTTGCTCTTTAACCTGTGTGAAGGCCGCAACTGTGGGTGTGTGCCTCTGATGGACAATAAATATCTGAAGCACAGAGCTCTGCCCCTGAGTCCCTAAAGCCACTCTATTTCCAAAAGACATAAAATTCTCATCCTCCAACATCACTCAGCAGTTAAAGAACAAAATCTCTGGGATTCAAGGAAAACTTAGTGGTGAACTATGCCAACCAAAAAATAAATGCTATATTCTTCCAAGATATGAGGGTGGAATGGGCCCATAAAATTCATCTCTAATCAAAAGGAAGGAATACAGGAGCGACAGAGAGAAGAGGCCAAAGGAACACGTAGCCTAGCATAGGCAAATGTAACACCCCAAACCTGCATTTCCAGGATCTGGGAGAATAGTAGTGAAATTAGAGCAATTAAAAGTTGGGGAAGCTGCATCTCCCCAACACTTGGGAGCTGGCTGCAGCCAGATGCCTTTGGTTAGAACACTATTGCTCACTTCCAGAAGACTTTTTCTTTCCTTCAATTGTTCTTTGTTTCCAAAACTCTTAACTTCCTAGAGTGCCCGCTGAAACTTCGACTTCTCTCTCACAGCTTTACTGCACATTTTTGTTGTTGTTGTTGAGGGTTGCTTACTGGGACCCTCATCCTTCCATACTGCCTTTCCTCCAGATTTTCTTTTTAAATCATCCCAGATGGTTTACTATCATTCTACACCATTGCAAAACTAGCATGTGAATAGTGTCAAAGACCTCTGTAAGTGTGAGCCATGCATGGATCTGCTTGAACCACAATTCCAGTGGTGTGGGGATACTATTAACTACTAAAACAAAAACTGTGAGATTGTAAAAATCAAGAAATTCATCCCAGGGAGATGGATATATATTTAATGTTTCAGGGCAATGTACTTAACATTGCTTTTTTAATTCATTATTTATTAGATATGGACAGACTTAGTATGTAAACAACAATGTTGGTACCATCCTCTCCCTCATCCCTGCCCCTTTGTCAAAGAGGCCTTCCTCATTGGGGATGCAAGTCAACCCCATGGGGATTGTGGGTCATGCATTGTAGGGGAAGCAGTCAGTTATGGGGGAGAGACAATGTCTCTGTTCATAATGTCCCAACTTGTGGCTCTAACAACATTTCCACCCCCTTTTCCACAAAATTCCCTGAGACATGCTGGGTGCATTTTGTGTCTACTTCATTGATGAGCTCTTAGGAACCTCTGGATCGCTGGTTTGGTAGGTGTTGAATATCCTCAGAATCTATCTCCTTCACCTTTGTGCTGAGAAAGCATCTGTATTGCACATTTCTCTGGTTCCTCTGTGGTGTCAGCTGGGGCCCTGGAGAAGTGCCAGGAGTCATTTTTCTCCTCGGGCCCCACTCTCATCTGAAAAAGAGAAGCAGAATCTCCAAAGAGAGTGAGGTCAGCACCCATTAAATGGGAAAATCATTATTAATTTAGAGATTATTTAAAGGATATAGGCCCTCTTACAGGCCAAGATTAGTCGGAGCTTGACATTGGAAAGTAAAATCACTATCTGGATGTGATTCTGACTTGTTTCCCAGTTCCAGATATGGTTTCCTTTCCACTGAGTAGATCCATTAGGCAATCCAAGAGAAGTTGGTTACCCACCATGGGTTTGTGCCACTATTGCACTTGTGTGAGCATCACATCAGGTTGTTTGCTTCTGAATAGCTTAGGTGTTGTGTTTCTGGGACAGATGTTAGCCACTTTCTCTTGGTAGGTCATGTAGTGCCTTCCAGCACTAGATGGGCTAACTGTTTGGGGACTGGCTCTCTTCCAGATTCTACCAGGTCTCTCCATGGTGTGTGCTGATAGTGCATGGTTTCTTCAGCAGTAGAGTCATACCATCAACCTCTGGTAGGTAATCAAGTGCTCTGACAGAAGTCTGTATTGCTGGTTTTTGGAGACCTTAGAGGTCTCTCTGATCAATGGCTCATTGTGGATGTTAACTGCATTTGACATCATTTTAAAGACAATCAACTGGTTAGCAAGAGTCTTGAATTATCTCTAAGTGTGTATATTTGCTAGTCAAAAAGCAAGTTTTTTTTAAATTTTTCCCTCTAATCTTTCATTTAGCTTCTTATTCTCAGAGCAGATTTGAATAAAAACAGCTGTGTGTATTTATATCACTGTCTGCCTGCTGTGATGCCTTAAAAAAATTTTTCTCTGTCAAATAGTCAATCACCTTTAAACTCAAATGTCTCAGGGGAGGAACGTATTATACCATTTTATTTATATATATATATATATATATATATATATATATATATATTAATAATATAAGAATATAATATATAATATAATATATAATATATATATATATAATATATATTATATATATACATACATATATATATATATATATATATATATATATATATATATATATATATATATATTAACCCTTGTTTCCATCTGAAACCCAATGAACTTGACCTGCACTGTCCACACTGCTATGACTCATATAACATCATGTTATGGTTTGAGTGTAAAATGCCACCATAGAGTTTTGGTGTTTTGTTGTGTTTGAATACTTAATCCACAGTTGGTGGTAATGGTTTGGAAGGTTGGGGAAAGTTTAGAAGGTGGTTCACTGGGTCAGGCCTTCAGATTTGGAACCTTATCTCTACTTCCTGGTCTAAATCTGCTTCCTCTCTAGTACAGTGATGCTGTGATGAGCTGGTGCCCCCTACAGTCTACCATGACTATACCATTATAAAACATCCCCCAAAATCTACAAGTAAAACACAAGTATTTCCTTCAATAACTTGCTTCTTTATTATTATTATTATTATTATTATTATTATTATTATTTTATACCAATGATAAACAGGTTTATACAGACCATTTC
The DNA here is from genome assembly GCA_036346955.1 of Dipus sagitta. Classification (NCBI taxonomy): domain Eukaryota; kingdom Metazoa; phylum Chordata; class Mammalia; order Rodentia; family Dipodidae; genus Dipus; species Dipus sagitta. The sequence goes on from CM070788.1 coordinate 16,589,820, forward strand.
TACTCATTCCTGAGAGAGAAGGAAATAATAACTGAACAAAGAAGACATTCTGTCCAAGTTCATTTTGGTGAGTTAATAAGTTTATTGGAAGTACTGACAGCAGTATGTGTGCCTTGGGCAGTTACACTGTCCAAAAGCCCAAACTCAGCCTAAGTAATGACTCACAGGGCTCTATTACTAGGGTCTCCTGAGCAACTTGCAGTTAAGTCTTGGGTTCTGTGAGACATGAGCACCCCGTTTGCCCACAAGGAAATGTTCAACTCAAAGAAAACTACCAAACAATAGATTTATCAGATTTTGGTGTTTTGAGATTTACCAAAATGATCTATAAAGCTCAGAAAATTGAACTTTATATGTTCTGATATTTTTTTCAAATTTTTTCAAAACTCTTCTTCCCCCCAAAATTATAAAAGGCTCCTTCACATTTTCTTAGGCATTCACCGCAATGATTCACTTTGTATCAATTTCCTGGATTAGTTAGCACTTAATTCTGTAAAAAATGTCTGGGATGAAAGAGGAATTGTTTAGTTTGGCTCACCATTTTAAAACTCTTAGTCCATTGGCCCATTTGGCCAAGTGGCACATTGCTGTGCACAAAGAGCTATATCAACAGTGCAGGGAGATGAAAAACTCTGCACCGCATGGACAAACACAAAAGAGAGAGTGAAATGCGAGTTAAGTCACACGTCCCCTGTATGAGTCTGCTCCCAATGGCTAAGACCTCCCCCTCAACCTAATTCTTACCTCTAAAGAGTACCACACGGGGAGAAAGCTTCTAATATGCACTTGTGGTATGATCTACATAAAAACTATAAAATCTCTATTTTAACTATATATTTCATTTTGTTGTTTGTGATGTTCTATGATTTTTTTTTCATGATTATTTGGGGAGTATGGTCTCGCTAACTAGATGATGCTGGACTCAAACTTATAAACTTTCTACTTCACTGTCTCACCCAACCACTGGGATTTCATAAATACGTCTACCACAATATTAAGATATAGGCTCCTTGAGGATGTAAAATTAAATAGGTTCAAAAGGATGCATTCCTAATTCCAGATGACTCATGAACCAGTGAGACATACATAAAAAATAAAATGCTATTCAAGAAACAGTGGTGCAAGTCCCCATGCACAGTTCAGGGAAAGACAGGCCTCGGGAAAGAAATAAAAAAGTCAACACCTTTAACTTCTAAAATCTAGAATGGGGCAAACATTGTGAAAAAAGAATTTCCATTGTCTAAGTCACCTAGAGTGTGGCAGTTTTATACAAAAGCCATTTCAAACAAGTACACATGCTAACAACCAATTATAAGAAGACAGTTGGAAGATAATGACATGCATTTGAAGTAAGAAGACTTCAGAATATGGATAATTACCAGGGATAAAAGAGAACCAATACATGCTGTTCAAAATGCTGATTCTCAAGGTGACATCCCAATTCTAATTACTAACAAATCTGCAAAAAACAAAACAGTCCCAGCACTCGGGAGGCAGAGGTAGGAGAATCGCCGTGAGTTCGAGGCCACCCTGAGACTCCATAGTGAATTCCAGGTCAGCCTGGGCTAGAGTGAAACCCTATCTCGAAAAACCCAAAAAAAAAAAAAAAAAAAAAAAAAAAAACAGAACAAGAAAACAGGTATTACAGTAAGTGAATAACCAGTGACAAAAATGAATTTAAAAAAGTTAAACCACACACTCTTAGAGTTAGGAATATAACACTTCAGAGGCTAGAGAGATGACTTAACAGTTAAGGCACTTGCCTGAAAAGCCTATGGGTCAATCAAGGTTCTACTCCCCAGAACCCACGTAAGCCAGATGTTCAATGAGGCGCCTGCATCTGGAGTTAGTTTGCAGTGGCTAGAGGCCCTGGCGTTCCCTTTCTCTTCCTTGCCCCCTCTCACTTTCTCTCTCTCTCTGTCTCATAAATAAATAAATAAAGAAAATATTTTAAAAACGAATAAAGCACTTCATCTTTCAATAACTGATAAATCAAACAGGCAGGGGGATCAATAAGAAGTTAGTTAAATTTGAAAGCATAATAAAGGAAATGGATATTAGTTGTATAGAACTTAGATAATAGATACTACTCTAGTATTTATAGAATAAATCAAATTGATCAAAAAATAGAATGAATTCTTCCCTACCTGTCATAGAATTTGACATCACAAGTCATGTCATAGCTACAAACCAAACTTTAAAAATTCTTAAACATAGCCAGGCGTGGTGGCGCACTCCTTTAATCCCAGCACTCGGGAGGCAGGGTAGGAGGATCACTGTGAGTTCAAGGCCACCCTGAGACTACATAGTGAATTCCAGGTCAGCCTGGGCTAGAGTGAGACCCTACCTCGAAAAAAAAGAAAGTCTTAAACAAATTTTAAATTATATAAATTTTGCTATGAGAACACAGAAAACATATGCTTAAAATTAGTAATAAAGGATAAGTAAAAATACATAAATATTTGGGGAGGGTTTAATAAAACACTTTTTGGGAGCTACCCAGTTTATTTAACTGTGACATAAATATTTGAGTTAAGTAAATATATGGTGTTTTGAATGTGAAGTGTATCCAAAGGGTCCTATGTCTGAAGACTAGGTCTTCAGGAAGCAACCGTGTTTAGGAAGGTTGTGGATCCTGTGATAAGTGATTACTCAAAAGAGGAATTGGTTCATTGTGAGCAGGTCTTGAGATTTTCTTTAAATTAATTGATTAATACTTAAAACTTTAACCTATTGCATATTGGTCATATTCTCACTGGTTATACTCACGGTACATCTACCACAGACCTATTCTGCTGAGGGCCCTCGTCAGTGGGATTAGAGGTATTCACTGCGGGCTCACGAATGCACCAGGTCATGTGCAGTTTCTGTGAGGGACATTGCTCCAGGATGCGCCTTCCTGTCCTGTGGCATTTACAAACTGCCTTCCTTCTCTTCTGCAGAGTTTCCTGCGGCTTGGAGGGCACAGTCTCCTTTTGTGTTGTGCTCGCAGCAGCCTTCGATTTTCTACTTGGGTGAGTTTAGGGACTACCCAGCCTCTACTGTCATTTCCCTAGACGAGGCTCTCAGGAAGCAATGAGTTGTACAGCCCAGCCTCACTTGTCTCTCAGCTTTTTGGCAGTGCATGTGATGTTACCAGCCGGCCATCTGCTCCAGCTGCGAAGGCCTCCCTCAGTACGATATAATGTATCTGCTGAGATTATAAGCCAAAATAAATCCTCTCTTTTCTTCAGCTGCTTTTCCTTAGGTCACAGCAACAAGTAAAGCAATGAATATACTTAAAGAAAATTAAAAAAAAAACTTTTTCCAATTAATTAAAATGGGGTCTATATGAAACGGTAAACATAAATGCATATTCTAGAAAAGGCAATGTCGAATCCGGCATTCTGCATTAAAAAAAAATAGAATAAGGGCTGAAGAGATGACTTAGTGATTAAGGCGTTTGCCTGAATAGCCTAAGGATCCAGGTTCGACTCTCCAGGACCCACATAAGCCAGATGCACAAGAGGGCACATGCATCTGGAGTTCGTTTGCACTGCCTGGAGGCCTTGGCCCATCCATTCTCTCTCCCTCCTCTCTCTCTCTCTCTCTCTCTTCCACTTTTTCTCCAATAAATAAATAAATAAAATATATAAAAAAAGAAAATAGAATAATACAAAGCTAAATAAACAGACAAGCAAGAGCAGTAAATCTTAATTCAATGATATTTTTAGTATTAAAAGTAGAAGAAAACCAACGAATATAAAGGTTGTTATACTAAATTAATGTGGCTCGGAAAGTAGGATCATTTGCTGAAGTGGTATGGCCGATGCTAGTACCCCTTGCTTGGATAAATAATCTCACACTTGTGCCAATCCAGGCAAGCTTAAATTCAGAGGATCATACCACATATAAGTAAAAAAGAAGAGGGAGATACAAAAATAGAAGAATAGTTTACTAGTAGTTGGGAAGTGGAAGTGAATGTTCAGGGATATCAAGAGAAGAAAATGGGAAGAAATTATAAATAATATAATATTATAATATGTATATAATTGTTAATAATAAAAAGCTGATTGTCTTATTTGAAATGATAAATAAATTTGTGAGTTAATCATGGCAAAACCAATCAAGATAGAAGAACAAACAATGAAAAAAAATTACCAATATCAGAATCTAAATTTGTCACTAATGATCTTATGTATAGTCATAGGATGATGTACAAATGCTAAGCAAATCTTTATGGTTGACAGTTCAGTATAGTAAAGAAAGGAACTCATTTTTATGAACAGATGACCAAAATTCACAGAAGAAAAGAAAGATAATATGAATGTTCCTGCTTGTATTAAAGAAACATAATCAGAAGTTGGAGAGATGGCTCAGCAGTTAAAGGAGCTTGTGTGCAAAGCCTGACAGTCTGGATTTGATTCCCTAATACCCACAAAACTCCAGATGCACAGAGTGGCCCATGTGCTGGAGATTTTTTGGCTAGTAGGAAGCTCTGGGTCACCAATTCTTCCTCTCTCTCTCTCTCTCTCTCTCTCTCTCTCTCTTTCTCTCTCTCTCTCTCAAACCTTTCTTTTCTCTCTCTCCTTGAAAATAACATTTGAAAATATTAAAGTATAAACATAATCAATAACAAATACACTGAAAAATAAATCATCTTTTCAACACAATTTCCTCTCTGAATACTACCACACACTTAAGAAATAAATAATGTCAATTCACATTTTCCAGACATGGAAATATGAAGAATACTTGTATGTGATACATGATTCCTATTGCCCATTCATGAGTTTCCTAGTAATAACATAAACAGAAAGTTCTCTGGAAAGAATTTTTACTTCATGAAGTTACAGAGAAGACCTACCAGGTTTATGAAAATTTAATGCCAGGAAAAACATTGCCAGCTTGTGCCAAATTGAAGACAGGATGAAAAATGAAGTTAGATACAGGCTGCTATACCAACTAAATTCTAAAAAAGAAGAAGAGGATGATAAATCTACTCACTTCTACATACATGCTAACTTTATATATATATATAAACATAAAAAAGAAAAAAAAGTACTGGTGCTTCATGCACATTGGACTTAAACTGCCTGGGGAGTTTAGCAGCAAGTCAAAGAGATCATTTCTAGGGCTTGAAACCAAATGGGGTTTGCCTGGGTAGATTACATAATCTCTTGATACCAGTGATTTTTTTTGTTCTTTTTTTTCTTCCAATTTCTCAATTTTTCCTCAAGGATATACACAGCTATTGTTCTATGCTTATCCCATAGGTTTCTTTTCTGAGCAGATAACTTGTCTCTTGAGTTTTGTATGGCCACGTATAGAGTTAATGTACCACATGATAGATGGTCAAAAGACATAGCAGTACCTGGGGTAGATAACTGAGATCTGAAAAAAAAAGTATATGAAGTTTAGATGATATTTTGTACCTTAAAGGGGCAAACTATAGATTTTGAGGTGGCATGCATGCATTTTAGGTATGAAAATTGAAGACTTTGTTTCAAATGCTAAAATATGGTAAGACGAAAAGCATTCTATATATATTTTAAATGTCTGAATCACTGTATTATATAATATTGGATGTAATGTTATATCTATGGTTGTACATGGTAGACTGTTACTCATATGACTTTGAGATGGAGAACATTCTGGGATATCCCCCTGCAATCAATATTGTCATGACCGATGTTTATTGTCAACATGACTTGATTGACTCACCTAAGCAGTAGGTTGTCTGCGCCTCTGGGTGTCCCTGTGAGAGTAGCTCCAGGAAGACTCACCCTAAATGTGGCTGGCACCATCCTGTAAGCTGGGCGCCCAAACAGAATGAATGGGGGAACGCGAAAGGTAGCCTTCTGTTGTCTGTTCCCTCTGCCCTGCTTCCTGCCCCACGGAGACATCAGCCAGTCTGCCCTGAGCTACCTTCTCACCACAATCCCAGTCCTTTCGAAACCGTGAGCAAAATGAATTCTAGTCCCCGAGGTCGTTGCTCTCAGGTGTTTTGGTCACACCAAGAAAACAATAACTGACCTAGAAAATCAATAGAAAATGTAAGTTGTTAGAAGGGACGTAAAACAAAACCAAGCAAAATGTCTCAAAATGTCTGAAAATGACTCAAGACTCTTCCTACCTTTGCAATGGAAGATATATATGATCCATGGAAATTCAGACAGCTTCTAGAAGTACTTCTATCAAATTAAATGACTACAGTTTTGTGGATGATTTATAGGTTTTCTTTTTGGCTCCATTAATTCAGTGCCTATAATTTTATCCATACAACATTTTGACTGCTATAGCTTTCAATGATACCTGAGATCTAGTAGTAATGCAATGTGTGTGTGTGTGTGTGAGAGAGAGAGAGAGAGAGAGAGAGGAGAATAGGTGTACCAGGGCCTTCAGCCACACTCCAGATACATGTTCTACCTTCTGCATCTGGCTTATGTGGGTCCTGGGGAAATGAAACTGGGTCCTCTGACTTTGCAGGCAAGCAACTTAACCACTAAGCCATCTCTCAGCCCTGTAGGTACATATGCGTTTTCCCATAGACATATACTGAAAGGGAAATACACACTAATGAGATGTGTTGTATTTCATGGTAGAAATGTGCATGTCTTGGAAGCTAGAAATATTTTTGTTGGAACTAAATCTGAATAAGCATTATGAATATTAACATGTTCAGATCAATATCATATAGGCAGTGATCAATACATGAACAAATATGTCCTTTGGTCTATATTCTCACACTAATAAGCGTGCCTGCACTTTATTGGCATACCAGCTAAGACAGCCTTGAAGGCGTATCATTTAAGTATCAGTGAGCCTATTTGGAGTCTCTAATTTTTTCCCAAGGATCATTCTAGAATTAAATTAAGCAGTATTTCTTGCAGTAATGGGGGATTGTAAGCCTGGAACAACTAATAGGTGAGATGACCGCAATGAATTGTAAAAAACAAAGGTGTTTTCCAAGAGGACCTCATAACATGATACCTAAAATACTCAGTGACTCTTCTTAAAACCCTCTAAAAACTTTAAAAAAAATGTTTATTGGGCTGGAGAGATGGCTTAGTGGTTAAGCGCTTGCCTGTGAAGCCTAAGGACCCCGGTACAAGGCTCGATTCCCCAGGACCCACATTAGCCAGATGCACAAGGGGGCGCACACATCTGGAGTTCATTTGCAGTGGCTGGAGGCCCTGGCATGCCCATTCTCTCTCTCTCTCTCTCTCTCTCTCTCTCTCTCTGTCTCTCTCACTCTCTCTCTCTCTCCCTTTCTCTCTCTGTGTCTGTCACTCTCAAATAAATAAATAAAAAATAAACAAAAAAATTAAAAAAATATTTATTTATTTGCTTGTTCATTTTAAATCAGAAAGAGGGTGTAGGTAATGAGTACACCAGGGCCTGTTGCCACTGCAAACATACTCTAGACGCCTGCACCATTTTGTATATCTGGCTTTATCTGTGTACTGTGGAATAGAACCCAGGCTGTCAGGCTTTGCAAGCAAGCGCCTTTAATGGTGGAGCTAACTCTCCATCCCCTTATGGTTAGACCAATCAAAGCAGCATAGTTAAATGATATTGGAACATAAACCTAGATCTAAAATATCTATGAATTCTGCAGTAGACTGCCTCAGGTCCCTGGGATGAACCTCTAGACCAAACACCGTTTATGGGAGGAAGGGATTTATTGAAGCTTACAGATAGAGGGGAAGTTCCATGATGGCAGAAGAAGCTGGGCCCCCTTTCACAGGTCCACACACAGAGAGAAAACAAAAGCAACCATCACTAGTACAAGCAAGCACACGTCAGAAAGCTCCAGCACTTTGCAAATCTTGGGCTGGAAATTCTAGATTTGCCCCCACACCACAGATCTGGTCCCTAGGATCCACACACGGTAACACCTCCTCCAGCCAGGGTGGATGGACATTTAAATTACACGCTTTAATAAACTCCTGAATGTATTGAGGGACGTCAGTTCAAAATACCACTTGCTAACTAATTTAATTAGAATTTTGAATAACTAACTGTATTCGATGAGGAAGAGGGTAAGCAATAGATAGATAACAGCAGTGTTTTCCATGCAGAAAAACACCAAGGAACTGTCTTCTGCACTTTCAAAGGCTTACTATAATCTTGATCCGTTTATCATAGACCCTGTTAAAATAAGCATTTCTATTGAAACTGTTCAGTCTCGAAAAGATAGGGGGTAACTTTTGTGGTGAATAGTCCCCATCGCATATTATCTCCAGTCTTCCCATCAGGCTTTACATAACTGTGACAAAATAGTTGAGCAACTGATAATGAGTTTTCAGCTTTTCAGCCAGGGTGAGCTGGTTCACTGTGGTTGTGCGTGTGCCAGGGTAGAATATCATGGGAGGAGACACTTGAACGACCGAAGCTGCTCCCCTCATGGAAACCTCAAAATATGGAATATATACAAGAGAGGAGGGACAGATTTATAAAATTTCTTCAAAGACTTTTTCCCAATATCCACATTTCCTTCTGCCACTTAATCATTCCAAACCATACCAGTAATTCCATCAGCTGTGAACCAAATGTTTTCTAACTAGCAGACTGTGGAGGACTTAAAAGTCAATCCACAACTATAGGCGCTGAAACTTAACCTTATGGGGATATACGAACTCCTCATATAAGAGAAGAAGAATAGCAATTTAATCCATCTGTGATCTTTCCAAAGAGCTTCCCATCATAGGGAAAGCACTGCATAAATACAAACTGAAGAATACTCTATAAAACACTGAATCATTGATGGCTGACTATCCAGAACATCAGACTGAAGGGCACCCTGAGAACCTTGAACAGACAACATGTTACAAAGTATCTTAAATGGTATCTGGAAACAGAATGAAGTTAATAGATGACAATTCTATAAGTTTGAATGGATATGAAATGCCAGTATATTAAAGACTAACGACGCAGTAAGCTCATGTGTGAGAGTGTGCCCTCCCTGGTGGCTCCATGGATTGTGTCATGATGGCGCTAACGTCATCAGAGATAGACTGATTTGTACCTGAGCGTGTCACTAATGGAGTCTTTAGGTCACAGGGCCTCTTCATATAAAGGCTAGCAGAGGTATGACTTTGAAGGATGTGTTTGGACCTGACACTTCTTTGCGGTAGCTGTTTCCTAGATAACCATGAGATAAACAGCTTTGTTTGATCAGGGTCATTTGGATGTTGTGTCTGGGCAAAGCAATGGAACCAGCTGGCCATTTGCTGGACCTCTAAAACCATGAAATATAGTGAATCATTTCTTCTTGAAAGTGTTAAGCTCTGGAATGTCGTCACAGCAACAAGAAAATGACTCTGTATACGAATTGACTCCAATGATAATGTGTCAATATTGGTTCAAAAATTAACTAATGTGTACTATACTAATGTAACACATTAGTAGAAGAAGTTAGTTATAGGATTTGCAGATATATAGTGGACAGAGTTTTGGATGTAGACTTAATTAACTAGTAAAGAATGTACTTTGTATAGAGAACTGCAAAGTCAAAAGAGTGAAATACAACAAACCATTTTTTGGTCTTAAAACACTACAAAACAACTGAGAATACTATTATTATTTTATTTTTTTCTACATAGGAGTTGTGAAAATTACCCTTTATTATTTTACATGGATACCTATTTATTATAAAATGAAAAAAAATGGTTATTATCAGGAAGCATAGAGGAGTCCATGTACAGGGGACAATTTGGTGGGCTATGGGATGAGAATAAACTCTTTGTGGAAGAATGTTTTGGTAAGTGTAAATAATATATACTGTGTCTGTCATGATATTGCTCAATTTTGTTTTGTATACACTATGACCTTTGTAGGAAAGTTTGTTGTTACGTTTCTGATGGAAAATTTTCAATATGAGATCAGATCTTTGAAGAGATTTAGATTGGAGTAATGGCCTTTCTTTCTTGTGTGGCACATCTAGTTTGCATTTATATGAGCAGATTTAAAAGCAGCAATCCTTACTCTTTGAATAAGCCAGGTATGACAACTCTTAAAATGTATTAAAATAAATTAGTTATGATTCTGTTCATATTTTCTTTAAGAAGGGCTTTCTCTGAGAATTTTATTTAAAAATATATGAAGTCATAATTTAAAAAGATTTCAGTAATATATGAATACCTAAAAGGTAAAACAAAAATATTTTTAGTGCAAAGGAGCTTGTAATCATTGATTTGGAAAGAGTTGTGTTATGCCTCCCCCAATAGGCATATTTTAATTGCTTAACTTTTATGATACAAGTTTATGTCATGTAAACAATACATTCTTTTATTTCATGAAAATTCTAATGCATATATATATATATATGCTCATATATGCATATGTATGCATGTGTTTTGTATATGTATGTGTAAAATATATACATATTAAATATGGGCCCATTTACTTACACATGTATGTAAAATCACTATCTAACAACATAAGACTATTTTCTTTTTTTAATACAGCTGCATGAAATGATCCATGTACTCAATTGTCTTGATCCATTTGATCAATTCTGCTTTTTTTCTTTTTTTTTGCTATTTTCAGCATCAACTGCAGGGTTTTGCCCTTGATAGGCAAGCATTTTACCAATAAGCTATGTCCACAGCCATTATTGATCCTAATTGTTATCTATTTTGGCTTCCTTTAACACATTTGGTTTTTTTTTGTTTTTTTTTTTTTACTGCCCTACATATCCTGTAGGAATGATCCTTGTATCTTTATATTAACTCATAGATTATTATATTGAAATTGATAGAGCATACTGTTCAAATTTATATACTAATATAAATGAACAATAATATGAAAACACAGGGCTAGAGAGATTTCTTAGTGGTTAAGGTACTTGCCTGCAATGCCTAAGGAGCTATGTTCAACTCACTAGGTCCCATGTAAGCCGGAAGCACAAGGTAATGCATGTGCAAGGTCTCACATGTGCACAAAGTGGTACATACATCTGGAGTTCAATTACAGTGGCTGAAGGCCTTTGTGAGCCAATTCTCTCTCTCTCTCTCTCTCTCTCTCTCTCTCTCTCTCTCTCTCTTGTTCTTACTTTCACTCTCACTCTTGCTTTTTAGTGTTAAAAAAATCTTAGATACTTTCAAGAATCTATAGTAATTTCCAGATGATATTATGAACACAAAAATCATCAATGTTTTTTAAACAAGACTTTATGGAAAACAATTTATAATGAGCTCATTATAATATGATGCTTTAAATGATTGAAAATGAAAGAAAAATTAAGAGAAATTATATACAACACAGGTCTCACATCCAAATCACTTAAATATGTGAGGTAACTGGGGAAAATTTCAGCCAACTAAATAGAAGCATTTGTATATACAGTATGCATTTCCACGAATAATTGTTTCTGAAAATTGTTGTGTATATTTCTTAGGCATGCTTGTATGGACTGTTGAGAAATGATTCTGGGGCTAGATTCATAACAGAAGACCACATCTCTAGCTGCCTTCCCAGGCACATGAATAAATTTCTTAAATAAGACAAAAAGAATACGAAATTTAACTTGTAACATTGTTTAATTAGGAGAACTACTCAATTAAGAAGATATGAACTTTCATTTCATTCTCTGAAATAACTTGCCCTAAGTACTTGAAGAACCAAGCTACTGAAAACACAAGAGTTGAAATATCACCATTCCAAAACTCACATGGAAACAGTGATTGTGGATTTAATATAAGATGAAACTATCTTACAGTCAGAATGGAAAATAATTATACCTATCCTCAAAGAATCCTGAACATTGCCACTGACTTGGGACAAAGGGAAGAATAATATAGGATGATTTTATAGCAGCATATTTTCAGGGTATGTACATGTTTGTGTGTGTTTGTATAATTATGGGTAAGGTAATGTGGAGGCTAAAGTTCAACACTGGATGTTTTCCTCCATCACATTTTGCTTCTTTTTTTGAGACAGCGATGCTTCTTTGAAACTGCCTAACCAGTGCTCTCCAGAGATCACTTGTTTTCATCTCTCCAGTGCGAGGACTACAGGAGTGTCTTCTGCCAGGCTTTTATGGGGCTACCAGGACCCCAAACTCAGGTCCTCATGTTTGCAAAACAAATTTATGATTTGAGCAGGTTCCATTGCCTAAAATAACTGATTTTAATAATGTTAACTTTTTAAATTTATTATTTATTAATTTATCAGAGAGAGAGAGAGAGAGAGAGAGGGAGAATGGGCAAGCCAGGTCCTCCAGTCACTGAAAATGAATTCCAGATGCTTGCACCACCATGTGCATCTGGCTTATGTGGGTTCTGGGGAGTCAAACCTAGGTCCTTAGGCTTCACAGGCAGGCACCCTAACCACTAATAATCTCTCCAGCCCCAAAATTTGATTTTTATGTCTTGATTATGTATATATATATATATATGTGTGTGTGTGTGTGTGTATTTTTAAATAAATATATAGCCACCTTATCTGCTTTAACTAGCTTAGCAGGTTGTTTAGAAGGAATTACAGAATACAATGGAAACTCTCCCCTAAGCCCCCTTGACACCAGGATGGCCTGTGCTCACTTGGGTGGTTTGTACTCAAACACTCAGTCTGAGATTGCATTTTGACACTGGAGCTGGGTCAGTCTTGGTCATAAGGTTTGTTTCCCCTTTTGATTTCCTATTACATTTTTAACTATAATATTTTCTTTGATTAAATCTCACTTAGCATGCTTTAAACAGCTGTATAGTCTTTTTAATTACAACGTCCTGTCAACTAGGCTATAAAATAGAGAGACTGCTAAAATAAATCCAAATAACTAAATAGTTATGACAAGAATCACCCTTTTATTAAATGCAATTCACATACAAAAACACTACCAAAATGAGTAGCAAGTGAACATTTTAGTGAAAAATCTTTTGTAGGACATAAAATTAAAACATTATTAAATAACTAATAATATCTAAAAATTTTCTACATAAACTTTTGTTGTTGTTGTTGTAGCAGAAAGAAGCAAAGGGAAACAATTTAGCTACAGAACTATTTAGTATCTTGGGCAAAAAAAGCAAATAAAATGAAATTACTATCATAAGAATATAGTTAGGATGTAATTAATGACAATAATAGAACACAACATTGGGTTATTACCATAAATTATTTAACCAAATATTCTCTATTTCTGTAGCTTAAAATTGTATTTAACATAGAACATTATACAATGTTAATGCAATATAGAATTCAGATATTAAGAAGTGATCAATTTTCTCAACTTGACCTAAATATTCAATTAAATATCTGATGAACTTTATTTTTTTAACTAGTTCTATGTTTATTTATTTATTTATTTTTGGTTTTTCGAGGTAGGGTCTCACTCTAGGTCAGGCTGACCTGGAATTCACTATGGAGTCTCAGGGTGGCCTCGAACTCATGGCAGTCCTCCTACCTCTGCCTCCCAAGTGCTGGGATTAAAGGCATGCGCCACCACACCCGGCTATGTTTATTTTTAATAGAAATAAAAAGAGCTATGAGTATACAGGAAATATTTAAAAATAAAAGGAAAAATTAGTTCATTCGAACCATCATAATGAACTCTATATTTTAGAAAATGTCACATTGTAGAATGTAAGCCAAGCAAGAGAAACAGAATCTTCAAATAAACACATGTGTATGCAATTTAGCTGTAAAGAGAAGTACATGGCAAATCAACATTTGCTATACGTTGTACAGAGACTTTTGATTTCCTCCACTAAATATAACTGAGTTTTATACTATACATTAACATTCTTATAATAACTTCTGGTGGTTTCTAGATCCAATCTATGCATGACCACCAAGATATGGATAGGCTCAGTTGAAGACTGGGTGATGTAAAGTTTGCTGGAAATGGTAAATGTTATCTAGTATCAAGCTTATTGAAATGCAAGAAAGTATGTAGAACAGAAATATTATGCCAAGGGACATATAATTCCCAAATATTTCTAAGACAGACAGACAGACACACACACACACACCAGAGCCATATGACTGAAGCTCACATGGGGCCAACCGTGTGAGCACGGGAAAGGTACCAGTTCTCGCTCTTTCTGGCTTCCAAACAGACAAGAAATTATTGACCGTTATGCAGCTGTAATAAGGAACAACTTGTTATTTCTAAAAACATATAACAATAAAGGAGACTTGAGTTCAAAAAATAAGTGCTAGCATATATTGACAGTTAGTTTATGATATTGTTTACATAGCACAGTAGTGGAAATGACAGTATTTTGTGATGCTGTTAGATTGCTTGTTTGAATGTCAAAACTACTTACCCCTACTTCACAACATCTTACACATGTAATTAGCTGTTGTAATTGAATTAGTATTAATTTAATTAGAAGACTTAAGTGTAAAAATACATAATCATATTTCTCAAAGACATATGGTAATTTTTACTGTGGAGCAGAAAATTATGTCATAAAAAAGTACTTCTGTAAAGGAAATTGATGCAAAATTGACGTTTATGTTAAAATTTTTCCTTCAACCATGGACACTAATATTGGTGGGGAAAAAATGGTACCCACAGAACAGGACAATTTATTCATACTAGTCACACTCTGTATAGCTAACAGTGCTGTAATGTATAACCAGAATATACTTTAACATCTGTACATACACAAAACATTTAGACACCTTTACAGAAAAATCATATAGAGTCTGGATCAGATCACTCACTGCAAGACAATAATCAAAGACAATTAGAAGGATACAAAGGAACTTAACCTAATGAGATTGCAGATACCAGTGTAAAGCAAGAGGGCACACGTGCGTGTCATGCCTGGAAGAACCATTATATGCCATCCATGTCACTTGAAGATTGTACCTTTCTATAGGGACCCTTAAGTCTAGAAGGAAAATTTGCATGACCTCAGCATCCATGGTTCTATATGAACCTTTGAGGATGGAATTCTCATGGCAGATCCAGGTGCCAATGCAGTCCTGTCAATTGCGTGGATTTCTGATTGTCAGGCACAGCAATTTTATTATTCACAGAAACGAAAGAATACTCAGTTGAAGCCAATGTTCTGGCCAAAGGCAGTTTCCCAAGGCTCAAGGGAACAGCCAGCAGAAGAGAATTATCCATGCAGGCATGCTACCACGCACAGCTGAGAGAATCTGGCACGTGCTCCTCATGTTTTTATGCCCAGGGTACCACTTTCTTTATTTGGCTAAAGCATTAGTTGGCATCCTGTTGTAAGAGGGACAAGGACAAAGCCGGGACTATTCCAGATAGTTTCCCATCATCACAGGATGTTACATTTTATGTACATCATACTAGACAACTGTATGCAAGAGAGGAAACTCCTTGGTTAAATAATTTATTTTAGTGTCTTGTTTCTGGGTAATTGAAGAGATGGAAATATGAAGTAACTCATGCATGGCTATATATATATTTAAAATGAAGGAAATATGAGGTGTGGATGAGAATGTAGGAATTAGATTTTCCCTATACCTTGATAGTGGTATTGTAAGTTTTGTAAATAATTTGAGATTTCTGAATTATTTGTAATTAATTTGTTTGCACTATCTAATTAAACATGATCCATATTAATATATATGGATATGTATGGCAAGATGAATGAAACATTTTATGATAGTATTGTTATAATATACCAGCCTACCAAGATATTTATTAAAAGAACTGTTGAAAATATGTGTATATTTAAAAACTGGATTATTATATGTCAATGTAGAGAGCATTTCATTGACTTGCTGCAACATGGATTCATGTTTCAAAAATGTTAAATAATAAGTGAAGAACTGCCGGTGTGATTTACGTAGAACTCAAAACTTAAATAGGGATTTGGACATCAAATTGTGGCAGCTTGGATTCAAATGCATATGCCCCTAAGCTGAGGTTATTTTGGACTCTTTCCTATTTAACTCTGGAGCAGGTCGATCCGTGCTAGAGGAGGTGGGTCACTGGGGCTGGGTCTTGAGTCCAGTCCTATCAGGAACTCTGAGCTCTGGGTGAGCGTTTGCCGCTGCTGGCAGATGTCTCCGTGCTGCGGATGATGAAGTGAGCCAGCTTCTTCTGCAATGATGGAACTTACCCTGGAATCTGTAAGCCTGAAATAAAACCCGTTGCTCCTTTTCCTCCAGCTTCGTCTGGTGGGATGTTTTTGTCCTAGCCAGGAGAAGGTAAGCGCAACTCAAGATAATGGTGAAATTTGATGTGGACGAATAACTGTTAACTGTGGTGCCTGGGAGCAGATCCGTTTCAACACTCAAGCAAAAGTACCCGTTCTCTTGGGTCACAAAAGCCTAGCAACTCTTTTTCATGGTTTTTGTATTTGTGTGCGTATGCATTCATGCAAGGAGGAAGTAACAACCAGTGTGACACTGTACTACACTATCAGGAAAGTACAGAAAGGGAATCGTTCCACACGATCCAGAGAAACAGTGAAGCTGGGAGCAGGGCATGGGAAGAATCATCCCCAAAGGAGCGTGTGAGTAGGAAAATACTGTTTTAAGCATCCTTCTCCCAGTCTGGGTCGTCCTTGCTTTCCTTTCTTTGCCACTGTAGGTCAGTGACAGATGATGAAAGACGGACGACAGCACTGACTTTTGATCCTTGCTAAGCATCCGTGCACATGGCTGTGACACAACTGCAGTGCACCAGAGAAACCTTCCACATTACGACACAGAGTGGACACACCTGGGGGTCCTCCTTCCGGCCATGTTTTCTCTTCCAACTATGGTCCTTTTAGTACCATGTATCTTGAATTGAGCATGCTCAGAAATGTGCCTACCCTAGAGGACCCTCCCCACATGAGTATAGGTAGGTCTCCCAAGGAAATCCCTCTACCTTTCTTTGTTCTAGGACAGTGTACTATTCCTGAGAAGCTGTGCATTTCAGCTTCCTTGCAAGCCATGTTAAAAATTGTTCACTGGGCTGGAAAATGGCTTAATGGCAGTTGCCTACAAAGCCGAAGGATCTAGGTTTGATTCCCCAGGACCCACTTAAACCAAATGCATAAGATGGCACATGCATCTGGAGTGCATTTGCAGTGCCTGGAGGACCTGGTGCACCCATTATCTCTCTCTATCTCTCTCTCTCTCTCTCTCTCTCTCTTTCTGCTTCCTTCTCTCTCTCAAAAAATAAATAAATGAAACTATTTTTTAAATTCTTCACTATTTTTATTACATCTATGCTTTGAGGCCTTCCACTCAAGAAAAAAAAATCCATTATGTTTAGTTATGCTACAATTATCACACACAATGGGCAAAAAACTATGGGGATGTGAGTGTGATTCATATTCCTGGGTTGTGATTGTGAGTCACTTTTCTTGACATTCTTGCTGCTGGTATTAGAAAGGCAGCCAATTTGTAAAGTGAAAAATAAATAAATAAAATAAAGCTAAGTATGTCTGTCTTTGTCTTGAATCTGGGAAACAGGACGTAAGTGTGTTTTCTGTTTCATTTCCATCCTCTGCACATTGTCCTCTTTGTCTATCAGCTTGCATAGTATTTCTCTAGTGTTGGATATTGGGGAGGGAGATGAGAACAAAATGAAGTGATTACCTGCTTGCCATTTCCTGGAGCAGAGAATTACTTCTTAAAACCAAAGAGTTTTCTGTTGACTTTTCCTCTCAGGGGACATTTGTCTGAGTTCATAGAAAATTTCTCCTATTGAAGGAATCTGCCCTTACAGGAATTTTGCTGTTGTTTAATGTTTTTAAATGCACATTATGTGGGTGGAACCCTTGTGATCCTAGAAGATTTTTAGCTCTGGGTTACCATCTTTCTTTAGCTAGAATCAATCCAAAAAATAAGTAAGCTCCTTGTATTTAAACCCAAGCTGAGAAACTCTCTCTCATACGTGGTATGACTTGTCCAAAGGAAGATGCAGACGTCCTAACACTGCCCTATCCCTGAAGCCCCCTGGGAGTGTAAGGTCACAGAGTAACTTCAACCCCATCCTTGCTAGTTCTTCAGTCAAGTCATGGGGGACACTATGCACCTTCGAATTTCTTTATATCAGAGGTGAAATTAACATGGGCAGTCTACTGAAATTACTTTTAACTTCTGTAAAAGAAATAATCTTGTAAGCACAGACCCACTGTGTAGTGACTCCATAGATTCAATGGGGCCTGAAAAGAAACATTATTTTAGACTTCAGCTCTTGGGCTTCCACAACACTGAGATGGTTCATCAGTAGTTATCAACTTGACAGGACTGATATTTACCTTGGAAGCAAATATCTGATAATATCAGTGAGGGGATTTTTTTTTAGACTAGGATAATGACTATGACCTACCCACATGGTAGGATACAGTAGTCCTTTGGCTGAGGTTCCTGATTCAAAAATATAACAGAGAAAAGCCAGTTGAGTACTATCATTCATCTCTCTGTCTTCCCTCTCTGTGGGGAAAATGTGACCAGTTGCCTCAAGCTCCTGGTGCCAAGCCTTCTCCCACTAAGATGGACTATAACCTGGACATAAATCTTTCTTCCTTTAGATACCTTTTGTCAGGTATTTGGTCACAGCAATAGGAAATAATGAATACAAATATCAAACTTATATATGCTGTAGCATAGAAGAGTCCAAGAACTTAAAATCTAATATACCCACACCGTTATTGATAGGTGCATGGTATATTGTGATATATTCCAAACCTGGAACTTAGTAGACAGGTAAGATTTTAATTCAATATTTAAAAAGTGTCTGTGTCAGGTAGGAGCATCCACACTTAATATGAAAATCTAATTAGAAAATACCAAACTAATGGTTCAATATTACTTATCCACCTGTACTTGAAATCATTTTTCTCTCCCCAGAAGAGCTACAGGCTACAACTTTGAAAATTTAAGAAATCAAATCTCAACCTGAATCAGAACTTTTATACTCATTTATAAGTGTGTCTTCATATTATTCTAAAAGCTAATGGATATAAGAAATAATCTGATCACCCAACTAAAACAATAATTGTCATTCTGTCTTTATATCTTCCATTTAATACTGTCACTCAGATTTACAATTAACATTTATGACTGCACTGTATACTTAATGTGTACTTATGTTGTCCAAAAATAAAATATACCACAGAAAGATAAACATTACCATAATTTGACATACTCAAAATATTCTTTTATAGCAGAATGTAATTTCAAAGGAAGAATAGTGGAAGTAATTCTGGCAAAATGATCCTCAAAGCACTACAATGATATTTTAATTTCAATATATTTAGGTATCCTCATTAAAAAGGGGGCAGATGAGAACATTTTATTTTCATCACAATAAAGCATGCACAGACCTTTATAGCTTTTAAAACTAAAGGCATCTATCAAGAAAATATCTTGGCTGGGCGTGGTGATGCATGCCTTTAATCCCAGCACTCTGGAGGCAGAGGTAAGAGGATTGCCACGAGTTTGAGGACACCCTGAGACTACATAGTGAATTCCAGGTCAGCCTGAGCTAGAGTGAAACCCTTCCTTGAAAAACCAAAATAAATAAATAAATAAATAAATGAATAAATAAATAAAGTCTCTATATATCTAAATAGTATTTCTCAAAGTTGACTTGATCCAGTGTTTGTGAACACACTTCATAATTACTGCTTTTGATAAGATGCCATTATTTTCATTTCAGTTTGATGCTTATGAATAATTTCATGTTCTCACTTCTAAGCAAATTTTAAAATTCAGTGAAGAAAAGGGATGAATGTTATAAATTAGGCTGTGGTATTTCATAGCAACTAGTATTGTATGATGGAGATAGTAAACAGGGTGAATGTAATGCGTATTGTGAAAAGTTATAAAGAACCCATGATTTCCTTGATCAACTCTAATCATAGTGTGTAAGGGATTTGGGGCTTTAAAAAAAATTCCTTGTTTTACAAATATGTTAGTATCTCTTGTCCACAGAATTTCTATAAATTGTGCTTCTATTGTCCTTCGTGGTTTTGCTGTGCATCTGTACGTGTCACATTTATCAATGCCTTGTCTAATTTTAGAACTTAATCATGTGTATTAATCATTTAAAATATTTAAAATGTGATTTTTGTACCTAAGCATATCAGTTTGGGATAATTTCTTTATTTTGAAGAATGAGAATTATTTATTTATTTATTTATTTGAGAGAGGAGAGAGAGAAAGAGGCATATATATAGAAACAGAGAATGGGTATGTCAGGGCCTTGAGCCACTGCAAATGAATTTCAGATGCATGTGCCACCTTGCATATCTGGCTTATGAGGGTATTAGAGAAAAAGACCTGTGTCCTTTGGCCTTGCTTATTAAGCACCTTATCTGCTATTTGCACATAGATATAATAATTATATGTTATCTGCAAAAGTAATGAATTTTCCTATCATCATTCTTAGCTTGTCAATACAATGTTTGTCTAAAATGTCACCTTTGTACAGAGCACATTTGCATAAATTAGTAGTTTTATTCTCTTTATAACTTTGGTCTCACTCACCAAAAATCACTTTTTAACAAATATTTATTTATTTATTTGCAAGCAGAGAGAAAGAAAAGAGTTATAGAGATAAGAGAGAGTGAGAGACATTGAGAGAGACAATGTGTGTGCCAGGGCCTCTAGAGGCTACAAATGAACTCCAGATGCATGCACCACCTTGCGCATCTGGATTTATGTGGGTAATGGGGAATCAAACTCAGGTTGTTAGGCTTTGGAGACAAGTGCCTTAGCCACTGAGCCATCTCTCTAGCCCTCAAAATTTACTTTTATAGTACTATAATTTTAAAACACAAATTAATATGTGTTAAGGACAATGGTTTTCACATCTTTACTCTGCACTAATATTGATAAATTACTCTTATCTCTGTCATTTTAAAGTTTCATCATATATTTTTGATATAGCATATCAAAATCTACCTCAAAATTTGCTCTGTTTTTTGCTTTTGTATTTTGGTGAAAACTAAGATTTTCACAATATTATACCCATAGCACTCTCCATCTCTAAAATCTCTATATTTTTCTGTGTATTTTCCTTTCTTTCTTTCTTTCTTTATTTCTTTCTTCCTCATTTATTTTTGTTTGTTTTTCAAATTAGAATCTCACTCCAGCCCAGGCTGACCTGGAATTCACTATGTAGTCTCAGGCTGGCTTCAAACTCACAGAATTCTTCCTACCTCACCCTCCCCAGTGCTAGGATTAAAGGTGTGTGGCACCATTCCTGGCCTAAAATCCATCTTTGTTAATTTTATGTAACATATTATTACTCTACAAAATTTGGCATATTCTTATTAACATTTAATCCTGTTATTTTCAGGTTCTGATTTTAAATTACACCTTAAATTTCACTCATTAAGTTCTTTACCCTGACAAGCAAGAATTTTTTGTTTCAAATATGCACATATAAAACTTTGAAGAATTTAACTGATTTTAAAGATTTAAGATATATCATATGTTATTATCATCAGGTTTCTCATAGAAATGGAATTTATAAATATGGATATGTTCTCATGGGAAGAAACTGTAAATTTCAAGATTGAGTTCTACTCTCATAAATGATTTGCTCTTTCTCCTTTTATTGTTCTAGTGCCTCATTTACTTTTGGTTTGATTTTTGAATTACAGTTTATAGTTCAGTTTGACTGTCATTACAATGAATCATTTATGCACTGTGGTACATAAATATCAATCTGATACATAAAGCTTTAATCTCAATTATGACACCACTTTCCTATTCCTTTCAAAGATAAGAGTGTTTTATAAATGCAGACATGGTGAGTGAAAGAAACTCAAGTATTCAGATTTATAGATCACAGTAAATAATTTTCTTTAACAGGAATTAAATTTTAATATATTTTCCAAGGAATGTTTCCAATTTATAGTGGGGACACTTATTTTTAATTTTTAAATAATGGTTTTTGTTTTAAAACAATGAAAAATAAAAAGAAACAATTTTGAAACATGTTCTTATTTTAATAAGGAATTTTTTATCATTCAATATGCTGTACAATTAAAAATAATAAAATTGAACTCAAAGCAGTATTTTTATGTTTTCATTTTTTATTAGTTATAGGCATACTCAGTATGTGAACAGGACATGATGGTATCATCCTTACCCTGCCTGCTCCCTCTGAAGAGACCCTTCTCCTTGGGCATGCTGGTTATCCCCATGTGTATTATGGGTCATGTATTGAGGGGTTAGCCATCAGTTATAAGGAAGAGTCAATGTCTCTGTGCTTAATGCCCTAACTTGTGGCTCTAACAACCTTTCTCACCCTTCTTCCATGGATTTCTCTCAGCCATGTTGGGTTTGTTTTAGATCTACTTCAGTGATGGGGTCTTGGGAGCCTCTGTGTTTCTGGATATCTGGTTTGGTAGGAGATGAGTGATCTCAGTGTCTACCTCCTTCACCCTTGTGCTTATACCAGGTTGACCAAGAAAGCAGCACTCTTGCTCACTTCCCCAATTACTCTACGGTTTCAGCTGGGTCCCTAGAGAAGTGTGATGGGCTGATTCTCTCCTCAGGTTCTGCATCCATCTGAAAAAGAGAAGCAGATTCTCCAATGGAGAGTGAGGTCAGCACAGGTTAAGTGGGATAACCATTGTTAGTTTACAGAGAACTTAGTAGGTATAGACCCCCTTTTAGCCCAAGATTGGTGGCAGCTTGCTATTGGGCAGTGCATTAGTTATGTGAATATGATTCTGACTTGTTTCACAGTTCCAGGTATGGGTTCCTTTCCACTGAATGGATCTGTTAGCCAATGCAAGAGGACTTGGATACCCACCATGGCTGTGTGCCACTATTGCACTTGTGTGAGCATCCCATCAGGTTGTTTGCTTTTTAGTAGCTTATTCCTCAAGTTTCTCAGACTGATGTTACTCACTTTTCCCCAGTAGCTCATTTAACACCTTCTGGCAACAGATGAGCTAACTTTCTGGGGACTGGCTCTCTTTCAGGTTCCAGCTAGATCTCTCCATGTTCTGAACCAACAACATATGGTGTCTTCCTCAGTAGGTCTTACCATTAACCTCTGGTGGATGATCAAGTGACGGAAGTCTGTCTTCTTTTGGGAAACCTTGTGGGTTTCTCTGATCAACAGCTCATTGTGGGTGATAACTGCATTCTGGTACTGGGAGTTACAGGACAGCACCAAGGGAAAATAAAGAAGAAAATGAAAGAAAGTATAAAAGGGAAAGAAAAAAAAAAAGAGACGAAGAGAGGAAAGGAGAAAATTAAGGTTAGGCTTCATCTCACCCTCTCCAGGGCCCTTTGAGTCAGGTGTTTCCTCTAAGGTCCTGATGAGGGTTCAACCTTTTAAAACAGTAATTTAAAAGATTTACTTATTTTAGTGCAAAAGAGGGAGAGTTAAGAGAGAAGGAGAGAGAGAGAATGAGAATGGGTGTGCCAGGGCCTCCAGCCACTGCAAACAAACTCCAGATGCATGCGCCACACTGTGTATCTGACTTTACTTGAGTACTGGGCATATGGCAGGTCCTTAGGTTTGTCAGGCAAGTACTTTAACTGCTGATCTGTTTCTCCACCCCTCAAAACTGTATTTTAAAATTAGAAACCTGCAATCAGAACACACATGTACATAAGGATACACACTTATAAATAAGAAGAGAAAATCTGAGTCAGGAAGATACTTGATTTTTTTAAATTTGTCAAGGTATGTAGCCCTGAGTGTTTGTGTGTGTGTGTGTGTGTGTGTGTGTGTGTGTGAACATTAGAATTTGTTGCTTATAATTCAAACATTATTATAACATTCATTTACAGATAATCTAGCTATACACACTCGGTACTCAAAAAGCTAACTAAGGGCTGGAGAGATGTCTTAGTGGTTACAGCACTTGCCTGCAAAGCCAAAGAGCCAGGTTTGATTCCACAGGACCCATGTAAAGCCAGATGGACAAGATGGCACATGTATCTGGAGTTTGTTTGCAGTGGTTGCAGGCCCTGCTCTGCCCAGTCTCTCATTTTCTTTATCTCTGTTTTTCTCTGTCTCATAAATAAATCAATAAATATTACAAACAATGTTTTTAAAAAGATAAATAAAAACCTTTCATCAAATGTAAACATTCCCCCAGAAAAGGTATTTGGTATGTCATTAGAATGTGTCTGAAAGGTTATTTTGTCAACTTGTATTTGTGGCTTCTTCCATCTTTTGCAGTCAGTATGCATTGCTCTGGATATAGTGACTCACAATGCCACAGAAATAGAACTAAGTGTCCCACTTAAGGTGTGGTTGAACAACAAAGTTAAAAATCTCTTCTTAGAAGGACTTGGGTACGCCAGTAGGAGATTCTACTGTTCTTACACTTTTAAGGTCATTGTGCAGTTTGAAAATAATGAGTCTATGTAGATCAAGCAAAAGAGTTGATCTAAAACTCAGTATAGTACAATATTCCATATGCCTGCTCACAAAAGGAATTGTCACTACAAAGAATGCTAAATTCGTGGCTGCAGAGTTTGCTTAGTGGTTAAGGCTCTGACCAGCAAAGCCAGAGGACCCAGGTTCCATTCCTCAGGACTCACATAAGCCAGATGCATAAGGTGGCACATGTGTCTAAAGGCCATTTGCAGTGGCTATGAGCCATGGCATGCCCATTCTCTCCCTCCCTCTCTCTCTCTCTCTCTCTCTCTCTCTCTCTCTCTCTCTCCACCTCTTTTTATTCTCTCTCTCTTAAATAAATAAATAAATAAATAATATATTACATAAAGAAAGCCATAGCCTTTGAATGACAGAAATAGTCAGAGGTCTTCATTAATGCTTTATTCACAAATTTTCATTTTCAATTTTATGGCAGCAACACCAATGTTCAGATATTTTGCTTCCTTTTAGGACATTGAGTTAATACTTTTTCAATCACAGCATGATTTCACACAATATTTAGTAAAACAATTGAGCTGCATGTTGATGTAAACTTTGCAGGGTAAACTATAAAAGTATCAAACAGAAAGATATTTTACTCAATGTTTCTTTATGATACACTTTGCTTCCTCCTTTATTGCATAATCACCAAGATGAGTAGAAATATTTTCGACATGTGCTGCTGTCAGAAGCAGCAGAGTGTGCCCTGCACACAGCCCTCTGGTGCCACGTGCAGCAGCCTGATGATTTCTTGTCAGAACCCTGTAGTCAGGTGAAGCCAGACTTTTTGACCTCACCACAGGGGAAAGAAATTCAGAACCAACCTGTATGAAGCATAATTGGAGTTGAAAGCATTTTAATGGAGATTGTGATCATACACTTAAGAATGGAGGCTAGTAGAAAAAGTACATCAAGGAAGGATAAGGCATTCTGAAGTGAGAGAATTGTTATCTCAAAAGACAAGAGTCATGCTTAAACTCTTTACAATGATTTTGGACCTACTGTTACATCACAATAAGTACATATGGAACATGATGATGTCATAGGATGCTTCTTGATATGCATTAGATAGAATTATAAGTGATAAGGCAACATCATAGATCACAGGGGTTACACACAAAGTCAGGGCATTTTCATTGCAAACAAAGTTAATAGGATGATATATGAAATGTGTAGAAAAATATCTAGGAAATGAGCAAGACTGCCCTCAAAATAACATGGTTCCATGTCCCAAGGATGCTTTATTAATATTTCATCAGTCTTATTTGAAAAATATGCCTACATGAGAGTCATATTATATCAATGCTGGCAACTGTTACAACAAATATTAATTGCACAGGAATTCTAGGTTCTGGTTGGTAAGAAAACCTCAAACAGACTCTAGAGTGAAGGGTTCTTTTCCTTTCCCATAACTCCTTAATTTTCACAGCGTGCAGCTTACATCCCTTTGTTGTAAGTATTGCTAATATGAGAAGATCTGTTTCTGTAGCTTCGTTGGTGCTGCATAGTGAGGCAGACAAATCCTACCCAAGGACCAAAGTCCTGGCCTTTCTATTCTGAGGAAGATAGTCCCTTAGATCAAAGAGTAGGGATTAGATAATTACCATTAGAAAATTTGGCAGATTCAGTGTTATTACTCCAGACATCAAACCATCTTACCAAAGATGCACAGGGAAGATTGTTATGACAAAGGTTTGCATCAGTATCCATCACAGGGACTTTTTCTCATGAGGCACCTGAGAGGCATGACTTTGGGTAAACATTCAAATCTCTGGCAGAATCTGAGAGATACAATTTGGGTATGATGATCTGGGACATTTCAGGGTGCATTTTCCTAGTTCTTCCCCACTTTGTGTGGCTATCAGAGTATCAGGGACTACCAGGTCTTAGAGAAAATTTGTCTTCATTGTTTTCAATTTTATGTGTAAAAGTGAGATCTGTAACACTGTGCATTGAACATACTGATGCGTAAGTATTTTAAGTGTCAAAATACAATAGAATAGTGCTGGAGAGATGGTTTAGTGGTTAAGCACTTGCCTGTGAAGCCTAAGGACCCCAGGTTCAAGGCTCGATTCTCCAGGACCCATGTTAGCCAGATGCATAAGGGGGCACACGCATCTGGAGTTCTCTTACAGTGACTGGAGGCCCTGGCACACCCATTCTCTCTCCTATCTGCCTCTTTCTCTCTGTCTGTTGCTCTCAAATAAATAAATAAATAAATATTTTTTTAAAAAAAATACAATAGAATAAACCCAAGAATGTATTTAGTGAGGTAACCCAGACCCAGAAAGCCAGATATTACATTTTCTCTCTCATATGTAGATCCTAGCTACAAATGTTTAGAGTTGTGTATGAGCTGGAACCAAAAATCAGTATCAGAGGCCAGAAAGCTAGTAAAGGGCTATAAGGGAGGGAGGAGAGGGAAGGACTTAGGGGGATGGTATTTTATATATGTAAGTGGAAGAACAGATTATAGGGAGCGGAATGGCCTAAGCGAGACCACGGGAAGAGATTGAGTAAAAGAACCGTGGGGTGGCGGAGGGGGGGGGCAATCAAATTCAAGATATTATGAATAAAGCATATGAAAGCAAACTTTTTTGGATAATGGCACATCCAGAAGCCATAGATTGTTACTAGAAAATTTTCAGTGCAACAGATGGGGTACCTTCTATGAGCTGTTGGCCAGGGAGCTTCCTATTGCCTCCAAAACATTACAGGGTATTGCCAAAGCTCTTGGTTTCCATCAGAAACAGATGGTACTACCCTATTGCTGAAGACTCCACTTGCTTGGGCAGCAAGGTCACTGAGAAATCAAGCTGGGACTTAGTTGAAAACCTCCTCCCTATAGACCAGATGACAGCTGGAAAAAGATGCATTGCATGCAGCCCTATGGGAGACAGAAGTCATCAGTGGTAAAAAGAGTGGACACTGGAAACCCCAAGTTTGGCCAGCCAGGTCAAATGACTGAATGGGTACAATAGTGGCATGTCTGCTCTGGAGTAAACCAACTGCTCTCTGGAGGCCCGCTCTATGGAAGGGAATACATGCCTGCTACTGAAAACTTAATCAAAAGTCTATGGCAAGGGAGGTCATGAGCCTTAGGGGTGTAAAGCTTGCTCTTGTCTGGCTAAATGCATATATTATTCTCACCAAAGGAAGGGTACAACTCCTTACAATGCAACTGTCCAGGCAGAAATTGGCCTCAATATCCATGGGCTTGCAGTGCCTAGCAGTACCTTCATAAGATCCTCTTAATAAGAGGAAAAGACAATATCAAGATGAAAGAAACTAATGTATACAGGGAGAAGGTATGATGGAGAGTGGAGATATGAGGGGGAAAGTGGGGAAGAGGAGAGAATTATCATGGTTTATTGTGTGTAAGTATAGGAGTTGTCAATAAAAAATATACA